>JAWWEQ010000027.1:14992982-15050695 GCA_035583055.1 Torymus tubicola | reverse complement strand
GAAAAAAATCTGAAAAAATTCAGGGTAACATATGGGATGGTTACGAAGCGATTGAGGTGATTTTAAAAGAAAAAAAAATTTTGACCTCTCGATTCACCTGAGAACTGCCCATATATATAAATATATAAATTATTTTATTTAAGCAGATGGTTTCCCCAAACTAATATATCATTTTAAAATAGTATCAACAAAGTGTTTTGCTGGTTTTACCATTTTTATAAGAAAACAAATTATTTGAGAGATGAATTTCCAAGTTTTTGTTTTAAAAATCTTTAAGGTTGGATTCCCTATAAAATCGATCATATACAATATAATCCGCGCAAACTTTTTGTAACAGTTGTACTCACCTTCACTCTATATGATTATACCGAATAAATATTAACAGTCAAGGCAATAGCCCAAATCACGAGGTGCAATTAATTTCCTTAGGATATTTTCAATTGAGGGTTCGCGGACCAAGCAGCGACGCGAAGATTTTGTAAAACATGTGTATCGTCCTATACCACGTCTTTCTAAGAAAACGTACGATATCTTTGAATATTCTTTGTTTTTTGAATCTTATTTTATGTTTACTCTGCATATACTAAAATTTAAAGATATTTTTTACTGCATTATGCCTTTCTGCAATTTTTTGATATTTTTATCTGAATGATATCGTGAATTTTTAACGTACAAATTTTAGTTCGAACCAAAATAAAGGCTTACCATCGGCATTAGTATAATAAACACTTTACTGACCAAAAAAGTCAGGCAAAAGTAGCATTGTGTTTCTTTTTATATTAGTTAATTTCCAGTTCTGCGGTAATACAATACCTACGCTCCCGTGTTGTAAGATGTAATTGTACATTGCGTAGCAAGGGAGGAAAGTAAAAAATTACTCCTGTGACGGTAGATTAAGTATATCAGTGAACGAAACGATCGGCTTTACTTTTCTATTACATAACTAGTTTTTTATCATAGCATGGTCTAAAATACGGGTTATTACTAACGATTAGTCAATACAACTATAGGTATAACATATATACAAATATGTCACTGACTTAACACCTTATCTCCCAATAAAGACAAATACGAAATGGTTTAAAAAGCAAGATTTCGCAAACGGAATCTTTTAAAATATCGATTGAAAGATTGTATCCTATAATGAGGCTCTCTTTTATATCTGATTAATTTCTGACAATAGTCTTTTATTCTTTTCTTAACTGAACAGTATAACGAAAAAGCCCACCTTTTAAAATCTACAATAACACCAGCATTAAAGGAGCGAAATGACAATACTCTCTTTCTTTGATATTGCAGAAAAGAAGCCGTCCAAAGTAACGATTCTAAATTCCATTCCTTCCCGCATCGCCACTCACTTGAACTCGGAGCATAATCGCGACGCGGTGTAGAGCGCTCATCCCCCGCGCTCGCAGTTTCGAATCGCTGGAGAATCTGGCGAAGCACCAAGGCTTGTCGCGCGCTCTCTCTATCTCTCTCTCTTCTGCTCCCTCGCCGTACTCGTCGTCGTCGGCGGTGGCGGCGGCGGCGCTCAAGTGGCTGTAGTCTACGCCGCGCTCGCTTGCTGCAATCGTCAAAGCTCATCTTTGGGAAGGAGTGCGCGGGTCGATCCTCGAGCGACTCCGTCGAGAGACACTCGTCTTTGTGCGTCCTCGCGCGGGCGAACAACCCCCTCGAAGGCGACGCTTTTGCGCGAATGAGGCCGCAGCCTCATCGAAGCGCGAGCGTGTATGCGCAGAGGCGTATCCGACGCGGTGATTATTCATCCGCTCGCTCGCCCGATCGCTCACATTCTTCCGATCGTTCGTTGCCCTTTATTTTTTGCGACTGCGCTGTTGCGGCTCTTCTCTGCTTACTGGCGGCCCGCATTTTCCTCGACTTTTCTCTCTACTGTTCTGGCACGTGTGCGGGGAGAATTTTCTCGTTCGCTTGATTGCCGGTATTCACATTGCTGAGGTTTTGCGCACTTATGATTGGAAAGCTGGATAGAACATTTAGCGTATTTTCTTTTGTTCGCACTGCATGCGAAACCCGAATTATTGTGTGCTAGACACAATAAATGTTTCTCTTTTATGCAGCCTATTATGACGTTTGTTTTTACTTAACTTATTTTCTATATTACGTATTGGACTCGCCTCATTGGATAATGCATATATTAATTTTTTTAATTGTTTTATTAACAATAGTTTTATATCATTCTCCTAGTCCAATTACGTATTTCTCATGCAAGACAAAGGCGATTTTGAAACGGTATATCTTATGCGTCGTCTAATTTCAGTACTCCGTACAAGAACTTTTAATACATTGGGCAATATTATTATAGAATTATTTGGTTTTAGTATTAGTCTATTCTACAAATCTTCTTGCGGATGTATCTTAAACACATTATACTTAGTGTGTAATTTTATTAAGAATGATTAAGATTAAAGAAAAAAGCAATTGATAGTGGCAAATACATCTACAAGGATTCATAAAAAATTTAAGAATAAATAACAGGTATTCTGAACACTGAGAAAACACGTAAATAAAAAATTGAGTTTATCAGGGGCAGCTAGTAAACGACGTTACAGTTCGAGGAACGATTGCCTCTTGACGCATCGTACTCTAAAATCTCTCAAATTTTCTTGATAAAATAATTGACCGAAAACGTATAAATGTTAAACTAAGACAGAAAATTTGTACATTAAATTTAGTCTATTATAAGATCTCTAGATAGCATGTACTATTCAATAAGTAATCTACAATTATTTCAATCCACATAAAAAAAAACTCCGAGAACAATATATGGGCCATGTATGTGACTCCAGTGCAACAGCTGAATATTGGCGATATTTTTCCACATAATACTTAAGTTAGAGGGTGTAAGGTTACTTTCTGTTTTAGATATAGCATCAGTAAAAATTTTAGTAATAACATGTTAATTATCATTACTTAATTAAATTTTTTAAATGTAATTGAAATGTATGTATATGATATGAAAGTGTTTACAAAAACTATCATTGGTAGCTTTTATCAATGTATTAAAATAGTGTATAGACGTTATTCAGATTAAATGTATTATTTAAATGAAAGACCGAACGTGTCTCACTAAGAGAAAATGGCCGAATTACTATCAGACGCAGCGTGGCACACGGCTTTTCTCGAGAATTGGTTGATGCTATCTTACCGTTATGAAATATATATTTCGTACTAGCGGAAAAAACAGACAAGCGAGAACAGTAATCATTAAACGGATTTAGAAGTTTCCTCTCTCCATTATTATTTCGCCATGCAAACTGTCATTGCTTTTATTAAGATCATAATATTCACCGACAATTAATGGAAGAAGTTTGTCAGAACACTTGTAGAGTCACCGTATTGGTTTGTAAGGGATTAAGAGAATTAAACAAGTAGTAATTGGATTCAGTACAATTAAAAGTTCGTTGTTCTAATGAACTGAAATTCACCCAATTCTGTTAAATTATACTGATGTGATCGAACCGGCTGGGCTTTATAACGAGCTACTACTCGTTCTGGCAGCAGACAACTCTACTAACAGTCTGAGACGTGTTTTTCTCTTATCTTTGTTTAAATTCTAACTGTATATGATTTATTTGCAACAATGGAATATAGCCTATAAAATGTTTATACTGACTGAACATTCATCATTTAAAATATATATAACATTGTTAAGAGTTATTCGATATTTTGAAACTAAAACAAATACAGAAAAACTTTCCATGTAGGGTTGGGAGTGATAGAAAATATTCAAGCGCATATATAAATCTGAAAAATATCTCCAGCATGCAAAAGCGAAAGAGTAAAGTAACTTTTAGGTAATATCCATTTATTCATTTTACCCAAATTTCTGCACCTTTTCAACAAAAGTATATCTATAGCATATTCACCGCAAATATTTGCTATTCAAAATATCCATTATTATGCAGAAAAGCTAAATAGTCGAAAATCTGCGGCATAGAAATTAAAAATTAAATTTTCACGCTCGAGGTGATCAGCTTTATCTTTAATTGCAAAAATGAAGAATCTTATCGATCTTTGATACGAATGAGTGCGAGACCGAGAGAAGCAACGAAGGGTCGGAGAAAGAGGGAAATAATGGAATGAAAAGCTCGCTCGCACATCGATCAAGCTCTCGGGCCCCCGATTCTCCCAAGCGGAGAGACCATTTCGCGCACACACACACACTCGCGTCGCCAAATAAACGGATTTCCGAGTTTAATTAGACCAGCCGTAGGCATTAAGCGCACGTAAAGCCGCGCTCTAGCGAAAATGTACTGATCGCGCGCGAGGATATCGCCGCTATATTTTACTTGTCCGTCCGGCTATAACGCCCGTAACAACTACGGAAAGTTTTGATTATTTTAAGAGAATCATGAGATATACCTATTTTTTCTCGAGTACAACGGAAGTTTCAACGTTCAGTTTTAAGAGAATTTTACTTGAAAATACATAGCGAGATTTAATGTCTGGTTTAGGAACCATTTAAAACTTACGATCAAGCAATAAAACTTGATGTTTGAATTTTCTTTTTCATTGACTACGAGAAGACCTTCTTACTTAGGTTAACGTAAAATTTATGAACGGCTTGTTAAAGTTTTTTCAACTGGCGTTAAGATACTGAAAGGTGTTAAATCAACAGATCCTTATTTCCGTCACTTTATCGTAGTAGGACAAAGCTCTTAGAAGCTGTCACTTTTTGTAAGTACTTTTTGTTCATTCTATCTTTTAAGTACATTTTCTTCTTTATATTCTCTTTCTATCAAATCTGATTAATTAAACTACCCAATTATTCGTTTTTTACTCCTTTTTATAGGCGCTGAATGTCTTATTTGAGTGCACCATAAAATACTATTATCTATAATAATAACAAGATGACCTACTTTGAATAAATTTTCGACTAGAGAATTAAATGTGCCACGTAGGAACTTATAACAAAGTTAAAAGCTGAACTAGTAAAATTATAAACTATAATTTATGAATTTTACGGATTCAAAATTTGCGATCTGAATTTATAAACTCTTTGTCACTCAAAGAGTAAATTTTCTTTTTATGTTGAATTTATATCTGATATCACATCGTAGAAAAAATTAGGTGAACTAAACGTTAGTTTAGATGAATAAACGTATTTATTACAGCACATTCAAAATTGCAGATTTCTGTGCTACATAAAATAACAAACTCTTATTTTATTATCAAATATTAAATAATTCTAAAAAGCACATATGTTAGAGCTAAGCTAACATATATAGTAGAAGTTTGATAACTGTAATACTGATATAATTCAAATGCGACAAAAAATTGTTTGGAAGTATCGATCTCCATCACTTTTCTGGACTGCATCAACATAGTGCAGTATAAGAATATATCGTCGCTCCCTACGAAGACTAGCACATCTCAACTTTCCCGCGAAGACTAGACATTTCGCGCTTATAATTGTATAAAATTTATTAAAATCAAAAGGTATATAAGAATATTTGCGTGAAAAAGTCTTATTGTGTCTAATTAATATATATATATATATATATATTCATTTCTCTATAGATTTAATAATTAAAATTCAAAGTGGATAGTAAAAAAATGATTTATTTTAATAAATTAATTAATTTCACTTATCACTTTGAATCTTGTTTTAAAAAATCAATGGAATCAACATATATATGTTAATTAGACACATCCAAACTTATTTCTACGGAAATATTCTTATATATCTTTTGATTTGAATAAATTTTATAAAATTATAAGCGCGAAATGTGCTAGTCTTCGCCAGAAAGGTGCGAGATGTGTTAGTCTTCGTACGGAGCGACGATATGTATTATGCGAATTATAAATGAGAAATCTTTCCTTTTTTTAAAATAATGAATTAACAGAGTATTTAGACAGCTTATAGATACGCATATCCGCACCAGACGCTGTCGTTCGTCTCTAACCCTCTGAAATCACCGTCTAATGCTTTGCATTCGAACCTCTCACACCCCTCTCTCTTTATCATCTACGTTACTATACGATCGTTTCGAGGTTCCGCGCTCATTACACAGGCGGCAAGTGTAACGACCCGCCGCGGCAGCTACATAACGTGTGCGTGCTCTGTGCTGGCGCTTGTAGGTATACGAAAGCCGCGGCGCCGAAAGCCTCGCTAGCGCACCCCGGGATCGATGGGTAGGTGTGCAGGCGAGCGGTCACATGCAGCCCCCCCCCCCCCCCCGCTGCTAGCAGTGGCGGCGACTTCGCAGGAGCTCTCGTGGCCTGGCCTACTTTTACATACATACATGCAGCTACAGAGAGGAGAGGGAGGAAAGGGAAGGTGTTCGAGTAGAGCTAGAAGATTGTTGCGTTTTTTCGGTTGGCTGTGAATTTTTTAAGCGCGCGAGAGAGGAAGGAGGTGTTGGGAAAATATATAGGGTGTGATTGCGTTGAAATGAAGCCTGAGTACGTATGAAAAATTTCGTGATAATTTCGGGAGATACCTTTGGATTTTCTCGGCTGAGTTATGTTTTATGAGAAGCACTAAAATTATCATTATAGTAAACTAGGGAAATGCGTTGTTATACAGAGATAGATGTGGTGAAATATAATAAATTTCTGCCAATAAAAACATTTCAATCAAATTTGTATTAAATTTATGCTATATCCGAAGATACTTCATTAAAAAGCTTCTCTTCAGTTAAATATTAAAGCTTATTCATCGATTTCCCGTTCTACTTTATTATAATATATATAGAAATTAAATTAAATCGTAAAAAATTTATTGCTCGAAAGACAATTTCAGATTAGAAAATATATTAAAATGTTAATATCAGCAACCTTCACTGCTATCTTTTCAAAAAACCTGTCTGATAAGCAATATCAATGTAATATGAGTGCCTCTTCGTGCAAAATCTTCTACAAAGCTCGAATCCGGAAAAAAATGCAAGCTGCCGTAAATTAAAGTATTTAGGCACTTACACCTCTAAAAATACACCCGCAGTATCAGTTCGCACTCTAAAAATACGAGAAACACATTTCCTATATAGATGTAGCTCCGTATTGTAGGTAGGTTATTGACGTTGCAACTGCCTCTTCTCTTTTCATTCTCTATGACGGAAGATTCGACTTTCTTCCGTCTTTTCAGAGCTCGCTAATAAACGGTTTTTAATGCAACGTATATGCGAGCGCTTTTTAAGAGATTTTAAAAAGCACATAGCGCTATTTTCCTTTTGTATCGCTGGACTCGCTCTGTCTTTTTTTTCACCCCGTCCTCTTCACGATCCCTCATTCGCGAGGCGGCGCATTTTTTATGGCTTTTCACGCTGATGGCCATTGTTCGCGTTGTTTGGATTATACGCGCGCCGAGGCGTTTGTAGAACGCGGCTTGGTAATTAACAGCGGATTTCTCAACGAGCTTTTACCGAAGACAGAAGGGCTTTTGTTCGCGCGATTGTTAGGCACGCCGAATCATTCGGCATGAATGTGGCGTCTCTGAAGTATGAATTTCTCGTTTTGAATTCTAGTATAAAAGAGTAATGTTATATGAATTGAAATTACAATAAAACTAATTCTATATTTTCAGTTTTCTTCAGTTCATTAATTAATAAAATTTCATAATTGTGATCTCAAAAACTTTTTTTTAATGGTTTTCAAATTTGTTATATACCTATAAAGATATTATAATAATATACTACTTATTAATTATTTTGCTTTTAAATATATTTTATGTTTCGAAAAAAAATGTGGCCGCAGATAACTTTGTGCAGTTTTAATAAGTTTTAATATGTTAAACGATATTTTATTTTATAACAAAATAACATTAAAATAATTTCTAACGTATATAAAACCATAATATAAATAAAAAAAATATTTTAAATTTCAATTAAAAATAATTTAAATTCGCAAAGTTCGACTGGTGCATATTATTACTAAAGCTTGTTTATAACATTATTAACGAACGAGTTAATTTAATATACGCAGTTATTGAATTAAAAATTAATCTTAAATAACGATGACATTAAATCGATATTAAAATATAATTTTTCGATCATCAAATATAGACATCACGGACGAATGCGCAGATGGCTTATAAAATCCAAAAATGTAGCAACATCGATACTCGGTCATTTGCGCTGTATGATTTCCGTGCGGCTACATGTATTCATTATGAGATAATTGAATCGAAAAATATGAAATCCGCTCACTGCTTACGGGTAACAGCCCCCACACCATAAGCGTGCATAAGCGTGTGTCGAGTTTTGTGCACTCTGCAAGGCAATTTTCTCGTTTCGCCGTTTATTCCTATTTTGGGCGAATGTAGGTCGAGTCGTGCTTGCCATCGGATTTGCTCGAAAAAGCTGATCAACGACTGGTCAAATTAGGTCTCATTCTCTTTCTCTCTTTCTTTCTGCCTATACCTGAATGTTGTCACGTGGCAGAAGTCGCAGCGCGCACTTCATACCGGAGTGAAAAAGTAACTGAATTTATGTACTTCAAGCAGAAACATTCGTGTTACGCCGTGCGGGGCAATGATATGATCCGTCAAGTTTTCTATAATAAAGGAAGATCAATTTTGTTCATACACAAGAAACATAGAACGCTCACGTTTCTGTCATTTTTTTAACACACACGAAATTATAAGATTGTTTGTTATTTGAATGATGATAAACATATTTTATTTTTTTTAATAAATTAATGAAGTATAATTGTTTGAAAAAAAGTATTAATAAGATTGTCTATGTAATAGTACGAAAGAAAGAATACCATATTATCTTAAATGAATTTGTAGCCTACCGATTTAAACAAATCTTTCACGATAAAATAATAATGGACGACAACAAAAGAAATAAACTGCAATATTTGTAATGTCAATTTAAAATTTATCAAAGGACTGTTCGCCTAATTTTTACACTTTTGGCAGTTTCCAATAATATTACATGGATTAGGTTTAAAAAGAAATAACAGAATTTTTGATTATTTATTATAACCTATTTATTTAAAAATTATTTTTTATCACTTTTTGACATAGTTTACGCGCAGCGTCTCGTTAAACACTGGTATATGATTTCTTCAAATGTTTACATTTTTTATTATCCGCGTTGCTAGAAATTGAACTTTAATTCCTTATATATCGTGAAATATTATTACTCATGCGCTGAGAATTTTATTAAAGTTCAAATCAAGTGTACCTAGCTAAAATTTTTCTTAATATAGCAAACGGTTTAACAAAAAGATAATCATAATTTTTTATATCCATAATAATATAACATATTTGTTATCATAATGTTTGTAAAATATCATAATTAGTTATGTACAATTTTAATCAATAAAAAGTGCCAGCTTTCTAATTAATTTTTCAAAATATAAACATTTTTATTATTAAAAGAAAAACCTTTTTCAAGTATAGACTTTTTATCACAGATAATTATAGAATTAGTATTTCGAATTTCTACCTGCTTATTATTGAAAATAGATCAGTGTTATTAAGTTAATGTATTTGGAAATCTGCATTCATGTAGATAAATATAATAATCTAACTAATTTACGGGAACTAGAAATATAAAAATCGATCAATTTATGCTTAATTAAATTAAATAAATTAAACTTTTCTTTAAGTTTTCTCTTTCTAGCATCGCGGTTATAAAAAAAACATTTTTTATGCTGTTACTCACATAACTGCCCCACGCGTAAGGCATCACGTGCCACAGCGTTAGCTTAATGTGAAGTGTAAAGCAAACTCAATAAGGTAAATAATCGCACGGTTGTTATCAAATGGCGCACGAGTGCTACCGACTTTTTTCGCTATCGCCCACATACGTTTACTAGTTTGAAGGAACATATTTTTGCTCTCTGAAAATGAACGCAGGCATTAAATTTCTTGTCCTCCATCGCAAAAAGAAATATTCTTTTTCATTTGGTTTGTTTTTACAGCATAAACTAATATTTGTACAATTTCAACTGTCATGATTAAAAAAAGTTAATACCTTAAGCTCACGTTAAAATTTCATATGAAAAAGAGAATGCAAGAAACGGCGATTACGGCTTTGCAAAACTTGCATATGTAAATTTCTTAACGAGCTGCTACTAACGTTCTTGTTTTTTTTTTGACGTTTTTTTTATTTATTTCGTCTCTATTTTCGACAATCTCATATAAACGTTCGCATTATAGTAGCCTATGTATACATATATCTAAGTATAAATTTATTTGATAAATTGATTATGCAATAATATAGTACGTAGAATATTCGACATTGATCCAGCAATTCTACTCCCGTATCCAAGACTCGATTACATAGCATTTTCTTTTCTGTAATAAAAGTTACGCGTTTCTGAATTAAAAATGAATTTTTTCCGATTTTCGCATCCCTACGAAGGCATCAAACTTTCAAACTACATCTTAATCTAAAAAGGTTATCACACGCTATGACCATTTTCCTCGACATCATACATGCAGTAATTTTACTTTTTAGATGTCGAGGTCGAACAGCAAATCGTTTTTCGCTTCGGACGAATCGTCGCCATCGGAATGGTTCTCAGTCTCGGTTTTCTCCTTATTATTCTTGGTAGTGATGCCGCTTGCTTCGGCCGCATTACGTTTCTGCTTCCGTTTGTTGTTAGCATTACGCGGCGAATGCTCAATTTCGATATTGGCAGTTTTTTGGGTTTCCGTACGTTTGTTTGACTGGTGTAAAATGGGTCGGACCGTGTCAACCGCATCATGCTCCGGTTCACTCTTAACCTCGACTTTATACTTCTCGCGCTCTTCCGTTTCGGAGTTCTCACTCTCGCTCATACGTCGCTCATGTGCACGTTTTTTGTTGCGCAGTTTTCGTTGATTTTTCTTACGTTGACCCAAAATACTTGAGTTTGACCTATAATCGAATTTTTATTTGTCAATAATTTTTTTTTTACTTAAACTTATTTTCTTCTAAAAGGAATAAAAATGTTTTTTATTCATTTAGCATATAAAAAAATAAATAATATTATAATAATTATTTTCTATATAATTTAAGCAATTCAAAACAGAATTATAATTACTTTAATATTTGCCAATTTTTAAATATTACACTTATTTTAAAGATTTAATTTACCTATAAAGTTGACGAGACACTACATCATTGAACCTAACTGTTTTCTTTAGACTTGAACCTTCCGACTCAGAATTAAACTCGTGCATTGATTCATTAAAGCTTATTGAAGATAATACAGCAGTATTATCATCAATACTTGATTTCAAGATACTTTTGTATCTTATATTTCCATTAATGCTACCAATACTGCTTGAGAGTTCATCACCGCTACTTTCAGAAACAGATCTTGATTGCATAAAACTTCTCTTTCGTTCTTCTGACTGAGAAGAATTGTGTTCACTTTCATGTTCATATTCATCATCTGTGTCTAAACTATGAGAGCGAACATTTACAATAACTTCAGTTCCCCTCCTGATAACCTCTACATTTTGATCAGTCTCCAAATCTGGGTTTTCCTGTATTATAAAAATATATTACATTTGAATTAAAAAAGGGTTACTTTATAAATTTGAATTTTTGATTATTACTTTAAATGGATTTGGACAAACTAATTTTTACATATTAGAAAAAAATAAATGAATAATTAGTGAAATGAAATATATGAAGTATTTACCACTAGTGCTTGTAATTTATTTTTAATAGATGTAGCTGCTGAAAAATCCTTAGGTTCCATATATTCTTCATCCAAGCCAGCATAGTACTGAGAAAGTGATCCAGCAGTTTTTATTTTAATAGATACCACAACATTATTGTCCCATGGCTCAATTGTTACAGATTCTGGCAAAACTGTATCTTGTTCTATTTTTAAACATAATGAATAATATACAGGGAAAAATCCAGCTCCAATGGACGTGAGTAAAATGTGAAGACCAGTATTCTTTTCCAATATTTTGTGCTGTATAGATTCTGAATCTACATTTTTAACGTGTATGGTGACAGCTAAAACATTTTCATAAATATTACAGGTAAATGCTGGAAGAGAGTACTTTACATTAGGGTTCATAAATGATACAGCAGCTTTCATATTTTCACTAGTCCGCAAAGCTGTATCAACACAATCACTTTTCATTTCTTCGTTTTCACTCAAAACACTAATTAAAGGATCATTTTCAGATTTTTGTGAATCACTTGAATCTTCATTCATTGACTGACCACTTACAATTTCTGATTCTGGTATAGGACTTCCATGATCACTTTCTACACCACTATCCTCTTTTGTATCATGGAAAGATCTATCTCGAAGAACAGGTAATGTGACCGTTAATTTTCTGTCTTGTGTATCAAATTTTGCAGTACCATTATCAGGGTTAACTCTATATGATAAAGGTAGCTCTAAATAATATTTAGCTGGTTTTTCACTTTTTAATGTTAGATGACGTTCTTGAACGTCTAATGTTGCATCACTAGCAGATGACAGTAATGGAAGATGAATATCAACAACTAAATTTTTAGGAATTGCAACATGCATCTTGGCATCCTTAGAATTTATAAATTCATCAATTGCAAGTTCACTTTGATGTTTTACAATAAATTTTGGTGTTGTATATGTTGAATTTTTATTTTCAGTCTTATCTCTCGATTTGTAATATTTAGTGTTTGGAGTAGATCGTTCAGGTTTGTCAGATACTTTTGATCGTCGTTCCCTTGCTGTATCATAACTTGACATAAGTTTTTGATATATTTCGGGCTCCATGTTTAATTTTTCTTCTGGCACTTCACAAGGTCTCCTTATTACCGTAGGTTGACTAACTCCTTTAAAGTTCATCTTAGGATACTTTAAATTCTTTCGATCCAGCTTAACCTGTAAATAAAAAATGATATACTTAGTATATTTGAAAAGTCAAAGGTAAAGCCAAAAGATAAAACTAGATTTACGTACTTAATAATTAATCTATCAGTTAAAATTTTTTTAAACTATTTAGAATTATTGAATAGAACATGTCAAATTAAAAATAAGAAATTTTTAAAAATTATTTCCTGTAAATTAATAATATAATATACATATAATAAAAAATTTACTTTGTAATGAAAATTCTTCTATAAACATAAATAAAAAAATCTTATCAGTGATAATATTTTATAATAATTATGCAATACCAACATGTGATTGCTTTCTTTATCACAGGAGCTTGAGAATCATCAAAAAATCAATGCCAATATCAGAATTACATTGGTGTATTCATTCAGGAAGATAAACAATCGAACAACCCTGACACTTGCGTCTTAATATAGGAACTCCGAGTCGTGTATTAAACTGGAGCAATCATGCGTGTTGCATTCATGAATGAAGTCTCGCGACGAGCGGGCGATCAATATTAAAATTTATTGACCCTCTGTTATTGTATACTTCCTATGAAATTCATTACGTAAGCTCACTTCTTATCGTCACGTACAAACAATGCAACGATGTTTATATTATTGTTTACGAGAATGCAGTGCACGCGACGGCCACGAAAACGCGGCGGCGCGACCTAGCAACAATAAAAGTCGCACACCTATAGGTACGTCGCGGCGCAAAAAAAGAGTCGAGCCGCGATGTATACGGACGGCGCAGAATTGGCTCTTATCCCCACAACTACTGACATAAATTTGTCAGTCATAGTAAAAACGACAGCCACGAGGTGGAATTGAAATAACCCGAGCAAAGGTGGAAGACGGCAAGCGTTCCAGAAGAATCGATAGCGCTGTAGGTCACGTATTGCTATAATATGCAGCACGTATAGCGTGTCATCACCTTGAAGTTGTTCTCCACGCCGTCGAGGGCCGTGTCGTTGACGATGTCCCTGAAGCGCGTGTTCCTCTGCGCCAAGTAGATCGTGTCCGGGTGGAAGACAACGTCGAAGACGCGGCAGCGCGCGTTGCTCTTGTCGAGGTCGTCGCGCGGCGGCGTGAGGACGTACGGGATGGACCAGCTGAGGCCCTTCTCGCCAGCGGCCGGCTGGCTCGTCGGCTTGCCCACCCGCTCGCTCTTGCCGATGTTGAGGAAGCACTTGAGCCGGCCGTCGAGGCTGGTCTTGATGACGTAACCGGGCTCGGGGTTGACGAACGTCACGTCGACGCCCCGCTCGCGCTCCAGCAGCCGGATCTCCTCCTCGTACTGCTTGCGGTTCTGCGGGTCGCTCACCTCTTCCGCGTACTCGACGAGTAGCTTGCGGAACTCCTCCTTCTTCATGCATTCCGTGAGGGTGTGCAGCTCCTCCCGGGTAACGTCCAGGTCCTCCCAATCTTTTTTCCGTTGCTCTTCGTACGCGTCCATGTTTTTTACTACGATTATATTGTACGTAGCAATGTAGTTCTTCTGTCGCCGACCGTTCGCTCGCTCGCTCGTCTCTTCTCGCCGCTAGTCGTCGTCGCGCCGCCTAGGCCCGAGCGCTATATACGTACAACAGCCCCGTTATGCTATAGGCACCGCGCACCGCCCGCGTGTTTACAAATAAAACCGCAGTTGAGTGGCTGGACTATAGTTGGCTCGCCCAGCCTCTATGTGTGTGTGTATTTTAAAGCGCTGGTGCGCACGCGTGGCCAAGGCATAAAACATATGCGCAGTGCTGCTGTGCGGCGTAGAAGAGTCTAGAGCGCAGGGGGAGGGACGACACGCGACAATACAGCACCAGTCACCACCACGTGGACGGCGGACGTCGCTCCAAGTCTCGATAAGAGCTGGTTTGCTGGTTGCCTGTTTCGTGGGATTTCTCCAGTTCTCCTACGTGTGCGTATTACGGTTATAACCTGTAAGGCTATAATCGACGACTGTGTGTCGCGCCGGCCGGTAATTCGTGGACGCGCCGAGAACTAGCAAGGTTTAAATGGCCGTTTATAAATTCTTTATCGTGCGCTACTTGGAAAACTTTTGGATGGTCGAAAACGCGTTATTCATATAGCATGCGTAAAGCACTTACGTTAAGCATTGATTTTTATCTACAAAATGGGCTTTTTGTATATAATGCGTGTAAAACTATTTACACGTTTTTACGCATCGAAATCAATACATAAAGTATAAGCACTATTTTCCGTATATTATACCTACTGTATATCTGTAGCTTCGAGGCATAACGACATAAGTCCTTTTTTTTTTTAATTTTTTTATATCGGGATAACCTTGAAATTTTGTATCTTGAAATGGGTTTTCTTTATTTAAAACTGTCAGTAGTAGCTGAAATATTGCCCTAAAGCTACGATATACGGAAAACGTAAAAAAATAAGTCCATTTTTCAAATTTAGTGCGCGACATAACAACATAAGTCCAGCAGTGATTTATTTTATGCAACCAAATTGAATATAAAAATTATTTTATATAAAATATATACAATAACTAGATAAAATTTATAATTTTCCAAACTTTAAGTGTAAAAACGAGAGAATTTTGAAAGTTAGTTCATAATATCTGTTCTTTTATACGAAATAAAAAAAATGCTTTTTAATTTATCGCGAATTCAAGCTGTATTCAAGTTGTATTATTTTTAAAATAATTATTTGTTGATTAATTGTTAATTTTGATTCGAATTCATAATTAAATTAACAAAAATAATCGAAAAATAAACGAGAACATTAGATAATTCCAAATTCCCAGCATAACGACATAACTTCATACTTTTTCGAGTTTTCACGAAGGAGAAAATACGTAACCTGGTCATACCACCGTGTACATATTTGTTTTAAATTTGTTAATTGATTAGTACAGTATTGCGCCCAATCTCATTTATTCCGATCTTTCGAATAAGTTTGAACATTGAAACCCATTTTTCTCAGAAACTCAAAACGTGGACTTATGTGGTTATGCCTTGAAGCCATAGATATAATGTCCGTATAAATTACTGTAATAAAGTAATATGCGTGATTTACACAAAACTACTATAAACTCTTTTTAAAGATGAAAATGTGGAAACAATTGTATTTTTATTATATGAGTTATCAGAATACTTATTTATTCATCTGGGTAACAGATAAACTGTGCACTCAATCTAATATCGATTATTTTATGATGTATTATAAATAAAATGCATTTTTCCACTCATCAGGAGAGTGTCAGACCTCCAGATTTAGTTAAATCTTTAGGGTGTACGTTTGCATGCGGAAATATGAAAAAACCGCGATATTTAATATCTTAATGCTTCAAAACACTCAAGTTCTGGACATTTTTAGAATTGTTTAAAAAAAAATCTTGAAATAATCTTAAAATGACAATTTTTTAATCTTAGATTATAAATTTCTTATAAAATAATAAAATTATAAAGTGAAGAAATTAATGATAATTCATGAAAATATGCAGGAAGTCGAACATCAAATTTTAGGAGAGATACAGTGCATATTCTTTACTTAAATTTAAACTTCCATAATTTCGGAAGAAATCAATTCTTTTTAATTCTCAAAAAACAAAGAATTAAATCTCGTTCTGAAATATTTAAGATTTTGTAAGGTGTTGAATGTTTTGCTTATTTAAGAGTTATAAAACTGCGGCAATTCCTAGAATTTATTATAATTTAAGAGTTATAAAACTGCGGCAATATCCTTATATTTTTTCATTATATTTTTTCCTTATATTTCTTTACATTTTTACATTCAATAGTTGATCTTAGAAGTTCAACCAAATCACATGGCAAATATTTATGATACAAAAAACGACTAAAGTATATTATAAAAGTAGACAGTAAAGATTAAAATTAAAGCACAGATTCGTTAAAAAATATTAATTTTTCAGGAAGTTACAAGCAATCAAAGATACTATAAGAAAATGGTTAAAAATTTGATTCATTTAATCGCTGAAAATGAAGACAAATTTTTAACCGTTTTCTTACGGTATTTTTGATTGCTTGTAACTTCCTGAAAAATTAATATTTTTTACTGTCTTCTTTTATAATCTACTTGGGCCGTTTTTTGTATCATAAATATTTGCAATGTGACACTCACTTGAAGAGACATCATTTTTTAATGGAATAGAGAATATTTGAGATAAAATTGCCGATATCTCAAGAAAAAGAGCCCATTGACAAAAACTCTGAAACACGGGTATTTTTATTTTTAATGGAGAATATTTCCCTAAAGTTTCATCAAAATCCGTTTCCCAGAGGGTGTGTACTCTCCTTGTAAGTTATTTTTATACATATGCGTGCATGTATGGGTGCTTTTTGTATGGATGCGGTTTGTCGTATAACACTTGATTAATATACATAATACTTAAGATATACTTTAATTTTCTAGAATTCATTTGTTATTTTTTGTAAATACAATAATAAAAAGTAATAAATAATCAGGAATCAGTAATGGCACACAGTAAAAATGTATACAATGAACGATTCAAACAATAATAGGAATAGTAAGTGGAATACGCTTAAAAGTATAGTCTCACTATGGCGACCATACGGACGTACGCGCTACTATACTGGTTACAAATAAATTAGTGTCCCACCCATCAGTCGATAGTTATTTTCTTTTAATGCGATTATCTCAATACATTAGCAATTGAAAGACGACTTTTTTTTTAAATAAACCTTTAGACTCGAGATATTTGCTGATGTGATTATTTTAAAAAAGTATCATAAAAACTGTTCTAGTACCACTTCCTTTACTTTATTATGTTAAATCTTTTCCATGATAAAGTTAAAAGATTTATATCGCTGTACAAAAGTTCTCTATAATAACAGCAACATAATACTTTTGAAAATACTAGTTGTTCCTCTGAGAACTATTAATGTAGAATGAAAAATTCGTTTAACGTGAATTAATCGTGAATCAATCAAAGGATCTTCAATTCATCACATATCTTTACACTTTCTTCGCAATAACAGTAATAATTAATACTATCTTTAGATGATCAACAGACTAACGAACATTCACCTCGATCAATTTATCACCTCATTTACACTCTTCAGACAGCCGCCGACGCAACACACATGTTCAATCGAGAGCACGCGCACTTTCTTTTCCTGTGCGCGTGCTAGTGAAGACTATTTACATCGAAGGTATTTCAAAAGCAGCGCACAGCCATCCTTTTTCGGAGCAAACGCGTAAGCGTAATTTGTGAATAATAGCGCCACTTTCACGACACTCCCTCTGCGCGGCATTCCTATATGCATGTATATATACACGCGGTAGTGTCTTTTTTCTTCTTCTCTTTGGCTCACTTGCCGCCGATTTTCGCGTTAGGAAATCACGCCTACCGGCGACGTTTAAGTACGCGCGAGTAAAGATATTCAAATGCAGCCAGATGTACTTATATACACGCGGCTTTTTTATTAGAAAGGATTAAGAGGTCGGACAATTGCAAAAGGTGCATGAGTTATTGCTTTCGCGCGAGCGTGAATAAGCTGCTTTTATGGTGTTTTCGTGGGAGTTTACGAGTGTAATGTACGATGCAGCTGTTTGTGTTTATATATGCCGTAAATATTTCTATACTGAAGAAATTAACGCTGACTATTGGGAATAAGGAGCAAAGTTTATTGCTAATAGAGGATAAAAAAAGTCATCAAGCATGCAAATATATGAATAAATGATGTAATAAGTTTTGAACTATAGCAGTGTAAAACTACAACAATAAACGGGTCGTAAGTAGTAAAACCGGTTTGTTGGGCTTTTAAATCGATAATTGTGAACTGAAAATCAAATTATACAAATATTTACGTTTGCTGAGCATTCATCAATAGCAAAAGAATTTTGAATAAATTAAGTATTATTTAATTGTTACTGGTAAGATTTTATTGAGACTATGTTTTAGTAGAAGATATAGACAAATATGTGCCCGACTTCACGTACACCCCTCAATTTGCATAACGCAGTATAGTCTAACGCATTAAAAAACATGCGTCCGAGTGCTGCATCGAAACGATGTCCGAGTATTACATCCAACTTGACATAGAACTCGACTACTATGGCCTTCTTTACATTTTTTTTAATATAAAAAAAAACACCTTATAGTTTTGAATAATGTCCCTTATTAACTTATAAATCATTATTCTTTTAAGAATGAGCTCCAAAAGTGTCTTAGTAACTGAATACGTTACCGTACTAGTTATACATTACCCAAAAAACCATCTATGTCCGCTAGACTTGGAAAGTTATAGGAATTCTCTAGTCGCGGTTTCTTTACTTCTGCACTCTGGTTATTATAATAATTTTAATAACACCTATATATGGCATCACTCTATTCTCGTGCACGCGTTTCATCACCACTTTCTCAGCATTAAAGACGACTTTTTCCACCTTAATTAGCCAGCTCTATACCTCCATTCAACCAGTGAGAGCGCAATATATACGTCATAACAAGAGCCGCCTATCCTCGGCAACAATACCTTCCGATCACTGCAATTCCCACAAAACATCTCGATAAAAAGCTTGTGGGCTATACACACCGTCACACCTATATATATATATATATATATATATACACTCTACATCTGCCCGTTGAATTTGCGGAACCATCTCATGGGTAATATTGCCGCAGTCGCGCGAGGTGGTGGTATAGATGTATAGTAGTGGGGACTGGCGAGAGGCGCTCGGAGCACGTGGGGGCCGTACAGCGCGGATCTCGCGCGAGCAAGCGACTGACCCACTAACATTCCCGGCGTGGCTGGGCGCGAAGACGCGCGCCGCGCACCACCACAGCCGTATCAACCTGCGCGCTATAATCATGCATCGCTGTCGCATTCGTTATACCGCGGGTGCAATCGTTATTACCATTACCGCGATAAGTGCGTGAACAGATCAATCATGAGAAGGTGTAGGGGCATCTCGGTGTTGGTCAGTCTGGCTCTGGTCATGGGCTTCCTCGTTCTCACCTCGAAGCTTGTGTTGGTAGACGATGACGACGACGGGGATGGGTACGTTGACGAGCCGGCGATGGACGCGTCTTATCAGAGCGAGGATATTTACGAGACGGAGCAGACGCCGCTGTCGAGGTCGACCGAGACTATGCGGGTAAGCCACATGTATATCGCGTTCGAGGTGAATTAGTTCATACGAGTATATATATGTTAACGATGTGTGGTCGTAGGAGACGAAGGTGTGCGAGGCTCGCGGTCTAGTTCTTTTTCTGCGTGCGAGCGTTGGAAAAGATCGAGACAGATCCTGACCTTCGGCTCCCACGATGATTTATGCTAGCTGCCAGTCAACGTGAGTCAGAGACGTGTGTGTGTATTTAGTTTTCTTTGACGGGTGCAGCTTGATGTACACACACTCGGGGTTTGGTTTATCATTACGTGAAAGGGAAAGAGGTTGATTGAAATTTTGAAGCGTAATTTGATTCAATGGAATCGCGTTTTTCTTCAAGGTTTTTTATGCGTCATTTTCGAGTTACGCGATAATTGTTGATTTATTATTATTGTATAAACCTTCTTACCTATGCTTTATAAAATAACCTTTTTTTTTAATCAAGGCTAGTCGAATGTTAGTGTGCAAGAATGGTTATTCATTTTATTTTAATAATGGTACAGTATTATATTCAGCCAGTTGTATATATTAATATTCTGAAAATAATTTGCATGGGCATGTTGATGTATCAATTAGACATGAATAGATTTGCATGCCACATTTGCTATTCAAACGGTTTCCTACGAAATTCGGTTTCCTTCAATATTTACTGAATTGTCTGAAATATTTTAAATAATCCTGAGGAATCAATCATATTAATAAAATATAACACTAATTATCCTTTCTTAATATGGTTTAACCGTGAAGAATAGAATACTTTTCAAAAGTGATAGTAATGCTAGTTGTACAAAGTATAATCAAAGTATCAGGTTAATTTGTAAAATAAATTTCAGCTTTCCGGAAGTGAATCTCATTAATGGCGATTTTCGCTGATAGAATTACAGGTTTCGCAAAAAGTGAAACTCCGGTTAACGAACACGCTATAATAAACTCTGAAACAATTTGCCGATCATGCAAATGCTTGTAACAACGTGAAAATCTGCCGTAAAATCTAACAGCAACCCCATAAAAAAATACACATCTCGAGCCTCCTACGCAACTGACATGTAGATTACCCTCTAATGGATGGAAAGTCCATCCAACTTTTCAGTTAAATGCCAAATTGCTTCTCTTGTTTCCCCCCAACTCACCAACACACAAAAAAACAACAACCGCTAGACTTTTTTCTGCGCAAGCGCGCAATTCCGAAAATTAGCGCTAAATTTGCGCAACCGACCAGTTTACACCCATACGTACGCATTGCACGCAAGGGAAAACGTACGAGCACTGCATTTAGGACGCGCGCACGCGCGTGGTGAAAGCGTTTTTCCGCAACTGCGCACGAGCTAGAGCTCGATTCAGCCCGCGTTCCGCTTTATACGCATGTGTATGTATGAACACAAGGTTCTCTATATTTTTTTTCATAGAGAGTTAGAGAAGGAACGAGAGAGAGAGAGAGAGAGAGAGACGAGTATGTTGGAGCAATTTTCACTCATGCTGCAGGCGCACTCGGGATTAAAGGGTGCCCGAGATATTGAGAGGAAAGGGTTGCTAACGGAATAGCAGTGTGAATGGAGGGATGAGCGCAGACGAAGAGAATTTCGAGAAACTACGGATTTAATTGAATGGAAAGAGAGAATAAAATGTACGAAGAATGTTTTTTTAAGAGAAAGTTTATGTTTTTTCTATGAATGCGGCGTGGTAATAAAAACTCTTGGTGATCATCTAACAATTTACATCTCTTTATAAAAATAACTCATATTTTGTATAATAAATTCATTTCGATTATCGTAAAATGATTATCTATGTTTAGTAAAATTTATCTAAGGAAACAATCGATTATATAAATAATGTCCAGAAATTCAGTTGAAACTTAATAAATGCACAAAATAATAAAGAAGAGTGGTTGTGAAGATTATTCTGGTTACTCATCGATGACGAAATAGTATATACAGAAAATGTTTTTCGTTCAAGGTACATGAATTTATTACGCATCATGCAATCGCGTGGGTGTAGCAATTGTACTGATGACATAAATAAATGTGTCAACACGAGTTCAAGTCAAATATATAATGTGTAAGAAGAGCCGTTTCTTCAAAATATCATGTAACACGAATACTACGTGTAAAGTGTATATAATATATATACGAATTCTTCCATAAATGAAAGTTTAGTTTTCAAATATAGTGTTTCTCCGTTATATAAAATTCACACGATCGTATAGAGTGATCCACATATTATATAGTATGCACATTAATCATTGAAAATAGAAGAATAGATCGCCCGGGAAACGGCGTCGTGTCAGCTGAAAGCCTGATGTCGGGTGAAATCAGGATAGGTGTTACATGAGTACGGAAGGGAATATTTCCACGTACAATTTGTATGTGTGTATACTTTGGGCTCGTTAAACTTTAACGTGTTACTCAAGTGCGAACCTCGTGGAATGCTCTGCAGGCATGGGTCGAGACATTTAGGTGTGGCTTTTATGGTGATTTCGCATGTGCGTAGAATCTGCATTGTATTTTTTTAAATGGACCGACGGCTTTTCACTCACGCAAGCCTTTTTAATTACACGGATTTACAAGACAATGGTGTTTTCATAATTAATGCCAATATTAAAATTCCTGAGACTCTTTTGAATTTTTAAGAGTTTCCATATTAATAAGCTATAGATTAGATTTAGCGAACTACTGGTTAGACGGTTTTCCTTTATTTTCGAATAATGTATGCACAGGGAAATCGATGTTTTAATTAATAAATGTAAATTAATTAAAGTAACGTAATAAAAGGTTTTTAGTTGCCCATCGTAAATAAATAATGAATTAAACATTTTTAATAATAATAATTATTTCATTTCTATCATAAGAATAAATCAAATTTAAATTTTTTAGATAGTTGTTATTGGTCAAAGAAATGTAGAAAATACAAATAAATTAAATAGATTTGAAGAAAAAAACCAAACAAAAGAAAAGCGCTTATATATACATATAATGAGAGAGTAGTGAGAGAACGAGAAAACGACGGAAATAGCCGGAGAATTGACTGCCGAGTATCAAGTGCAGCCGTCCGCATCGGGGAATTTCAAAATATTAGAGCCACTTTAGCGGTCCAATTAGGGAGCATTAATTTGCGTAATAGCATGCGGCGAATTTACGTCCTGGTTCGCTCACTCGCATTTGCTATACGAGCGCTCCACCCACCGTGCGGCTGAATTTACACTGCTCTGGGAAAACGAGAGATGAAATGTACGCAACTATATGTATATATAACTATAGACTTGGGGCGAAAATCTGGTTTATCCGGCGTAATTTTCCGACTAATGGGCTCTGCGCTTTTTTTCGCTGCGGCGGTGCGCCTGCAGTGCGAAAATTACACAGCAACAGCAGCAGCATGCGTGCACGCATGTTTTATGCGTGCTTGACCGTTTTGCGGGTTTTCTTTCATCGCTGTTCTAATGCGCTAAAATATGTAGAAAATTGAGGATTTTCGCTGTTTTTATACGTGGTGCGCTTGCTACCGCGACGTAGAGGTAACGACTGCTCTGTTTTTGTAGAGTATAGCGAGAGGGAGAGTTTAACCGCATTTTAAATATTCTATAATGCAGCTAATCGCTTAAGAAAATAAATCTTTTACACGAATAACATTGTTACATTACATCAAAATGAAGATCTCATATTTTGAAGGATACGTGCGCTTTTTTTAACTTCACTTGCTTAGTTGAAAAATACTATATTACGCAACTAATATACTACTTTTGCAGCAAATTATATGAATTGCGATATGCAGAGAGCGCATGTTGCGTAAAATATTTTTTCATATATATAACTGTGGATAAAATCGATTTTTTAATTTCGCGTAAATATATGTATCGTGAAATATATATGTATGTTGTTTTTTTAAGTAAATATATGTTTTTACTGGTTTTCTAGTTTTCTATTAATGGTGATTTGAAGTTGGTATTAATGGCTCTGCTATACAAGTTGTGCTGTAAATGGAATAAAAAACACCTGGTGTCGTTTTTTCCAAATATTGTCAATTAGTCGACTGAGGGCTCGTTGGACTGTCTACTGCGTTAACATTTATCTTGAAAAGGAGCATTTACCTTACTTCTCTGGCAACCGTTGTATTTTTTCCCTTTATGTGTACATACAATTAGGTCGTCTATACCGTATAGTACTGTAGCTTCATTACTTTCATTGTTATTAAAGAAGAAATGTGGAAATGTCTTCGTTATAAGTTTTGAAAAGATCTATGGTGAAAATCTACTATGTCTAGTTGTGATTTAGTATCGAGTTTTAGTATTTTCTTTAAATTTTCGGTTCCATTTAAGTTGAAAGAGGGTAGTTTTTTATAGTTACATTGTATCAATACTAATTGTTTTACATACTCGATATCATATCTGACCTTTATTTTGAATTAGTAACTAAATTATTTTCTTATCTTTTTCTTTACTAGTTATAAAGTGCTTGTATACTTCTATTATTTTTTTCGGTCTAAAAATTATTGGGAGGATATAAATACTTATTAAGAACAACTATTATGAATGAATTTTTTATTTTTTCCAATTCATTTATTTCGATATGAATATATAGGGTCTTCAAAAAGTATCGGACCTCTCTATCTCGGAAAGTACTGCCCATGATAGAGGAGGGGGTAGGGGTCTGCTACTTTTTGGCACGGTACATTGCTGGACTTTTAAGTTTTTTTTTTTAGTGCAACATTTATTATAATTTGCTCTTTTTTGCTTTAGACATTTGTTCATTTCTAAAATTCCTAACCGTTGTTTATGTCAACAATTAGTTTTAATATAGTCTACTAACTTCGTGATTCCCCCGCGGTTTGCACTGTCAAAGGGTTGACGTGCGGATTTTCACCGCATATGAATTAGCTTTTGTTAATTAAGGAACCAGTAGAATAACTAACAACCAACTATCTCAATACTACTGTCAGTAAATCCATCAATAAAATTTTTTTAATAAAATCTATTCACTGTCATAATTATTAGTTAGTGAAAATTTATTGTTCTACTGATCTCTATTGTAGAAACTTATATTTATATATATATACTCAGGTTATCGATATTTATTCCACCATCGCAAAGACTTACGACCATATGTACGTCCGTATTTTTAAACTTCGAATTGTTGATATATTTTTATTTTATTTTGAATTTTATTATATAAATATTTCCTGACTTCTCATTATAAATTTTCCACTATTTCTTACACGTTCATACAAAATACAACAATTATATAACCATAACATATCTTGTCTAGCTTAAATAAATTTAAAAAAAATATAAAATCAAACTAGAATAGTTCGCAACAAGATACGTATAGGTTTATAGACAGCCAGTAAGATTTACACTCGATCGTGTTATCCGCAGATGCAGCGCTACGTGACACCGTCGCTGGCGGAGTTGGGCGAGCGTGGGCTACCACCCGCCATGAACGAGCACGTGCTGATGGTGACACGGGTGCCTGGGGCCGGCAGCGAGCTTCTCGTCCTGATCCTCCAGCGCCTCCAGGGCTACAACGCATTCAAGCACATAAGACTGCCGCCGGGCGACGAAGGCACGCTCAGCAACCTCCAGCAGGTAGTAAAACGCCGCGTCTTAAAAGTTTGCGCGACGCCGTAAAAAGAGGAAAGGACTAGAGTTCCTTTGGCCGAGGGAAAAATGTTGCGAAAAACCTGATTTACCCAGTCGTAGATTTTATGGGGATTCCGCTGTAATAAGCTTTTATGATTTTATCTTTATTGATACCCTTTAGGGCTTACCCGGTGTGCTATACCAGGGTCATTCGCGCTCCAAGTTTCGTCAAGCCAGTTTTGAGTAAAAATAAGTCTGTGTAAATAGGTATTACTCGTGGGTGGCATTACGTAATATTTTTATGAGTATCTTTTTCAAGATAAAAGGGCGATCTAGTCGGAAAAGTAAAATATGAGAAAAGCTTTATATCAGCATTACAATTATTCATGATTAAGGCATCGCTTGTACGCACCTTATACATAATGAATATCTTACCGCCTTGGGCTTCTTTTAATAGACGAACGTTAACTTTTTATGCCTTCAATAAATTCTACAGCCTGTTTTTCAAAAGCTTCAAAGAAAGGTATCTATATACTATTACTTTTATTCGTACATGTAAGTACACAAATTAAAAATTATATTTTGAGTTTAAAATAAATAAAATATATATATCTAATCTCTATACTATAATATTTTTGGTGTGTAAAACTTACGTAATTTCAAATAAATTCTCAAAAACTTTTAACATTTCAGTTAAAACTGGTTCTTGCGTGAAAATGATAATTTCAAAATACTTAAATATATGTATACATTGGAGCGAAAGTGCATGTGAGTAAATAAATTTTTGACTCCTTTTAGAGATAAATTATCTTTATAATGTACGCACAGTGAAAAGTTATCATAGTTGTAAGCACGGTATATCTACTTTATAAAAGCTTGTAAATGCAAATAACACAAAAAAAAGAAAGTCTCTAATAACTTTTGGTTGATGGGCGGATAATAAAGGACCATTATGTGCTATTTACATATTGTGATGAATATCAGCTTAGGAAACTACTCATTGAAGTATCTAAAAGGTACATAAATCAGCCTTAATAAGTACTTTCGGCGTACTTTCTATTGTATGCGCGAAAAATTGATCACTTCCCATCTTATTAAATTATAAAAATTAGCCTACATGATCGATAACAACGCGGCATTTTCCGCTTCGACGCGTCCAACACGAGAATCCAATTAAAAATACATAATCGCAATAATACAATAGTTCAGAGGACGTTTATGAGATAATCCTTTATAGAAGCAGCTCTGTTATCGAACTTTTATCACGCGCGAACGTGGGAAAACGAAGTTGATCATCTTTCCTGCGCAGACACACACATAGAAATCCTCGCAGAGTCACGCGTTTATGTCCTTGTTAACGTAAATTCAAACTATGAAAAAACTTTTTCCAGCGCACGCGTGCGCTACACAACTTTTCTTGGAAGCCGTAGTTACCCGAAGTGTAGCTATATGACATAAGTAGCAAGCGCATCGCGTTTCGATCGGATAATTGCGAAACGTTGTGGGACGACATGCGCGCACGCTGAGTTGTAAGTACACCGGGATTGTTTTTTCGCAGCGCGTATATACTTTCTTAGTCGAGGCGCGGGGCAATTATTATTAGGAAACTCGTTGGGCTTTTAGTTTTGCTTCGCTTGCTGCCGATTAGCTGTGCTGAGACGATGAACGATACCTTGATCTTTAGATATAGCTAATGGACTGGAGAGAAAATTGACGCGATACTTTCACGAACTATGAGTCATACGTACAGGTGTTCTTTAGTCTATAATATAAAGGGAACAATTTTTATCATTTATTATCATGAACTTTTGAAAAAGTAAGGAGCAAAATTTTTCAACGAATTGTGAAATACATTTTATTATATATAGATGTAGCTTATGAATCTATAATATACGTCTATTGGAATCAAATGAAAGTTATGCTCAAGAAAATCAATATTTTTACACTTCGTCTCATATTCTATATTATTACAACTCCGGGATAATAAAACCAGTTTCATTGTTCATTTAATTTAATACATTGTATGGTTTTTCGACAGTAAAAAGCACATTGGTAGTTTTAATTTATATAATGAGTATACATGTAATGGAATTTGGAAATTAATATAATAATGTTAAGAATCGTTTATATCGGAAAACCGTTGAAATTTAACATGTGAAAAATTGACCTGTTTGGACGTAAAGGTTATAGCTGTAGAAATAAAACGCGATTTGATTAGTTTTATTTTTTTACACATATAAACTCAGGCGTATGACCGTACGTAAACTTTAATCAAATTTCGCTATGAATGATAATTTGAATGCTTCAGTACGTAAAGACATACTTAAACTATTCATAAATCAACATAGCGTGTTGAATTTAAACGAAAAAATAACCATGAACAAATTTACAAAAACTTTAAATAACAAAGATAATATTAGAAAGTTTTATGTGCTGAGCAAATAATTAATTCTTCGTATGATGATATTAAATCATATATGCAACATTAAATCGCAACAGAAAAAACTAAGATCTCGATATGAGAAAACATTTAATTAACTTATTCATTTACAACGATGCACGAAGAGGTAATACAGAGTTCACATCGAGCAAAACATGGAAAACATGAACGTTCTGGCGTAGCCATAACGGGCCGTGTAATAGCTTTTAATTTTCTTTAAGCGCCAAAATGGCCATACTTTCATCGATCGCGTGAGTCATTACACTCTCTTTCCCCCTCACGCTTTTTTTCGATAATCTTCGGGATGCCTGTTTGTTTGGTTACCCCGGGTGCAGGCGCCACAACGCGTGTGCATTGTATATATTAATTTACGGTCGATTTTATATACCAACTTCGTATAGCACAATAGCCAGCGGCGTTTCTCCTACTGAACACTGGTAAATAACGATTTCCATCGCGCGTTTTATTACGGTTCCGCGGAAAGCCATACCTGTAAGCATCACGGGAAAACAAAGTGACGTAAGGGTCGATAGTTAGAGTGCGCAGCAAGCGCGAATAGTAAAAGTTGTAGCATGTATAATGAGTTTTATTCAGTTTGTTCGATAGGTTTGTGTACACACGGATGATAATCAAAGTGGGAGAGAGAGAGAGAGAGAGAGAGAGAGGATATCAAGCTGCGGAATCGTGCGCTGTTGACGGGCGTGATTGAACCGCTGTTGCAAAGAAGAAGAAGAAGAAGGATCGATCGATAGACGCCTCTCTTTTCATTATTTTCTTGTCTCGGATAAATTGATTAATTTTATGGTTGGATGTATTGTGAGAGCAAAATATTTTGTTTTTTTTTGGATGGGCAGTTTTACGCAACTATTGTTCGTGAAATTAATAACGAAAGTTGGAAGAATATATAGCGTAGCCTGGGTGAATATAAAATATAAAAATCGTTTATTTATTTCTCTATGTTTTCTGAACATAAAATTTGAATGCACGTAATGCAAGGATTTTCTCACACAAATCACGGAAAAATTTCTGGCTTGGGGTTAACTGCCAAACAATGGACTACGCAAAGCTGTGTGTATATTAATTTACATAATGGACATATATGTATTTACAAACTGTTCTTAAATACATATAATTCTCTTAACCTCTTATGGGAATAAATTTTTCTATAACAATTGTTATGAAAATAGCTTGGAATTTTACAAAGCCGGATGCTTTTATACTCAAATTGTTTTAATCGTATTCTACCGAGTCTAGATTTCACATGGAACAGTCTAATTAATTAAGTAAAGAATTCTTTGGTAAATATTTATTGCGAAACATTGCAAAAGTAAATAGCTTGTTTGATATTCCATTATAAATGTTGAAAATCCCTTTGAATATTTTTTTGTTTTTGCTTAGATAAAATTTAATTTTTATATCAAAATAATAAATTTCATATTAAAAAAATGTTCCATAATACTTTTTAATAATAATTCTTTCAATCATCAAATAAACAAGTTACAAAGTAATCACTAGAGTTTTTATTATAAATAATAATGTACATTGAAGAACATAAACATGATCCGAAAGGCGAATCTTTCGCGAAAGCAACCTCGAAAAAAGGTGTCAGATCCGCAGTCCAAAGTTCAGCTCATTGTGTCCAGGAAACCGGCGCTGAAAATTACATAAGCCTCCTCCTCCCCTTCTTGAGAAAGAACGGGCCTGTGTTCGCAGCCTCCTCTCTTTGTTCGCTCTCCGATCTTCGGCCGAAGGCATTCTTCTACTCTTACTTTCGATCGCGCCGCGCGCGTATGCGCCTGAACTTTCTAAGGTCGCGTCTCCTCTTTTACCGTGCGCGCTATTGAGTATACCGACGTTTTTTATACTGCAGCGCTTGCCAAAGAGGCCGCATCGCACGGGATCGATAAGCGCGCCTATGTATAAGAGAGGCGCAACACACTCCATCATTTTATTCGCGCGCCCCGCATTGCTCGAGAGATTCACGGATGAGTAATTACGTGTATAGTTTCGCTGCACTTTTTTCCGCGGGTGGGAGAAGTGAGAGTTTGGAATATATATGGCTGTCGTAAAGCAAGGAAACAATGAGTCGGCGCAAAATGCTCTCTGCTGGTGGAAGGGGGGGAGGGATCCTGAAAAATGTTGTAGTGTATGTTTTTTTAATGGCGATGTTTCTTGATGTTCATTTATTTTATGAGATTCAATAATTTGTTTTATTTTAAGTAGTTACGAAAGGATTACCATAGTAACTTTTTTATGAAGGAAAAGAATTTTGATTGTAAATAATAAATAAAACAGTTTATCTTGGTGAAATCTGTACAAATGATTTTTTTCATATTGTTCGGAGTAAATGTTCTGAATATGCACACCGTATTTTGAATGGCTTAAAAAAATTGAGTAAAGTATTCTTTAAAGGTTACAATCAATCTTTACAAAAAAATTTTAAAAATAATGTTTGCAAGATTCTAGGAGGTTACGTAATTAATAAATAAAAAATATATTCTAAAAATAGGAATAATGAAATTTTATGATTTTGAGAAATGGGTTCTTCAAATCAGCCACTTTATAAAACTACGAAAAAAATCATACATTCGCGTCTTCAACATGCTTATTTAAGGAGACATAAAATCTTCTTCATCTTATAAAATTGTCCATTTATTTTTTATCTCTATAAAAAGTAATAGTAAATCATTAATAGAGAGTGTTATTATGAAAGTTTTTTTCAACATCAATACAATTATGTCTTGGCACTAAACAATAAAAATAAGAAAAAATATAAAGTTAATCATAATCCATACTAAGAATTTTATAGAGTTACTTAGTTCGTAGAAGGAATTTTTAGTTTCCAAGTACTTTTTACTGTGTGAACATTGGATATTGACTCTTCAAGAAATTCTGAATAATTTTTAACAAATAATCTCTTCTCCTACTTTGATTGCACTGTAAATGGCTGTACAAACATATAGCAGTTTATTTGACTCAAAGTACAGCTGATGAAGCTATTACCACAAAATGGAGTCACGAAGGTTCCGAAATATCGCCGTGGTCTTTATTACTCATTGGGCTATATTAGGAGGCTCAGCTTTTATGTTATAGTATAATAAAGTAATTTCTAATATATTCATTTTCTATACACTAATCAAGTTTGTAATAATGATCACGTGTCAATAACGGTTCAATTAAAGTCTTTTGTAACAATCTTAAAATGCCTTGGGGTAGAGTTTTTAAAGTTATAGAGTACAAAGAACTTTCATAGTTGATCATGCGTCTTCATCAATATCTTTTAAAATCATTTCACAATGAACGAACGATAAATAATAAGCATATGACCTTCTTTACAATTTCTGAAATTTTTATAAATATTCTTGGCAGGAAGCGAGAAACAAAACATTCTTGCGAAATGTGTTGCTTTTGGCATACTTTTCGATTTAACAAAATTTAAATGAATCACTTAGTAATATTTGCTATATTAAAAAAAAAATAAAATACTACTGTTAACAATGCTTTATTGAATAATTTGAGATCTATCTTATACATTATTTATAATATCGAGTAGACTATAGCAAATATTTATTTTAAATCCTTTTCATTTTTTATATAGATCTCTCGAAATCATTACTGTTTAAAGCATAAGTGAATTTGAATTTAACGATTTGATTTATTTAAACGATGTAATAGATAATTCTGTAGCTGTTCGTCAATACAGCGTAAATTTTTACGAAAATAGGAGAGACCTGGAAAGAAATAACGAAATTCAAACAGCGGTCTTTACTCCTCTCCATCAACGCCAGAAATCCAACCTTTCTTCGAAAACCCGGTTTGAAAACTCCGAAGCCGAGAGAGAAAAAGAGAGAGAAACGAAACCTCAAAAGCTCAAGTTTCAAATAAACGAGATCGAGTCAGGCATTCGTGCGCGCGCTGCACACAATGAATTCGATTTCCGAAATAAGCGCGTGAAAGCAAGACATTCCCGGCTTTGCAGAAAATTTCGCCTCGGGCGTAACACGAGGCCTTATACATAGACTTGCGCGGAAACGCTCGGCGCGGAAAGAAAGACACTTTTCGATGTAGCAATTGAATTCCCAAGCGAACGAACAAGACGCTGTATCCGGGGCTTCCGTTTGCGAAAAATCGTTATACTAATGGGCTACGAGCGTCTAGAAACGCGTGGCGAGAATACCGTAGACAGAGGAGACGGAGAGATAAGGGATAGACTCGATTGTCATAAATTTCGTCAACAGGACAGCGTAAATTCCCAGGCCTTTGAGGCTAATGGAAGGACATTGATTTAGAATGTATCGGTTAAGCGCGAGGTATTTTAACCAACTTTTTTGGTGTTGTTCGCAGGAGCTGCTGGTGGAAGAAGTAACGAGTATTATTAGGCAGGAGGCTATTCCACTATCGTTCGACGGCGACGTCAGATTCCTAAACTTCTCGGCATTTGGCAGGCAGGCGCCGACCTACATTTCCTTGGTCAGAGATCCGTTGGATCCGAAGACTATTGAAAGGTGACATTATATTGTATATTATTCGAAATATTATCATACATCAGATTATTACGTTAGATTTTTTATATATATCTCCAAACTTAGTATAATTAGAATAATTCCGAATGCCTATATTTTTCATTCTGTAAATTATTTATTTTTACTAATTTTTATAATGTTTTATTCTTTTGATATCGAAGACAGTATTTTTTAATGTGTTTTAATTTTTCGTTAGAACATTTAATATTATTTTTGATAAATATTTTTTAATTGTCTTACTTTACCTTGAAACTGTTACTATAATTTAACAGTAATTCAGGAGTATGTTTTCTCATTCGTTTATGCCATATAAGTATTTACGACTCTCCCATGCAAATGGAAAATAATAAAATTACTTTGCATTTGAAAGTTACATTCTTAAATAAGAACAAAGCATTTGCATGCATGAAAGACACAAATCTATCTTCTTACCTTTTACGGACTTATTTTATGATGCGAAACTTTACCATGAAAAATCAAAATTAATATGTACTTAGGTTAAATGTTAACGAAAAATACAAAAATGAAAATACGTAATTAAATTATTTACATAACTGAATGAATTTTAAAGAATTTTATTTTCAATTTAATCAGGTTTCGGAAACTTATACTCAATCGCTATGAGCTCTAGAATATATTATTTGAGAACATAAAACTGTATGTCAGCAGAAATATCGCTGTTAACATATCTATTTGATTTGATTAATTTATGACTATTCTCAAAAATTCGTTAAAGAATGTTTTCATCTATGGGCCAAGCAATCTATATAGACACTCAGTAATCGGCATTAATAGCCGACTACTTCTCTTTGGGACACAATAAAACCGACTGAAGTAATGTAAATTTTCGTAATCACGTATTATCATAAAAATCTCTGGGCACATAAATACCGAGTGAGACATAATTCCTGCTCTCGGTATAGCTCAGAGACCGGACTCACTTCAATTCATTACACGTGCCCGCGACATTTCATCACATCGACGAAAAATCCAATTCCTAGCTCCCGCTTATGAAATATTGATAAAAACAGGAAATAAGCCGGTAATTAAGCAAAAAGCCAGCAGCGACACTTACATGTATTGTATTCTTTATTTTCCATTCGCAGGTTTAAAAAAGGCGACTCATCGACTATTTACCGAGGCTCTGTATCGCACTTTTGCGGCCACGACCCTCGCTGCTCGTAAGTATTCCAAATGTGTTTATCTGCTTTCCCCTGGGGGCGAAAGGCCATTGCATCGTCGCCATCAACAACATTCCATTTGTCGCTTTTTTGCGCTGTAATACGTAGTTCGTCGGCGAATTTCGGCACACGCGCGGGGTCTAGTTCGAAAGGTAAACGAGTTTCGTGCTAAGCTAACGAAGCTGTAATGGTCGTCAATCATCGCGAGCACGCAGTAGAGCCGATTAATGTGTTGCGCAATAATTCGAATTTCGGAGGGACTTAATCGACTTCCTAAAAGCTGTTGACCTATACGAATACACGGAATGCGCGCATATCTGGTTAATGCCGATTGAACCGTGAATTATAGTACCTTATTAAAAATATTTATGTTTGCCTGCTTTTTGGAGATAATAATATTTCGTGAAAATGTTTTTTTATTTATCAAAACGTCTATAAATGATTATGAGTAACGATGTACATTATTAAATTTTGTTTTTGACGTTTAACAGTATAAAATGTTAGGAAATAAATCATACAATTTTTATGTATATTAAATTAAATAATACAAAAATAATAATGAAGATTGTAATTGAAAAAATAGATATTTAAATATTACTTTTTAATAAAGGAACAAATGAATTCTAGAAATAATTTTCTATAATTAGTATCATAAAATTTTTAACATATTTCCTACGGTTAAAAATTCAATATTAATCTAAAAATTTAATTAAATTTATAATTATAAAGCATTTTTTCTCTCTTCACGATAAATGATACAGTTACACCGAAAATTAGCAGCAAAACTCTGATAGTCTAACTAGAATCTCTAGCGCATCCCACAAAGTGATATTGTAACCTATACTTTATGACTGTTGTACCTTTAAAAAATTTGCAAATAAATTGAAGAACATATAGCTATAAACTTTTATATCATCTTCATTAAATATATCTAATCACACTAGCTATATAAGCAATATTATTATTATTAATTAAAAAAAAAATTTATATGTGGTTACATAAATTCAATGAATGACGTCCAGTAATGATTCATACTGGTAGAAGTGAAAGTGTCAATTAGATTAACATCAATGAACGTGCGAATGAGATCAACGCAATAGTTACAACGCAGTTTTAGTTTTGGTCAAAACTTTAATAACTGGTAATAACATAAAATATTATAAACTTATCACATTAAATAATAAAGAATTGCATCATTTTCCGAAAAGATAGTTGATTTGTTAATATCGATGTAGTATTTTTAAAATTTCAATATTGATGTTATGTTTTAAATACTACTACTATATTACTACTTCTATTCCTTACAAATATAAAAAAAAATTATTTTTTTTGCTATTTCTAATGATATAAAATTCTTCAAAGACGATGTTTACTTAAATTTTCTTTCTATTTTGTAAGTACTAACACTTGAGAATGTGAGAGAAGGAAAACGTGAAAAAAGAACGCTGGCTGTCGAACCAACAGACGACACAATTACGAGATCGTTAAAACCTGCATCGTTCGGTAATCGCTGCGCTCGCTGTCACACGTAAATAAGTAGAGGCATACCTCAAATGAAAATAGCTTTACGGCAAAAACAGTGCAGAAAGGATCGGGTCGGTATTACGAAATGCTTGAGAACATCAATTAAAGTGAAATACGCATACTTAAAGTCAGGATTGATATATCTTAGTATAATTAATTGTCACATTTGGTTCTAACAATGTAATGAAAGTAATCTTTATGAATTTTAATTTTAATTTTTAAATCAAACAGTTATACAAAGAACAAAATAAATAGGAATAAAAGTATATAAATGGCAAATTCATAACTTTCTTAATTAAAAATTGTCTTAAATTGCAGCTTGCATGGTATAGGAACTATTAAATTTTCATGAAAACTGTTATTACTTTTTGTAAAAAAATAATTTTATCGTAAATGTATTAATATCAGAAAATAAAGCAAAACGAAAATTTTTAATAGAAAATAAGAATTTTCGATTTGAATTCCTTTTCTCAAAAACGAATTCCATAAAAAGTTTCACTTTGCGAACTACCCTGGAAACAAGCATACCATAAGCTAGTCGGGCTGGACGACTCGCACTACATATAACCGTGCGGAATTCCTTTGCCACATATAGTCACACAGGTAACATACACTCGCATGTGCGTTGCGTCACATACCGATCAGGTCTAACCAGAAATCAAGATCAACGATCCGAGCTAGAATTCCCTGGCGTTTACGCGCGCGCGTCGGAAGTATGTATGTACATGCGTCGTCGTCACCGACTTCATTACGCAACACGTGCCTCTCTTTGATACCGAGTCTTTGCATCTCGTCCACGCTAACTTTTCCTTGTTTACGTCAGCCGAGCGCGAAAAATTCATTTTATTTACTCTTTTGCTCTCTTTTTCGCAGGGAGAGAAACAATGTGTGGGCGCTGGAGCAGGCGAAAGCCAACGTGCTTAGATGGTATCCGGTTGTAGGCGCACTGGACTGTATGGAGGAGACGGTGCGAATCCTTGAAAGGACTTTTCCGTACTTCTTCGAAGGGGCTTCCCTAGTTTACGATAAGCTTCGTGAGTTCATTCTCATTTTTTTCTTTGTCGTGTTTATGTGTGCATACGCTTTTGCTCTGCACGCTTCACGCAGATGCGAGAGTCTAGTTAATTAATAATTTAGGAGTTGACTTGTAGAACCGGTTATTTTAATTTTGTTTTCTAATATTTAGATATGAACTCTTTTTGAATTTCTTACAAAAGTTCTTGAGTAAAAGATCTTCAACGTTATTTAACTTAGATCATACATTATCAGATGAAAGCTATATCTTATGAGAAAAATTGTTAAAAATTTTTATTAATTTAAACATTTCTATGGTAATTAATAAATAATATAAAAAAGTTTGTATATGAAATTGCTCCTTTGCCCACATGCATAAGAATTTTTTATTGCTACATAGGTATTTGCATGTATAAACAACATTAATGTAGCAGTATGTAATTATATTCATCACTATTTTTTGTTTGCAGGGCCAAAGAAGAAAAATGTTTTTAGCACAACTGCAACTTTGAAACCAATAACGAAAAAACGCTTAAAAGATCTTTTGAAAACTGAGGTTGATTTTTATGATTGGGTAAAATCTCGACTTTTAAATGGTACGACAGAAAAGGGTTGAGCGTTTTTTCACATTCTAGATTATTATAAGAAATTAAATTATGAATGAATCTTTTCATAAAAAATTATAAGAAAAGCTCTGAATGTGATATGAAAGATTGCCAGTTTGCGTGTAAAGTTTAATGGTAGGAGTCTAAGTTATCGACTGCGGAATAGCAGAACTGAGAAAAGATCAAAATTGTACTAGTGCTGACATCTTGTGATATACTCTACAGTTTTGCGTGGCAGAATAGTTCTGCAAAATTCCGCAGTGTTGAGTATCTTATATTTTATAAATGTTTATAAATGTTGAAAGATTATAGGCCAATTTATATTAGCTAGTTACTTTAGACGTACTGTAAATTTAAAATAAATTAAAATTTGAATCATACCCACATGTTTTGTATATCAAAAGCAATAAACCAATATGGTTTTGAGATAGAAAGTGCCAAAATAAATGGATATTTATAAAAATACCAAAGTACATGTTTGTATTGACTTAGTGCTATCATTCATATATGTAAATAAATAATTCTTTGTTTTTATTTTTTAAATATTCATTCATAAATTCAACTTGTATTTTATTAAATATTGCACTTATTCAGTTATTGAAGTAATTATAGAATCAGGAAGTAATAAAGCTTGTATGACAAATCTCGAGACTGATTTTAAGGTAACATATAAAATAACAAGCTAATAAATTGGCCTTTTCAACTATATCTGTACATATGATAAAATAATTAGACAATAAGAAAAACTTTCTACGTCGATCTATTAAACAAGTTGTAAAATAAATACAATGTATTAAAGAAATGCATTTGTTATACAAAATCTATAACTGGTTGTACGTTCACTCATCAAAATACAAAACCAACACTTGCAAATAAAGAATCTCATCATCGACGCGTTCAATTTACCACATTAGATAACCAGCAAAAAAATCCAAAGAAAGATGAAAAAATGAAAATTTCACATTCTATACTTTGTATAGAAAAAGCGATTCATGTAGAAAAAGAGGAAAGTTCGGCCGATTGTTTCGGCGGTCACGTAGTGTTTTCGATTGACCGCAGAGCTTCACAAGGTACGGATGTTAGTGTGTGGATATGCGATAATCGTCAGCCAAGATCACTTCTTCTTCGCGTCTTTGAGACCAGCACCAGCGTTAAATTTGAAGAAGATGATGTCGCCATCCTCGACTACGTAATTTCTACCCTGTTGCCTGTACTTGCCTGCAGCCTATAAATAGCATCATTAATCGCATTATTATATTTTTAAATTAGACAATAGAATGTACTGGTTAGAAATGATTTGTTACCTTTACAGCCGATTCGGAGCCTTCATTCTTAAAATCTTCGAATTTCATTACTTCAGCCATAATGAAACCTTTTTCAAAGTCTGTATGAATTCTACCAGCAGCTTGTGGTGCTTTCGACCCTTTCTAAAAGATAAAGTTAAATTATTAGTTACTAAAAATATTAAATTAGAAATTATATGTATAATAGGTTACAACAAAATTAAACGAGAAATTTTTGGCGCAAACGTAAATAAACTCTTGTAAAGTTCAATCACTATGAAAGACAATGAATTCGAAGGTTGTTAAATGTTTTATAAATCAAGAAACTCATTAAATAAAAATTCTTTCATTAATAATTTTTATGTGCAGTAAAATTAGATCTTATGAGTGAAAATGTACAACAGTCACAGATTTTAGTTATTTATAATGTATTATATATTAATTATTGGCATCAATCTGTTAAGAATAGAAGCCAGTTTATATACAATGTAAAGTTTGTAATATTTTTTTATGAGACATTCTAAGTTGAATTGTAATAAATGGTATTGAATTTCTTATTGTAAATACATTATACAAAAAAATAAATTTCTTCTTGATTCTTTGGTTATTGAAATAAACGAGTTTTCATTTCTTGTAAGCAGTTATTAAAATTTTCTAATAATCATTACCTGAATCGTCCAAGCCTTAACCTCATCATGTCCAGCCGTGAAGAAGTACTGTAACTGCAAAGCCTTGTACCCCTGGACGATGATTTTATCGAGGGCGCTGAAACACGTAACATTGTCTCGATAGATTGAAAATTGGTCTATTTCTTCCCTTAATGCTCGCCAGTGTCTTCCACCGCTCGCAGTAATGATCGGTTTCGCGACGACGAGTCCAAATCGTCCTGCGAAACGCGGGATTTCGTGCACTATTCGCATTTTACGATCAACTGAGTTAGAGAGAAAGAGAAAGGTCTGTAGTCGGTAATTGATTTTTTCAACGGATTATCGATGGAAGAGTCATTCGTCTTCAACCAATCGGACAATTGGGGGTAGATTTTCGAGAGATAATTTTCAAGAAAAGAAATTATTGAAAGTGAAGAAACTGAGGAAGAAATCTTTTACAGATTGTTGTAATAAAAAATCATGTATCGTAACAATGAGAGTTAAAAGAATCTAATTTGAAAAGTTGTAGTGAAATACTTAAATTAAAATTAAATTAAAGTTTTTAGTCCTGAGAAAGAATGTGTCAAAATGATGATCAAATAAATTTCAGAAAACAAATTCATATTTCAATCTAAATTGTCAAAATCATGACAATATAATTTTAAAAACAACTATTTACGAATAATTACTAAGAACCATTCTAATACTGCAATTTTTATTATTGAGAATGAAAAGTAAGCACTCTTTTAAAATGATTTTGACATTTCCATCATTGCACAACCGACAAAATAACCAAACAAAACATAAATAAGATCAAAAAGACAAAGAGAAGAATATGAGAAAATAGGCAAGAAACGTGGGCAGCTGAAAGAATGCGATTTGGTGCTTGTCCTAGTCGATGCTCGCTCTGAGTAATGACAGGGTATAAGACGCGAAGCCAGCGAGTGATCAACGGAAGACTTCGGGACTTCACAGAACACACATAAAGCGAACGACTTAATACTGCAATTTTATCATTCGTCGCTCGTAGGCGGCTCGACTTTTTCAACTTCTCTCTCCTTCTCATTCTCCTGTTCTCTGCGGTTGCTCGAAATAAAATCACGGCTCGCGCCCGGCCCCGCTCATTACCGACACAGCACGCGCTTCGGTTTTCATTATCTCCGTTCTCCATTCTCAATTCGCGACCCCGATTTTGCTCCAGAAGGCGGAATCGTTTCTCGAATTTTTGCGGAATTACTTTTCGTTTCGTTGGGGGCGCCAATGGAGAAGGGTGCGGCCTTTGGGCTTCAAGAGCGATGCTACTCGAATTTCAAGAAACCGAAGATTAACATTAGAGAATTACACCAGTGAACTTTTCAGAAAAAGTCAAAAGTTTTACTCGTATAAGAAAATATAACAGTAAACATCAATATATGCTCTAATACGAAAGATCTAAATAAGTTTATTTGTAGTTATAAGTATCTTACTGTAGCTTTAAAATATTTTTTATTATTCGTTGATACTGATAGTGCAGCACGTGCTTATAATTTCAATTTATAATACTATTTTGGGTTGGAATCGAATCATTTAGCAATTTAGGAATAATAGTTATTTCAAAACTATTTTAGTACGTAAAGTTATGGTAACCAAAAATTTACTTTATTTATATTTGAGCATCACCTTAACAGAAAAATATAATACAAATAAAAAAAAAGACGTATGCAGTATTCAACTGATATGCTTCACGTGCCGTATTTATATATATAATTAATGAATATGGAAAAAAGGCCAAACCAAAAGTAAGGTTAAAGGCCAACACAACGTATATAAGGAAGCGGCATCGCCCTGCTCGCTCGACGTCACTTCGTTCCTACTCGCCAAGCAGGACGCTACCGCGTCCTTTGATAACGCCATCGTATAATTAAAAAATTTTCTTTTACAAATCATAAAGAACTTTCTTAACAATTTTACTCAAAGAAAAGGATTATCGACTTGCACGAACTCTGCAAATTCCCACGTTTTTCACGCGTTAAAAAGCGAGCTTCACAAATTCCCCTCTGATCAGCCCTAACATTATCGTCAATAAACCTAACTCCTCGCTCAGCTTCTAACGATCGCATTGCCGAAAAAGCAACCTGAATTTTTTTTTCTTTCCCTCGAGTCTCTTCCTCTCGCTGTCCGTAAAAATCGCGCTCACATGCAAATTTCTTTTCGCGAACCGCGCACTTCTCTCCCGCATTTACGGCTCACAGCGCAACGTACGTTTAGCAGCCCCGGCAAAGAAGCTTCCCAATGAGGAATCGCCATGGTGTGCGCACTAAAACAGGAAACCGAATTTCTAATTCTCAGATTATATAGCACGTGTGCCGTAATCTCGCAAGAATCCGAATGAGAGCGAGCGCGCGCGCAGCTCCCTGAAAAATAGCCGCGTTTTTATAGGTCGCGAGAGCAAAGGGGAGAAGCGCAGCAAGCGTCTAGACCATATTCAGACTCATAACCGTCCATTACGCGCTTTTGGAGATAGAAGAGAGTGAAGAAGATTATGCAGTTTTTGAAGGCGGGCTGAAGAGGAGGGAATAGGGAGAGTCGTGTGTGGGAACCATCGCGAAATTCTACGGAATGTGGGCTTGAGGGCAGTGGGAAGTATTTTATTTAGGGGGATGAAACTCACCTTGGAACTTTAGTTTCCTCGATAAAGGCCGCCCGTTCTGCTGGTTCCATGTCGGCAAGTTTGTTCTCATAGGCACCGCTGAAGGGGATCAGTACTGCGCCTGGATCATTTTGATCAACCCATTCCTTGATCTTGATTAACCTGGAGTTATAGTTACATGAATTTTTGAGGAAAGAGTTAAAAAATTAATACGTTTCGTATGTCAATACAAATTATTGTTGATATTGTAATAGAATCATATAATTATTCCTGTTTACATTGATAAAAGAAATTTTGATAATTTTAAGCAAGAGTAGTAATTGTGAGCATCGCAATAGAGAATCGTTTCTTTATTTGATTAATACGATTTCTAATTAGTTAGCAAGTTAAACATAACACTTTGCCTTTACTGAGTTTATTACAGATTTTTATAATGCAGATTACGAGACGGAACCTTCGAAAATAACTATACGATAACTCAGTCAGTCGTGCAATCTTCACGATTCGTTTTAGATATCAATTCCCGCTATCAATCAACTGCTAAAAACTAATTCGAAATAGTCCCGACACCTCGATTCCACGAGTCGACTAATAAATTCACCTTGGAAAACTCGTTAACTATCGATACATCGCCCACAGCCGGCGAACAAATCGACGAGCTGTAAAACGCGCATTCCTCAATCACTCGGGCGCATCTCGCTCGCGCGCGAACGAAAATGAAATAACGGCTTCTCTGTCCGCTGTTCTTTTTTTTACATCATATATACCTGATGGAATATCACGCGAGAGCGTTTAGTTCAGCGCTCGTATCAATCGTGGCACCGCTGAATAATGAAATAATAATAAGTGGCACGCCGATCTCGCGCGCGGTTTTGCGTATCGGTCGCATCGGGCGCTATTACTTTTTCATCGCGAGCACGCGGCAGCGATTTCGATGCTGTGAAACTGCATGATAGCTATAGAGCGCAGTGGATCGTAAAGCTGAGGGAGTGCGAGGAAAGGCACTTACCATTTATTTTTCTTGCGAATGAAGTCCTTCTCCGAAAGGTTCACAAGGTAGACCACGGGCTTGGACGTGAGAAATAAGTATTTGTTGAGCACCTCGATCTGAAAGTTTAAATGCGCGAAATTAGGAATCTGCTTGAACTGTGCTAATGCACGCATACATATTTTCTCTCTTCTAATAACTTTACATAAAAGGTCAACATAAAAGAGAGCAGTGTTATAATAGATAGAGGGCTGAAATCGTACGTATAAAACCTCACAAGTCTCTGTTTTTGCATTAATGAAAAACTATAAAATATTACAAAAAATAATTAATTTAGTAAACTATCTATGTAAAGAATGATTTTAACGTATTGATCTGATCTGAATTTTTCGATCCTTTGCATTTTTTGTTATAAAATACGTGAAAATATTTTAGAGTCGAAATGATAACACTTGACCGAATTTCTTGACCATTAGAAATTTAGTTTAACATCCATGGAAAAAATAACAAAGCTAAATAAACTTGTTTGAGCAAGTGAAATGAACTGATTTAAGAAAACGTTATTCTTGGGAAAATATTATTATTTGTAGTAATGACAGTAACATCATGTGAATAGAATTAAAATGGCACGTCTTAGTCAAATCAACGGTACGCAAATTTAAATTAACAATTTATTCAATGTTGCATCGCAACAACTATATATACACACTTCTCAAGGAAATTGGTTACTATTCAACTTAAAGTTCAACAGTCATTTTCTTACTGTTCTTACTACAAATAAGGAACTCTCACTTACATTTTGAAATAACAATGCCGCGCACATTTTACAGTTAAGCCGACAAGTAAAACCTCATAACACGTTAAATGTTGAATCCCAAGCCGACACTGCCTCAACACGCGATAATGCACAGCCCGCATTATTTCTCCCGTCGGCGGACAAGTGCTGTAGCAGTTCTAGTGGCGAGTTGGCGCGGGCGAATTTTGACCGGGGGTCGTCTCACTGGAACCTGTAAAACCGCGAAGTAATGCCAACGTTCTTGGAACAGATCGCAATTGAATCCCGAGTTCTTGCGCGCGCTGCGCCTAACTGACCATGGACGCTCGCGCTGATCCAAAGGCGAAAAAGACCATTGTGCGGTGCGCAGCTTGCTTTTTTCCATGGACCGCATCGGGATCGTCGGTTCCTTTCGCCAGGGAATGCGATGAAAAAAATGTCTTCCTAGAAGCCCTGAACTTTTTTCTCGAAACGTTCTTTGATTGTTTTTGCGATCAATGAAGCCTTGGAGGGACGCGACTCTCGAGGGAGACTTCGATTTCTCTGCGCAGTTACGTTGTTAAGAAAACGAAAGTGTTGCCATTTATTTTCGGCGATTTTCGGAGAGAAATTTGAGGGTGCATTGGAAGGATCGCGTGTAGATTATTTGAGAAAAAGTGTAAGAAGTTTACTTACGTCATTAGCGCTCCAGTCGGCGAACCTGATGTGCTTCTTGTCCTCTACCAACACTTGCTTCACTTTCAGAAGAGTGTCCTATAACAAAGGGATTCATATTCATTTACTCTTCCAGAATATAGACATTTTGCTGTTTTTAAATAATAAATCATCCATTGGAATAATAGCTACTTATAATTTCAACAACTGTTAGATAACCGAGAGCGTTTCACTAGAATGCAAACACGGTTATTACATCTATAGCCTAATAGTACTAGTTGTTACGTCCACCATTAAATTTGCAGATGCAAACAAGTTATTATGCTATAGTAATATTTTCATAAATTTATAGTTGAATAGAGAACGCATGTTTCATTAAAATTATAGTTGAATTAGCGGTTGTAAAATTATTGGAGATAAAATAGATTTCACTCCATTGCTCGGACGAATGTAATCGGCATTTTTTCTTACCATACTTTAATTAAAATTCACGAGCAAAAAGTTAAGCAGAAGGTTAAAACCAATTCGCCCGACGTCCCCACCCCCGTTAATAAAAACTCCATACCGATCCACCCACCAATTTCCCTCCATCAGAGGTGCACCCAGTCCGCGTGCGGACGCGACTCCCGGGAACAATCGTAAAGCAAAGCGAACGAAATCCCGCTCGCGCAATTACCTGCAAGGTAATATCGTCAAGCAGGAATTTTTAAGAAAGTCTCTCCCCCGCGCGAGTCGCGTCGTCTCTTTCTAGACTAGACGCGCTCACACAGAGTTCCGCGAAAAAAAGCGCGCACGCTAGCAGCTCCTCGTGTGGGCCATACGAAAATTGGCCGTCGGCCGATTATCGCCGGATAGCGTATACATATATATACGCGGAAGTGTATGGGTGCAGCAAAGCAGCGCGTTGTACGCGGCAATTTCGTCGTCGTTTTGTAAAATGTGCCGCGCCCGAGTTTTGTTGAGCGGTGCCACATGAGCTATCGGCGTTATTAGAGCGCGCGCGCGGCCCTGCGTGGGTACTAATGAGAACTAGGCAAATGCGACTGGCACGAGCTGAAAATACTACGTGAATGAGAAGTTGGGGAGAACGATGGGGTGGAAAATACGGTGTGCGAGCTAAGCGTAAGTTCAATAAGCGGAAGTTATCAGGCTTAATTTGTCTGATTTGAAGTTTCTTCAATTTCTCGTGCTTTAATACTTCCATTTATATAAGTATGTTTTGACTATACTATCTTATTTGTAAGTTTGCTTGGTAATTTGTTAAAAATGATAATTTCTGGTAGTATAATAATGTGGAATAAAGAAATCAAATTAATTTTATAATCATCAACAAATGTTTTTATTTTTTAATATTTTTTCTTACCTAACCATCAATACAACTTGAAGAATATTGTTCTAGAAAGAAATGTACATAGAATGTAATCGTTTTCAACAAGCTTTGCTTTCAAAAAGTATCGATTCTAATTTTATCTAAATCATTATTGGGTAAATTTTAGATGTAAGAATAAATAAATAAAAAAAACAGCGATTACACTCTTCAGATTATTAATAAAGCCACCCTAGTAGAAATCGCCCATTTTTTTCCCATTATGAAACGATTTTTCTACCATTTTTCTCCCATTTTATGGCCAGTCGACTGAAATGGACATAAAATAGGAGAAAAATGGTAGAAAAATCGTTTCATAATGGGAGAAAAATGGGCGATTTCTACTAGGGCAAGAGCCTGCATTTTAGAATTTTAGTGAGTGGGTCAGAATAATTCATTTTAAAATGTGTAATTTAAATCCAATACTTGTTGATCAAAAAAGATCTCTTTTGTGAGCTTTAATGTGAATTATTGTAATCATCTGTAATTTTAAAATTACAAAAATTATAAGATATTATATTTCTGACATGGAGGTGCGACATACTGAAATAATGTTAACGATATAAGCTTCAGCTCATAAAAAAAGAGTGTTAAATTTTCGTAAACCTATAATTTTATTCAAACTGTTCAGAACATAATGTAAGAGATAATATAATAATGCCAGCTAAAAAATGCAACTTTTGTTGTAGAATTTATTATGTGAAAACATATGATAATTTAACACTTCAGAATTGTAGCGAGTACATTAGTAAACAATTATATAGTTTATCAACGATTTAGTACAAGTAATATATTGACTTCTTATTAATAGCGTTCGAAAAAGTAAAAACACTTAAAATTAAAAATACATTTGAAATAAAAGGAAGCTGAATATTTATAAATTTAGTTTTTGTATACCAAGACGGTGAAATATTTTGGCTTATTAAATTATCATATACAAAGAATTTGAACCGTGAGCAGTTAAGACGAGCGCGGGCGGAAAGGAAGCGTACTCACCACCGATCAATGGCAAATTAGCGCACGCATTTTTCCCGGAACAAATTTCGGTCGCTGCCACTTTGCGCGCGTATCATTTATTCCCACATTCGTGAAACGCGCGTAGCGGCTACGTTGGGGCCTTTTACAATTTACGAAAAAGTTTGGCCGCGCTTTCTCGCGCCGCATCGAAAGAGGGAGTGAGTAAGGGAGTAAAAGAGAGAGAGAGATCGGATAATTCGACGGTAATCGCGACCTTTGGCCACTTTATTCGGAGAAAAAATCGGCAAATTACGCGTTCGCGCGCGTGTGTTTCAAGAGATCTCACGACGAATTAGGCAAGAATTTCGCCGCGCGATCCCTTGTGGCGATACGAGGGGTGAGAGAAAAAATTTTCTTGCGCTTGTTAGTTTCTCTGAGACCCTTCAATTTCTTCAAATGAAGAGCGTTTTAATTATGATTTGAGAAAGAGTGGAGATTGTAAAGCGCATTGAAGATGAGAGTTTGAATTTTTTATCGGCAAAAAGCGTGCCTGCGGTTTGAGTTTTCGACGTAAATGTGGAATAAGTGCGTACCAAGAAAAGGTTTCAAAATGTATAAGAGATTTATCTCGATATAAGGATGAGTTTTGTTTTCAGAAAATAAAGGAACTGTGGGACTTTTCATAAGCTACATCTTTTTGCATAACAAAGAACATTTTAAAAAGTAATTTTACAGATTACGATTTTAATAAATATGTTACAATCTAAACAATTTAGAAATCTGATTTATTAGAATAATTTTTTTCTTCTGTAATTTTATTGAAAAGTTTTAACACTACACTGAGAGAAGAATTTGTTTATAGTTAATAAGAAGATATATTAAAAATACACAGGAAAATGTATTTATATTTACTCTTTGTGAACTCTTATTAACTAAGCATATTAACTATTAATATGCCATCATTAATAGTAATATTTTGGAATGAATGTTTTCACATTTACAATTTCCTTATTTCCCCAAAATCAACTATTTCGTATTAACTGTTACTAAATATATTAACTATAAATAAATCCTTCTCTCAGTGTAATAACATCATCTTGCACTAACAATTTCGCACAGCAGTCCATAAGTTCCCTTCATTCAAAAGATTGAGCTGATTAAATTCACGGCTGTGAAACACAATGCCTCGCTAGAATAGCCTTTAATCGAAAACCTTCGCCTCGGCGGCGTCGGCGCGCGCGAGCTTGCGGGTGGAAGATTTTCATGCAGTAGAAGGTCTGAGGTCAACTCGTGCGCATGCCACTTTCCCTCAAGTACACGTAATATGCAAAATTGTATATCGCGCTTGCTTTTAGAAACGAGTCTCAATCTCGCGCGCCGGCTAATGGCGCGCAAACTGCGCGGACATTGTGCTTTATTATTCATGGCGACTATACATGTACGTGGTGGGAGGGAGCGTGCATCGAGCCGATCGGAATCATCCCCATTATTCTGGGAGGGTTTTGTTATGGTAACTAACGATGCTAATGCGCGCGTGAACAATGTCCGTTCATGCGGAATATATACCTGCTGGATAGAGGTAAAACATTGTTATATCTCGATGTATCGTGCTATTAAATAGCGCTATTGCGTGGTGTCGATCATTTCAAGATCAAAATTGGTCCTTTCTATACTTGGTAGTTACAGTTGATATGAGTAAATAATGTTGCAAAAAAGTGATAATTTACTTTGAAAAATCATATATATACTGTTATTGGCTAAGAAAATGTTTTGACATTTTTTCAAATTAATTATTTAGTAATTTGTTGGTTGAATCTTCGAATTCAATCAACGTATTTTAACAATGAATTGAAATCACGTGATTTATATTAGCTATTTCCAGTAGCTTTAAGCAACTTTTATGCGCATAGCTTTTGAAACAATCATCCGATATGTAGTACATCATTTAGCTTACAAAAGCGCTAACTTCAATTCACGACAAATAACGTAACTCATTGTTAGTTATAAGATATTTGGTCAAATTGTTGAATAGTTAATATAGATATATGGATAATTTAATATCAGATTTACATTAATATTTTTAATAAGTACGAATAATTTTTTTATGAATTTTCATCAGAAGATACTCAATAGAATTATATTTTCGTTAACCTTATAATTTTCTGCTCAACACTTGAGCTTAGTAGTGTAAATATAAACGAATTTACAGATAAAATATTCTATATCAAACTGTACGAATTGGAATAAGTAACTTTTTGTAAAATTGTGTACAAAGAGGTATTCGTCATTTTGTATAATTTTCACAAATATCTAATCATATTTAGATTTTGCAATGCCATTAACTTTATATTTTCATGGATTGCGCAAACGCAACAAGAGTACATATCACACTTGCTCCTACAAACAAACAATGCGATGCTCTCAGGACAACAAACTTCAAAGAATCAATTTTTATTTCGGGATTTTGAAACCTGAATTATTCAAAATCAATTTTGATATTTTTGATTCGTAGACTTTTTTTAATTTGATTAACTTCGAATTACAGAGCTTACATCATCAGATTCATAAAACTCTTTCACTTAAACTTTTGTTGAAGTAAAGAGTTCTCAAACAAAATAGTTGCAACGAACAAAAATATTATTGATATCTTCGAGAAAGCAAATAAAGTACAATCGACTTAGTACGTAAGGGATTACTTTTTTGTATGAACAGCAATTATTGACGTACACAAGAGGCTGGTGACCCGTCTCACGAATGTAGCACTACCACGCCACTGCAAAAAACTTGGACATCTGTTATTAACATTATAAGGTAACTACACGCACTGCATTAAAAAAATATCATTTTATGCATGAAAATCCATGAAAAGGCCTATTTTGCGTACCAAAGTAGGAAAAAAATATTTTCAAATAAACCGCATTAAGCTCATAAATAGCATTTTCTCTGCAGAAGCACTTTTACATAACATATTTAATTATTCTTCTTATTATCTTATTATTATGATTGATATTTCTTTGGTAAAAGTTTTCATCCATTGACTGACTAATTATATCCACTACAGTCTATTTGACCTAACAGGTGACCTTTTATTATTACAAACTTTCTTTCGATATTCAGACCATTATTTTGGATGATGAGGAATTTTAAATCAGACCCATTAGTCAGATCTCTATATGTATCTTAGACACGGCAAGAAACTATAGGTTTACTGCATTCGCATCATCATCACTCGGTGTTTAAATATATCTCAGATATCTATGTCATATTTTGTAGGCTTAAACACCACAAAACATATACAATTTACACGAACACTAAAGTTGCATTAGATTTTCCGCAGTCATCCATCCAAGCAGTAACCGCGCCTAGTGCTGCTTAATTTCGGTGATCGGCCGACGTGCTGTTCCGATACCCCCACGATACATATATTGTTATAATATATAGTTATTATACAAATAAATAATTCATATTGAAAAGAAAATATTTTCCTGTTAAAAACATAATTTTCCGAAATAAAAAAAATTCTCCTTTTATACCAATGAATTTCTTCAATTGATTAAAACAGAACTTTAATAAATTATTCACTACACTACCCTTCTACCATGTAAATTTCATCATCGACACCAGTATATTCCTTCGTCACGAATTCACAATTCACACCCATTGACCATCGATGTCGCATAGTCCATCCTAAAAAATTAATCCTACTAATCCATTACAGAGCCCCCCCCCTCTCGATAACCCATAACCAGCAGACACATCATGGCCGATGCCGTCTTACCGCAAGGCCGAAAATGATGAGCATCAGCATGAAGCTCTCTCGCGGTAGAACTCAACATCCACTCCCTCACCAATATCTCACTCGTCGTCTCTCGAGCCGAGCACGTCGTTAAGCTCAGAATAATAATTCGCATTCCATATTTAGTCCCTCGATAAAACCGTTCGCCTCGTTCCCTCTCCCTTTCTCTGGCATTAAGAATACAGAGAGAGGAGAGAGAGAGAGAGAGGAGAGAGAGAGTGAGAGAGAACCAGGCGGGTGGGGCGACGTCGGCGCGCGGTTACAACCCCCTCTCGTAGGTCAAGGTCGCACCGCGGTATGTGTAGAGCAAGCGCGGCCCTGAGATCCCCGCACCTGGCCGATCGATGCCCCGCGCGAGCAGCATGAGCAGCAGCAGCAACCGCCTCACCTGATGCGCTCGGCTCAGCGCCGGAGTTTCGGTGAAAAAGAATAATAGGTCAGATGTGTGGAACGTAAAGAGAGAGAGAGAGAAAGAGGGGAGGGCAAGTACTGACGGAATGATTTGTTGGCAATTCGATAATTGGGGCGCCGGTATGATTGTGGTTGATTGGTGGGAATGGTGGGATGATTAGGGAAATTATAGAGAAGTTCTAGTATATATAGCGTGGTCAGATAGTTAGTTGAGGGAATTTGGAAAAGTGGTGATCCTTAAGTGCTAATGAGGTATGATGAAGAGTATGATCAGTATTTGTCGTTAAAAAAATAAAATTTGTGCCTAGTTTAAGATTAAGAAAACGGACTTTATGGTTTATCGTGATGAATAATTATTTATTTATTCATTTAATATATTGTACTTTAAAATTTTTTATTACGTTGATCTTTTTATCGTTGGAATGCAGAGATTCTTATGTGATACTAATCCGGGTCTCATCTCTGCAGGCATTTCACGGTGAATACTACTGCGAGAGTCCAGTAAAAAGTATCTTTTTGAAAGAATTTTTATTAAAAACATAATAAAGTTTACTAAGTACAAAATTTATAGAACATATTTGTAAACATTGATGTAGTTTATTCTATATTTTCTTTGGTTAACAATAACGTATGTAAAGAAAGAAGTGCATAAAAATTCTATAAGCGATCGTTGTTAGCAAACATATTATTAAAAAAAAGAACAAACATGGGTCTTTATAATTATAACAAAATTAGTTTTTTCACCGATTGACGAAAAAAGCATACAATTATATATAAAATATATGAGAAATATATGATTACATATTTACGTGGGTAATATTTCACAAAAGTATTTATGAAGGTATTTTTGTTTGTTCCCTTTTCTCATATGTATAATAAATAATATTTCGTATTGTATCGATGAAAGCTCAGCATTTTTATTTTAAATGTATGTCATACTTTTTTAAATACATATGAATTTGGCAAAGCAAGTTGAACTCTTTTTTGGCCATTCAACAACTTTAGTAATTAGGACACTTTGCAAAAAAATCTTTTTGATATACGTGTGTATATATTTCTTTTCAATTGTTAAGAGTAGAAGAAAATTGCATGTACCATATAGATTTGACACAAAAATGAAATATATATTTTGATTGAATTCAAAGCGACATCTTACTTTCAGGAGATCGACATCTCTGCTAAAATGAAATGGTTTGCAAATATCATATCAGTATTGATTTTTTCCAATACACTTTGATACTTGATAAAGGGTAAAGTCAGTAAACTGGATCATATTTATTTCTTTTCAAATCGAAACTTACTGTTCGAAAATAAATGTTAGTTCAAATAACAGTAAGTATATAAAAATAAATATATAAGGAAAAATATTATCATTTCGTATCATGTCGAAGAACCTCGTTTGAAAAATGTTCTTGTTACTCGAAATCTAAAACTTTTAAAAGAAACTTTTCATCCATGCGCAAAAATAATATTTTTAAAAAGTAACACCTCTATGACCCACGAAAACTTACACATCCATAAATAGAAAGCATGTCTTAGTTTCAAAATTTTCCTGTCACAAAATTTTTAAAGATTTTAGAAACGTTTTGTAAAAAAATGTATGAAAAAGGGAAATTGATAAACATAAAGTTCATCTAAATTTAGTCATGTGCAAAAATAAAATAATATTAATAAAACAATTTCTGATCCATAAGCATAAAGTTGAAAAATTCTTCCTTAATAAAGTCTATAATAATGTACTATTACAGCTCATACAGATTAATTCTCACTACCTACTATATCTGAATCTATCACTCCATGAAGTTTCCATTACACCAACACATGTTTACAAACCACCTCCAAACCAACTACGAATGATAAAAATCTCGCCGAATCGACCTTCGTCTCCCCTTTTTTCATTACCGCCATAATTCTTCCATTACGTCCAGCGGTCGCCCGGCAAGGCCTTTTTCTCGACGTGAAAAAAATCACCCCATTTCGTCTAAAATTGAAAACTCGCTCCATAACTCGCGCGGCGCGTACATACGTATTCATGGAAGCCGCGCTCTTTCCCTTCCGCGTTCCTGTATATACATATATACACCTCGTGGAGCTGACGGCCTCGGCAAAGTCATGGGGGAGCAAAGTCGTGTAAAATGCAGAGACCATCGGAGCTCCGGTAATCAAGGAATCGTAGGAATAATAATAAAAAAATAAAAGAACGCGTGAGTAATATCGTTTGACGAAAATTCAATTTCAAGTGGACGTTCGTAGGGGTTCTCGTGTAAATGGCCGGGCGATTGCTTTGACGTGGCCTTCCTCAGCGGTACTAATTAGTGGTCGTGAAAAAAGTGCGGTGAATTAATTTTCCAATGGTATACGTTTGAGTTTTTATATAGCGGCTTGACGCTGGTATATGTTTAAAATGTATATATACGCACGCCAATTGAATAATCGATAAAGTTACCGCGACAGATGTAGATTATTGCGCGTTGTTAAAGTTAACGGGCGGATGATGGTTTAATTATACGGATCTTTGACGATTACTTTTGTAGAAAATAGTAAAACTGTGTAATGACGGAGAGATTTCGAAAAGTGTAGTAACGGGAGAAAATGGCTTTTAAAAAAAGATCGAGAGCACAAAGCTGAATAATAGAAAAACGCTTGTGGCAGCTACACGCGTGTACAATTACATCGCATTGAAGTGTGTTTTGCACACTGAAAGCCAGTCATTTGCTCGAATGCGCGCCATTATTTTCCCTTCAACAACAAGCTTTGTAGCACGCGAAAATTTATGAAGAAGAGAAAGAGGGAGAGCGAGGTAGTTCTGAGGCAGGATAGCGCGCTTGTGCTAGTAATAACGTATTATTTTAAAATATATCAACTGGATAATTAAAGATAGAAATCGTTGGAAAAATACGTTAAAGTAGAACTGCTTTATAGGAATTCCTGGAAAGCGGAATAAATATCTCGTAATTCATATCCGATCTTATATATAAGGTGATGAAATTGCAATATATCTGCAAACGATTTTATAGAAAAGATTTTTCTAATTTAAATTTGCTGAGAATTTTACAAATAAACAGTATTCACAAATAAATTCTTAATATTTCATTGAAGCTTGTCAAATTTTTGACAATCAATGGAAAAAAACGTGAGAACTCGCGTAGAGTTTACATTCATTAAACTTTTTCACTTGAGGTATGATGTCACTCAGTATTGCGTGGTTAACGTCGTGTGACCTTATACTATTATGATTTTCAAAGTGTCGTATAAGAAGCTTTATTTTTAGAGTTATTGATAAAATGAACGTATATGAGTGACGTAATTTATTTTAATATTTTCTTTAAATGTTCTGTAGTTTAACAAGGTATGTATTATGTACTAATATTTATAATTACATTAAACTTGTTTTATCTTATCAGTCGTAACAGCTAGAAAAAAATCACATAAATAACGGGAATTATAAATATCTTTAGGAGTACTATGAACCATAGCTACAGTTATCCTTCCACCGCCAAAATTTTGTAAAAATTGAATACATTACAAATTACTCGAGTCGCATCGTACAAAAATAGTAAACTCTTATCGAATAAAAATTCAATGAAACTAACACATCCTGAAGCTCAACAACTTACAATGACCAACCGCCCTCAAAAGCTGCGCTATCGAAAGCCAAATCCTGAGCAGCCTCCGGCGGAGGTCGCATCGTTGTAATTTCCGCATGAGACAAAAGAACCCGAGAGCAAGAGATCGATATCAACGTAAACACACACGCGCACACACATATTCACGGCTGGTAAAAAAGCTGACGTGGTGGCGTTGTGCGTTACCTTCATAACCTTACACAACAATATAACACGTATAGGTCCACACGGGAATTCGAATTGATCGGCGTGAAATTCCAACGCTGGCCCGTACGAGGACGCAATTATACGGCACGGTCATATTAAATTGGAGGGGCGTGCAGGCGCGCATGTGTAGGTGTAAGTGTGCGTGTCTGTATATATAGAAGTCGGGAACGGATCTTCCGTTTGAGCTTTTTCTTCGCTTGCTTTGGGCTCGTTATCCGGCTGATTGCTGTCCCTTGCCGCGTGCGCATGTCTCATGGTATACAGAAAAATGACCGAATCGCGAAGGCTTGTCCAGAGAGAGTCTTTTTGAATCGATAAAATTCCGATGCGCTTGATTTGTGGGCATATATGCGTATATATCGTTCTAATGATGAACTTGTGCTTCCATATAGTAATTGATTGGAAGTATTTTTCAATTTGGTATTTTATATTTGACGTAGAATATTAAATATTTTTTATAGTATTATATTCGTGAAATCCCTACATTTCATCGAGGGTACCAAAATTTTGTTTTATATAAGTATTCATGAAAATTGGATTATGTAAATTTTTACAATCTTGAAAAAATATTCAAGATATAAATTTATCGTTATATAAAAAGTTTGACGTATAATTTCAGAATATGAAGCAAGTTAAATAAGCTAACATCTTTTATATTTTTAATATAAAAATCGTTATTATGTTGTATATAGAGAAGTAATGTCGTCATACATAATTATGATAGAGATTATCTTGATGGGTTAAGTACAGGGAGTTGCTTTCTTCTAGAAGCATTGTAATGATATTATAATGTTAGTTCAGATTAAAAGTATGATAAGATAATACAAGTGCATTATCACCATTAGAAGATAAAGAAAATATTGTTGAACGTATAAAAGTCAGCATAGATTTACAAACAAAAGAAATCCTCAAAAATAACGAAACTAAATGCATTAACCATTAAATAAATTATCCACTATACTATAGAGCATAAAAGATTTTAAGCGATTCGCAGTAGCGAAACAAAATAAACTCTTGTTGTGCATATCTGAATCGCGTGCGAAAAGCGTCTCATTGTCAAACCAGCGAAATCTCCTTAAAAAATTACCTCGATCTAAATCCGCCTTAGCGCGCGATCTTTTCTCGCAACTTACTTAACAACCTCGAGGTTTATCCTCGTGGGGCTCCGCCGTCCGACCATGCACCTCGACCTCCGCGCGTGCGCCGCAATTGTTTAATCGACGCGAATTACCGCTGAACTCGGAATCCCCATCGGAACTACTTGCGCTCTTCTATGTATATATATAGCCACAGAACCGTGAAAAGACACGTCGTCGTCGGGAGAAGAAGCGGGCTATTCGATTAGATCGAACCGCGTGCACGCGCGTTGCAGCGTGGAAAATCCTTTCGACGCGCGTCTGGCACGTCTTAAAAGCCCCATTGTTTCGTCCTCGCTCGGCGTTCTTTGCGGCGACTGCGGCGGCGTAGAAAGGACTTCGGAAAATCAGATTACTTGTGGCAGAGAAGTAAGTTCTCGCGGACGCAAATTACTTTTTGGAGGGGGACAATTTCATTTCACGACGAGAAGTTTTTTTCCTATATTGAGTATAGTAGCGCGAGCGAGGTATGCGTATAATATAGTTTTCTTGTCAGTGCGTATAAAAGCCGCAACGTGAATGCACGATGATTTTCAAAAGTTTGTCGTCGCGGTGCTAATTGGCGGGAGAGCGAAACTGTGTATATATATATATTGTCTTGTAGCGGTGTATATTGATTTGGGAATTTTTGCACAAATACGCGTCCGGTAGGTAGAGGGGTGGAAGTTTATTTTTTTTTTTTTTTATACAGGAAAAGCTTTTGACGGTGCGATAATAAAAGTCTTCTCTTTTTTTATTAAGTTTAGAATTATTTTATTTGTTTTTTTTCACATCTATTATAATTATGAAGAAATTGTCGTAAAGAGTATTGAACAAAAATCAAAATATTTGATTGTCAAAATGCAAGAATTAAAAATTATTTTGATCGATGTTTCTAATATACAAAGAAAACTCGATACCGGCAGATATTTCATTCTTTGAGCAAACATTATGAGCTATAAGAAACTCGGTAAAATGAAGGAAATTCGAAGAAAGTGGAAGCAGTACCGTATCGAGTTATTTATTAAATCAATAGACGTAGCTCGCAAGACAAAGTGCTGCAATAATATTAATTTATGTAATATGTGCATAGTAGCCTTTCCAGATAATCCACGAGAATTTATAGTGTTTTGAAATAATAAACAAAGTTATTTTATGCTGATCTGAATTTACATCAAGTAAAATTGAAATAGAAAATCGTATGACGATATATGCAACCAGAAACAAACAGAACTATCTTCTTAAAATTTTTTGTTTTAAGAAATTTTAACCTTTTTTAATCATATAAAGACTAATTATTTATAGTAAAATTATTTTATAAATAATATACTTTGGAAAGAAAAGTTCATTTGATCAAATTTCAATAATGTTGTTAGAGGTTTATACAATTTTAATAACAGATGAACTCATCATATGAGTTATAAGATTTATCAGAGAATAAGAACAAATAATTTCATGCAACAGAAAATCATTGCAAAAGGTATACCGAACTAAGACTTCTGCATAAGAAAACAAACCCAACGTAGAATCCCATAGGACACTGACGCAGCACGTCAGGCGTCACGTCGTAGCAATGTCCATCGCCGCAACCTCGCTGTTTTTCAAGAGTTGCGCACGCGTACGGAGGTATAGACACAGCCGTTATTTATTATTTCAATATAACGGCGTCACGGGAAGAGAGAGAGAGAGGATGGACCGCGGCAGTGACATTAACCTTGGACTCTCGCGAGCGAGGCCTTGCTGCTCTTCACCCACTTTCCCGTACGAGCTGCGCCCGCTGCGACCGCTGCTACGATTTTGTATGGTTGTGTGTGTCTATATATATATGGGCAGTTCTCAGGTGAATCGAGAGGTCAAAATTTTTTTTTCTTTTAAAATCACCTGAATCGCTTCGTAACCATTCCATATGTTATCCTGAATTTTTTCAGATTTTTTTCACTTCTAGTTTTTTGGTGGCAGAGGGTCAAAGTTGGTGATTTTAGCATTTACTGCATTTTTGACCGATTTTGATTAATTTATAACTCCTCAGGGAAGCATTTTTCTCGATAAACACAAGAGACCTTTTTTTTGTAAAGTTTTCTTAGTTTTTCAATAAAAATATCTTCAAAGCTGTATGTGTACATTGTGATTCACATAACTCCAAATGAAATATTAAAATTCATGTAGAAAAAAACCGATCAAAGGTATAGCCACCGAAAAATTCATGGAGATACCTTTGTATTGTACAAAGTATCGGTATAAATCCCAGAATGGGCAAAGATCATTTTATAACCTAAAAAAAATCATTAAGGTGTTGATTTTCAAAAAAATCTCGTATACAAGTCTGAAAAAAATATAGTTAAATTCTTCGAAAAATTACAATAAAAAAAGTCTATGTAAGATATTTCGAAATTTGGCTTCGTTTTTAAGCAAAAAATCCGTTAATATTGATAAAATTATATCACTAAATTCAGAATTTTGATTAATTTTTAGCTCAAAAACGAAGCA
>JAWWEQ010000027.1:14934453-14992882 GCA_035583055.1 Torymus tubicola | reverse complement strand
CTTATTTCCCCAAAATCAACTATTTCGTATTAACTGTTACTAAATATATTAACTATAAATAAATCCTTCTCTCAGCGCACTGCTTTCATATTATCGAATGGAATAGAAATGAATAAGAAATTTGATTATTATATGAAAGAATTTATTCAATAAAATTGCTATTGGATTCGTTTCAATGTCAATCAAATAACCAGTCAACCTATCAATTATAAGGATTTAAAAAATTTAGAAGTAATTCTGATACATCCATTATACTTTTTTACTTTTTATTAAAAAGGTAGATAAATTTGAAAAAAGTAGAAGTTCTATATGTTACAGCCATTGATATCATCTAAGTAATACAAGCGTACATCGAAACTTCGCTTATTTTGTAGAGGTCGATGACTCCAAGTAAGAAAATAAAAACCGACCTGTTTCAAAGAAAACAAAACAGTAAGTCGAGAAATATAAATATGATTAAAGATTATGAAAGCGAGTTATCTTGAGTCGCATGACCTGCAACAACCCTTCTCTCATCCTGCACCGGCTTGCACTCCGACCAATTCGAGGCGCCAGCCTCTCACATGCCGGCATCGTCATTATACCCACTATGAGCGGCGATTACTTAGGTACTCCCTATATACACTCCTTTATGAGTACCGCGAGCGCATGCACCTAGGCGCGGACTAACGAGAGAGAGAAAGAGAGAGAGAAGTTCGTGCTCGCCCTGCCGGCAAATTGAATGTAATCGGTCTCTCTCCTCAGACCCATAAGGAGGAGAGGGGCACTTGCTCTTTTGCAATTTGCCATTACACGTGGGCGCGGGCGGCGGCGCCGCCAGGCGCTTCGATGCAAATGCGCGCACGTACCTACATATAGGAGGTGCGATGCAGCGACTCTGTCTAGTCGGCGCGACGAGGCGACGCTCTGGCGCGACGCTGATAGATGCGTGCGAATGCGCTTGTGCGATTTTTATCGATGACTTGGCTGTAGTTATACCAGGGTACTATTATATGCGTTTAGCGTCAGAGAACGCTGTGCTGTTCAGGCGGAAAAATTCAGCAGAGGTCAAAGTTTTTAGTATCTGATGCTGAGATTTTACTCGAGATTTTCATTATTTAGTTCAGTTTAGTTTTCTGCGGAGATAATAGTATTAGTTACGTATTCTTAAATGCTTATATTAATGCTTTTTATATTCATTGTCTGGTAAGCGATTAATATTTTTTTCTCTCCTCCGGCCGGAAAAAAGGAAGCCTCAGATCACATTTTTATCAACCTCGGCTTCGCCTCGACCGACAATCACATGTGATCTGAAACATTTCTTATTTTACTGTCCTTGTATCGTAATATATACTATTATACATGCTAAGAACGATGAATCTCGAAATGATTTTAACAATACTCATAAATTCCGGCTATCTAAAAACTTGTTTGCCCAAGAACTTCCGTTTTATAGTAATCTTAAATTAGTAGTATAAATATAGTAGTTTTAAAGTAATCTTTTATTTCCGAGGAATGAGATATAGCAAAATAGCTTACGTATTCAGGCTTAAGTTTTTTGTCGTTTCCTCTCACAACCAATTTTTCGAGTTTTTCCAAATGGACGTTCAGAAATTCGATGTCCTTCAGTCGCAGTTCCTCGCTGATGATTTCCAAGTCTCTCACAGGATTAACGTCGCCTTCGATGTGCGTAACGTCGTCGTCCTCGAAAGCTCCTGGAAGTCAAAACAAACGAAGTAGTTGCAGAGAGATTATTCGAGAGGGACTTCCTTATATAACATCCCTTCAGAGAACTGTTCATTTCTCGAGATGATTTCCAAGGAAGAATTTCTATAAGAGCGCGAAACTTTTTTTCATCCAAGGAATGACGTTCCTGGGGAAAGGTGTTATACTTGTTCGTAGAAATACAGAATATAATGTAGGACAACAAAAATAATCAATAATTATAAACAAAAGAAAAATTAAATAAAAGAAATAATTTTAAGATGATTATGAGTTTAATAATTGACTAAGGAAAATGCTTTCATTTTCTATCGTAGTATAATAACTTTGCAAATGATGTTTATTAAGTATTTGAAGCATTTACCAAACTTCAAAGAATAATAAGAATAGTAAATATTTGTCATTTTTTATTTCAATAGTATCGGAAAAACTATGAAACATTTAATCGTAAAGATTTTATCTTTCTTGTATACACTTTTATCTTTTATCTTTTTTATATACACTTGCATACTTTATAAATTATGTGATAGACTTTGTCATTGCTAAACTAAATTCTCTAAACAGATATCTTTGGTGCTTCGTATTATTTCAAAATCAACTACTTAAATTTTTATATAAATACACAGACGCGCGTGCCATGCCTTACAAAAAGGTAAATTCCTACAGTCATATAAACACCGAAAAACAGCAATAATAATTAATCGCTATTCACGCGATAACGATTCACACGTAAGCTCGCATATATGATCGACGCAACGCAGCTTCTCTTCTCTCGCGAGTGCATTGACGTTCCATCCTACAGAAACGAGACTCTCCCTCTCTCTCCCTCGCGCACATTGGAATTGACTTAAACGCTCGCATAACGAGGCCCATTGTACCGGCGAGATGTATTATTGAGAAGCTAATAAAGCATAAGTGGGTATCGCCGAGGCGAGCATTTTTTTCAGCCGCGCGCGAGCGCACAAGCAAAAGATATTGCGCGCGTACGAGGTGGTTGCAAATGAAAAGAGAAGGGGAGCAGGGGAAGGGCAAAAAGAAGAAAAATGAGATAAGTTCGAAGAGCGAAAAGTATACGCGCGGATGGTGTATAATGACTCCGACGGCGCGCATGCAAATTACGCACGTGTAGCGCGCGAGCGCGAGGAAAACGGGAAGACGGAGCGGCGGCAGCGTCGTCTCCGAGCATATTTTTTCCGGGTCTACCTCGCGTTTCGTTTTTGCTAGAGCGCGGGAGCGGTGCAGCCGTTCATTGAATCTGTCTCGGCGAGGCGGCGCTCAATTGTTTTTCACCGATATATAATTGCCCCGCGCGCGCGAGCTGCTCGGCTTATTTGCTCGTTAATGCCGCGCGGCGGCCGATCGGGATTCGCGAGCGATAAAAACGCGTCTCGAGCGCTGCTTACACACATGCGTGTGCAAGGATACTCGTGCGCGAGTGCTGCGTGCTTGCGAGTCTTTTGCATACCGTTTTATCTCTTGGAATGTTCAGAGAACGTGGGTTTGGACGCTGGTACGACGAGCAATGAGCTTTTAATGCTGGAGGAACTGCTATTACTTCAATCGATTTCGGAAATTACCCTGGCTAAATAGCCGGGGTTGTGGAATAAATAATAATTGTAACGCTCGAAAGCTTGCAAAATAGTCAATAACGGATGGAAGAAGATTTGAGTTTTTCGTTTATTGTATCATTTGAATAATTTGTAAGATTAAAGATTTAAATATATATACATATATGAGTTTGGCAGAGTTCAGTAAATTGACGTGTTCTTTTTCTGACTGTACGTCAAATTAGTTTTATATACTTTCGTTAGTGTGTATTAAAATAAGCTATAATTTTCGCACATTTCTTATAACAACATTATTACTACTTTTTTTTCATCCCCCAATTACAGTTTTCGTATATTTATTTCCGACCTAAAACGCACGCGCTGCTACTTTTTTTAGTAAACACCAACCAGCCTGATTTTTTCGGTCACCTGCAATTTTATAAAAGGTCCTTAAGCGTGTTACTCATATAATTGCACCGATTCTCCTCTTTCTACTTTTCTGATATTCAAGAGTGCGACGCGCGCGCACTTTATTCTCTCTCACGAGTGTGCACACTTCATTCATGATTTCTCGGTTGCACAATGGACCGGACGAAAACCGCAATTGCGTGTAAAGCTAGGAGGAAAGACAAGCAAGAGAAAAATTGAAGAGAAAATCAAGAGAATCGTGATAATAAGACCTCCTCTCGCGATATAATGAAAGACTGTGCACGCACGCGCTTGGTTGTTCCGCGGGCAGAAGGTGGGCCGGGGTAATTGTGACAAGAACGAATCTGCGCACGTGGCTACAAGGACAGCAAAAAAAGGAATAATGGGAGAGAAGTAGAAAGATATTAATTTTTTAATGGTTTTTATGTACTTTGTCTTTTATAAATGTAAGATATGGAGATTATACTATTCCTTGAATTATTGAAACGAGTGGTCAATAGAGACGGTCATATAGAAATGTCACTGCGACAAACAAAGCATTTAACGATACAGAAACAATCGTGAAACGTATATGACCATATCCCCAAAACTTTTACATTTAGTTCAAACTGACGAAGTGGCTTATTTATGCAGGGATTTTAGTCACAAATAATTATAATTCTGCAAATTTTCATTATTTAGGTAATAAGTCATGTTTTTGTAGAGTAAACATTTATATGCTAATTCTCGTAATCGATTTAGAACTCCTAAAAATAAAAAAAAGCAATATTTTCTAGTGAAACTCAATAAAATGTCAAGATTCTTAATAATATTTTTTAAACTGCCTTTAATTAGAACTGTGAAATAAAGGGCTTCGGTAAGATGTTACTATACTATAATATTCACAATTTTTTCATCCATGTGCCACTTCTTATGTGGACACAATAATGTTTAGAATATGCGTCACTCTATTTTTGAAAATTTGAAATTATGACAAAGTTAACGTTCCAAGAAATTCGCCCCTTTTCTAAAATGTTAGATAGTAATATTGATTTTTGATTTTTATCAAAACAGACTTTTTAAACACTGTCCTGTGTGTGCCTCAAAAATTCTTCAAATGGCAGCAATTACAAAATTAATTCTCAAAACGTAATGAATTAAAGAAATATAGATTTAACTGTAGCACCACTATTATACAGTTTGGCTTAACTTTATTGTTGGTGTAATCATAAGTTGTCCTAATATATTAAAGTGCAGAAGCAGGCGCATTACTTTTATTTGCAATATAAAGCTTTTAGAACCTTAGTAGTATAAGTAAAATGGCTGTTTTACATATTCTAGTGTATACGAAACACAGTGCTGTTCTTATGGGAGAAACGCGCACTTGGGAACAAATGAGTAACACTGAAGAGATCTTATTCTCCAAGCGTTCAAATGAATATATGGAAAAGTATAGGACTGTGCTCGCAATTTGTTTCTGGTATTTTTTTTCATGAAAAATGACAAAGTTTTGGGGATATGCCCATATCTCTATCTTTAATACGTAGATATAGAAAGTTTTATTAAACAGAAACTTTCTGAAATTGGATAAAAATTTCAAACTCGGCTCGACGTAAATCACTCAGAATTCGAAATACGTTTACCGTATTCTGTTATTTGAAAAATTGAGCTGCAACTTTATTCATTCAGCATTTAAATGCTACTTTGAACTCGCTCAGTTACGCTTGTCGGCATAAGGCAAGGGCTAATAAGAATCGCGTCGCATCATGCAAGGCGCGCGCCCTGCATCGTTGGTATACCGTGCGAATAACAGGTGAAGTTAATACAAGGATAAATGGAGAGAGAGAAAGAGAGAGAAAGAGAGAGCAAGAGGACCGAAAAAAGGAATAAGGCGAAATGAAAAGAAATATAGCGAGAACTTGACTCAAATTGCACCAATGACCAACACGCGAAGTGTAAATATATGTTTTTTATGTCACGAAATCTGATGTACTTGTGTTTCCCTCGGAGGTGGAAAGAGAGTTGTGGTTTTCTCATTCACATTACGAGGTATCTTTTATGCGACAAAAAAAGTTTTAACGACTGATTACGTCAAATGTGTATATTCTTACTTTATTCTTGCAACTTTACTGTATTACATATATTCGAGAAATTATTAAATTAAGTATGTCGCTATAAGAGAAGTATATTAGTCATTAATGTTTAAATACGTTTTTGCAACTATTGTTATCATCAGATTTTTAATAATTTGTAATAAATCTGTCGTTGTCAACCGATAGCAAGTTATAATCACTGACATGTTCAACCTTTCATACTTATTCATTTTTAAAACGAGAAAGCTCCAATAAGAAAATGAAAGAATGTACCATGTAATAAGACTATAAGTCAATGAAACATTAAACGAGCGTCTTCATATTACTGTACTGTTGCTGTAAACTTTATCCGGGCAATTTAACTTCTATCAAGTTGCTGCAAGGAATAACAATACTGCACATTTATCGATCGCATGAGCTATTATTGCGCGTAACATGTACAATGTAATATGCACCTCCGTCGAAAATAGTCTTGGTTACATAGACATATACTCTCTCATATTTTATATGTATGTTTGCGTATCTACATATATATATTCGAAAATATCAGTGAGCTGCGTATAACTATAGTGTACATGTGTGAGAGGTAGAGATAGAGAAGAGAGAAAGGGCTGCAGTTGCACAGCTGCATGTGCAGCAATGATGCATGAGTCGGACTGATCCACTTTTGGAAGCACGCTGCTATAGACGCGAGCGCGCGCGACTCGCATCTATGTGTGTGAATAATTGAGCGCAAATCACTTGCCTCGCGGAAGTGCGTGGGCACACGTGAGCTTCGAGCCGCAGCCTCTATACCCATTGATTTGTCCGTACGGCGTCGCGAGTTCGCGATGTGTGCGACTGACTACCCCTTTCCGGCGCCGGTGTAGTGTGCACCCAAGTGGCTAGGTGCATCACCGACTCGACGCGTGTATGTTATTTCCGCGAGGCAAGGGTTAGAGTCAGAGACTATAGGCAGGCTTTGCGCGAGGGGAGACACTTTAGGTCGTCTTATTTCTGCAGGTGAAGGCGGGGGGAATGTATATATTTGCCTGTGGATAGCTAAGACACAATATATCAAGCAGTTCCTTTCTACAAATATAGGTGGTAATTTAGTTTTTATGACAACTTGACCTGCTTTATGATTATTTATTATTTGCGAAACAAAGCTTATTATGTGATTGAAGATGGTTGTGAAATATGAGATATTATTTAAACATTGATAATTAGGATTGGATAATCTTTTTAAGTATGAAATCATCTATTTATGATGGTTTGAGAATGTTTACGCATAAAATATTGTTTTATAGTATTTGTAGTTGAAAAGAAATCATTGGCATACAAAAGACTTTGAAGAAGTTATAGATTCTACGGAATAACAAGTAAAATTTGTGAATTTTTCGTACATTAAAATTCACTGAATATAATCATTAAAAAATTATATTAGAAAATTTTATAAATTTATATTTTCGAATAATCATTATTATAGTATAATGTGACTTAAAATAATACTAAAAAATAATGCTATTAATACGTAAATCTTTTATTTGGATTCATTTACAAAGAAAACCCTTTTCCCCCTGCAAATTGAATAGGAAATCGTGCATTTCAAGTGATTAAGGAAATCAAAGAAAGTTTATTACTGTACTCATAAAAATTACGGCTTGTAAAAGGAAATACATAACATTTTCAAATTTAGTTTATAATATTAAAAATTCATTATTTATTTGTTTTGTGCTCAATAATAATCTTCGCTAGAAGAAGTCAACTTTTTCCCCTAGTTGTACAGTGTTCTATATTGTCATAAAAATTTTGATTGTAAATAAATAAATATGTAAAACGGAAAATCATACTTACGACAGAGATGGAAGATAGCATCACAAGCGCTTATGTGCGAGAGGAAGGCGTTTCCCAGGCCCTGGCCCTCGGCGGCGCCTTTGACCAGACCGGCGATATCCACGATATTCAAGAACGCCGGCACCTTGCTGTCAAACACATACAGACATATATATAAAATCAGCCCTTGACTCCCTCCAACAACTTTCCCCCTCAGAAGAGACGCGCACATCTGCCCGTCATCAACTGCTAATCCGGTGCTTGTTAAACAATTAGCCTGTGACGCTCTCTCTCTCTCTCTCTCTCTCTCTCTCTCTCTCTCTCTCTCTCTCTCTCGTTTCGCGAAAAGAGACACGCACGCGTGTATAATACGTATACACACACATTCACGGCGCATTAGGCTGCTTTCATCGATCCCAGGCACGTGTCGGATGAAAGCCACCTCTCAATAAGTCCGCGCGTGTGTTCGTTCCGTATCCATTGTCGCGACAGACGCGATCTCTGCGCACGGATCAAAGAGCCGCCAGAGCAATCGCCCTCGACGTCGTCGTCGTTATTCCACTGCGGCTGCTTTGCATTTTCAATTACGCGATAGTCGCGCGTTCGAGGATCATTACAGCGATTTGCCCGCTACGTATACATATGGAGAAATGCAGCTGATTAGGGAGGCCACGCGCGTGCCTCTGTGGTGTGGATTATGTAGAAGATGGCCTAATTTGTTTGTTCGGAGCGCGTGTACGGCGTAAGGCGTGCATTCGAAATCATTTATTTGAAATTCGTGTAAATATTAGCAGAAAATATCAGTGTTTTGAACTTTATTTGGAGGATTTTTAACAATTATACTTTAATATGTACTACAATAAAATCATGGCAATCCGAAGCTGTTGTGTCAATTTATTATATATATATGATAACAATAAAAAAATAGACGATAAAACAGAAATTCCAAATATTATGAATAAATATTATTATACAATTGGTAATATACTTAGTAAACAAATTGTTAACTGCGGAAACAACGCAATAAAGCTACCAGATAGAAACAATGCAACAATGTTTTTAAGTCCAACTGATAGTTACGAAATACACAAAATAATAAAGGCTATGAAAAAAAATCAAGTGGACTAGACAAGATAAATGTTATGACTTTAAAAGTGATTGCAAATAGTATAGTTTCACCCTTGCAACATATATTTAATATATGTATTGCAGAAGGCATATGGCCAGATGAGTTAAAAAAGGCTGAAGTAGTACCCATACACAAAGCTGGAGATAGTACTTGTAAAAACTATAGACCTATTTCACTTATATCTAAACCTGATTCAAAGAATACAAAACAAAGTAATAAAAATAATCAATAAAAATAGGTTTCAGTCAAAAGGCCATATACTTACTCCCTCACAATTGTTTAAATTAGAAGCGATAACTTATCACTATAATAAACTGAAGGAAATATACAAAAATAATAAAAACAATACTAGAAATAAGAGTATTCAATTGCCAAAACGTAGTAAACGAATAAGTGAGAAAAATAGTTACATAGTAGCTATAAATATATTTAATAGGTTAAACAATGGTCTCAAGGAATTAACAAATTCCAAAACGTCCATAAAGAGAAAATTACAAATTTTCATATTGAATAATTGTTGAATAATTGTTAATAATAATAAAGTTATATGTGGTACAGGAAACTATTATCCAAATTATTAAGTTTACAAAATTTATGTGGTGTTAATAGATTTAATATTCAGAACATAAATAAATATTGTAGTTTTATTAGTTTTAAGATTTATATGTACGACCAGCCTATGTACAAGTAACTTAGTTTACTTCTATAGGAGCACGGCATGTAAGGATTTGTAAAGGTGACAATTTCACCTCAAAAAATACCTTTTGTAATGCTTTTTTCGGATTGATAAATAAATAATAATAAATAAATAATAATAATTTATAGATTTTTATAATAAATTTATAAGTTTGCGCTTCATGTTCTATTACCTGATCATTAAACATGAATATTCTTAATCTATTTTAATGTACATAAAAACCAAAGTCTTTTTATGAAATAATTACGAGGACCAGAATGAATGAAATCGATTAACATGATAAAAAAATATGTTTAATCAAAGCTCTTTTCACGCAAAGCCGCCTGAAGACATTGAATCAGCCAATCAATCATAACCATTTAAATACACTCTCCTCAAACCTCCCACCTGGCAAAACACAAAGGTGGAAGCTAAACTTTTCTCGCACCGCTTGGCATTCCCCTAATCACCTCCCGTTCGTACTTTCCGCTCTTCGCGTCAAAAACGCGCGTTGCCAGGTCGGAATACAAAAACGCACCCCTGAATAAGATAAAGGCGAGCCAAGTTGTAAGAGGGGTAGATTTAAAAGGCGGCGCGAAATTTGCGCAGTCTGCTGACGGGGTGAGCAGCGCGCTTACCGTGCAAAAGATGTGCGCGGTTCCTTGATCTGCATTGCAGATCACGCGCGAAGCCAAATATAAAGAACTGGAGACACGTATAGGCAAATGTCACGCGGGTGGTTATTCCAACTGGGTGAACCCTCTCGCGAACCTTTGACAGAGTGAAGAATGTGTCTTTTCTATTCGGAGGGGGTGAGTTCTTATGTATCAGAGGGGGTTGTACTCACCTAGCGGGCTTGAAGTACTCGCAGAGGTAGTCGAAACGTGCATCCGGAACGGGTACCCTACGTGCTTTGGAAGAAACAGATGTGTTAGTCAAATTGTTGATTTGTTCAACTTTCTAAAGTCTTTTGCTGCAGTATGCTTATCCAGAGAAATAATAGAATCACTTAATTCGAATTTATTCTAGATATGGAAAATATCATTTCATATCGTTTCATTTACATTTGAAGGTAGTGTTGTCGTATTGAGAAAATCTTCTCAAATTATCTGTATGAATGTATATGTGTATATTTGTACGAATATGTGCAACCTCATATTGGCATCAATGTAGCCATCTATTTTAAAATTCCGAATGTAATGAAAAATTTAAATATTATGGAAATCCAAGTAGTGCTACAACAAGAGTACGAATTTAGTAAGAAATATGGTATTGATATTCAATGCAAGTCTTTATTACTTTATTGAATGAGAAAAATTCCATTGATTTGTCTCCCCTTCGCAAGTTTTATTGAACAAAGGAATTTCTAAGGTGATAATTTTCATTAAAACTTATCAGGCGAAATTCTGATCTACTTGATTTTGTTAAATGTCAATTTTAAATGCAAATCGTTATTGGGAACATTATCTAAAGATTCTCTTTGATATTCACTCTTTCACCTATTCATTATTTACTTTCTATTATTACATTCGCAGATAAAGTTTATATTGTAAAAATTTGTATAGGTTTTAAGAAACATTTAGTAGAACAGCATTAATCATCACATATTTTACGAATAATTTTACTATATAGGAAACGAGAAATGTAATTTCGATTGAGCGGTTAATTCAACCTTTTTCTTGGTCTTCAATATGGCATTTTGATAGTGATATAATTTATCGACTTTGCCTTAAAATACCTTGTTCGTGCCTTTTTTCATATCTGCGTTACAATTGTATAATAAATACTGGTTAGAGGGATGTATTTTACTGAGATTTTGAACAAGGTATTGTTCAACACTTTCTTAGTAACAACCTTTGAGCGTTTCGTTATGCAACGATTGCTGTACTGACGTTAATTTATGTCATCGTAATGAAAAAAAATTTCATGCCATATATAAGTTTAAATGTTTGTATTTTGTAAAATAATTGACCAACAATAAAATAAAATAAAATATATGGTACTTTGTATCAATACAATATATGGTACTAATGAAATAAAATAATTGTCTTGAAAAGGGATTAGAGCATAAATACTACATCTGAAAATTGGTTTAACAAACTATTTTGAATCACGTACAACAAAACTGAAGATATAATAGCACAAAGTTATCTCCAAAAATTTTGATGATATGATTAAAATTAAATTATTCAAATATTTCTGCGGATAACATTGTCCTAAAAATATATCATGTTTAAAAATATATATGTAAATGAAATTTTAAAAGTATTTGATTTAATAATATTGAATAGGATAAATGCCGTATTTTTATGGGTTTGAAGTTTGCATCGTTGGAGTGCAACGAAACATTAGAAAATTTTTTTAATTTTTAGTTTTATATGTTAGATTTTGAATTTTCTCGTGTGTTTAGCGTTTTATAACATAACCAAACATCAAAATAAAGATTTCACTGTACTTATCGTGTAAATTTTTAACTGTTTTATTTATTTGAGAGAAATTATTTCGTTGCGTCCCAACGTTGCAAATTTTAGACCCATGTATTTTTGTGTTTATCGTGCATTTTATATACATAAAGCACGCAAATCAAGACATTTATTTTCATGAATAAGCAAAGCATTGGTATAATAAAAAAAATACTTATTCTCATTCGGGTCGATTGTGCAGAATGGGAAATTTTCAGCGGCTGCTTGACTTTTTGTCAGTACGTTGAAAAAGGTTGACTTTCCTACGTTGGGGATGCCAACGATTCCCATTTTGAGATTCGTCCCCACACGTCCGATCAGGGGCTTCTTCTCAGGCTCTTCGACTTTTTTAGGCGCCATTCTGTAAGAGAAGAATGCGTGAGCAATGATGGAAACATTTTTAATCATAAAATATCTGGTACATATTAAAAATATATTTTGGTTTGCGCAACTGAGATAAATGTTTTAAACCGTGTAAATAAAATTTATTAGATACAGCAATGTAAAGTAGAGGAAGTGTTTACTCATTTTTAAATTTTCATTAAACCCAGACTTTTATGCATTAGGAAATTACACAAAAAAAACTTACATAGAAGTGTAACTGCTGAAAATGTATGTATTTGTCAATTTCAATCACTCTCAGACCAGAATAACTTGTAAATATTAAATCATAAAAGCTAGTCTATATCGGAATGAAAAATATTTTTAGTATACAGAACCGTAGATATATAATTCTGGTGTACATTTCAGAAATCAAATCATCTCTGATGATTTTGAGGGCGATGTGAAAAAAGCAACGTGCCAAAAAACTGCTCAAACGCTTCTTACACTTGGGTAGATCCATATCGGATTCCAACGAAAAGTACATTTCGTTCGCAACACTGGCGCATCGTCCCTTATCATTACTGCCAATTGCTCGGTGAATCGGTTCCGCGCGGCGCAGATACGTTTATAGCGACTGCCCATCGCTCTGGGCCACGTTATACGTGTGTGCGGATACCTTACGAAACAACGCTGCTCAGTGGCGCCGACGGATTTCCATGGATACGTTGCGAGTTGATAGTGACCAATGGAGAAGAGATTTGCCGGGAGCTTTTATGCGCAACAGTGCAGCTTACACGCTTGCTTGATTCTTGGTTGCACCAAAGGTTTGGGTTTGTATTGTTGATTAACTTCGGTTAAAGTGTTTTATTTCCACTATAAATCATTAGATATAAAAAAAAATTCTACGAATATCTACTAGCTATGTTACTGACTGAAATCGTTATAAAGTAGAAAATATTCGGAAAATAGCTTTATAAATATTGGAAACATATTTACTTTCAATAAAACCACCAAGGGTATGAAACTGCTCCCCACACATATTATAGATATCGCATCAGCGAATTCTTCTGTTTGAAAAATTCTCTTCGCGTGTATAAACTTTCATAGCTTCCACATTTCGCTATTATCGAATTTCAATCCCTTCCAGGCTCGGCGCGTATAATCGAATAACGTTAAAAAAAATTGTTGCGCGAGGCATCAGGACAATCAAACGTAATTTAAAGCCATTTCGTTATAAATATCGGGTACGCGGCGTGCAAGCCCGTTCGCCTCTCGCATACAAGAAGTCGGAGCGAGATCGAATCGATCCAATTACGCAGCGGGAGAGAGAGAGAGAGAGAGCTTGAGCTTCTCTACCTAACCCTCGAAATTGCGCCGGAAGCGCCCCGAGGGCTCACCTACACACGCGGCATAAGTGAAAAGCCCTCGCGGCAACGTATACATATACGTGATATCTTTTTCGACTTTTTTTTACGCTTGCGCCGATGATCTTTTCTATACGCGTCGCGCTCGCTCGCGGTGACTAATTATATTAATGCGATCGCGCGCGCGCAGAGCGAGTGTATCGTCTTCTTTCTCGAAAGGGAATTGCAGTGTTTACCGCGTGATTGCCCAGCCCCGGGGACAAGCCGAGTAGGCCGCGCGCGAGCGGAGGAATCGCTGCTGAAAGCCCACGGCGAACGCTTGCGCGGCACGTCTCGCGATGTCGCAGAGATGGAGAGATGATGTCGCGCGCGAACGCAGACCAATTGCGGAGTTTTATGGTTATTCGATTTGTCGGCGGTTATTATGTTTTGCATTCTTTCGGATTTTCGAATTAATGGCTAATTGGATGCTTTTAAAAATATATGCCATGTAATCTGCTGACTACCGCCTGAAAGCTTGCAGTTTTGTCATTTTATTTGTCATTTGAAGACAACATCACATAAAAATTAACAAAACAAGTACAGTGATAATTTTTGTTATATATGTGCATTTGTAATGACAATGATGAACAATTGGAGAGAAATGAAACGAAAACAGAAAAACACCTTAAACACTTTTTATAATCACAAAGTCATTATGAATAGTATTCAGATTTAATGTAGATACAAATAAATGCTGGTTATAAATAGAAAAATACAAGTGCTCAGTATAAGTGAATTAAACTACGACGTAAACGACGTGTAAATCATGGATAGCATATATCGAGTAAGTATGGAAAGAAAAATTTTATCTGTACCACGCAGTAACTAAAAACGTTAAGAGTATGGCATAAACTGCAAAAGCCAATCAAAATAAAAAATGTAAGGACATTGGCAGAGCATGCAGCGAGCTCGGGTGAGGATTAAAAATTGCAAGGTGAAGGACAGCGAGGAGAGTGAGATAGAGAAAAAAGATGGAGCCGAGGGGTGGGGAGCATGGCGGTTTGGGAGTCAATTACTGGGCACCGCGGCCGCGAATCACCGGCATCGCGCTGCGGATACGCAACCGCGCCCGAGGCCGCCAATCCGCCACCGCATTCAGTCGCGCTCTTTATTACGACCACCATCTGCCTGCCCGCGCGCTATCCTCTCATGCTCCGCACGCAGATTTCGTCCTTCTCCTTTTCTCTCTGCGACTTAATCCTCTCCCTCCCCACCGCTCGAAAGACAGTTCTTCCGCGCGCACGGCGCCTTTATGATCGCTCATAAACGGCTCGGCTCCGTATATCTATGTATATCTATATATTGTTAGATATCCGCGCTCCGGAGAGAATTCGTAAATTGCAGTAACGAGAGGAGCGGCACGACATTCAAATTGCCGGCGCCGGCACCTTTTTCCCCGGCTCTTATTTTCTATGGGTCTGGGCCGCTTTATATCGACTTTTCTCGCTCATTTGTGCAGCCTGCTGTGGCTCGATGCGCCCCGCGTGCGCTCACTCGCGGACATAATGATCGCCCGTTACGGACGCGACGTTTTAGGTTTAGCATAATTCCGTCGTAAGTTCAAAGTAAATGGAGCGTAATGTTCGTATATTAAATAAAGAAAATTACGGTTTTAAGTATAACAATGGTTTTGCGCCGGTTTTTGCCATTCAACGGTCAGTGAAAATATATCTTGAAAGTAAACGTTGATGTGGAATAAAGGATTTTATTATAGGTTAAATGATGTTTTTATTACAGGTTTTGAGAATAATATTAAATTAAATGTTTGTGTTTGATAATTATTATCTTGGGTACCTTCCGATAAATTTATAAAAAAATTGTTTTGAGTTATCCATAAGATAATAATAATTATAGTAAGAGATACTAATATGTACATCATTTTATTACGATTATAAATCTCATTTACAAATATTTTATATTTATTTTCACACAGTACTTCCAATACAAAAATTAAATTATAAATCCCTTAAATAATTGCAAAAAAATCGTGCAAAGAATATTAAGTACTAAAATTATTTATATGTGTGTATGTGTAATAGTTACGGTCTTTTTAGTCTGACTTATGATCATTTAAATGAAAAATTTAAATATATAAGTAATAACTTCTCGATAATTCATTAAACAAACGAACTATAATATGCAGACGAAAATAAATAAGTTGGTTTTCGCGGGATGATTTGAACGATTATTGGCAGTGGTGCCACACTAACGGTTTCCTCTCATATATGAAACATCACAGACTTATACATATATGTGCACGACACCCAAACTGTCCTGTGCTCTGCTACCTAACCTCACATTTCTCATTACGATTCAGCTGTTTTTATTTGCAGAAACAATTTCCAGCAACTCCTTAATCACTATCCACGACGGCTTTCACTATTTAAAAAAACGCCTATAGAGTCTCCGCACGAGAAAAACCTATTGAAATAAGAAGAATACTCGAGAAAATCTCGGAAATATAATTTAACGACTGGTCCCGAAAACAGATGAGAAAAAAGCTAAGTAAAGCCGGAGCTTTCGTTAGAAGTAAGAGAAAGAGCGTAATGTACCTGCTGCTGGTGAATCACCGAGGAACCGCTGGCTACAATTAGTTTTTCCGGACGTATATCGAGTGTTTTCGCACGAGAGGGGAGCACAACGTGTCTCGGCACAGCCGCGCACGCACCACCACGACGGTCGCTCTCTCACCACACGGATAGCACAGCTGCGTGACGTCACAATCGTCCCACGAGAGGAAAGAGACAGAGCCAGAAAGTTACTTATATTCGTGCGCTGCAGTTGGCGATGGCTCTCCCGCAAAGCCGAGCGAAGAGTTCTGTTTTATCTATCGAGACACCCGCGAAAGTGAATAAAGGTTGAATTGGAAATTTGAACATGCTGCTTTTGATGTCCTTAGGTTGAGATTGTTTTATAGTAAAAAAAGTTATTATTACTTTTTTGATAATACAAAAATTTATCGAATTTTTTTAAAAACGTTTTAAAATTTTAAGCGTATTAGTAAAATTACAGAAAATATTTTATTATGTAAAGTATTATTTAAAAAATAATAAATGTTACTTAGAGGATAGTTTTAAGTAATAGTTTTAACATATAGTTTTGAGTATACCACTAATTAATTTTCTATTATTAAAATAATATAATAAGACATAAGGATAAAAATATTCAAGTAATGTTATATAGTATAATCACATGATGATAAAAACGTATTCAAAAATATTTATAAATTACAATACGAATGCTGCATACAATTATTTTTTATTTAAGGTAAAATTATCAGCCATTGACCATTATAAAATCTTAAAGTTAGATATTATAAGAGTTAGAAGTATAAGAAACTACATTAAATCTCAACGAGAGACTAAAATATAATTAAACAAATGTTCTTCAAATCACACCTCTCCATTTAAACAATGTATGTTCGATAATTTTATCAGCATAAATTAGTTAAATAATGACAATTATCAAGGCAGTAGTAATTGAATACTATCAAAGTACTAATCTTAATGTCCTAAAATTTCTCTCCAATACGTGCCCGCCTTTTTCGTTTCATAACAATATTGTACATGTAACCGCTTTTTCGGATAGAAATATCTTTAATCTTATGTGAAAATAGCAGTTAGAAACAGCCTCAGTAAAGTTGTTAACACAAATTATCGTTTATATTTATGAAATCTAAACTTGGACTGGATTCCGCTGTTACTTTATTAAAATCCATATATTTGAATTAGATTTCAAAAGAAAATAATATATTTTTATCAATGAAAGTTCATACTATGAAGTATATATTATACGGGTATTTATTGATTGTGGCATTATCACCGGTCTAGTATTATAGTATTTAATTATCATTTAATATTTACTTTTAGTTTTTTTTTTTGTTTTAATTCACTTGATTATACTACACAATGCATATTATTACTACATCTGTAGTATATTGATATTGCTTTCTGATAATTCATATTTATTAAATAATATTTTGACGTAAGTTTACTGTAAAGAGGAAAAAAACAAAAAGCCACGCTGCATTTTTTTTAAATTTATCAATTAATTTTAATATAACAAATAAATGATTTATTATGAATTCATACAATATAATCGTCTTAGGACTAAAATTAATTGTATTCATTCATAATTTTTAATTTTCAGCAATTATTTAAATTTCCTTATTGATGAAACAATTTATCTTAGATTTTTCCACTAGTTCATATCAGCAAAATAGACGATTTTACAATATAGGATACCTGCGGTAATCTCAAACAACATAAGAATGACGAGAATTTGAAAAAAAAATTGTAGGTTCATTGGAACTATCGATAAAAACACATGCACACTAAAACAACGTCTTCACAACTACTTGCACGTAAAACAAGAAAACATCTCGTATGATTCACCACATAATGAACCTATAATACTGAAAATAATAGAGCCGGGAGAACAGAAAAATGCCGCGATATTCCGGGCTATTAGTTACACGAAATTCCCATTGGCACTTAATATGCGTTCCCCCGCATTCGCAATCCAGTATCCAGAGCCCATCCCCCGCGCAAGCTCTCACCGGAAACCCACATGCATAGTATAGAGCGCGCATTATCGGCGCGGGCGCGAATCAAAGCCGCTCACTGGAATCGATCGAAGTATAAGGGAAAAAGTCGCGGCGCCAGGTTCGCTCGCGCGCGCCTACTTTTATTTCATTCCCGAGACGCTGGGCAATTTTAATATTATCCCCCCGCGAATTACGGGGGAGCCTTCTTGGCGCCCTGGGACTTTTGTTCCCATAGGTGTGTGCGCGTAGAGAGAGACAAAGAGAGAAGGAGAGAGCAAAGGGCGAGGATGATGCATGCGCGTTCGCGTGGAGCTACGAAAAGGATGTGCGCGAAGAATCGCGTCGCGCCGCCTATAGGCGACGATCATTTTTCGAAAGGGATATTGTGCGTATCGTGAGGCGCCGACTATTGCGGACTAAATTGCAGCGTAATAGAGCATTCGATTCGTTACATATTACATCTCCCTTTTCTCTCCTTTCCTCGTGATATCTGGAAAACGTAGTGTTCGCTTTGCATTTCTCAGAATGACTCATCTGTGTTTATCTCGTAATCAAAAAATGCTTTTGAGGATGTAAATTGTTCAATTATCTATGTGTACATTATTCATCTCTTCATAATTTATTATTAAAAAAAGAGCTGATATTTGTTAACTATACAAACATTTTGTAAATTCAGATAAGTTATTAATTCGTCTCGTTATAAATGAAGATAGCGGTTGGCATCATACTGAAACTAATTTGCATAAAATTATTAAAGTTGTTATTATTTAGTTTCATACACAATAGAGTTAGCTCCAAGCTCGTAGAGATTCTTTCGTAAAACTAGACAAATTTATACTAAATATGTGTATCAATCATCTATAACTGGAAGTTTTCAAATTGCAAATTTACCTAAAACTTTAGGATATATTTTTCGACATAGAAACATAAAATAGCTGTAGTATTAAATCTTAACGCTTAGACAACTCAAACTCTAGACCTTTCTTGTTTTAATGTGAAAAAACATTGAAAAAATCTCGCTTTAAAGCAGTAACCACTTTAATGCAACACAATTAAGATTATCAAACATGGTAATATTATTAATAGGTAAGTTAAATTTAATAAAGTATCAAAAGTTGGGATGTTTATGAAACTGTTTATGAATGTTTCATCGCATATCAACATTTTATTTAAGATTTAATTTGTGGCGGACTGAATTGGAACATCTAAAAAGTATAACTACATAAATTCTAGAAATGTCGATATTAATATCTTTTTATAATTATAATTTCGTGTCTTAAGTTTTAAGTTATAAGCCCTCTAAAATTCGATGCTCGTCTGTTTGCATATGTTGGTGTATTATGATTGCTTTATTTTACACTTTAATCATTTTAGAAGAAAAGTAAAAGTTCGTTTCTTTAGTTCTATTTTCTTGAAATAATATTTGAAACTTTTCAAGATAAAATGGTTAGCGTTTTAAGAAAAGGCAATTTTCGTGATTTATTTTAAAATAAAACTTATAATGATTAGAACATTAGTTTTTTTGGTTAATTGCAGTATTCTTCATATTTCTATATCCAAAAACATATTTAATGTTTCAGCCAAATCTATGATGCGGAGATCTAACCCTCTCCTCATAGTAATTTTATATTAAGCATTTTTTATTTATAAAAACATTTTCGTTTATAATTTTACAATTCCCCGTCAAACACAAGAGAGACACTAGTAGTTAAAAAGTTTTAATATAATTACTATGTTTAAAATGATGACTAAAATCTTACAATGCATGCAAATAAAATATAGATGAGAGTATGTTAGTATATAGTTTAGAAATCATACATTCATTTATATACCTTAAACATGAGTATTGTAATACACTGTTTACTAAGTTAATGTGAAAATCGTTTGAAACAATACAAGACGTAAAATTATAAATTTTTTGGAAAAAGAACGTAGGAGAAACTACACTCATTTGCTTCTCTCATAAGAATATACATTTTCTCGTCGTATCTGAAAAGCGTTTGGTTTGAATTACGCATATGATGAAAAACTCAACGAGATAAACTGTTATTTAATTGCGAAAACGAATCTGACAAACAACAGACTGTATGCCAAAGCGCACTCGCTTATTATCATCCACTCAGCCGAACGGCAAAAGTAATAGAAATAAAACGGCCGTTACTACTGAAATGCGCGTGTCGAGTTTATAACAATAAAACACTCGTGGACTTGCTACGCGAACTTTTACAGCAATAACATGCCTTGCTAAAAATCTCTCGCATTCACTCTCTCTCTCTCTCTGCAGGTTGTTGAAAAAGATACGGCAGTCGATCTGCGGTTGGTTAACGGCACATCTAATGGCACGCCCGGGTAGTCATTGTGTCCTCGTGAGCGTGTGATTATTTCAATTATTTCATTACCCGCTACCAGTCATGCGCCCAATATAATGCATATAATCAAAAGTCTATTATTCCGGGCGTGCGCGCGAGTGCTCATGTCGAAGCTGCCGAGAGAGAGAGAGAGAGATGCCAGAGATGAAAAAGACACATTCACGCGTCCAGCGTAAGTAATATGCGTACGTGGTGTGTGAGCTCCTGTGTGCTATTCGGCCCTCTCTTATTATTAATTCTGGTTTTATTAAAGACCAGGCGTAAGGAATCTGTTGGCAAGACGATTGCGTATTCTTATGTAGCTAAATAGTCTCGAGACATAAGAGAAAAATATAGAATTTAGAAATTATTTTACATCTATATCAACAAAAATGTTGACAGTTACTAAAGTCGCTTGAGAATTCTTTCCATACTTCCTTATTTTAATTATAGATCAACTTTTACAGACTCTTTACTTTAGTTATAACAGTACGATTCACAAATACTTTTCATAATATATGCCAGTTTTTTAGTAACTCATTACGAATTCCGATGTTTCGAAATAATTTTATAAATTTAATATACGTGTACAAGTACAAGGAAATTAATCAAATTTTCTTTTAAAACTGTTAATTTGTATTACAAAATACATTTGTATTACATAAAGCACTTAGAACTCAATAGAAAGCAGCATTGATAGGTACGATATTACGTTATGAAGGATGTGATCGATTAATTTAATAAGCCTATTATCTTAATTACCTATTATTTTGATATTGCCTTTCGATGACTACTTAAATGTCCTCCAGAAGTAGTCAATATCTAATTACTAATATTTAATTGTACGACAATTAAGAATTTTATCATTGCATTTTTATTTAAATGTATACGGGTAAATGTTTTCGATAAATGCTATTTTACCTGTTACCAGCAATTTCGATTACTATTTTATTTTTATGATTGTGAATGTTGAAGAGATTCGATTGTAACAATTCATCAGCATGAAAATTTAAAAACTCTTGAACTAGGTACCTTTGCTTGAATATATAACACTTTAACAATGATATATGATCAATAATTACTTTAATACTTTTACTAATTCGTGGATACATGCAATATACAATGATCGAGATTCAATACAATAGTGTACGAACATTAAAAAAAAATATTTAAAGCTTTCATAGTATGTTACACAAACTCGTGAACGTGTTATCAATTGGTCAGTTGGTATTATTCGCGCACCAATTCGCAATTTCTTATGTATACGGAAGAAAGTACAGAAATTGCTTTTAGCAGACGGCACAGCAGACAAAATACCAAGAAACGAAACACGTTGTATAGTTGCAGTCGTTACAAACATATATTTCACATAGAAAAATAGAAGGTATAAAAAATGATAGAAACAGCGGCGTTACGGCTTTTCCAATCTGGCTGTAAATAAAACTTCATTGGCCACTCGCGCGCAAATGATAGTGATCAGGGCTCGGTGTTATTTTCTATACGTATCCATACGCACGCGAGAAGGAGCCAAAATAGAGGAGAATAAGAAGGAGAACAGGAACGAGCGAGAGATGATAAATATGTGAGCGCTCTCGTCCGTTCGTAGCTGCGCAGCGCGCCACAGTAGCAGATCCACCTCGACTTTTCCCCTCGCAGTTGCGCGCTTTTCATTATTTCTCTCTTACTCCCTTCCTGCGCGGCCCGTGCTCTGCTCTCTCGCAGGGATTTTAATAACCGGCGTAAATTTACACTTTGCCGCGGCCGCTTATACACGCGCAGCTCCTTGAACAGAGAAGTTAATATACTTTACGGCGATGCTCGTGCGAGCAAGCGAGTGCGCGGCATAGGAGAAAGAAAAAGACTCCCTCTCTTTCGCTCTCTCTCTCTCTTGCGGGCGATTCGAGAAAAGGTAGCCGGCGCAGCGGCTCGACGCGTAATGGCCGGTAGTCGGGCGCCAAAGGTTTCCACGGCCTTATCGGCGGCAGCGGCGCCCGTTTAAAGGAGTCAGCCGGTAGCCGCGCACAGGCAGAAAAACGCTAAGAGCTCAACATCACGCATCACTCGTGCAGCGTTCGCACCGGATACGGAGCGTGCGTGTATATATATACGCCTATATTGGCTTCTCCTTCGATTCTACCACGTCGTCTTCTCTTTTTCTTCCTCGCGTCGCTCTTGTTCCCGTTTATTATTCTTTTTTCGCGCGGCACTCAATTTCTCCCGTGCGCGCGAGAGTGACGAATGGCCCTTTGTGCTCTTTAGCCGCTGGAATGTAGGCCTCCCGACGTTTACGGCCAGTTAAGTAATTCCGCGCTTTTTAACGTGGCTTCGATGTCTGCGCGCGTTCGTGCAAAAGGGAGCATTTTTAAGGAGCCGTTGTTTGCAACCTGCACGTTGCCCCCCGGCGCAAGCGCGCGAACTGTGACGTCTTTAAGCTTGATGAGCGTGAAATTTTTGGAGTTGGATTGGATCGTAACAGCTGCAGTTAGAGAGAGTTTCTGTTTAACTAAAATCATCTTTTGTTTCTTTCAAGTACAGACAAAAGTTGTAAACATTTCACATTTCCTGAATTAAGTTTTATTATACCGAAAGGCAAATACTATAATGTATTGTATATCTCTATATTCCTGGACAGTTCGGAGCGCTTCTGTGCTTCTTGATTTTTAGAGACAACGTTAAATTGTAATTAACAATTGTGTGGAAAAATGTTACTGCACAAAACGTCCATTATTCATAAAATCTATAAAATTTCTTTATACAAACTTGGATTCCATTGAGAAAGTCTAGAAGAATTAATATTTTCACTCGCTCGAGAATTTCGATTCCCGTAAAAATGTACCTCGTTAAAGCTTTAGCTTCCGCGCTAATTTTCTAATTAAAACATTCTTTAAGCCTATTAAGAGCTGCATTTTTGGAATGCCAACACATCGATATAAGAACGAAACGGAAAAACAAGAAGCTCCCTCTTTCTCTATCTCTCTCTCTCTCTCTCTCTCTCTCTCCCTCTCTCTCGGCGAGCGTTGCGCGGGCACCCTTTTAACGATGTCGTAATAACTTCCTGGTCGAAGTCGGAAACTAGTAATGGTCCATCGGCTGCGTTTCGCGCCCATAAAACGCGATGCTGCCTCATCGGTGCCGCGCGCTGCTCTTTAAGGACGCGGGGCCTGCCTCTTTTTCCCTTTATACCCGGCGAATGAGGCGTTATTACATGTAGAACGAACGTTCCGCGACGCACATGCCGTTCGCGCACATGCACGTATACACGCACGTGATGCATGGCAATAGCTCCCCCGAGGGCCGCGCACTCTGGATGTTGCGTTTTCACTTAAACAACAATTTCGCGCGGAGATGCGAGCGGTGAACGGCGAACGGAGACGAGGCTTGGGATGAATCTTGTTTGTAAGCAGGAACAGTTTTTAGTTTTATCTGTACTATGATTGTTCAATCATTATTCTTTGATGTTTTCTTTACAAAAAGAAATATTGGAAAAATAAACATAGAACGCTATTTTACAGTACCATTCTTTTCTCTTAGTAGAATCAAAATTTGGTAATTTGAATTGGTAATCTTACTGAAAACTGAAGTACGAATCCAAATTACTGTATTACTTTATTTCTCATTTCAATTACTTGTAAATACTACTGCAGTTTTTCCTGGTGCAACCTCATTACACAAAGCTCTGTTATCATAAAGATTACAATGTAATTAAAGAAGCGCATGTTAATGCATTAGATTCTGAAAAACAGAGTACTGCACGTATCGGAATCATGTATTCAAAGCTCTTTCTGAGTTTAAGCTAATTATTACTTACGCACATCCAACCACATAACGGCGGCAAGAGTAAAAGAAATGGTCAGCTCCATTAAGTTTCCACATACATTACTCACACGCGCGATCTTCACGGGCCGTGTATAATAATTCACGACTCCGTGGCAATGAAACAGCGAAAATGCCAACAGCAATAAATTAATAAATTAATTAGCCCCAGGCTTATCTAAATAGACCGACTTGCTACACGTGAAATTAAAATATTCACCTCCCGAAGTCATGCGAGACACAATGGATTAATTAATTATTATTCAAGAAAAAAGTAAAGAAAGGCAGTAGGAGGCTAATGAAAAGCGCTGAAGAGGCGAACTTCGCGCGAGTCAGTAACCGGGTAAATTACGGAAATCACGAGAATCTCGCGAGCACTCGGCTAATGGCGTTCACACTTTGATTGTAAACTTCAACGCTCTTCTTCTCCATCGGTATAGATCAACAAATTTGTGCCTTGCGCAACAAATTATAAAAGTGCTGCTTCCGGTTGAGGCCGTATTGTTTGGAGCATCAAGTTTTAATACGATCGTTGGTGCTAAACAGCCTATACGAAATTGTATATTTTGATTTTTATTCGAAAGTATAATATATACATATTTAATTTCTATTCTAAGATTTGTACTCACTTTAATTGAAAGCTAGTGGATATCTAATAACACGCTGTATCTTATACATATTTTTTAGCGTGCCAATCTTCACTCCATTTTGTATACTCTATATATTTTGATTGTAAATTTTGTTTATTCAAAAACAGCGACGTTTTTGCAGAAAATTAGTTATACTTTTGTTGATTAATTTAAAATTATTCTTAAATCGAAAAACCTTTTTATGATTACAGTAATATAATAATGTTTTAACTCATACGGGCGTGCGTGATCCCTGACTCATTGAAAACCTTAATTACATTTATAAGTTAAATAATGTAAAAAATATATCAAATTTTTACCAAACCTTCCGAACCATTTCTACTTGTTTACAAGACAATTATTCAAAAAATGAAAAAAATAAAAAACTTTTGTAATTTCAATTGGCGATCTTTGAACAATGAAAACGCTACTTTTTCAAATAATTTTTTTTCTCAAAAACGAATAAAGAGTATTTTTTGAAATTTTAAGTCTTATAATTAGAAAACTCTTATAAATTAGCACAGAAAGTAGCAAAGAACGATCTTTAACGATATTAGGCTCTGCTTCATTTAATAACGGAAAAAATTATTTACATGAGAGAAGTAAGCGACATTAGTTACTCTGAATGATCTACACATTTTATAATGGGAGCATTATTTTTGAAAAACCATTTTTGTGTAAGATATTTATGTTACTATTAGATTAACGAATTATTTTATGTTAGAGTGGAATTTATTTGTATAGGCTAAATAGCCAAAGCATCTTACTCAATTAATAAAAAAAAATATTACAAAATATAAAAGAAAATATAAATAAGCAAGAATTACTGTAAATTAAACCAGCGGTACTGCACTCTATTTAAAAAATGACGTGATGTTTTCCACGATTTTCTCATGCGATTTTTAAGTGATCGAAGTACCCACGGTAGGCGTTATCATACGGTTATAACGCAGGTCAGCGGTATGTTGGCGAACAAAGCACATGTGTATAATACAGTGATGCTTGTATCAATTGGTGGAGATTTGTGAATCAAATCAGGCTTGACAAGTAATTAGAGACCTAATCTTAGCGTCCGAGCCACTGCAAACCTCTACCTTATAAGTTTGGCGAATCTCTCGAGTGAAACACGCAATAAAATCGATCTTTCGGTATTCATCTACAGATTTCCTCAACAAATGTTGTCGAAAATCTCAGTTGAGTGAGGATTAAATCCTAGCCCTCATCAGTGTTTATTTTAAAAGGCAAGTACCTTGTCGTCTGAGCCAAAATACTGCTGGAGTTCACTTGAAAAAACAGAAATACGGCGAGTATTATGTTGAACTATAGTGTCCGAATTAAAAGATAACGTAAAAACAGTCACGACCTATTTTGAAAGGGTACAAATATAGGGGGGGGGGGGGAGAAAATCAAATGATTTTTTTAATTCGGGCTCTTACAAAAAAATCGAAAAAAATGCAATATCAATATATTTCGAAAAAAGCACTTGCTGTAACCCATATGCCGCAAGCAAAAGTACAAGTGTAGTATATCATATGTCGTTGAAATTTTAACTTAAAACTTTGCGAGGGGATAGATAAACATTATGTTGTGCAACTGAATTGGCATAAGTTGTTAATTCTAAAAATATTTATTTATTTACTTATTATTTATCCAGAGTACAAAAATAAAAGCGTCTGATATATAGGTAAATAAAGCATATAAGATATAAAAAAGTTTCCTGTAAAGAAAATACAGGATGATCCCCTTCGAAATTCTGAAATGTTTTATAAAGAGTTCAAATGATATTATAACACATCAAAACTTTACTATCACGAAGTAATTTAAGGTTTTAAATTTGTAGGCATTCCATATGCTATAATTTATACAGAAGGTCGATAAAAAACTGATTAAAGCTGAGTACTTGTTTAGTATCAGAATTTTTAACTTTTTAAGTATTTTAAACAAATATTGATAGTGATTTTTGGTCGAAATTATATTTTGATATATGATAGAAGATATATTCGATACAATCAAAGCTGATGGAAAGCTCTGATTAACGTTCACTATTATATATTCTACGAGTTTAATAGTAGAAAATAAAAAAATCTTGTTAAGTATATTAACAACCACATTTTTGTAAATAAGGCAAAATTGATACACCGGAAAATTCTTGATACTTTATATGTTTTTAAATCTTTATTTATTAGAGTAGTATAGAGTAAGTAGAATAGATTCATTTTTATAGAACGTAACTAAAATTTAAAATAAAAATTATTATATGTACTGTAAAAGTAAAAAAATATCAATCTATTAGGCATTTTAGTAATATTCATATAGGAAAATAAACCAAAATTTTTCTCCGTACAACTGTACGAAAATAATTCTTGAACAAATTTTAAATTTGTATAATAAATTGTATAGCATATATCATACACTCGCATACTAATATGTACATACCTTTGACTTATTGAGTTTGCTATAATTTCTAAAAAGATTCTTGTAATAAACATATTCTTTATTCATAAAACGTTATCTTAAAATAGCAACACAGCTTATTTTTGAACTTTCAGAAAAACGTTGCGTTTACCATCATCGATATTAGTAAAATTGAAATCGTCAGCAGAAAATTAAGGTAATATTCAGTGAGCCAATAACCTCGTGCGTAACTGCAAAGAGGAGAAAAACAGAGACGTTGCACTCACCCTCGATGGCTACGGCGAAGACGCATATCAATTATATAAGGTGTATAATGCGTTTCGAGGCTCTGTCCGCAAACGTAACCCGGTGCACACAAACGTACATACACGCACATATACAATATATATATATATATACATATATGTATATAGGGATGCACTCGAAGTACACCGTTGAGGGCAAAGCGATTGTTACCGATTCATATAGAGAGCGCGCTCAGTAATACGTGTCATTAGTCTGCGGAGCTACCAACGACGCGCGCGCACATCGCCGCTTTTGCACGGTGTGCTTTTCGTCTCTATTCCCTTTCCTCTTCTTCTCTCTTCGCCTCATCGTTTCTCGTTCTCTTGCTCGCGCACATACATGCCCATAACACACGAGAGTGTGTGGGGCTCCTTCGGGGATAATTTCATGTTTGTCGGTTTCGGAGTGACTGAGTGTTCGCGCGCTCTTCTTTGATGAATAGTGATTTTCTAGTTGCAGGAGAGTAGAGTGAGGAGAGCCTTTTAATTTTGAAAGGTGTTTTAACTTATCTGATCTTCGGGGCAAATAATACACACGTTTGGTTGTTGCGGTTGTCGATGCTCTTTATTGAAAATGTTGTTCAGTATTGTTTTCAAAGGGGACTGCCTGCGCATCTCTCGCCTGTCTTAATTGGCTTGTGCTTTTTATCTTTTTAGACGTTTATTTCAGCTATATTTACCTTATGCGACACCTTAATTTTATTTTATGGCAAGAATATGACGTGAACATTTATAGATTTTCTAAATTGTGTTTAATTTTTTTTTTATTTTATTGGAAACATTTTTAGATGTTTTCAAAATTTGATTTTTTTTCTTAAAATGCTCATTCACATTTAAATAAATGTGAATGAGCATTTTATTATCAAAGGTGAATATACTTATAGAAACGTTGTAAATGTATCATGAATGACGATTTTATCGTTTTTTGTAATCCAAAAATTCATAATAAGATTTCAAAGTCACTCTTTCTCTTGCACGCGATACTTCAATGGTAATTCGCTTCTTAGACTTAACGTACCTCGTTAAAGCGCCACTATCTCGACATTGTAATCGACAATGCTTATCGCTTCTCCCACGCCTAGCCACAAGCTCGTGAGAAAAGTCAGCTTCTTCAGCAGCGCAAAACTCTTGAAATCTCGGAATCCACCAGCCACTTTTCGACGCCCAATATATCTCCCTCATCTTTCGGCCCGCTAAAAACGAGCGCCCCCGTCAATTACACTCGTGACCACGAGAATTTCCATGAATCCATAGATTCTCTGCCATGGCCCCTGCTAATACCAGGGTTCAGCCGTGGCTCCGCGCAGATAAGGTTCCTGCTTCTAAAAGAAAGAGCCTAGGCAAGCGCGATGGCGTGCGGGCACGTTAAAAAGCCCGCGCCTATCCTTCTTTCTCTCGTGCTCATGCAAAATAGAGCCGAGTCGAGGCAAAGCGAAAAGTAAGGCGCAATGAAGGAGCGAGCCGCGAGGCCACGCCCCCATAGACAGCCGCCAGCCGGCAATTAAGATTTGATCGGCAAAAATGGTCGGGCCGCACAAAATGGCCGTCGCTGCTGCCGCGGCCACTTGAATACGTAATGTCATGCGAGAACGAGAGAGAGAGAGAGACAGAGGCCGACGGAGAATGGATCCGGAACCGGTATACTCTCTCGCGTGGGTTCGCGCTCGCACGTCGCCGCCCGTCGCCGATTATCATCGACGCGCGCGCGCGTACACGTTTAATGCGTGCAATGCGGCCCGCGCTGTGTTTTTATGCGCTCATACACCGAGTACAAGCGCAAGCGAGCTACTTGCTCATTTGCATATAAGTGCTCGGGGTATTTTAAAGACTTCGGCGCGCGTGCGCTCGCGATTCTCGTTTTTCCTCCTGCGCGCTCACTCCAGCCTGCATATACATATATGTGTATGTCTGTGTAGGACGTATGTATACATGTGCGCGTTTCTCTCTCTTGGTGCGAGCTCTTTTTTCGCCAGAGAGCGCGCAAGCGACTTTCTCATTTCATTCGTGCGATTCGTGCGAGTGAGAGAGGGAGAGGAGTTTTGCAACGTGTATAAAAAGCGATGGGCGATTATAAGAGGAGTGACGAGGAGGGACAGAGTGGAAGATCGGGAGACGATTTTGCAAGAGGCTGCAAAAAAATTATTGTAATCTGATGGAAGCGGGAGAGCCAGGGGACTCTGGTATTTAGTGTTTTGACACGAGCAATTAAAAGCAACGTCGCGCGACGTGTTCAGCTGGAGGTGACTGCGTTGCTTAAGTGAATGTATACGAATGTTACTAACATTTTTTATTGCGCGAGTGCGCTATAAAGCAGGTTAAATAGATGCATCAAATTTTTGCTCGCCTATATATTTACGTTAATTTTTATGTATGTTTTGTCGTATCGAAACAGTTGTTCAAATATATTTATACTTTATATTAGTTAATTTAGTAGAATCATACCCTGGTATAAATTTCTCTATCAGAAATGGGCAGGAAAATAATAAATAGCTAGTAAAAATAGCTAATTTCTAAGTAGAGATGAAACGATTTTTTCGGTCATATTCTCTATTTAATGGAAATAACGTAATCTGAAAATACTTGTACTAAATTTTCTCTGTCATTAGATCATATATTTAAAAACAAACATTAAAAACAGGTAGCCAACTAAAATGTAAATACAAATTACTGATGTTTAATTCATTTATAGTACTGCTTCAGGCGATACAAACCAAAACAATGATTTTCCCGGTTGATTCTATCTCACTCTCTGTCATAATAGTAAGCCTCTTATTAGCCATTTCCTAAGTTTAAAAAGTGGCCAACTTTAATATCTTTTAAATACTCATAAATAACCTAATTTAAATTTGTGAAAAAACTTAATCTATTATTCCGCTTATTAAATGGAGAATATGAGCAAAAAAATCGTTTCATTGATAGATAAGAAATGGCCAAGAAAAGTGTCTAGTTTTTAGCAATTATTGAAGAAATTAACTATTTATTAGGTAAATAATGGAATCGATTTCTACCAGGATAATATTATTGACAATTTTTATAATTGTATAAGAGTTATTAGAAGAAAAAGAGACTCTGAACGTAGTATACTGCCGCGCGCGCCTGAACAAGCGCAACCACTTAGACGCCGCAGTCGTCAGTTCACGGAACACCCGAAAACTACGAGCCCCTGTTAAAAGCTTCCACACAACGACTCGCATTCGACACTCCTTCTCATTCCTTTTCTCCCTCCTGAAATTAAAAGTCCACTGCTATACTGGCGCAGTCTATATAGCATCATCCCCTGCGCGCGCACCCTAATCAAGGCGTACCACATCGTAGCTCTCTTTCTCTTGAGCAAAAAGAAGAAGCGAAAAGTATATTAATGCAGTAGCCGCGGTGCTACCACGTTACACACACCCCGCCGAGGCGAACTCCCTCATTACGCTAATGTCCCCCCAATCTTCGATATGCCACGCGCGCGTTCGGCGCCGCGCCGGCGTCGATTGTCCGCCGCCAATCATGCGCCAATCGGAATAATACCGCGCGCCCGATGTATGGTCTTTTTATTTTCTTCTTCCCCCTTTCCTTCGGAGAATTGTGTAAAATGCATAAGCAAAGGGGCAGAAGGTGGGCGAAATATCGGGAAAAAATCGTTATCGTTATACATATATCGAATGCATACCGTTTATATACTTGCCAGTGGAATTATAAGCGGGGAGACGAAGGTAATTGCGAGGTAGCGGGTAGTTTTATATATTGAAAGAAAAAAACGTTCATAATTTTGTAATAAATAAGAAGATAACAATGAATAATGAGCCTGCAGGAAGCTTTCATTTATACATTGTATCTGTGTCTTTTAACTTTACGCATTTGTAACTATGCGATCTACCTATTCATTTTTGGTTTCCAGTATGCAAAGGAGGATAATTGTATAGGCCAGTATTATCAATTTCATATAATATATTGCAAACAAAAGCAGACGATACTGCTTGAAATAATTAATGATGTGTACTTGCTAAATGAAAAATAAGAAACTCTTTTATGGCATTGGCCGATTATTTGGATGGGTTAGAAAGACCTCATATTGTTTGCAAGTAAATAAGCAAAACCCCTTGTCACTTTATTAATAAATCTATGTACCTAAACAATTATCTTCCAAACTTATGTTAAAGTTAATAAATACATTGCGCACCTACCCATATATAGAAAAAGTCCTAAACTCCACTTTGTCGAGCACAAACCACATATGGTTTGTCGTGATTATTATATACATTACAGCCTACAGCAAACTCGACTTTCGACAAAGTAAATAAATTCCCCGAAATCAACAATGAGCCTGCCGAAAAGTCCCGCAACAAAACTTATTTGGCGACGAGCAAAAATACACCCGCCTGAGTGTTGCGCTCTTGATTGGACGTTAGTACCATTATATACGCACGCGAATAGTAAGTATTCCAATGAAGAGAACACGCATGCCTCCTCGCATTTATCCATTATTCAAGAGCAAAATCGGCATAAAGTAGCGACTTCCGTGGGCTCGGCGTGATTCCTCGGCCTCTTCCCATTATATGCGCGAGCGGAGAAAACATTCGTTATACGCAAAAGAACGGAAAAGGGATTAAAAAGTGAGGGACCGACGGAGGATGAAGGAAATTGCGAGAAAACACGCGAAGAAGCGGGTGAAAAAGTTTTGCAAAAGCGGAAAGGCAGTGGCGAAGGTAGAGCTTGCTGATTGATTGAATGATTGATAGTATTTATAGGAGCGGGTATAACGCTGCTGCAAATGCATTGAGGGCTGTGGATATATATGCTAGTAAGAAGAATTAATTTTAATATATAAATCCTGTTAAATAATAGAAGTAGTGCAAATATTTTAGAAATGAAAAGATTTAATTCTTTCGCTATTATTACAGTATTAAGTATATGAAGTATATATATACTATTATGATTATGCTGTTTTACTGTGCTATCTGAATAATCTAAACTGCTATTACATTTCGAGCAACAAAAAAATAGCATTTTAAATTTAAATTTTCAGGTAGCTACCTTGTATAAATAGCTTACGTACGTTAATTTATGGTCTCCTGAGTTATAAATAGCGTGGAAAACACACACGTAGTACATGCGTGTAATAAAGTTCTTGTAGTTCCTGCAGTCATAGATCAGTATATATATACATTCCTCTCTTACAATAATTATACTGGAGTTATAAGAAGAAAATAAAATCAATATCTCTGCTATATCTATATACCCAGTTCGTTAATATTGAAGGAAACGTGACTAATGACGTGAGCATAGTTTTTGACAAAAATAGAATTTGCATCCATGTGCATATATTCAAAAATTCATTCTTAAAATTGTAAGATTAGTTTGAAAATGACACGGTATTAAACCCACACACACATAGCTTCCAACTAAAAACTACAATCTCAGTTGGTAAGGGTCTTTCCCAGAAAAAGCTTTTAATTTTCACAAGCTAGCTCCTCTTCGTAAATGCCCTTCTTGACCGAACGACACATAACGCCCCTTAACGGATTCACGTGCTAACGCACGGATCGCGGCTCGCCTGCAGGCATTTTAATTAACCAGCTGTAAAATCTCGGCTTTGACTTGGAAGAAACTACACGGAGCCCGCCCGTACGAGACACATCCGAGAAAATGACCAACTACGCGCAGCCTAAGTAAGGTTTTGGAGGCGACCGTGCGTATATATCCACGCCTTTAATGCGCCCGACACCGCCGCGTTATTTTGCGGGTCCTAGAAGAGCAACGCGCGTTCGGGAGCTTACATACGGTGGCAGTTGCCGGGGGAATTTGAAATTCCGAATTCCTGGGTGTCGCGACGCGTCGGCGCCGGCGGCAAGGGAAAAATGCATATATCGGCTGCGCGATTTTGCGCTCGCGGGAGAATTTTTATGGTTAGAAATGTGCGGTGTGCGGAGCGCTCTGTGTGCGTATATAATTAAAGTATATGCGTTGAGAAGCATGTTCTGCGACTAATGTCGCTAAGTACTATGTTTGTTCCGAGTTGAAACTGTGACCAGTAATATTTTTACACTTTATTGTCTTTGAATTACTTAGTTCGGTGGTAGCTGTGGCCATTATTACATAAACTCCTAATGTACCCGAAAAACTTTTAACAGTTTAAAAATCTTAGAGAATATAAAAGAAATCACAATGAATAACGTAAAGTTTCGACGTTAAATTCGGTTAGAAACTTTCATTTTTATCTTTAAGTCTCAATTATCTATAAAAATTTCTAACGATAGATCTTTAATGATAGAACAAAACATCTTAAAATAATAAAAAGAGAAGAATAATCTAATGGCTACATGATGATATTGAAAAAATAACTTAAACAATAAACATGATAGAAATCTTAAATTTAGTTTAAGTTTTACTATAGAAGGGGAATCATTATTGGGATCTCTGAACGAATGTTACCTGCACGTTACCTAAGCTAATATGTACAATTAATTTACAATTTCATGCTAATTTCTCTAAAAAAATGTAAATACTTGTATTATTCATAAAATTGATTAACACATTACCTTACCTTCATGTTCCTGTTTATCCGGTAAACCAAAGCCTTCTCCCAAAAGATCATCCGGCATCTTCTGAGAAGCAATTTTGCGATACCGGTACAACCAAAATAAACTCCCTCAGGACCTATTAAACAACGCACGGGTCATCTTAAAAAAATGCCCATGCAAATTTTCACGATCGCTGCCGTCGCCGCTGCTGGTACGAAAAAGTCGTCTCGGAAGGACCAGACGCTTGCCTCCAGTCAAAACACAAAGCCCGCGAGCGGCTTGTGCGTATATACCTCGACGCTCTTATAAATACCGCGCGTACTCTTATGCAGATTTTCGCCGACGAAGAAGCAACGGCAGAACCAGTCGCCGATGAAAAAAGAAGAGTAAAGAGTTCGCGCGAGCGAAAGAAACGCTCGCGCTGGGCAAGGGTGGGCTCGAGCTGATCGTTAAGTTTATGGAGGAGCGAGAGAGAAAGAGAGAGAGAGAGAGCCGAGCGCATGGTCAGTTACATTAGACCGCTCGCGAAAAAGAGAGCAGTGCGCACAATGTTATCTCCCGCCGATCGACGTTCCGAATCACTTTTAACGAGGAGGGGGGGGGGGGGAGCTCTGTTTTTTGCGAGGCGCGTGTGCGCGAGCTTCGGTCGCCGATGGCTCGGGCAAGCGCGAGGTTTCGCTCTTTTCTTTTCCACCATGTGCTTCTGCTTGCGGGAAAGAATGTGCTGTGTGTTTACGGGGAGAGAGGAAGAAGGGGGAGTCGAGCGTTACGGATACTCGAGTGATATCTCTTAATTTCGATGCTTCAAAGCAGTGGAACTGACGAGCTACCTCAGTTTAACGTAAGTAGAGTTTTCTGCGTCTCAAGTGGACGTAATAAGTAGGAGGGAAATATATAGCCTTTAGAGAGTGTAAATAAGGGCTACATCGAATGCAAGAGAAACGCTGAGGAAGCGCCTTCTTGTGTGCACTGAGAGAAGGATTTACTTATAGTTAACATATTTAGTAACAGTTAATACTAAAATAGTTGATTTTGAGGAAATAACGAAATTATAATGTGAAAACATTCACATTTGACTAAAATTCGAAAATATTACTATTAATAGTCAATATGCTTAGTTAATAAGAGTTCACAAAGAGTAAATGCAAATAAATTTTTCTGTATATTTTTAATATATCTTCTTATTAACTGTAAACAAATTCTTCTCTCAGTGTGTACTTTGTCTTTAGTTTTGTTTAGAGACAATCATTTGGAAATTAATTTATACAAAAGAATATAATATTTGATGAACTTACAAATAACTGAGAATGTAGAACACTAACGATAATTTGAATAATACAATTATAAAATAATTTGCACTGTTAGACTCTTGTTGGAGATTATGTCTACACATCTAGAAAAAAAGTAGCACTTTCGACTCACTAGGCGAAAAATAATATTACACTCACTACTGCATTTATTTAGAAATATTTTCAATTTTCAACCATTTTCATACGTATCAAGATCCATTTTTCCAACTTATCAAGGTCCTTTTTTCCTGCAACAATTTCCCGCAAAACTCATAAAATCAACTCTACGTTTCCCCTGTACATGCTGCAGTCAAACACATCGGTGTCGGTGCAACATCTCGTCGATCGCCGCGCAATTACCGATTTCAGGGTAAAATCGAACGATTTCTCGCGAATCGTCCAATGTGCTTCTCCTCGCGCGTGCGCAATTTACCTCGTACGTCCTCGATCGCGCGCGTGCATAAAGGAACAGAGGGGGAGGGGAATAAAAAGTGCGCATCTGGGAGCTCGAGACGCGACGGTACGGCGTCAGTAGCAGCAGCAGCAGCGGGAAGCGTACTTATCATTAGGCGGCATCTTCCGCCGGGGGTAATTGTTTCCTCTGGTTTATAGTTTTATGCCGATTCGGAGTCGATGATATCTATCCCTCTTTCTTTTGTGCAGAAAGGAGAGCTCGTCGGTTCAGTTTTATGCGAAGAGTACAGAGAAATCGCCGGTCATATTGCGAACAAGTCCTTTGCACTTTTTCATGAGGTATCGGTTCTTTTTGTATTGCTGTATTCTCCATTGCTACTGGATAGTTTTCAAGTTGCTAGGACGTTAACGTCTGCTGCGATGTTTATGAGGTTTGATTTATGCCTCTTTTCTAGATAAAGTAATAATTTTAGTGAAAATGACTGTGTCACTATATCGTTTCTTTAAATCTCGTATGCACTTTCTACTTTTGATGACTAAAATGCTTGACAATTATTAATTCTTATACACACCAATAAATAAATAGGTAGAAAAATATTAAATTATTAAACAGACTGTTCCGGAGAAACTGAAACAAGTCTAACCCGAAACGAAATTGTCTCTGATTATCTGATCCCTCTCTCACTCCAACACATTCATATCATCTTCCTTCCTCTTTCCATTTATTCGCATGTCGACAAGCTTTGATGCTATCTCACGCCATTGCTACATCCTCAACACATCGATATTAAACACAGCCGCGGCAGGGCGAAACTTCTTTTCGGCCCAATTATTCTACCCGCGAAATCGCGTAGCGCGCTCGGCAAATAGACTTATCGCGTGAGCACGGCCACTTTTCTTTCGAGCCGCTCTAATTACCCACCTCCTCCTCTCCACTTTTATATGCGCATTGTAAAAAAAAATACGCCAGCGTAAAGGTCGCATTACCCCGAAGACAAAGACCCTTATTCTCTTCCTCTCCGCATCTCCGAAAAGGAGTGCACCGCCCGCGGCTTGCTTTGCATTTCTCCCGAAATTGTCGGGCGTAAAACTCGCGTCTCCTAAATGCTCCTTGGGACCAAAGAGAGTGAGAAAAAAGGAAAGAACGAGGCCCACGCGAATTTCGCGAAAGGGTGCATATTACGCTCGTCTAGCCGTGTAACGCGATATATGGAAAACAGCAGCGCTGCGGTGTAATAACAGCTCCCGCGGACGATGACGAAGACGACGAGGACGCCGCGCGGCGACGAAGTTGCTTTTGCGAGGAGGAGGCGTAGCGCAGAGCAGGGCGGCGCCGCGGACATTTTCGCGCTCGCGCGCCTATCGTTTAGCCCGGATCTCCATGCGAGATTGCCGCCGACGCGCCTACCCGGGGGCAATGTATAATGCGGAGGCTCCTTCTTCGTCTTTTCCGCAGGTGAGCGCGAACACCCTTTGCTTTATCTCCGGCTTTAAAACCGACCCGATATACTCGCTTTTACTCGTGATCTTTATTCCTTCAGATAATGGCATACTTTACAAGTTTGCGCGGGAACAAAGAATAAAGTATTTTTATTCGATAGTAGAGATGTTTTGTACCATTTTTAAATTATAAATATTTCTGGAACTCTAAACTTTTAGTCCACTTGCGTTTACTTATTTATACACAAATTACGTCGATCGTTTCTTATGTTAATATACCTTATCTTATTATATGCTCCTTGAAAAAGTTTTACGAGCCAAAAAGTTGCTTTATACATAATCTAGCGGTATAAGCTTCTTAGAATACGCGCTTAATATGTTAACCTAAAAATTATGTAAATAACAGGGCATAATTTAAATCAGCTTCCATCCTTTTGCATAGTTTTCGGCATGAAAATTTTACAGATAATTTGCTTTAGTACTGAACTTTTACTCCTTACCATTTTACGATCAATCTTATATTCTATTAGAAATAGCTACTTATTTATATGTAAAACAATGTCGAATATCTAAAAAAATATAATAGTCGTATTATACACTTTCTATATATTAATTTTTATGATTTAATTCTCATTAATGTTTAAATGTATACGGTTTTATAAATCGTTGTTAACATCTATATATCTCAGTAGAGCAAAGGCATTTTACTGCTATCGTAGCCGCTATACAGAGTGTATCATGTGCATACACAATAAAAATGGTGCGCACGTGACTGAGCAGCATAAAATACAACATAAAAATTCGCGCGCGCAGCCATATCATGTAAACTTCCAGAAGGCACTAATTTCAGCCATTTTCTTATAATACTTAAATAATACTTACAAAATTATTTGTAACATGAAATTACGTTAAAAACCACTCTCCGCGCCATCGGTTTTCTTCCCCCCGTCATCTCCCTCGCACCCGTTTCGTCGCTCAAGGGGTTATATACGTAGAGCTCTCCCTCTTCTCTCTCTCTATCCTCCACCATTGTAATCTGCCGCTCGACGATATGCATCGGGACCACGGCGGCAACTACCGCGCGTACCTCTCATTCCCCCCGTCGTATACGATCGCGAAAGTGAACGAGAGCCCCGAAACTCGTTCTTCTCTTTCTCTGCAGAACTGGAAGCTCCCAAGATGGCGGACTGTCGAGAGATATATACGCGCAGTCTCTTAACGGCTGAGAGAATTTCGCAGATAAGTATGGTTTAGCGCGAGTTTTGCAAGTTAGCGCAGTAGGAGGGAAGGGGAAAATGAAGAGTTCGGTGGCGAATAGTGTTTAACCTGCAAGGGTGCACTTATTTTTTATCTCTACGGAAGGGGAGGAATACGGCGGCTTTTTCAGGGGATTTTCGAATTCGGCTTAGAATTGTGGCTATTCCGCGGCACTTTTATACAGCAGCGAGGAGAGGTCGGCAGAAGAGATCGTTGAGGTTGGAATTTTTAATAAGGGGTTGGAGAACTACGGAGTTAGGGTTTAGGAGGGCCGGAGTTATCCTCTGGGTTTATAAAAACTTTTAAACATTTAGTGCATCGATGCTTATTAGTGTATTCATTCGTCGATAAAAGCGTTCACCAAGAGTAATTATTCTGCCCATTATTTTTGCGTTTGCTCAGCAGTTCTAGTAGTAATTGCATGTCGATACGTAAGTATGGATGTTATACTTTATATACGAATAAACCATTATATATATAATAAATAAAATGAGAATATTATATGAATTTTATAATTTTTGAAAAAATTCATCAATATGTCGAGTAATTCCATATAGGAACTTATTTTGGAATGCACATAACATATTAATTACCTCTCATGGATGATTACGCGAAAAGCACACAAAGACCAGACTTTCACGCCTTGTTACGACTTTAGCAATCTCGTTTCTTCTAATGCACACCCGCCTTAATTTACAGCCCCTCCAATAAAACTCGGTCAGGTCCGAGAAAACGCGTAGAAACCGAAAAATTCGTCGAACGACAAGGCATAAAAGCCTCCGGCGTACGCGACTCTCTCTCTCTCTCTCTCTCTTTCTATATATATATATACATGCGACAATGAGACAGCAGCGCGACATATACACACGATTTTGCGTCGTGTCGCGAGCTTTTTCCCCGTCGCGTGCCGAGTGTATCGGAGGTGTGTCCCGGGGGACGTACGTCCACGTGCACAGCTGCACACGCGCTATATACTACGTCGTCGTCAGTACAGCCGCCGAAATCATGCGCACAATGATGATGGGCGGACGGGCCAAGCGCTTGTAACAATAAGTAATATTTCGTTTAGCGCGCGAGTCCGTTTTGCGCGCGCGTGCACGGTAGCTTTATAGTCGACGGGTAACGGTTGGAAGTGCGTTGGGCGGGTTCGAAAGGAGGGTAATTGATTTTTTGTTGAAAATTAATAGGGTTGAAGGACGCTGTAAGTGATTTCATGTCGGATTTGTCAATTTTCATTTGCGTATTTAATTGGGTTATCGCATTAGTTTGAATAGGGCGAGAAAACGTGGTAATAGAATTGTGCCACAAATGAAAGGAAAAACCTATATTGAGAGAAGGAAGCTCTGAAATCGGGAAAAAAGGATAAGAAAGTGAATGACTCGATTACCACATGAGTTTTATGCCAGTATAAACAGTTCTAGTCCTTTGAGACTTCTCCAAAATAGTGAACCATTACCTTTAACAAAACCACACAACATTTATTTCGAATCTTTAGAATGACTATACTGTCATGTAAAAAGAACCAGAAATAAGAATCACTCAGACAACTACAGCTCAATCGTTCCTTCCATCCGAAAAGTAATCAAAGCACATCCCCCAATAAAATCGGGTTACACCTAAATCCCATTAATCCTTCACACGCGTCACGAAAAAACGAAACTGTAACGTTCGATCGTAAAAAAATTCCCGCGGTTCACGCTCCATCGCCTGCTCTATACGTCTTTCATCGCGCGAACGACGCAATCTGCCGGAAGCGCTCTCTTCTCTCCGGCAATCGGATACATCTCACCTTGTATCTCTTCTTGCCTTTATTTTCTCGTACGGTGCCTCCTTCCTGTCACTCGACGCGTGCGCGCTTTGTCATGTGTGCATGTGTGACCCACCCACACCAGCCCCCTTTAATGGAACACAGCTTAGCGATGCGCTAACGAGCTGCTCCTTTCAGCCACACTACATTGCACGCTTCGGGACAGAGAAATATCCGTCACGCCAGACCGCAGAATTGCAGGTTTTCGAGGTAGTCGCTTTTGACCGATATACATATTGGTGGGTGGAACTTTCGGGGACACGGGATTTTGCCACGCTCGCTTTGGGATGAATCGTTTTCTCGATGTGCTGGAAAATTTTTGAATGCTGCTCGAATTCGGAGCTCACTGTCACTGAATTCGGGACGTATTTCGTGGCTATTTTGGTCACTGTATTTGAAACGGTATGCAGAACTATAGTATTATTTTCAAAACATATATTAAAGCGTTCTTTATTACTTCAATTATCTACAGAAAAACTATTAACTAATATTATGAAAAATATTCATAATTTTTTAAAAATTTATTTGAATACAATTTTATATATACAAATACGATTTAAAATATGATTCAACGATTTCACGTTTATTGGAAAGTATGACATTTTTTTATTTGTAAGCGTTACATATGGTGATAAAAGGTATTTGAAATGTCTTTAAAAATAATAATATAAAATTTGAGCGTAAAATTTAATAAGTTACAATAACACATCCGCAACAGTACACACGAAGCTCAATGTCCAACTCGAGTAGCTGCGCATTCCTCTGTAATCACAGCCGGTCTCTCTCACTCTCATGAAAATTAAGTGGACGCTCAAATAAACCGTCGCACAGGGCAATAATCGGCAGCTGCCCCCTCGCACAACGATAATCGCGCTCTTTAAAAACAGAGTTTCGAGAAGTGCGCGCGCTCGTCTGGCGCTCCATAAGGGAACAACACACAGTGCCGATAATAGACAATATATGTTAATCCCTTACGCGCGCTCGCTCGCAGTAGGCGTATTGCAGCCGCCGACAAAAAATATACGTTTTAAAAGAGCCGTGATTCCGGTGTCTGTGACGTTCTACATACATATATACAGGCGCGCCCGTTAGTATTAAAAAGTATAGCCGCGCGTACGGGTTGTAGGATCGAACAACGGAAGGCGATGCGCGCAGAGAGATATAGCTCTGTAATTTTCTGTCATTTCGAGCACACATAATAACGAGCGCGTAGCGCGACTATTTCGGCCTCCTCCTCCTCGGTTCCCTCTAGCCCAAAAAATTTCACGGTTATACGCGAATTTCTATTATTACACTCTATATATGTGCCCTCCTTATACCATTTTCGACGCATCTGTCGATACGCGCGCGCGCATACGCACAAACGCCGGAATCATACGTGTTTTGAAAACGCGCCCACTTTGCCCTGATCGCGCGCGCGATCCCGACCAGATAGTATTGTGCGCAGAGCCGCGAGATGATTGTAGTCATTACCAGGCCAACTCGCTTGCTCTTTCTCTCTCTCTCTCTCTCTCTCTCTCTCTCTCTCTCTCTTCAGCCGACCGACCGCGAATTAGAATTTTGAACGGGCCTCGGGGGCTTTTATTTCGCACTGCGAGCGATGCGTTTTGCGCTCCCGCGCCTGCGTTTGTGTGTGTATATATTCTGCAGCATCTTTCGGTGATGGTATACACACGCATGTCGTGGGGTGTATATATGTGAGCGAGACAATCGTGGAAAATAACACGTTCGAGGTATGTTTAATTTATTAGAGGAAATGCGCCTCCTTCCGTCGATTTTGGCGATCAACTCGGCGTGATTCTATTGTCTGTTCTGCGATGCAGAGGATGATTCTCGGAATGGAGCAGGCGATTTTATTAGTAAACGAAGGGTTGAGTGCTTTCTAGTTGCCGGTTTCATTGAAATATCTAAATTGGAATAATGGCGGAAGTAAATAGCGATTGACTTATCCTGGAATCTCCATTTAAAATTCATTCTTCGTATATTTGAGAGTAATTTTAAAGAAAAAAATATATTAAAATTGTATTACATGTGGTACGTTCCCCAAATCATTACTTGAAGACGTATGGAAATATACAACGCATATTCGATATTATTTCCATGTCATGATTGAAGGAACATTGATGAATCTTTTTGGCCGTGTAATGAAATTTATTAAAACACGATTTTGACATATATTTATTCGTAAAAATTGCAAACAATTATGAACTGACAAAAATCCGATTTGATTTAAAGTTTACCGTTTTGCGCAGAACATAAAGAAAATGAGAAAAAGTCAATGCATTCGCTGACTGAAAGAGATAAAAAATATTAATTCTTAATCTAGTCACAGTCTATCAACAAAATAAATTTAATTTTATAAAAACGAAACTAGTATGGTCAATGCTGTCTATTTGTGTATTTTAATATAGGGAAGATTGGGGCAAAACCGTATACTGGGGTAAAACCGGAATTGTCAATTTCATGGGTTAATACTAGTGTCATCTACATAATACGTAGAATACCTCTTTAAGAATGTCTCTAATATCATTTCGCATATGACAGCTATGTCAACAATAGCTTACTGTTGACTTCAGATGAAGTCAAATATTTCTTAACTAGCGATATTCTGTTTATCGCAATAGTCATTGTGTATGTAATCTTCCTGGGAGCAACATATCCATTCCGTAAGTACATAGCCTTATAATATTTGTTACAACTAAATAGGTACCCGTTGTTCCGGCTCTTAATTTTATTTCCAATTGTAAAAAATTAATAATTACTTTTTTGTTAACTTTGGGGTAAAATCGGATAGTTTATTTACTATTTTTAATATAATCATAAAATAAGTAATAATACACATAAAATAATATATAATAAATATTTAACGTGTTGTTCATACAACATATATATGAATTTTGTTGTTTTGTTTTTGGGGTAGAAATGCGCAAGTATATTAGAAAATCTGCTTGGTAAAGTTGGCCTAAAGGAGACATAGCTTCGGATGTTGCTGATGTTCTAAATAAAACGCCTCTGCTATTTGCACGTCAAATTTATGTATACAAAATATATACATATATAACGGAATATAATTTCTCTAGTCAGATGTCAAAGCAAAACAAACATCACAGCGACGTGTTTTGAAACTTATTCTCTGAATCAATGTACTTTACATCTGACGTACGTTTAGCAAGACCCTAAATAAAAAGCTGGGATTGAAGAAAGCCTGCAACCTGTGCAATGTACCCAAATCAACTTTAGCAGATAGAGTAAGAAGAGCTAAAAACCATGATCGAAAAAATGTTAATGAAACGAATGAAAATAAGAAAACGAATAAGCAGGAAAATTATGACAACGCAAAATACATTTTTTGCCAAAATTTATACGCAGAATCCATTGAAGACTGGGTACAGTGCATGATTTGTAGTCAGTGGGCTCTTGAATCGTGTAGTGATTAAGATCTAGGAAAATTTATTTGTTATTATTGTAACTAAATATTTAATGACAGGAAGGATTTTTGCTTTACTCTCATACAAATACTAAAATTTATTATTTATTTTAAATTATTAATTAATCTATATGGAAAATCTATTTATTTTTGAAATATAAAATGAAATGTTCACTTATATACAATATTGTTAATAATCAATTTTTTTATTAAACAATGTTTTTACATGTTTAGATTACTTTCCCACGTGAAAATGATTTGTCCAGATTATATACAACTTATATCCAGACATTGTATACAACTTGTATTCGGGAACGATTCTATACAATTTATATACAATTATATATAAATTGTATATATAATTGTATAGATACAAATCGGTGCCAATAAAGCAGTGGATTTATACCAAAACATTAAATTTATTTTAAGCATTTAATAAACAACATAAATATTATATTTGGAGGAGGCTGAGCGACCTGCTGCGCTGTCGAGCAATCGAATGACTCTCACGTACGTCCCACCGACTCCGAGGCGATCGGAGCAACAGCAGCTAGTTCTGCTCACCAAGGACGCGGCAGAGGTTTCGTCGTCGCGGACAAGCAGTTACCGAGATTCCTTGTGGCAAAGTTGATAATCGCATAGTTTACGTCGCTACTGCATGAGTCGTCATCATCTACGAAGTACTCAGTCCTCTAAGATCATAACATAACCCTATAACCTGTAATAAAAATTATAACAAAACATCATGAATCCTTTATATATACATGTAATTGCAATATTTTTTTACTGACAATAGTCACTTATCTGATAATTTCCAACCGCGACCGTCGATGAAAATATTTTCAGCGCCTCTGGACATCAAAAATAGAAGAAATTATTAACATCATCAGCGAGCAAAAATACTTCGAAGTCAAAATGCACATCTCTACGTAAGATAGAACGTGAAGCTAGTTGAATGTTAATTGTTTTCGAAGTATTACTATACATATATACTTCAACATCGACGTTGTCAAACAAACATCAAAGTGGTTAAATCGGATAATTTGTTCGCTCGATGTCTCTGATGATGTTAATAATTTCTTCTATTTTTGATGTGCAGAGGCGCCGACAATATTTTATTATCAGTAAAAAAAATATTGCAATTATATATATATATATATAAAGGATTCATGCTTTGTTATAATTTTTATTACAGGTTATAGGGTTATGTTATGATCTTAGAGGACTGAGTACTCCGTAGATGATGACGACTCATGCAGTAGCGACGTAGACTATGCGATTATCAACTTTGCCACAAGGAATCTCGGTAACTGCTTGTCCGCGACGACGAAACCTCTGCCGCGTCCTTGGTGAGCAGAACTAGCTGCTGTTGCTCCGATCGCCTCGGAGTCGGTGGGACGTACGTGAGAGTCATTCGATTGCTCGACAGCGCAGCAGGTCGCTCAGCCTCCTCCAAATATAATATTTATGTTGTTTATTAAATGCTTAAAATAAATTTAATGTTTTGGTATAAATCCACTGCTTTATTGGCACCGATTTGTATCACATGAAATTGATTTCCAAAATTTTATATACAATTTTTGTCAAGCATCATTTACAGATTGTATACAGGAATGAATTGTATACAATTTATATATAATTGTATATAAATTGTATAGAATCATTCCCGAATACAAGTTGTATACAATGTCTGCATACAAGTTGCATATAATCTGGACAAATCATTTTCACGTGGGCTAGTATGTCGAGTAACAGTTAAAATTCATTTTGAAAAAGATAATAAAAGTATCCGGTTTTACTCCGATAATTTTTTTTTATGGGGTAAAACAGGATACTTTCGTAAATTGTTAATAACATTTTTTACAAATAATTGTCTGGCTAATTAAATAGATTTTCAGGTAGACGAAAGTAAACTACAAACAACCCTATTGTTAAATATCGTTATTATTTGTTAATTTTTTTTTAATTAACAATTTGCAGAAAGTATACGGTTTTACCCCAGTCTCTCCTACACTGATAGAAAGGATAAATGTAGAGAAAAATTTTCTAATAATGTGGTATTATCAATTACCAAAAATTCAAAATTTTCCTACAGAAATATAGTAATGTTTACTATATTTCTAATAGTCTATACCATGTTTTTAGTAATTTTTACTATATTTTAATGAAAAAATTTGTTTTTTTCGTTGATATTGCTAAATTACTAGAAAATATGGAAATTTTTCCCCACATTTATCTATCAGTATATTAATATTTAGTTGTTTATACTAGTATAAAGTAATAGGTGCACGATACTTTAATTCTCAAATATATTATACCATAAGAATAGCATGCACACTTCTTTTTGTAACTCATGATCAATATTTTCTGAAATAACATATGAATACCCACGAAAGCATCTTTCTCAAATTCCTTATCCAAACAGTAAACAGTTTGAAGCAGATCATAGCCGTCACTCGACGTTCCAAATCCCAAGTGCACACTCTCGTACGTCCCCGAGTAAACTTCTCCTTGAAAGCGATCCAGCCACTCGGGTATACACTGATACCTTCTTCCGTAACCGCGTATATACTTGTCCGGACACGCGTTGCTCCTTCTCATGTATGTTTGCGGTCTCTCCGCGGCTATTTCACGGCGATTTCCGGCTAATAATCGCCCGAGGCCAATCGCGCGGCCAACACACGTGCGCACACGGACTTGATCGGCTCCTTTGCTCCTCCGAGCTCCTCCACGCCCATCACTTCTTTGCTATGTATATATACAATAACGCGTTCTCCCCCTCGCGATTGTGTATCGCTGGCGCTCGTTCCTTCCGCGAGAGCAAAGCAAGTAAGTGAATACGCATGCGACGGCGAAAAGAAGAGCGGCGCGCGCGCGCGACAATAAGAAGTGGGCGGGTGCGCCGCACGCCCCCGCGCCAAGCTTTTGGCCCATTAGTCCTCGTGCGGAAGTGCGCAAGTTTCTACGACAATGGTGCGGCCGGCTTCGACCTCGTAAAAAGAAGGAGGTGGAGACGAAGGAAGAAAGAGAAATAGCAGTCCCAGATCAATTATGCCGCGGCAATGTTTTCCGAGCAGGCCGAGGAAGACGTTCGATTTTGCGCGATCGGGAGAAAGGAAAGAGAGGTGGGCGCGATCGACCCTTTAAAATCCCTGGGGAGAGCAAACGAGCGTTTCCCTTTTTTTCTCTCTCTCTCTCTCTCTCTTACGCAGCGCGCGCGTACGCGTCTTTTTACGTTCTCGCTCTTTTCTTCGTCCGGTTTATTGCCGTGCGTATATATAGTACACAGTGGTAAGGAAAAGGGAAAAGGAGGCGTAGTGTGGGAGGACGAGGTGAGACTTTCGGATGCGTCCGGATTCCCGAGAACGAAAGGTGCGGCTGTTGTGTCCCATTGCGGCGCTCTCGTGTATTGATTTTTCCATTCTCATGTTAATTGGCGGTAAAAGTTTTTGTGTAAGACCGAGTGCCAGGCTGTCATGGGTTAATCGATTGAGGGTGACAGCTGAACAAGCGATTTAATGTTTGACAATTTTTGGTCAATGGAACGAAACTGGATTAGCCTGGTATTATGTTGTTCTTATATTACCTCTTTTGTAATGATAAATAACATCATTTCATCCAGTAACTTTTATACGTTGAAGCAATTATTAATACATTTTTTAATTATTTTTTTAAAAAGATTTTATTTTGTTCATACTTATAGAAATATATTAAGTAATTTAGGGCATGAGATCTTTTTTTTTTAATTTTATATAAGTAAAAGTAATCAAAAAATTATTTTTAATTTTTAAAAGTAAAATTAATTGGATTCTGTAACTTATCTAATTCAGCCATTTTTGGAAGAAGTTATTTTTTTAATGTAAGGTGACGTTAAATTTATCTAGATTATGTTGACAAAAAATGTGTTGAATTAACAAAATGTAATAAGATTGAAAATAATATCAAACAAAATTTTGTTGTTTAATTTACTGCGAAATTTTTATATAGAATAACTTACGATTGCCAAAATTCCTTCATTTATTTTATATTTATAGTTATTGTTTATTAGTTAATTTATAATGTTTCCTCAATATTAGTCGCTTTGGCACTCTCTAAAGCCAATATCACCTATATTTTAAAACCTTTCTTAGAAATTTTTTTCTAAGGTATTTACTACCACAAAATACTCCTTTTAAAGTGGTGGAATTATCCTAAGTTACGTTATTGTCTACAATTCTATCAACTTGAATAGAACATGCATAAACCGAAACGTAAATAAATAGATAAAGGATGTAAAAATTTCCCACCTCGTGAGAAAACAAAAAGTTTCGCAAAGCATAGAGCGGCCATTGTCTCGCCACCTCTGAAAAGTGAAAATCATTGCAGTGAACATCTGTTAAACCGGTAAATCCATCCTAATTCCTGATTTTTTCGCAAGCCCACGCAATACCCCGAAAGGATTAAGCTAACGAATCCGTGACTCGCGCGCACGGAACCTCGTTCAATCTCGACTAATACACTCAGCTCCTCGCTTGCGCTAGCTCTTTCTCTCTCGGAAAAAGAGGGTGCACGCAGGACGACGTCGACGAAGAGGATGACGAAGTAAAGGTTTTCTGCGAAGGAGTCGTATATAATTAGGTCCCCCCCTCTCTTTCTCTCGTTCCAGCGCTCATTTGCGACGTAAAACTTGCGCATTTTGCATGGTCGGGGGGGTTCCGGGAATGTGTTTGCTCTTGCGCTCGCGCGCGTATATATATATAAAAAGGCATTAAACGTCAGGCTCGTTACGTTTCTTGCGTCGTTATGCGTATATGCACGCGGGGGGGAGGAAAAAGTGTGCGCGTGCGACAACCATGCTTGCAGCAGCAGCAGTTATTCGTCTCACTTCTTTTATTTCGCGCTGTCTCGTTATTATATATTTTGTCGTTCCTCGCGTGAGGAGATGCGCTGTGCTGAGAAGGAGCGAGAAAGATACTTGAGCTGCTGCTGCCGCCGCCGCCGCCGCTCTGTACGTCTCAATCAAGAGCAAAGGCCCGTCTTCGTTCGTTACAGCTTCGTTGGAGCCTGAGGTAATGCAGGTCGTGATTCTTCGTACTTTACTGCACGAAGAATTTTTTATTCTACGCTCGCTTCATGTTTGTTTCTTATAATTTTCTGTAATCTTCTATCGTGATAATTGTTTGCCAATCTGGTCATATTTGCCTCGTGGGGAAGTTTATTTTCAAATAATGATGTCTCGTTATTGAGCATTAAACGTATGTAACATATATCAATACAAGTGTATCTTGAAGTACTCCAAGAAAAAATTTGTATTTATACGGCAATAAAACTTTAATTTATATTCGGCTGATATGATTTCAAGGAATCAATTTGAAGGACATCAATTATATTTAGTTTCAAAGTATACGCTCAAATTATGCGATACTCTTGAAATTTGGTTAGTAATTAAAATTAGTAAAACGACCTACTTAAAAACAAAGTTCAATAATTATCTTAGATCAAATTTTAGATGTATCGAAATATTACAAGTTTATGTACATATGGATATTTTTATCAAATATCACTGTTACAATGCTGTGGTGTTCCGGAATAATCATATAAGGGACAAATTTTTCAAAATCGACAGAAAGTGGTAAGGTGTACTTTTCTCGAAATAATATAACTGCATTTTTTCGGAATAATCGCATATGTGCATTGTTTCCACTCAATATTTCGGAAGAACAACACAATCCTAGGCTGAAAAAAATAATTATATTAATTAAATTCTTCATAAATAATGAGAAATAACCAATTATTAGAAACATAATATATATAACTAATATTGACCGGAATAACCATACAACTTGATTAAACTTTTTTTTCTTCCCGGAATAACCATATTAAGTAAAAGTCGCTTTCTGAGACATGACTACAAATTGATGTGGTAACTATGGTAAAAATAAATACTGAGATTTTAAATCATATATAAAGTGTTACATTTAACCTCAGTTATTTTGATTTCAATTCCCAATGCGAATCTAAAAACTCGATTTTCTCGAAATTATAAAAAGTACAGAAATATGGTTATTCTGAGAAACCACAGAATACAACCTTTAAATCAAAATTCTTTTATTCTCAACTCCTTACAAGCAACAAAACAATAAAATACTGGACACTTAATCATACAATATTATTGATAAGGGACCAGCGACACAATCGTATTCTAACTCCGTATTAATTCATAACGCACTGTAATGGTATAGAAGAGAGAGAGGGGGGCAATTTGTCTTATCCTGCGATATTTCGGCACCGAGTGCTCCCTTATATATAAGGGACCGCTGTGCGGCGGATAGTGGCAGCCCGCTTGCCTTATATGCGTTTTACGACTAATGGACTCGTGCCGGTAAATCACGGCGCCGGACAAAGCCGACTCGAACGATTTACGGGAGAGAGATAGAGAAAGAGAGCGAGAAAGAGAGAGAGAGAGAGCGAGAGAGAGAGAGAGAGAGAGAGAGAGAGAGAGAAAGAGAGGAAGACGTGAACACTGTTGCTCGCGCTTGGATCCAATTGTAGGGAGGGCAATGCGAACGTAAGGTAGATTGAAAATACGGAAATATCTTTGAGGTTGAACAGAATAGGAATGACGTATTGTTGAATGAAAATGGGTATAGGGGGTTAGTTGTGTAGCACTAATGCAATTTATAGATGTATTGAAAAACTGTATTGTCAAATTAATAAAGTGCAAAACACTGAAACAAAGCGCACTTCTGCGATCAAAATATCTTGCTAAGATGTTTATTGTAAATACAGGTTTGTAAAAATTTTGAAATAAAAAATTTTAATTTTTAAGATTAATTTATCATTGACATGAATAATGAAAATTCTAATAAAGAAAGCATTTTAAAATGGAAAATATTGCAATTGATGTATTTGAAACTAGAAGAAATTGTTCATTTTTCACGCTACTCTCCGTCGGTCTGTTCATTCACCGAGCTCGCGCATAACAAACTCAACGCGCAAATTCTTTTTACTCGCATAAACACAATCATACAGCAACACACTGCACCTTTCTTTCTCTTCAGAATAGGCTTCTCTGTGAGAAAGACGTAACGCTAAAAGTCAAGTCGAGCGTGTAATACTCTCGGCGGCGCACACACATACTTTCGGCACCTTCCTTGTATTACCCACGTGTACACGTATCGAAGCACGAGATCTTCGCCACGAACAAGTGCACCACAAGAGAGAAAGAGAGAGAGAGAGAGATGAAACCATTCCCGGGAATGGAGAGGGCGAGTGAGAGAGAAAGAGCGAGAGAACGAGCTCGGAGAAGAGAAGCGTGCAATCCTTGTAAATCACGAGAGGGAAACATAAACGGTGCTGAGATAATATTTTCTTAACACCTCGTGAAAGGGTTGGACGTGCTGAGGCACCTCTGCGGTATTACATGTATATATATACATATGCGGTACTTGTGCGCGCGCGAATAACCACTTGCGCGGTAAATCCATCGTGATTGCCTCCTTTCGTCTCGTTACGGATCGCCAGGGATATATACTATCCGCCTGCTTTGCCTTTTATTTACACTTTTGCGCCAGCCAACGGTATATATACGTGTGCGCTGTTCACCAGGCCAATTGCCAGGGAAATTTTCTTTACTTTGTGCTTTCTGTCAGTGCTCAACACCTTCCTTACCGCTCTTTTACGAGAAGTGCAATGGTCAGTGACATTAGATTTAATTGCATAGTTTGTTTCTTTAATGAAGGTATTTCCTATCACAAAATTAGGAGAGACTTTAATACATTATATAAAAAAGTAAAGGTATTAAACTTTGCAAATATCAGCAGAACTCTTTTTATTCATTTTTCTTCAAAAGAAAAACTTACTCTGTAGTAAAAGAAAACAAATTTCAATCCTACTATGTGAAACATAAAAAATCACTATATCTGAATAAAAAATGTACTTATATAATATTCTCTCATCAAATTCCCAAATTCACGTTTTATAACAACCAGCAATTCACAAATTACGTTCCACTCGAGTGCGATTTAAAATCCGACAAATTTCCATGTGCACTATATCTCTGTTATCGTCCATTCCAATAAAACTCATCGACAAAAAAATCTAATTTTTTAGCCCTGAAACAATTTGATGCATTACAAAAAAAAAGCTTAAAATGCGCACACTAGCCCTCGTGTAAACAAAATGACTTGTAACTTCCTTTATACACTCATCCCGTACTTCTACCACCAATTTTTTTTCACCCACATATATTCAGAGCCCAAAAGGAATCAAACAAGCCTTCGAGTTAATGAAGAAAAGAGCGGCGCGAAGGAGGTAGAGAAGAGCCGCAAGAGTCGGAAAAAAGGAAGAGGATGAGCGACTGAGCGCGCGCGTCAGCGGAAAGAATGCCGGCGTCGGTCCTCTCACCTAGTGACTGTTGACTTTTTGTGGCTTCTGTCCATTAGGCAGATAAAATCGGCCCGGTGCTTATCTCACGTCCGTTTCTCTTTCTCCTTCTCTCTAAGAAGCGCGCCCTTACGAATTAGTCCGCTCGTCGTCGTCCCCGGGGTAATGCACCACGGCGCATCTGCACGCACGTGGCTTAATCCTGTATGATTGTAGACTGCGTCGTGCAGGAATTAAAGGTGGGACGGAGACTTGCTGCGGCTAGAAAATCTTCACTTTTTGGATATAGACGACTGACGGCTCGACAGCGTTTTTTTGCTAAGCCATGCGTGATAAGGTTTAAGTCAACAAGTGCCGGAGTAGTCGTTACCAAAATAGTTTGTTTTTAATACAAGTTCAATGTTTTTTGTGTATTTAATGATGTGCTAGATAGAGCACGGGCCGAGTCAGGTGAAGAATTAAATGCTTAAAGTAGAGAAAATGTAAAATTAGGCAGTAATATTATAACAATATTATATAATATTAATAATATGTCTACTATAGAAATTCGTCTATCACGAAATGACCAGAATCTTAACAAATGGGTAGGATAAATGGTCAGTTAATCGTCAGCGATGAAACACTTTTTCTCATTGGCACTAAAATGAAATACCCTTAAAATTTTCTTTTTAATTTTTCTTACAAATTCGACATTAAATTGAATGACATATAACTTTAACTGATAGCTTCCTACAATATAATTAATATATGAAGGCCAGAAAAACATTTACGATAGCCCTTTTAGAGATATTTCGAAAACTTCCTTTTTTGTCATTATTTTCTGCCTCTCTCGCTCTTCTCCAATATAAATAGACTTTTGAAACCTATTTTCTAACTAAAAAACTGTCCAACTTTAAAACCTCTTAAATAGATAAGAACTAGCTTGTGCCAATTTACGATAAACTCATTCTATTTTTCAATCTAGAAAATGGCCAAATAATAGGAGAAAAGGCGTTTCATCGCGAGTTAGAATTTGGAAAAAAGAAATACCTATTTTATAGCCATCGCCAAAATAAATACCTAGTTATTAGCTATAAAATGTTTTGGATTTCCACCAGAAGAAAAGAGAAGAATAATAATTTAACTAATTTCATCAAAACTTGATGAATCATGACTTCTCTCATATGTTTAATTGTATTATTGTATATATATGACGAGATCTTACCCAAATTACATGATTCAATATTAAATCCTCGATCCACCGTCATCATGACGTCTACCTAACATTTTAATTAAATATCACGATAAAGTGCTATTTTAAATAACAATACTTATCATCATTAACAATTCTATTCCAGTTGACGAAGCGATTAGAAGCCCAGTCGAAAAAGTCCGTTGGCCTCGGACCGAACGAATACGCTCTCGCACACATAATTACAGGAGCGCATCACTCGGCGGCAGATTTCACTCTTCCTCTCCCTCGCCTTCATTAACCAGCTCAATTTTTCATACTCGCTCGAGCGGAAACTCTCCTGCTGGAGCTCAAGGTCGAAAGCGCTACGGCTCTGTATAATATAATGTATATATACACGCAGAGGCGAATTAGCGGCGCAGCGATTCTCCACGGCGATCGTCGCCGCGATCCCGGCGCCATGGCACTATTAGGATGATGAATGAACGTAGCGGGAAAAACTTGTTTGTTTACGGCGCCTCTGCGAGAGCGCGTAGAGTGGCAGCCAGCGGCAGCAGCGGCGGCTCAGGTAAGAAGGATCTGCGCATTTGCGGATTGCGACTCTATAGGCACCTGTGGAGGAGTCAGGTACGAACGACTTGAGCCTTTGGCTTCTGTAGCTTGACTGCTGTGAGCACTTGCGGGTGTCGAGCTAAGAGATAAGCCTTGCGAGATGCTTGATAAGAGAGTTAGCGCCGGACGGCTTGTTGTTGACGGATTTTCCACCTGTCCTCGGCCGCCGTGGATGTCCGGTGTCGTGAGTTGACGAAGAAAAATTGATGTCATAGCTGGTGGAGCGTAGGTCAAAGGGATTTGCATTTCTCAACTAGATTACGCGTATCGTTAGTTTGTTTTTTTTAACTAGTAATCAGTATGTAAATAGGTACATTTTTAAACTAATATATTCCGTTTTTTACTCGTAATTTAATATTAAAGTATATATTCTTCAATATAATAATAGAAAATATTACTATAATATGTATAAGTTTAATGCAGCACCTGAATTCATTGATCCATAGCATCATCAAAATCTGAATGCTTTTGCAATATGAAATTCATTGTTTTATTATTATATCAATTAAGCTTATGTCAATATTCGAAACACAATATCTTGGCTCCAATTTAGATTTTTTCTTGTATGGTTTAATCAAGTTTATATGTTGTTTTTGTTAAAAATCTTTAAACTTGTTTATAAATAAAAGTGAAAATTATTAATTAACTAAAGCTGGTAATATATTATTATAACTATCAAATATAAACTGTTTAAAAGGTATTTTTAGACCATTACTTTACTACTACTACATTATTTGATAATAAAATAGTATTCATGTTATTCATAGCACAATTGATAATTTGGTAGGGGAATTTGTTATATCACGGTATTGTTGCATTATATAGAATATTGTCGAGTTAATATCGGCACTTCACTACTTATTAATCAGTTTAAGCTGACTAATATTGACGAAATAAATTAGCTAAAACTTCTTCTCACTGTCATTTAGAAATAATATTTAACTTACGACTAGATATCGCCATATCGATTTAATACTTCTCTTCTTTGTGCAGGACGTTTACAAGTACATTATTGGAAAACTTTGTATAACGTTTCTACTAAAGTAATAATATTACCATTAATGAAGTTAATATGGCGTATTTTTTATAAAATGTTAGCTTTTTATTAAATCAATTAGTCTAACTGAGGCAAAACGGTTAAAAACTATTTTGCAACTTTTTCGGTTTTTCTAATAAATTGAAAAAATCGTAAAATAAAACGTGTATTGTGGCAAATCAATGTGCTCTGTTTATAAATATATGTTTCATTCACTAAAAACACAATGAATGTTTTTATGCGATTGACTTCATTATATGAGCGGCATTGTTTCAACCACTTTAGCAATTTTGTTTTTCACTAAGAATATCATTTATTACAGCGGGATGCTTTGAGAAAGAGCATTTTTCCATTTACCAGAGCCGAGTTCTGGGTTAGCGAAGTAAAATTTTACCCCAAGACACTTAAACCACTTTCTGCGTCAGTCCGCAGACTGCGGCAGGCACTTCTGTTCGGCGAGCAAGCGCACAAATCTACCACGGCCATTATCCGCATCTACGTTCGGCTTTGTTTCAAAGCAAACTCCACATTAACCTCCCTTAATGGAGGCGCCTCCTCGCCTCTTTCTCTATCTCTCTTCTCCAGCGTGATTAATCGATTTCTCCCCTCTCTCCTATCCGCGCTTTTTCTCGCTCTTTCGGAAAAATTCCGTGCGCTCGCGCGCGAGAGAGCGTTTTACCCAAAACGAAGGGAAAAACAGCGTCGGATCGTTGTCTTTGCGGTTGTCCGTTAATCGATGCCGGCGCCGTCGCGGCACATTCCTCTCTCTCACCTTCATTATCGTTTGATCTGCGGCGCCTCTCGCGAGATTGCTTCGTATAAATCAAAATGATAGAGATGCACGCACCAAAACGGCCGTGGTAATAAATGACAAAGAGTGCCGGGATGGTAGCTGCGCAGCCGCGAGAGGGGGGAAAGGATTGAGAAGCCGCGCGGCGCCTCTCCGCTCTCGTGGCGACAATGAAATAAAGACGACGATGCTTTTGTGTGCACACGAGGATGAAATTGCTTGGTTCGAGAGAAGTGAGGAGGGGCGAAAGGGACATTGATAAGGATGTGTTCTGTAATTAGAGGGGATCAGGAGCACGATGCCGGCTAATATAGTGATTAATTTATCGAATGACGACTGCTTCATGATGATTCTTACAGGAAAAGTCGAGTATTACTAAATATTTATTTTATTAAAAATAAAATAACACTGATAGTGTTAATGCTATGGGAAATTGAAACTATGTAGAATTGGAAAACAGTTTTGTAATTTAGGAAATAATTAAATAATCGTGTAAATTACGATACAGTTTATTGAAGAACAAATTCCTAACGCATAATTTAATTTCGAAATCAACTGGACATCCTTTACATATGAACATGAAGGGACGTGAAATTTAATTGGAAGTTGATCAAGTCCACCAAGTTAAGGTTATCATAGAACGGATATTATTGCGTGAGTGAGTATCAAAAGTGATTACCTATCGTATTGGACATCAATGAAATTCATTTTAGAGACAAGTTTTAAGAATATAAAAATAAATAAAATAAAATTGCTTAAAAAGGAGCATTTTAATTTTAAATTATAGTGTAAACAATTAAATTAATAATAAAAGTTAAATTCGTATCTCGTTAATGTCAAACGAGAGATGACGTTGTCGGACACTAACGAACAAATGAGGCGTATTGTTTTTTTGCCAAGGTTTCGAGAGATAATCAACGCTTTTTCTCTTTAGAGCTACATAATTTATAAAGACAACATGTAAAAACGTAAGCAAAGAGGTTTTATAAAATAAGTAAATAGAATAATCAAAGAAATTTAAAATACTATGAACTAGAAATCGTACGTTTTGTGAAACATTCAGATAGCTAAGTCTTTTAAAGGTCAAAATCCTGAAAAATCAAGTAGAGGTCGCGTCAGTAGATTTGGAGTAAATTATGAGGTAACGTTGTGCAAAAAGTATCGAAATAACTCTGCTTGTCACTCATTGTTAATTCACACATCTTCAAAATGTATTATAATAGATGCGGAATGATACTGTGTAATAGGAAGAAACAGCCATAAGTTAAATAATAATTCAATTTGAGTAATGGAACTTAACAAATTTTTTAAATGTAAACTAATTTATAAAATCATTTTGAACAACCTCTGATATAATTTCTTCTACTTGTTACTTTCTTACATACGACCAGTCACATTTTTTTTAAATCCATCACTACTTAATGAACGCATCAACAAAAACTAACCGGGTTTCTTTTCAGGTGCATTTTTCATCAATATTTAGCCGTGTACGCATGCACCTGTGTATCTCGCCCCTTCGACGAAAGAAGAAAGAGAGATAGCGAGAAGAGATAAAGGATGAGGGTCTGGAGGGCGCTTCATTGTCGGCTTTGCTCCTCTCTCTCTCTCTCTCTTTCTCTTTTACTTCTCTGCGCTCGCGCGTAATAAAGGATAGCGCCAGTAATGGCTTTTAATTACTTCATAATGAGGTTGCCGTCGCTGCCGCTGGCGCCATGGCTATACATGTAGATCGCTCCCTTTTTTATCTTCCCGCCGTCGCAACGATGCCGCAGCATGCCTGCTGCCTGAGAACTTTTTTGCACTTTACGCTTCTATATATCTTTTCCTGCTGAGAAAACAGAAAGAGTTGGGTCCTTTGAAAATTCTTGCATATATTAAGGTTCGGAAGTCGTTTTTAGAATGGAAATTTCGATATGAAAATGTAAATTTCATGCTTAAATGTTGATCAAAAGTAATAAATTCTTATTTAGAATTTTTCTGTGCATTTACTTGAACTATATTTGCATTAAAATATTTTAATAATTCTTAATAGTAAGAACAAATAAACACATATATTACATAATGTCAAGAATTTGTTTTGTATTTTTAAACTATAGTGTGTGTATATATATATATATATATATCTGTGGCTCCGAGGCATAAAAAAAACTTTGGATTTTGTATCTTTAAATGGGTTTTTTTCATTTACCACTATCAATAGTAGCAAAAATATTCCTCTAAAGTATAACATAACGACATACGTCCATATCATTTTATGGTTTATTGTACTTGTGATGTATTTTATCCATTCTAATTGAATATATAAACATGATTTCTTATAAAGTATGCACAATAACTAGATCATATTTCGAGAATTTTCAAAATTCTAGTATATATCACTTCTTTTCCAAATCGTCTGCGCTGTTTAAGATATGCAGTGTACCAAATGGTCGTAAACTTAATAGAAATGTTACGAAAATAGGAATATTCTTGTTTAAGTAATAAAAATTCGTTAAGCAATTGCTAATTTTATAATTTATTGGTTAAAATTAAAGAATATACTCGGAATCGAACGAGAATAGCATTATTAGATAAGCCCACCCTGGTAGAAAATAACCCAACTAAAATGGCTTAACTGCAACGGTTGGTCAAGTTTTTGGTCCAACGAATAACAAAAGTATTGACCAACGGTTAGCCAACGGTTGGTGAATTATCAATTATAAAATATTTAATAGGTT
>JAWWEQ010000027.1:14879200-14917047 GCA_035583055.1 Torymus tubicola | reverse complement strand
GGAAATATCGAAAATCATTGAAATCTGAGAGTCGAAAAATTTCACCGATACAAAGCTTTCTCTTTGAGAAAGCAAAACGGTAAACTGAGGAAACGTAATTGTTTAAAAAGAAATTGTTATGGTAAAAATTTTGTGTAACATCAGAATGTGTGTGGTTTGTCACCGGTTGAAAGTTTAAGCCTCCCCTATATGATTGTGGATATAGAGAAAAAGAAACCGCATCCAACTGAGGAAAATCAATAATATTTTCAATCATTTTAATCTTTTATCAAAAAATAGCAAGAATTTTTTAGATTATTAATAATTTGTTGAGTCTCATTCTTCGAATTTATAATGTGTATAGAAAATTATGTAGAGAATGTACGTGTACATTTTCATATAAAAATATATCCTTTATCTGAACCGGTTTCTGACCATACATTTCTATCGAAGCGTAATTTTTTAATATATCTTAATAAAAATTAAAGTGCAAGTTAAGGTATTCTGGTTGCCCAAAGCTGATGAAATATAACTAATAATTATGTCGAAATAGGGATATCCTGCCTTTATCTTTCTAAAAATTGGCTCAAGACGTTATATTCAGCGTATAATAACCTTTGTATACATTTGTTCATCACATTAAATTCTAGTTAATAGATTTAACACAGCTCTAATGATCTTTTACGATCCAATCTGCCAAAGTTAATCTGCCTTCACAACGTTGTACAAAGTCCAAAGGGCGTCCATATTCATTACCGCGTGCCGACTTTTCAACTCCCCACACACCATAATACCGTTGAGCAAAATTTTGAAAAAAGGATCAAAAATCGTGAACGTGCAAAAATGTCTTCCTCTCTCTCTCTCACTTCTCCGAAGCATATTCCATCAGCCTTTCATCGGAATCCCGAAGTCCCCGAAAGGTCGAACTTTATGGCTCTCCTTGGCTATGTGCTCGGAAGGGCAACGCGCGCGCGCGCCGATAAAGGAGAGTGAGAAAGAAGCGAAAAAAGGAGAAAAAGATCCGGACACGACTGCGCGCGAAAGTAGAAATAAGGGATAAACGGTCGCGCGTCGCGATCCGCGGAAAGTTCGTTTTAACGTCTTTCGGGAATCGACGAGAAAGAGTGAAAGAGAGAAGAGGAGTTGGGGGAAGAGCGAGAGGCCGGGCCATAAAGATAAATAGTTAGCTGGCAAATTAACACAATTTCGCGCGCTCGCAAAAAAGCAGGCAATCTGGGGAAATTGCGCGAGGCGAACGCGAGCGCACGCGCGGGGATAGAGGCAATTTCGGACGGGGGATGGGGTCAGCCCCGGCCGAGGGTTAATGGAGCTCGAAATGATCCTCGTTAGCGCCGCTGACGGGAGGACGACGCGATTACCGATGGTATACCAAGGAAATGTGAACAGCCGTCGCTGCTGTCGCCTGATGCTTAATGCAGTCGGAAATGCGATGCTGAGGTGGGGCCTATTTGGGCTTGGGGTGGCGCAATGGCTTATTTCGAGTATACGAAAAGCTTTAATTCAGGAAGTCAATTTCTTTTCGATGGCGAACCTATTTTGGTTGCTCACTTTTTGGGCTAAACAAGTTTAGTATATTCTTAAACTATAGTTGATCTTTGTTAAAATTTAAATGAATTTGCTTCGAGCGATATAAATGATTTTAAACGACGAGATCCATATATTCTCGATGTAATTATATAAGAGACAATGTAGCGCACTTTGTATCCACTACTTTAGGTCATCAATCAGCCACAACTGGCACGTGCAACAATTTGTCAAGGAAACTTGTATACATCTCGCCTTGCTATTTACTCCCCCGGCAAATTATCCAAAGACGTATACGCATCGACGAGTCCATGGCGTGCGAAAGTGGCCGACCGACCCACCGGCGGATGTATTAGCTTTACGGTCACTCGGAAACAGTTTCGAAGCTCTTAAGGTCCGAGCTCCACTCTTCTAGCGTCCAGTTTATCGTTGGCCATTTTCGACAATGCTACGAGCTCCTGCTCTTCTTCTACGCAGAGATTTTTATTGTCCCCCCGGTCGTTCGGATAACCTTCAACGTTGCGACAGGAAGTTGCTCGATTTCATGATTTCCCATTCCGAGATTTTTCTACTTATTTCCCCTCTTAAGACTTTCCCCCCTTTGTTACTGTTCCAGCTGCAAGTCGTACAAAACGGGATCTGTAGTTACAGTTGATTTCTGAGTGAATTCGTCACTTATTGTTACGCCGTTTTCCAAGATCATAGCAAAAAAATGTATATACGATGATTTATTTATAAAGTTTAGTAATATATCTTGTTTCTTAGAAATGGTTTATTTAAAAGTAGAAAATATATCTTACACTTTTTACACATATCAATCGGTATCGGCATTAGTTTATGAACGTTCAAATTTTCGAGTATTACACACACTTTCCTCCTTCTCTCTCTTTCTCTCTCTCTCTCTTTCTCATACACACATATATCTGCGTAACTCAAAGCAACACAAATTCAACCATCAAATCTAACATCTGACAAAGTAGAAGCACATTAAAATCGCTGTGAAAAAAAAACACCTATAGCCCATACCTCCTCGAGAGCTCGAACTAGATTAGCCGGAATAAAAGAACGGTAAGTAACAGATGCGTTACCCTGAGACAAAGCCGTGGCACCCCAGAAACCCTACGGCGTGTAACCGCATTTGCGCGCTCGATAAATATCATTCGTTCCGATTCTCGAAAAATGGCTAAAAGGACCCGAGGGGCCGAGATACCAAAATAGACTGCGTATAGCAGCATGCTGGATGTACCCTAAAGCGCCGAACTAACACTTATTTGTCAATCCAAATTACCGCTTCTGTGTGTGTTTAGTGCGCAGTGCGAGTATAAAATGATTGGATAATCACGATGTTTATGTTAGATATAAAAGCAAGAAAGTTGGAAGTAGTTGAAGAAATTATGGAATTTTATGAGTGTGTTTTCGTAAAATAAGCTCTAATAATTTTAAGAAAATACTGATAAATAAGATGATGTATATAAACTATATGATACTAAGGAGCAGTTGTAACAATAGTAATAATTAGAACTTAGGGCTCGTAATATAAGATATACTACTTAAAAACAAGTAAATAGTTTATTATTCGACGTAAGATTTAGAGTCATTTCGAATAAAAATACATACAAATTTCTTTATAAATATGTTAGTTTATCTGCGGGTGTGCGTATCTATGTGTAGAGATATAAGCTTCTATACTGAGCCGATTTTAATGCAACGAAGCTACTCCTTATCCAATATCTATATCTAACACAAATTATAACTAATGATAATACTAATAATTATTGCAACGTGTAACAAAAATTCAAGTATTGCTTTTCATTCCAACTATAACTATTATTCTTTTACCCATCACGAACCACAACTGTTCTCACATTATAATTTTCCTAGGTCACCAGTGCACATTACCTCTTGCAATCGATAACATTAGTCCACACTGGCAATCATCGATTTACGACAATAATAATCGATGCTGACCGCGAAAACCGCAGAACGCGACCGAAAAATCATCGACCTCTGGCGAAGCTTCCTCTTCGATTTTCTCATGAATCGGATCGCTCTCACCCCCGACGGGACGCCTCGCATGAATGAAACGAAAGAGGGCTATTAACGGCCTCTCCCTCCCTCTCTTTTTTCTATACACTCTATCTCTCTCTCTTTTTCTCTTTCTCTCTCTACACACATACGCGCGAAGAATGAAAGAGCGTGAATGGCTCTTTTTCTCGCACGCGTGAGCATCGATAGAGGGCCAAACGGGCAGGTTGATATCCTGCTGCGAGCTAGAGATCGGGTCCACGAGACGCATGAAATGTACGCATGCGCTGCAGGTTGTATACAGAGATTGCCCAAGGTGAAGTGGTATTTATTTTATTAGAAGTATCATATTGTGTAGGAAATTTTATTTCAAAAGTCAAAAAATGATACTTTTAAGTATATCTGATGTGCACGTATAAAATTGTTTCTTGACAATAACTGGGAACCAATTTGTAAGTGGATCAATGCGTGCTAGTTGTTAGTACTCTTTACAGACTAACCATGTTTTAGTCGATTATATATTTAAAAATTAAATGTAGGTTCACAAAAAATTCGCATTAATCTTTAATGTACATAAAAGACTATCATAAAAATGTTCAAGTAGCCGGTAAGAGTTGAAACTCTTTGAAGGAAAGGCCAATCGATCACTCGATAGAATATTGGCCTTCTTGAATACTAGCGACATTCGATACTGATTGCCCGTCGCACAAATCTGTCTTTTCTGCGTTATTACCTGCATTTTCTCCGTGAACATGCGATCCTTTCTTCAGCTTCTTTTTTACGTTCTTTTTTATTTTCCAAGTCATATAACCGTGGGTATACGGGCAATTCTGAAGATCTTTAAAATCCGTGGCCACGAACCTTTCTTTTCTACGCGGGACATTCGATCGCCGACGAGTGTTGAAAAGCAATGACGTGAGAAAGCTTATCGAACCCACGTTTTATGGATTTCTGTGAGGTAATCTAACGCGTTGACCACAAAAATCCTTTTTTTTCACGTCTTAATGGAATATATGTAACCGTATCTTTATGGGTAAAAGTTATATGAACTGCTATTGTAGCAGTATTGTATACTTTTTACTCAATGTGAAATGTAAAATTACTACTGTTTATTGCTTTACTGCTAAACAATTTTAAAAAGATAAAGTAGTTAAAATTAGATATAGAAAGGTTATTACTTTGTTGTTTAATAAAAATATTAAAAGACTTTTGGATCAGCAGTTTCTTTTAAACTTCATTTCAAATACTTACTACCTCTATTCTTACTCCGTTTTACCTTAAAATAATTTCAATGAAATTGGACAGAAAAATGTTAATATTTTTAACAACTCAATTTATTGACTTATGAAAAAAGCAGATAAAAACTGTGTATAACACAATCACATTCACACACATCAAATTTATAAATGACTTTTTCATTACCCTCGTATTACATAAATTGTGTATAAAATATATATACACATATTGCATTGAAATGACTCAATTATTGTATTTACTTCCACACCCAATTTGCACGATTTAAATCTAAACTACACAAACACAGAATTTTCAACTGCGCATGGAAAAATACAAATAATATATCTGCATGATACCACTCTGATGAAGTATGGCAAAAGAAACATCTAGCTCAATTAAATCACGCGCACGACAGGCCGGAGCTGGGCGGGAATTTTGTAAAACAAGCCTCGCGAGATGCCTCGTCGGGCGAAATTTACGCGCTACTAACGTATATATATATGTACACGACGAAAGCTCCCGCGTGCTCATGAAAAATTGCCTCTTCCGCACACTCACATACACACACATTCAGTTACGCGTGGCACGAAAAGGGCGCTATAAATAAGACCACAGCCGAGGAGCCAGTTATAGGTGTCGGTAATGAATGTGTCACGAGGCGGTGCTGCTGCCGTCGCCACGACCACTGCTGATGTACTTAGTTAGTGCAAGGAGAGTCCATTGTAGCGATTCGTTATTATACCGTGGCGTGCATATAGATGATGAGGTGGCGTGCGTTAACTGCTCAGCCGTCGCTTTGCGAAACTAGAGAAAGTTGCCTCATAGGTGACAGCTCGACGAGCTATACGTATTATATGACTTTTAGCTGCGCGGATTGCTAAGCACTTGTATTGATGGTTAGATTTTTACCAAGTTTTATTAAATGTAGTGTAGTAGGTTTATCACCAGAGTAGTTTCATACGAGAGTTGATTAAACATGCAACATTCTATAATAAAATAATGTTATCGTTTAAAATAAACTATTATTTATTCTTTAACTTTTTTATTTATATAAAGAAAGATAATTGTATAGAAATACAAACATTTTTTATACGCCACTTGCTGTCTAATTTATTTATAATCCATGAAACATCTTTGACAATTTCGAGAACCTCTTCTTTCCATTCCACTATTCCAGAAAAACTATCTAAAAACTGTCTCGTCGTCGAAAAAAGCTGATTCTCGACATTTTTTCGCAGCACTCCACAGTAAACATCCCGGTCCAAAACAAGCCTCCGTTCAGGCTCAAATAAACCGTGAAGCCGCGCGACTTTGTCTCTATCTCTCCTGTCCAAGTGGGGTAAATCCTCACCGCCCTCCTCCTCTCGATCGAAAGTCGGCAGTCGAAGCGTGACATCGCGCGACTCTATCTCTCGAAAAAGACGAGACGCGACGAAAATCGAGAAAAGCGGCTCGCCCACCGCACGTGCTTAGGGCGTGGTGCACGGCGAAGAAGATATACGGCTGCGCTCGGGTATTTATGGCGCGCGAGAACGTGCGCCGAGCGCGCGCCGAATAATCGTTTCTGGAAGTGTGAATTGCGCTTATTAACAAGCAAGCTGTGCTCGCTCGGAGTAATTTTTCTTCCTTTTTTTTAGTTGACCTCGTGGGGAAGAAGTTGTAGTTGAGAGGATAATGTTTCATTTTTTTGGGAAGATGAGACGTGTCCGTCGTCAAGAACAGGAAATTACACGATTTGCCGTGAAAAATTTGTGTTTTTATTGGGGTTTGAGAAATTGCTGTGAGTAAAATTGAATCAATTTTTTTAAGTATCTTAGAGATAATGAAGACTTTAAATTCTAAGCAAACATCATATATCTTATCAAATTATTCAATTGTTTTTTTTAATAATAAAAAGATTTTTATAAAGAAAAGCGAATGGTATGCTCTATATATAGAGACGGATCTGCAAAATAAACTAAAAGTAGACATTCCAAAATTTAAGCTGCTTTTAAAGACGATAAGTAAATTTAAAGTAATAATTAAACTCCGGGCAAAATCGAGATATATTACAAATTATTTGGCTAATGTCATTAAATTCAAACTGATAAATAACTGTAGGAACTGCTGATATTAACTCAATTTTCTACTGAGGACTGAGCACTCTTCAATAAAATTTCAGTTAAGACATTGCACTTGACTGAACGGCGATAACAATAACTAGAGCTCGTTCGTTGGTCATTACCTGCATTTCCACACTTATTCCGTAAGCCAAACTAGAATGAAAGGCTTACATATTACCGTGCTCTTCGTGCATACTTACTTCACTACTCGCTCGAAAATTGAGCGAGCAAGCGAGCAAATCGGGCCCCCCGTTTTTCCCAAGTCGTTAAACCAGCTCGCCGCGGTAGTCGCCGCGTTCTTACAACTTAATTGAAGGCGCTTGCATAAAAGCTCTCCCTTCTCTCGTTCTCTTTCCATAAACCACTTCTTTTCTCCCTTCCTTCTCTCTGACTCTACCTACGAATCCGTCACTCTTGCGCGCTGAAAATTCTTTAAAGGGCCCATAAACTGCAGATGGAACAGAAAAGAAAAGAGAAAGAGCGAGCAAGAGATGTGTCCTGCGCGACGTCGTCGTTGTCGTAGTGCGCGGAGCTCGGCCATAAAACAAACTAACCGCCGACAGAAATCTCGCTCGTATGCGCTTTTAAGCAGCGTGCGCGATGGGCGTTACCGAGAGGCTACGAGAGAGAGAAAGAGAGAAAGAGAGAGTTTATCGCCTTGCGCGAACCCGTAACTCTTCGTCGCGCGTATTCGCTGCAGCGCAGAAGCGCTCTTAACTCCTGAGTTTCTGTGAGTTGCGTCTACTTCTTCTTCTTCTACTTCTCGAAGGTTTGTAGAACGTGAAGTGAGAGAAAGGATTTCGTGAATGTTAGATCTTTACGAGGTGGTGCGGCGCAAAAAGAATCCACGGTATCAGGTGGAAAACTTTCCCAACGAATGATTCACGTAGTTGAAAAAAAATTACTCTAATTTTCATGCAATATTTATTCATTAGAAATATTGTTATTTAAGTATACGAATATACAACATTTTTATTTTTAGTAGTTTTTCATGGTATTTCATTAAGTACGATACAGATGTCAAATTAATCGGTTTTATTTCTCTGCGATGCCTTCAATTTTAATACGACAACCCAAATATTGCTCTAATTTATTAATCAATTGATTCCTCTTCTTTATGTTATTTTAAAATTATTATCAATAATTTCGAAATTTCACCACGAGGCGAAAATATCTCAGTTCAAATAACAAAATACAGAATAACAGACAGATAATCCTGAAAACCTTATAGAGAAAAAGAGCCCATTCGAAATCTAAGCAAGCTGAATCACAGGTATAACAAATAGCCGACTAATGCACGCCATTGACATAATAACTCGGAGGAGTTGCGCGCGCGCGAAGTCGATATACCTATACACGCGTATAATATATATATATATATATATATATCCCACACCCTTCTCCCCCTCCTCACTTTCTCTCTCTCTCTCTCTTTCCACAGTCAAAAATCATTTGTCATCTAGCCGCATTGTGGTCGCGCCTCGCGCGCAGCGAGAGACCCTCGTGCGCGCCGTTCGCGATTATTGTTGGCACGGCGCGCTTGATTTATGCGCGCTTTTCTCGCGCGCGCGCACGGTATGCACACGACAATACGCACAAGAAAGAAGCTGCCGTGCTCGCACGCTGCTTTTCAATTCTCTACCACGAGTATGCTGTATGTATGCGTATGAGTATGTGCGCATCAGAAGGAAGAGAGAGAAGGAAGAGATGGGGAGGGGGAACGTTATAAGGGTAGCTCTGTGCAGTGGCTCGAGCATCTGCCAATATTTGTCATCTATTTATCGGTAGCGGGGTCCGTAAATGGGAACTTTATAAATGTCTTGTTAAAAGGCCATGGGGAAATAAACTCATTTGTGAGTTTTAACGGATTTGACCTGCAAGCTTTTTTTTTACAAATTATCACATTGTAGGAATTGCAGTAGAGCATTTTTTATGGTTTATATATAGGTATTGTATGAAAAAGTTTATAAGGTTGCTCTTGACATTAGTGCCTTATAAGATGTACAGAAAGCTTTTAAATTTCAGTAATAAATCAATAGCAAATGCTTATATGTGCATACAAAAAAATCATAAAAATTTTTCACTAATAATATTTACACTTTATTTGTTGTTCTAATGAACTAGACGATCAAAGTAGTCTGTATGAAAAAAAATGGGAGAATAAATGATAAAAATATTTACCAGAATCATTTATTTATTGATTGGTTATTGCTCAACAATTTTTGTTTTCGTCACTACAATTGATTGTAGTTATTTTCAGTAAACTTTTGTAATAAAATATGTGAACAAAATTTTCCAGAAATTTTATAACTCCAAATTATTTAAATGTAATCTAAATAAGTAAAATCATATAAAGTATTGTGTATTGACTTTTAAATATGAATCTTTTTTTCAATATATATTCTATTGTTATTATTCTTTTCGAACCCTGATTATTTTAATTCATAAAAAATATATGAATTTTTAAAATCAATTTAAAGTCAATTATGAAAAAGAATGAAATAAGTTATGTCAATGAAATGTGAAGCAAATATAAATCATGGTATTAACGAATCTAATTTATCTAAATAGCATATAAATCATATGATCAACGCACGATAGAAAATTCACTACTGTATTCTACAGAATCACGTACTCGAAAAATGAAGATAAAGCTATTATCTCAGGGAAGAGTGTATATAGTTGACGGGAGCGCGGAAATGTCGCATTTTGACAGATTCTCCGCGCTGACTCCTCGGTGTGCACGCTCACGCAGCCATTCTCTCACGTGTCTGCGTGTGCGAGTCCTCATTACGTCTCGACTCCGTTATTTATGCACACTCGCTCGGTCTGCCGTACGTGCGCGCACGGGATGAGATATGTGCCGGTGCCACCCCGACCCACCTGGGGGCGGAATCCCGTCCGCCCCGGCCGCCCCCTCGGGCGTATCGGGGCCGCACGGCTTTATAGCGTCTCGGCCCCGCCACCTCTCTCTCGCTTTCTCTCTCCGCCGACGTTCCCGAGTGCGCACGCCAACTAAACGATAACGCGCGTGTGCGAGCTATTGTAATACGCGAACGCGAGCGCGCGCACGCTGAGCTGATGGATTTATCGTCGGAGCGAGTTTTTATCCCAGTCGCAGGCGCGTGTTATGCGGCGTTTACTCAAATTTTGTCGCGTGCATCTGTGATTTAGCGCCTGTATATGTAGCGCATGCGGGCTTTCGTGTTTCAGCGGGATCCAGTGATTAATTTTCGTTGATTGATCATTCAACTGCGGTTATATATTTTGTAAACTTAATGTATTTTAGATATATGATATGCATTTTCGTTGTGAAGTTATATGCAATAATCGTGAATGATTACAAGTGTATGAATATTTTCTTTATCGCCAAAGCGGATTTATGTTTTATTTATTTATTTTTTGCGGCACTCCTTGTAAAGGTATTAGCGACACAATGTGCCAAAGCGGACTATTCAATATTATACAAACTGTAATTTTTTTTACTAATTAGTCAATAAAAAATAATATACTTGACAAATAACTTGTATAAAAAGCTATTACAATGTCTCATTGTCATTTTACTTCTTTTTCTATCATATGTATTTAAATAACCTACCGATATCGCCATTATATAGGATTTATTTTTATTTACAAATTTTAAGAGTATTTTAGTACTCACATTTACTTCTTAATTGGTATTCATTTAATCTTTTTGTAAAAAAATGCATATACGTTTCATTAAAATGTGAGGTATTTAAATATTTCTTTCAAAGTCAAATTTATTATACCTTACCAATTTTTCAATCTCCTATAATATAGTGCATTAAATGTTAAGAAATTAAATAAAAGTATAATAGTGTAATCTCATTTCTCGCCTTCACAATATTTCTTTAAACCTCCAAAGTAAATTACCCGACAAACACATAGACGCAAACATTGAGCCTAACAAAAATCCCCTGTTACACTCGAAAAATTCCAGAGACAATGCGAATACGTGGCATATCAGCAGCAGCAGCAGCGACGGCGGCAGCCACAAGAGCCAACGTTCGCCGAGGACTTCGCAACCGGTTCGTGGCGCCATTGCTTTCCTTCGTTTTCTTGCGCGCACATCCGGCCTCGCGCGCGTTCGCGACCGAGCGCATATACGACGAACAATGCCTATAGACGCGTATATAATGACTGGTCCGCGCATTGTGTCCCGGTATATTGCGGCCCCTTCCTCTCTTCTCTCTCCCGCTTCTGCTCTTGGTGTGTCATATGGACGCTCGTGTCTCGCGACTTATACTTCTGCATGTATAATAAGAATATGTCGCCTGAAATATACTTGATGCGAGCCAAAATCGGTACAGATTAAAATAGCTTGCAATATTTATGGTGTGATAATTTGTGTAAAAATCAATAACATAAGAAAGGTATCATCTTATTGTCCGAAGTTTCCATTGCATATGCGGGAGAACTGAATCCGTTACATGTCAAATTGACATCACCACTAATTTTCCAAATATAACGTTCGTTCGCCACAAAAATACCCTAATTCAGCTCGGAAGTCAAGCTCATTTGTAACAACCACCCTATTATGGCCCCGACTATAAAAAAAATACCACCGAGCTTGTAACATTTACAGCCTCCAGCCCCCGGCTCACCTCATAAAACCTATCATGCTCTCGCAATATACACACATATAGACTCTGATACGTACATTCATCTGTGGCATCATTTACCCCCTACCAAACGTGCATCGCGCTCCTCACGGACAATCGGAAACATTTGTCAGAGCCGAAGGTAGTTTACGACTCGCTTCTTCTGCTTCATCCCTTTTCTCCTATATATACACACACACATACGAATCCTGTTCATGTCGCATGTCCACGACGCACATAGAGGCGTGTCAGAGAGCAACGCGCCTCACTCCCAGGTGCATATATATACACGTACACACGAGACACAATGCAGTGCAGCACGCGGCTGCTCTCGCGCGCGCAGAAACGACACGAACCACGCCCAGATCTGCGCGCCCTAATATTCCCGTGTGTGTGTGTGTGTATACGTCTGACAGATGCGCGACGCGATATCGAATGGAATATAAAATAATGTTGCGCGTTGTGCGCACGCGGGCTCCTTTTTTCGTCGGGGAGAGAGAGAGAGAGAGAGAGAGAGAGAACGGCACACGCCCACTTTTTCCGTTGAGTATATACGTGTATATATGATGGGCTAGGATGATGATACGCGATGGACGTGTAAGTACGTGGGACACGGTTTTTGTCAGTGTCGTTTGCCAGTTTTCGGATACGGTTCTCAGCGCGTGCGTATACACGATGTGGCTTTAATGAGAGCCGTGCGACAATAGATGTTTTTCCGGCTGTCTCCGTGGCTATGAGTAATAATTGCGTTGGGGTGACGCGCTCTCCTAGAACTTGTCTGTATGTGTGCGTATATGTTTTTGATCAGTAATCGTATTATACGGTGACACGATTCGCTGCTACCGTTGTTTTGGCAGATTTGCTGGATATTGGAGTACTGCGTATGATGGAAGAGGCTTGAATTATTACATACCAATCAATTCTTCATACAGCACGTCTATAAACAGTTCAGAATTAAATAATCTATAAATCTCAAGTCTTATTGATTTTGCAACATATATAAATTATTTATAGCAAATTTCGCGCGTCATTTAATTTTGTAACCAAGATAAAACTACGATACACCCGAAGCTTCAAAAATACTCTTGACTCTTACAAAACACACTCTCCTTGCTACACATACATACACGCACAAACGCTCGTGCGCAGAAATACCGCAACATGCTCGCTCGCGCACTCGTTTCGTAATTCAATCGAACGTTCGATAACGATCGAAACTCTCTTGCCTTAATACGCGCACGCAGGTACAAGAGGAAAAAACGCTCGCTCAAGCGCGCGTGCGAGCGCACAAAAGCTGCACTTTCACTTTCGTCGAAAAATTGCTACTCGCACCCCCTTCTCTCTCTCTCTCTCTCTCTCTTTCGCCGATAGGTGTATGTATATATCGCAATAGCGCAACGGCAGATGCTCGTGCGATATGTTCGCTCTCTCTCTCTCTCTCTCGTTCTCTCTGCGGTCACGCGCGCTGCGGGCAGATGAGCGTGCGCGAGCCGCGATAAAGAGGAGGAAAGACGCCGCCGCGGTCATGACTCGCGGATGACCATTTGCACGCGCGCACGTGTGCCCGCCGCGCGCGACCGCAGAGGAGAGGAGGAAAGGGAGTCTTTTAAATGAGAACACGCGCGCTGAAAAGCGATGACCCAAATAATTTTCAAGCCTCTCGTCGATCGATGTTAGGGGTGATTGCTTGGGAGGAGGTGTTAGTATGTGGTGTATCGTGAAAGAAATTCGGCGATGCAAAAAATATGAATGTACTTTGTAAAATAAAGATTGCGAATTGTGCCGAATTTTTATTTTTTTTTTTTTTTTTTTGATGGTGACAAAAGGTACTTATTGATACCATTTATGTATAGTACAAATTATTATTCATTAATGTTTTTTTAATTAATTTTTTAATGCTTAATTTCATTAAAAACTAGGAATAAATTTTATTGTGTTTTGTTTTATATGCGCTTATGGTAGTGTTCATTTTATAGAAAGATTTAGAAAATAAGTATTTGAATTTAATAAATATTTACAAACACAATATATACGTCATCCAATATTGACATTTTAATAGAAGATTGAAACTAACTTCGCAGTACAAACATTCTTTGAACATTCCCTCTATAATTTGTACAATAATTTATATTTTACTGAATAGTACCTCACCCGCTCCGAACTTTATGAAAGTTTAAAAACAACAGAGAAAGAAAAATGACAGATCCAAATAATTGCAGGCGTAGACATTTGGTCTTCGAGGAAAATTTCGTAGTCTTGTTAAATTTATGATTTTACTCCAAACTCGCTCGACTTTATACACATAGATAAGGTCCAAAGTGAAAGCGCTTGGTTCACGAGAGGAGAAAAGGAAAAAGTAGTTGAATGAAGCGTACTACTAAAGGGCGGAATCCTTTTCCCGGTACGCTTCGAGTTATTTACCGTTCTTCGGCGAAGAAAGCTATACTATAAGACCGCGAATTCCTCCGCACTTTCGATGCTCACCCCGGATTTAAACTTGAGAAAAGAGGAAAAGCACCTTACCATTTCCCAAATTTGTTTTGTTCCTGTTTTAGAAGTTTAGCTATCGCTGTCTGTCTGGGCGGAATTCCCAAAACGATAAAAAGAGAATAATAGTGAGTTATTATAAATATTCAACTCTAAATTTTGATATATTACAACTTAAAACCTGAGCAATATATTGGCGAAATCATAAAACTTGTAGATTAAAAACTGTTAGTTTCAAATTCTTCTTTAGAAGAAGATACTAAACAAAAAAGTGGGCATTGCTATATATACATACAAGAAGAACCCTTTCAATAAATAGATGAATATATAATCAAACAGCACAGGTCTTTAAATTACTTGATTCCGAAAGCAGTTTGTAGGGGACAATCTTGGCTCTATACTCGCAACCAACGAAAGAATGACAATCCGCGAAGCGAATCTCCGGTTTATATTTTTCCCGCCAACGTTCGTCGCAGCTCACGCATTGGGGAAAAAATCCTCCGTGCTCGGGAAAAAGGGGTGTATCCACGTTCCGTCCACCACTATACGCTTTCCCGCGCTATATAAGTACGTGTCGCTCGCGTTGTGTGCGCCAGCTGTCGCATCTTAATGTGCCCTCTCTCTCTCTCTCCTACTTCCTCGGCCGCGGAATCGCGCTCTTCTCAGCTTATTTTTTTCGAGTTTTCTCTCTCTGTCCCGCGGTCAAAGAGAGCGCATTGCAGCGCAACGTGTCATTCTGGTAATTTAGCGCGTGCACTCGCGAGTACGCCGAAAGAGAGAAAGAGAGAGAGAGAGAGAGAGAGAGAGAGAGCGCGTAACAATGCCATATAGGCGTTTAATTATCATAGAGTAATGTCTAATGACATACATTACGCGCAAGAGCGCACGCGGCTCGCCATATGGAGCGAGCGCGGGAGAGGGAAAGAGAGGGAAGACAGACCCTTTTGTCCTCCCGGGTAATAATAATAACCGCTCGCTGCACGAAAAGAGTTGGTCTCTTCGTACTCGTATATGTATACATACACACACATACATAGAGACGCAAACGTGTGTAACTCCTCCTCCGAATACGCGCTTACTCTCTCTCTCTCTCTTTCTCTCTTATTGTATTGTTGCTTTTCTTCCTTTTTTCATGGCATTTTTCACTCTCCCGAGCGTACGCGACACATTGCTCGGTATATACATACTCGCTCCGTTGCTGCCGCCGCCTTTTTGTCAGTCGCGGCGCGTGTGTGCACGTATGTGAATCATACCACAGAGCCAGACGCTGCGCGCTGCGTGCGTCTGATTACCGTAATCAGCCGTTCCTGTTCCGGCATATCGGCTGCTAATTATAATCATCGATGCTACCGCCACAGGCGCTGCTACACACGTCACTTCCTCATTTTTTTAGGAGCTCTGTGTATGTGTGTGTTGTGTATACGCGTCCGTTTGTCTTGGGCTTCCAATTTTCGTACTTCTATTATATATATGCTTTTTTGGTCGCCGACGCGCGGTATGTACTCGTATATACAGGGTATAGTAGAAAGAAAGAAAGCCAAAACCGTTTGGGTCACGCCCCGAATTCTCCGTCACAATGTAATACACACGGGTAATGCGCGAAGACGCATAATAATAAACCGCGACCGCGCTCGCGCTGCCATTTCTTTAGGTTAATATAATAACTAAATTATTCATGTGCGCGTGCGCGCGCCCGTAAGTAATCTTTGGCCTCCGGTCGCTCTATGCTCATCCTCGAGCCAGAGTTTTTCTTGGGAACGAGGTAAACACGTTGGGCTACCATTCCTCTCTCTCTCTCTCTCTCTCTCTCTCTCTCTCTCTCTCTTTTACGATGCCTTTTCTCATTTACAACTTTATTATGTTGGACGAATTTGATGAATACGTAATCTTATTTCCTGCGCGACTAGGAGTTGAAGAGTATAGCGCTTTAACGTCGTCTTCATTTAGAATTTTATTACTTTTTTATGACTACAATGAATATTTACCCATAGCTTCTTTTCATGTCTTTAAGGAATTTTTAGGCTTTAGGAGTGAGTAAAGTATCAATTCTTATTAAAATTTAATACTAACGAACGTTATTGATAATATCATCATCGTCATATACATTTTAGTATGAAAATAATTATTCATAAAAAATTTCATCTGTTTCCTAAAATTAAAAGTACTCGTGATAAATAAACGGTTACGAATAATTCATAAATTTACGTGAAAATATATGCTTATACCTTTTGTATACGATTCTTAATATATTTCCAGCTTACAAATGACTTGTTCCAGGAGTTAATAAAAAACTCAAGCTCGAAACCCCGACGAAGACTTTCCCATCAAGCTGCGTGTGTCTATACACATAGAAACTAAAAATGATCACTTCTTCATCGCGACTACTGTGAGCAGTAAAAGAGCCTCGGTAAACCAGAACCACCCCGAATTCGGTGCGCTCCTGCCCTCGCACTTTGTTCGCTGACAAATTTCCTCCAAAATCCCTCGAAATCCCTACAAATTTCACGCTATTACACGCAATATACTGTCGCACGCACTCGGACGAGAGAAAAACTCGCCGGGGGACAAGAAGGAACGCTCGTGGCGTTCGTCAATCTCGCTATTGTGTAAGAGAGAAACGCGCGCGCGAACGGAAGCCACCCCAATGGCATGATGGCTGAGAAAACGGCGAAAAGTCGAATCGTGCATACAAAGACGTGTGCGAGCGACGAGGACACTTCCTTTGTTGCACCTCGCGCGAGTGGCCCTACTAAACGTCTTGTGTGCCCTCGAGAGAATGCTATGGAATTTGGAATCTCGAGAATTCGCGCTATTATGTACATAATGTATAAGAGGCATAGAGTGGATCTCTTCTTGGATGTATGCGTATATATGGTAACTCTCAGTATGTGTCTTGCTGCTTTTTTGTCACAGCTAAGTGTGTTTTTGTCACAAAGACTCGGAGATATAGTATGTATGTGTGTGATAGGTATAATGTGACTTGGTGAGTTATTTATTTATCAACGGGCGGTCGGCCAACCGCTGGCCCACGAATTAGCCGATATACGAGTGTATACACATGCCTACATCAGCTATGCAGATGCGATAGAAATCGACGTGCACGCAAACTTTTTTCACTGGAAGTTATATAGCTAGAGTCCCGTATGACGTGTAATTTCTTTTTGAAGACGTCAATTTGCTAGCTGAAGAGTGGCCACCATTGTTATGCTAAGTAGACAGAGTATCGGTAGAAATTATCTTTTACGCGGTCGAATTACTAATATTTGTTTTCTTACGCACGGGAATGCCAAGTATCGTAGAGTTTTTTTATTTAGAATTTTCACAGATGTAAAATTTAATCTGGATGTTTCCTCTTGTTTGCAACAATGAAATAATAAAAATACTTCCGTTAAAAGATCAATGTTTCGTAAATATATATCTGAGAAACTGAAAATTCACTCCGTTGACTGTATTTGTTCTATTGATTATAAATTTCATGTTTGAACTAAATAGATCATTGTAAGTTATTGAGTATCATATTTGAAAAGAAATATTCGTTCGATTCTTCCAAAATATTTGCTTTGTTATCAAAATAAATTTAGTTACTTACATCAGAGCATGATTCGAGGAAATGCTTTTCAACGAAATGACGACATGTGACGTTACGTTTAAAGATAATGATCTGCAGTTGTACACAAAAATGGGTTTCTAATAATAATGAGCTAACAAACACGGTCATAGAATAGTATACATCGTTTGATAGCTAATTAATTGCTATCACCAAAAGCAAGTAATACAATAGCGTACGAATTCATGTACAAATATGAAGAAACATTGTATATTGCTGCAAAAGCAATTAATTTCCTTGATTTATTACAATGTGTGTTTCTGTAACAACAAGATTATCGTCGTAATTCCATGCCCTTCGAAAAACCGCTTAACGCAGCGGAAACTAAACACTCTACCGAAACCAAAATCAAAGCTCTCCTCTTTCTCTCTTCGGTCATTTCAACCACCGCAGGCGAAAGTTTGCCCGCGGCTGGTATACCCCGAACTCTCAGAAGAAAGAACGCGTGCGCGCGAGAGAGAGAGAGACAAACCACGGGGGAGCGATGAATAAGGCGCGCGTGCGCGCACGCCGTGGGAGTCACGCCTCCCCCCGCAGTGGTCCATTTGTCTATCGTATATATACACGCGTGTGCCGAGTTCTCGCGCCCGGGGTAAGAAAGTCTCGTCATCGGGGAGCTATTCGGCCTTATTTCACGCCCGCCCGAAGTGGGCGTGCGCTTTTTCACCCTGCGTGTGCATGTAACTGCCGTTTATACGCAGTGGCTTTGTGCCGTACTCACGCGCATGGGCCTCTCGAGTTTCCGAGTTTAACCTACTGATTTCGATTTCATGACGGTCGCCAGGCTAGAGTTTATACGTTATAAGGGTCGTTTCATACGATTTGCCCGGTGTATTAGGGTAAACAAATGTTCCGGGGGGAATAGCGGTGACGCTGGAGAAGGCGAATGCCGGCTGTACGATGAATTTTTTCGATCAGCTGATTCGTCCTTATTTCTTTTCGAAATTTTAATGAATATGCTTTTAGGTTTATAATTAATACAGGTCTTGAGTATCAAATATATAAAGATATTTTGAATAATATTTTTTTTAAATAATTTTAAATAAAATATACTTAAGGGAGTACACTCGGTACGTAGCTAGTCAATTGAGGAAACGCTTCGACTTGTCATTGACTCACACAGTAACAGTCATAAGTTTGGCAGTGTAGTACCATATTATATGCCTATATGATTCTGACCTAATTTAATACTCCAATAAAACGTGCGTTATTCGAAAAGGAGGCTCTGATAATTTTGAAGGAGGAATGATAATTTTGAAAGCAGATATGAAACTGGAATAAATTTTTGTATAACTCTGAATTTTCTCAGAATTTTTTCATTTCGCAATGTTTTTATATACTACCAAAGGTGCATTTTTCCATAAGAGTCCATGTTATTTTCAATCGGTGATTTCTTGCGTCTGAAGTTCTGAAGCTTCACAAAATTTCAACCGGAGATTCAGTGCACTTTAATACAGTTGTCACCCAAATATCAAACGATTTTCATTTCAAATTCTATTACGGAGGGCACTCCCATAAAGTATAGAGCATTCATACAACAATAGATAAGTTTATAAATTCTGAAAAGTATGCAATCGATAGCTCTTTTAAATTATAATATCAATTCACTCTCACATTTTTACTCCAATCTATATGAATTCCATCGAATCAACTCGTGCTCCAAAAGAGAAATAAATTAAAACTTGATTATCTATGTAACGAGCACACAATAGTTCTCAGCGTTTCTTACTCAAAAGAACCCAAATAAGCATTCGGTGCACGCATGTGCTCGCCCGCGTATTCCAGATAAAAATACACGCGTTTGCGCACGAGGAATTACGCATTCGGCGCATTTGCGTCTGGCAGCTCTGGCGCTCCCGCTTGCCATTCGTAGCGTTTACGACACTCTGTAAATTACACTAAAACACGTGCAAGGAAACAGAGCGAGAAAGCCAACGATACGAGAATGCAGGCGTGAACTCACGGAAAAACGAACGGCCAAGAGAGAAGGATGAAGTAGGCACGGGCGAGTACGACACGCGAAAATCGAAGAAAATCAATTGGCAGGCACGCGAGTGATTTTATTAGCAACGCGCACGCAGGAATTCCGCGTAAAGGGAGCGCGCGAGGAAATCAGCAAATTGAATGGCCGCGGCGCGCGCGGTTACGGCCCGCTTAATGCCAGTCATTTCGCGCGTGCGCGTGTACTACCTTCCCGCCAGCTTCACGGAAAAAGGCCTCTTTTCGAATTACCCCAGCTCCGAGCATACGAGTATGAGCCTTCTTCGCGAACGGCCACCACTGCTGATCGCGTGGAAGGAGGTCACTTCTTTATTTGCCTATAGGCGGAAAAGCTACGCGCCTCTGTGTGTATATCGATAACGCGATCGGGGTTTGTTTGTGGCTAGGTGGCTTTGCGGTGGGACAACTGCGTTTCGCGGAGCTCGAGTAAAAAGAAGAAAGAATTTACTATGTCATGGCACAAGGGTTAAGAGTGCTTTAGTAGTTTTATATGTAAAAGAACCCGTTAACTGCTCTATGTTACATGCGGTTATAGGTTTTATTGCTTTTTTTTTAATGCTGTTTGGCCAAACTGGAATGTTAGTTCTTATCTATAGAGATTGCGAGGTTTGATTTCAAATGAACGTGAGAGTTACAATTATATGTAATCAAAGCTTTATTTGAACAGTTTTTCTCTTGCTGGTCTTGTATTGACTAGCTTTATATATATAGGTATAGTAGATGTAATATTTATACTTACATAATAAAATATCATCGATACATTTAAAAAAAGTTTTCATATGGAGATTTTCGTTGATTCTGCTTATCACAATCTTACGCACTAAAAGAAATTGATTTTTTGTATTATCTAAAGTACGTGTGAGAATGATAGGTTGTCTATGATGGGAACACATTTAAATGAAGAGATTATCGTCTTAGCAATGAATGTCTTAGCAAGAAATTAATTTTCTTTTCAAATTTTAATTAAACACACTATGTTTTTCAACTGTTCTGACAAAGAAAGATGATAAAAAAGATGAAGCTACAGGCTTCCTACATTTTGCGCATCTTAATTTTTTTAAAACACTAGTAAGAAAACGTTTTAAACTGAGATTCTAATGACGATTTCGATATAAAATTCTTATATATGAAAAAATTGGAAATTAATTGTTCGAGTGATCTAGTCCTTTTGAAATATTAATATACTTGTCAATTACTGGATCAGCTCGTGATTTGCTGAGTGATTAGTTAGTCATCGGATTATCCGAGTTCTGTCATTTTAACAATGTTCTCATGGTACATCTGTCTTATAGTTTCATCTTTTTTCTGCTAGTTTCATCTCCTCTCTTCACTCCCCACGATAGAATCTATAACACTTTTTATTTAAAGTGTTATTACTTTTGCCCTAATGCCTCCTATTTTTCTAATATTCTTTTAGTAATTAATGTCATCTGCTCATCCGATTTATTCGAATCTGATTTCCTTATAATGTTGACGTACTATGTTTCTAAATTTTACCAATACTTCGAGCATTGATTTATAAGAAAACGCGTTAGAAATTAAAATTTTAACTAAATATAAATAAAATTTTATTAATCCGTCAATAACACTTATTTAATGTAAGAAATGTTTTTTATTTCATTATAATCAATGGATCAACAACAGGTGGTTATCTACGTACTTCGGAAATGAAAATCGACTTCGGATATACGGATTTCTGCTTGTACTCTCTTTCCATTTCATTAATTGTTATAGCCGATCATTAAAACACAAGCCAGCAATGGATGAAATGAAATTATACACGCGTAATAAGGCACCAAGCCGACAACTCGGTAAGATTTAATGAACTCCTCCCGCGAATGAATGAATGCGAGGCAAATGTCAGAATCTCTTTTCTCTACTGCGCTCGCATATATCGCACACACATACACGCAGGGAGAGAGCGATATGCATATATCCACGATTCGATTAAGCGAAGGGTCAAGATCGATGCGCTCGCGCGCACAAAGAAACGAGAGAAAGAGGAAACGCGCTGGCCGGATCGTATAGCTGGTGAAATTAAAATAATCTTGTGTGCGCGGATCCGGCGGGCTCAATCTTCGTGTTTCCTCGACACAAGATATATGCACACGATCGCTGATGAGAGAAATAATTTGAGCTGCCGGTAATAATCGAAGGCAATGATCGCACGGCGCCGCGCTGTCACTGACTCGCGCATGAATCATGAGCACGCGGGCCCCCCAGGTGGACTGCTACTCGCGGAGGTCACTCGCAATGATCCCTGGCGCTCGCCCTCGCTCGCGTATATGTAATGATCACATTCCGCCGAGCGGTAGCAGGGCAATAAAACGACCCGAGGGGCCATAATGCGCAATCGAGCCTCGTCTTATTTTGCGGGCCTGCCTCGCATCTTGTGCATGAGTCGATCCACTTATTGAGATCTTCTTCCTGCATATGCCGACGATGGCTATCGAGAGAGAGAGAGAGAGAGAGAGAGAGAGTTGGGTGGAGAGGCCTGGGTATATTGTTCTCCTCGTGACGTTTCATTTGTTTTGGGATCGGGATGAATGAATGAATGAATTATGAATGGTAAGACTATGATTCAATTTGCTTGAAAAAGCAATTTCATTGATGGAGTTCACGTGGGAGGTGAATTGTATCCGTCAAGTTATGGACTCTAGTAATGGAGAGTAACTGATACCAGAGTAATTTATAGCTATTATTTCGTTTGACGGGCCTATGGAAAAAAATTTAACTGTCAATTATTGAAAATATTTAACTAAGTATCATTTCTTATGCTTGGTAAATCTTGAAAAATAAAAATTTAGTTTACTACATCAATAAATTTTAACAAACGTATACGAAATAATTTAATACGCCTCTTTAAATGGAATCCTTTATTGATAGTTAATTATAGAATAGACTGAAATTTGTTAGCATACGAGAAAGATTGGTCTAATAACTCTAAGATAACCGCGTTCACATGACTATTCATGTTAGTAAAGTAAAATAAAATGAGAAATATTTGTTGTGATTGTTGGACGACAAGCATTATGTACTCCAACAAAAAAAGTTATACATAAGTCCCTATATATAGGAATGGAGTCGCATACTCTAAACATAATCTAGATACATTCATACATAATCATATCAAAATTGTCATTTATTTTAGTGATTTTGATATAAATTACGCGTAGGTTAAACATAAACTATGTGATTCCATTTGTATGTAAAACGGTTTATATATAATTTATATTATATAACATGTCGAAAAATGCAGGTTTAAAAATTTTTGTAAATGTTAATGCAAATTTTTATATTTTAGAATATATTGAATAATTATTTATTTCTACTTAATGTAACAGAACCTTATCTACCCTGGTAAAAATTTCTCTATCGGAAATGAGCAGGAAAATAATAAATAGCTAGTGAAAATAGCTAATTTCTCGGTATAGATGAAACGATTTTTTCGGTCATATTCTCTATTTAATGGAAATAACATAACCTGAAAATACTTCGAATAAATTTTCTCTTTTATTAGATCATATATTTAAAAAAAAACATTAAAAAAAGGTAGCCAAGTAAAATGTAAATACAAATTACTGGTGTTTAATTCGTTTATAGTACTGTTTCAGACGATACAAACGAAAACAATGATTTTTCCTTTTGATTCTGTCTCTCTCACTTCTCGTCATAATAGTAAGCTTCTTATTAACCATTTCCTAAGTAAAAAAACTCGCCAACTTTAATATCTTTTAAATACTCATAAATAAGCTAATGTAAATTTGTAAAAAAACTGAATCTCTTATTCCATCTATTAAATGGAGAATATGACCGAAGAAATCGTTTCATTGATAGATAGAAATGGCTAAGAAAAGTGGCTAGTTTTTAGCAATTATTGGAGAAACTAGCTATTTATTAGGTAAATAATGTAATTGATTTCTACCAGGGTATAGTAACATTGCTATAGTAAAAGTTTAATCCATTATGGTTACTATAAATAATTATATTCCATTGTAAGTTAAAGTGTGTTGTTTAATAAAATATTATTGTTAGTTTTTGTATTCTTTTCTAAGATTTATTGTCAGGGAATTTTCAAGAATAGCGCACGCTTAAAAATTGATTTCAACTTCCTTGAGGTCATCCTATATAAGTTTGAGACAAATCATAAATATTATCTAGAAAAATGTGAAATAAAGATAGAACAGGAAAGCTTCTATTGTAAGTCAATAAATTTACAAACACAATAAATAATAGGAACCTTCAAAGTGAATAGACGGCCCGTTAATTCATTTGTATAGCTACAGAATCAAATTGAAAAAGCCAAAGTATTAATAAAACGGTCAATAGCGATCTCCCAGGAACAAAACTAAGCTGCCTTTTTGTAGTAGCATCGAAACCTCCGGGTACACCGCAGCGTTCGCACCTTTCCGACAGCGTCCAACTGCAGCCACGGCGTGAACTTCTTTTGAGCGAAGTGTGAATCAAGAAAAAGGCGCATGCGGCGCTCTTTTGCACCCTTGTGTATAATGTCTATCGCGCACGGGGCACCGCCGACGTTCCTCTCGCGACAAAGGAGGAATATCACCCGGGGCGCACGAGGCGCGAGAAATCACACCAATAAGAACGTGTCAGCTCCCTGTAAGAAAACGCCGTTGTAGCCATCGACTCACGTGTTGTACTCGCGCCGAAATAGAGCATTCGTCTTGGCAGTGGACCAACCGTTTCTCCCTCTATTCTCTAGACACTAACTCTTCGCGGCGTGTGCAGCGAACTGCGAAAATCCCCGAGCGAAAAGCGACACAATGTAAATTGCGCTCGTGCGTTACGTGCAGGTGACCCGAGGCGCTGCTTTTAATTGCCGAACAATGCTTCCTTTTTTGTTTTTGGCGCGACCCGCGCGCGCGTCTGATTTACTTACGGCTGAGTTATTGAAGACAATGTGCACGCTGGCGAACAATATTCGCGAGAGGTGAGTGAGAAAGACTCGTGCCGCTGATGTATCGTTAATAATGGCTTCGATTGTAGCGAAAGGGTTTTCAGTAAAGAGGGAGAGAGAGAGACAGCCTTTTGTTTGCGTGCGTTGGTAACGATTGCGTGTGCATTGTCGCTTTCTCTCTTTCTCTCTGCTCGAGAGGCTAATTTTACGTACGAGTACGACTTTAACAATGACGCAGCAAATTGTTATTTACCACTCTTTGGTAATTCAATTATCTCTGCCCCCATACTACAAAATTAATTTCGGATATTTCAACTCTGATTTCTAAGAAATAACTAACGTTTCTAAAAAAGGTGTTGTGTTTGCAAAGAGATTAAAATTATGATACAATTAAAATATCTTTCTGATGTATCTTCGTTTCTTCAAACTATAATTATGGAAACGCTTTTTTCTTATCAGAGTTAGATTTAGAATTCTAAGGTTGCAATAAATTTTATTAATTATTTTAACAATTGCAAAAAATTATTAGTATTTTATATGGGAACTGTATGCTTCTAATATATTATAGAGATATTTTTTAGCAAAAGTTCTTAAAAATACTTAAAAATAATTTACAGTTTTATTAGCTGAACTTTGATGTACAGGTGTACGCTATCACTCTCTACTATTTATCAGCATTAGTTTCTCTTATTACCTTGAACATATATGTTTATCTGGCAATGAAACTGAAAAATATGATATGTTTATAAAAGATAGTAAAAAAATCAGAACTATTTGTATTAAACGTATCTTGAAATTTTAAAGATCATACCAATAATGCAGCAAAAATGATTTTATAGATAAGTTACTGTCTAAAACAATTATTAGAGTTTAAGGAAACATCTACAAAAATTATATCACACTAGTTACAATATATACAAGGAAAATTTGACTTTTATCACTAATGCATACATTTAGCTATTCGCGATGGAATATTCATTAAAAACTGAGTCATGTTTTATCTGTTAAAGTTGTAGAAGTATTGAGTTACAAAAGGATTCAACAAAATCATGGACAAATATAATTCATTACTTTTTATATGCACTGACAATGAAAAAGTACCCTTTATCTTGGTTCACACATAAATTTTAATTGTTATTTCATAAAAATTTAATATTATTAATTTGACAAGCAAATATGAATAACAGCTATTGAGATTATAAATATGTACATAATCTATTTCTGAATGCTAAATAAATACTTGTTTTTTTTTTATAAAAAGTTAATTAAATTTATTTGAAAATACTTGTTTGGGTTATTAATTTGATGTTTGTTACTTTTATATAATTTTTAACTCTATAATTTATTTAAGGGTTATATTTTTTATTTTTTATCGAAAAAGTTTAAATATTTATTGTATAATTACTTTAGCAAACTAGTAAATTAATAATAAATTATATTTCATACAGTCTGAATTACAAAAAATATTGTCATACAAATTGAAATTTTACGCTTACTTCATGTAATAAGTTTACATTAAACGTGTATAAATTAAGATTTAATCAAATATTAATACTACTCATTATTATGTAACGAATTTGATTTTTAAAGTATAGTTTTCTTATTTTCTATAGAAATAAATTGTAAATAAAAAACCTTTAAATATTACAATATTTGTGAATATTCAGTAATCTCAACAGCATTCAATTTAATTCTAAGTACATGAATGTATACGCAATATATTTGTGATATAATGTAAGCTTTAGAAAAAAAAAATTATTTGTTTCAGATGATTTCGTGTTTGGCTCTTTCAGGTATAGACATTGAGATAAGGAAAACACCACTATTGGTATAAATTAACTGAACGCGCTGGTAGTCAGAACAGTTTGAATCAACATGACTTCCATATTACCAGTTATTTTGTGTGCGCTCTACCTTTTTTCCCAGACCAATGCTTGTACGTTTTATACATTTATAAATAAATTTATTTGATAGTATAATTATAAATTGTTGGTAAATATAATAATTTTTTTATATCGTTTAGGGGCTACTTGTGGCGAGAATTCGCATTGTGTGAAGATACAGCAATGTCCAAGCATCATCAGCAAAATTAAATATTTGCACGATACCAATGCTACTTTACATCGTGAATTTATGCTGGGCGCCGTATTCAATTCAACATGTGGATTTGACGAAGAATCTCCAAAAATTTGTTGTTCTGGAAAAGAAGGATACGAAATTATCAAAAGTGAAAGTGACAAGTGTGGATCTCATACAGTAGACAAAGATCTTGAAGAAAATGGCAGTCCTGCTAAGTCGGAATCGATGAATTGGCTTGCTCTACTTGAGTACGATACTCGTAAGTAAAATTAATTATTCACTTAATCAAAATTGTGAGAAAAGCGGTTTTTGATCTATAATACTTTTTAAATAGAAAATAAATTACTATAGCAATTGACTGCTTAATCCGTCAATTTAAAATCACTAAATCTTATCAGATATTTCAAGGTAAAAAGAATTTGATGATAAAATACAATATAACCAAGATTTGGCTTTTAGAATTCCACACGCATAAAAAATTGTATCGATTTTATTTTAATGTACACTTGCGAACGGTGATGGACAAGATAACGATTGCGTCTTCGACATACTTTTCATCACTTAAAAATCAATACTTTAAATTCACATACTTTTGAAAATACGGAAAAAATGGTTTGAGTAGCTGCTTTGAAATATTTCTTTAGAAAACATGAATAAATTTTGTGTAATATTAGATTCATGAAATCTCATGCGGGATATATCAAAACTATGTCATTGTTAAGAAACTATTTACATAAAAAAGATCTAGTATTATAAATAAGAAAACATTTTATCACTTAAAAGGCATTAAAAAAATAATTTACATAGAGTAATAATTGTTTATAATCATATTGTTGATAGCTTAAAAATAAGATTATACTGTTTTTTATTATGTGCATTTATATATTGTAGTTTGCCATTAAAGAAACTTAAACAAGATTATTTGCGTTTCATAATATTGTAATTTTATTATCACTTCTATTAAAACATATAAGGAATTTTCATATTATATTATTATTTCGATTAGTTTATGTTTACGAATAACAGATTCGTTAAACATGACTCATTTGACCGAATAAATATTCAACCATTATCTAAATACATATTTTAAATTGTATATATTAAAATTATAACCTGCGAATCTTAAATTTGTGAATAACTTAAATTTTTATTAATTTATATAGACTCAGGAAAGACGTTTGGCTGCGGCGGTGTACTTATAAGCAGTCGCTACGTTTTGACGGCCGCTTACTGTCTCAATCCGTACATGAATGTAAATCTCACCAATGTTCATCTGGGCAAGTACAATGTCAAGAAGGCAGAAGACTGCAAAGACAACTGCAACGACAAGAGTATTGTCGTCGGCATAGAAGAACAAATCGTCCACGAAGACTTCAGTTTCTTGCGTGGAGCTTTTGAAACAAAGGACACAACTTATGACATAGCCCTCCTGCGTTTGGACCGCGAAGTCGAATTCCCAAAGATCTGTTTACCTGGAAAGGATGCTATAAAAGCAAGTCTTACTGCTGGATGGGGTGCACAACCTCTGGAAAGTGGTCCATTGTCTAATGAGAAGCGTGTAACTATGATGACCAATGTTGATAAGGAATCTTGTAACGACGAATACGCACAAACTTTGGAAACCGACGTTGTATGTTCAAAGACGATGTCTAAGGAGTCTTGCATTAGTGATGTAGGTGGACCTTTGATGTCTATTAATGAAAAAGAAAAAGTTGAGGTTGAAGGACTTTTCTCTCCTAAGTTTCCTTTATTCTGTGAACAAAATAGTATATCTGGCACTTACACAGATGTGCGTAGGTATATAACTTGGATATACACCCATATTCGTCAGTAAGAGAAATGTTTCTCAAATATTCATATTTTTAAGAAAAAAAAACTGTAAAATATGAATAGTCTTGACATTGCCTATGTATTAACATTTATGTAATATTATTCATATTGCAAAAAATAATGTAATTATTGAAAAAATACTGTTTTATATTTATTATATTTTTAATAAAACTTATGCATCTATAATTTTTATATATTTATCGTTCGCAATAAAAAAACAGCTTATCTAGTGGCGCATAACTTCGTCAAACTTATAATTTTTGTAATGCTCTGCTTCATTTTGTTGCAATTAAAAACTCCATTAAATTGAGAAGTGTTTATTTCATTTTTATTTAATGGCTTAATTTCGTAACGTAATAGTTTATAATATTTAATCGCAAAAATTTTAATTGAATTTCCTGTGCGAATTTTTCATTCAATTAACAAAAAGATTTAATAACATATATATACTTCAAGGTACTTATATATAGATTACGGAATGAAAAGCTTGATATATTTCTTATTTTTTGAAGTATCAGTTGTATTCAAAGGGATTTGGTTTTTTTAACTGTTACTGCTGTAATTAGTACCATTTTTATTGCAATAATTACTCCCTTCTTTTGCGTATGTATCAATTAACTCACAATAATTTTTACCTGTTTAGCCATTAAAACAGTTTTAGATATACTTTATCAAATATTACAAAGTTTAAAAAATTTGAGTATCGTTCATTTTCTCATAATTTTAACTTTGACATGTGTACGTGCACATTTCTGAAATTTAAGTTTGTGTAAGTCCTATCACTTTTAGTCTATTAATACAAAACGTAATAAAAATGAATTTATTACCTTCGGAAGGGACTTTTACACCCTTGTATTCATTTCTTTGTTGATGATGTGAAATCATTATTTGGTATAAAGTGAAGGATTAAGTTTGAACAATCGTGAAAGTATAAAAAATAAATTCATTTACTTTCTACTTAATCTTGATTTAAAATTTATACTCGTTGTATTATACACAAATTGTGTTCACAATTTGATTATATTCTATGTCATTATATTATTTATTATTGAACAAATAACAATAAAAATATTTGTTATCCATAACGATTTGTGTGTACGTGTGCACGCCTAGTCATGGCGAAACGTTTAAAACAGTAAAGATTGAGGTTTCTAAGATTAAAAATTTCAGATAAAAAATGATTTTAGGGAAAATTTTTATTGGGTTTTCATCGGTTTAGTAATTATTGTATAACATAAATTTAATAACAAAGATATTGTTTAGGATGCCAAAATATCTTCACACACACACTTTGAATCAGTCAATTTGGGAAGTTAGAGTTTATGTTTCCCAGAGTTATATCCTTGACTAAAGAAATAAACTTGTCTGTATAGACAGAAACTCTAACTGCTTCCCAAAGTGTCCAATTCATATGCGTATATATCAAAATTTCTTCCCAAACTACCCAATTACAATATATATGGAATATACAACTAAAATATTGTATATCGCAAAAAATTTTGAGATATACATATATATAAAACGGTTAAATGCAGTTGAAAAAAATATAACAATAAACAGAAAAATAAACAAAACTGATGAATCGCTTATACAAAGATGGTTACACATAAATAGAAATAAATAAATATAGACTTCCATAAATAAACAAAAAACCGTTGCCAATTCATTAACACTTGCACAACTTACTTATGAGTAATTATTTTTAAGAAATTGAAGTTGAAAAAGGATGTTTTTTATCTAATTCCTTTAAAATCGTTTTAAAGAAAACAAAATCAGCAGTTACTTGTGAAATCAATCAAGCCAAATTTGCGATGAAAAAAAATTTTGAATAATGTTTAAAGTCTGTCATCTCCAATACCTTTAAGGTGAAGAATAATAAAAAAGAAATGCAAATGGCTCTTTCGAAATAAATTATTGATTAACTTCAATATTTAATCTACAGCTTTACAAGTCCAACTACTTAACTATAGTTCAACTGATAGTAAATAAATAATATATAAGGAAAATAAAAATAGCTTTTTCTAAAGTTTAATATATTTATATTTACAATATCTTTTTTGTTCAACGGATTTGAATTAGAATGTAAATTTTTTGCTTCCTCCTAGCAGAAGTTATGTAATCGTTAAAATTTTAGTTTCGTTAAAAATCATAGAAATATGTTTTGACGTCTTAGGAAACAAAATACACTGTTTTTTATAAAGATCTGTAACGATGTGTACCCATCATCAAAATCTCATAATCTTTAATTTGTTTATCTGTAACGGGGGAAAAAAAAATGTTTGGAATAATTCGTTTTTATATCGATTTTTCATGTCTTGAAAAAAGTCTTTTTAAATTTATTGTTCTATACATTTTTCTTATTAATATTTAAATTATCTTTAGTATTTTATTTATTATTCAGGAAAATGTTTTTATAATTCATAAATCAATTTCCCAAAACATATTTGAATAAAAAAACTCATAATTTTAACCACTAACTACACGTATGTAAGGCAAAATTAAGTTGAAATTTCAAAAAATTATGTTCAATTAAAAAAAAAATAAAATATTTTAGAAATATTGCGTTTTTGTTGTCGTACGATAAGAAGACTAAAATCAACTAATCATTTTGAAATTTGAAAGTGAGAAACCTTTCTATATCTTTGAAAAGACGGTTCGTTAAAAAAAATTGGACTGTTGAGGTAAAAAATATTAGAGGTAAAAATTTTGTTAATAGTATTCTCACAAACCGGTTTCCGAGAGAACGTAATCAATTGATTCAAAATTTTAACTTACTAGCAGTGTCAGTGCGCGCTGTGCGCGTCCTATCGTGTGCCAATCAAATGTTACGTGTTCATTTCAAATTGACCAATCACAATCATTAGAGGTGACAATCTCAAGTCCATCTCTTTTTTATATAGGATTGAGTATCTTATATCATAGTCTATTTTTTCTTTAATAATTTAATGAAAAATTAACGCAAAAAATTTTGTATAATAAGTTAGTTATATTAACTAAAAATTAAATGGCATCATCAAATTAAGTTTAAGGAAGCTACGTAACTTTTTAAAGAATACATTACCACAATGATTCCTTGAAAAAAGAAATAGACCAAACAATAAATGTATAGGTATCAATGAATTTGCTAATATTTAACCAGTATTGCTCAACTTTATTATTTGTACTAGTTCTTTTTAGTTTCAATCATATATATTCCAGTTGAAAAGAAAGCATTAATTGAAAAGTACATTTCCCATTAACGTATGTTATTTATAGTTCATAATTCAACATATGAAGTATTCGACTAAAGTTCAGAGAAATTGTTTGTTTGCGATGCCTCAAAAATGTATTCTTGTACTATAAATGGTAGTACAAACACTGTTATTGTAAGAAAAATATATTTTGTTTAAGATGGGTCAGTTACTGTAATATTTGGTCGTTACTAGTTATTATTCTGTCAGTTGTAGTGATTAAAAATTTATGACATATTTTTTTAGAGGAATAAATAAAATCAATATTCAAAACATCAAAATATTCATATACGTATCTCTATGTAATGAAATCATATATTTTTATAACTTATATATAATTGTTATGAAAGATAATGAATTTTGCATTGCAATCAATTTATATTTCAATAGTTTTATCGCTTCAAATGATATTCCTAAGTTGTGGGATTTCTTGTATGTACTAAAGAGCATACGTTTAAGGAACCGCGTTCTGTTAATAAGATGAATCGCATATGTTAATAAATTGTGAGAAACAATAATTTAAAAAAAGTACATTAACTAATTTTCTTGAGAAAAAATTTGAATTTATATTTCTTGTCTTTATATTTACTTTGTACTTGATTTGTTATTATTTAGTTTGTACTTGATTTTGCACTGAACAAGATTTAGAAAGTAAATTCGTAAGTTTATTCTAATCGAAAATTTAAGTAAAATAAGTACATTCAATTTTGTATTCAATATAGTTACGGTCACAAATACATTCTTCTTCACAGTTATGTTTTTCAATATTTCCCTTATATATAATGCGTCTAATAATTAATAAAAAATAACAGTAATATTACTGTATTAAAAGGTTGTTCATTAAGTATAATTTTGACTTACTACATAACATCTTTATTAATTATAATAATTTTCATAGTTATTAAATTAAATATTTTAGTGATTATAAATAAGTATATTGAAAAAATTTAATCTTCTAATGATATACCTTGTCATACAAATACATTGCAAGAAATAAAATATTCTGTGTACTTAATATTAAATTTATTTGAAAGTTGAAAAACCATGTTTTCATTACCTACCATTTTTGTTTACGAAACTTAAAAGAAAACAGTTCCATTTTATAGACATATGACGTTAGTGTAATCAGTCAATTTTTATATCAACAAACTTGACGCATACAGTTATGCTATAACATACGGAATACTTCCTTACAAAACATGCATATCTATGACTTATTGTCTTTTACAATAGTCGCTATTCAAAACTGTTAATTCATAAACATACACAATCTTGACGTGTGGTACAATGATACGCGTACGCAAGCTAAATTTAATGTTAATATTGTCTCTCGATTCGTCATTTCCTGAATATAATAAAACGTTATTCACGATTTTCTTCATAGTTTATGTGAAATTTCACAAAAAGTGGTTCTTTTGAACGAAGTTTCTCACGATAAGCCAATCATTGAGTATGAGATAAGATTGACGTATAAATACTGAAACATATTTCTCGGCAACTTATTTCCAAACGGAACACCTGAAAAGTTAGCAATGAGACTCACGATCATAATTTGTATATCCATCTTTGCTGGTTTTACATCAGCCATTAATAGTAATAGAAACAGCAATGGTAAGACTTTTGAAACTAATGGCTTTTTAAAACTTTCTATTATACAATATAACTCATTCAATTTTTTTGTTTTGAAGTTTTTAAAAAACAAAAAGACAATTTTGAGATAAATAAACAAAATAACAAAATAATATTGAAAACCGTTGAATAAGTAGAAATTAATTTGAAAATATTTTAGTTGTTTTTGCAGACGAAGAGAGTGATCCTTGTACAACTAATGAAACTTGCATTTCACTCGAAAAATGTACATCATACAAGTTAGGTTTCTCATCAGGAAGATTACAAACGGAAAAATACAATCAATACGGTGAATTTATGAAAACACGTCAATGTGGCTTTGTTGGTCATATGCCTTTAGTGTGCTGTCCTAACATTTCCAATGGTGCAGTTGAACCTTTATCCGACGTGACAAAAACAAAAGAAACAAAAGAAGATGACTGCTCCCACGATAAACGTGTAAATTCGATAAAGCCATCTAAACTATGTTCTGCTTCTTCTCCCGGGTTAAAAAAACCAGAACCGGACAACAACATTTCTTATTCTGAATGTGGAAAAGATATGAATTATCGTCGCAAATCTGGTATCAAAACGGAACTTTTTGAATTCCCTTGGCTTGCTCTACTAGAATATAATACCTGTAAGTATTGTTTTGTTTCTATAGATAACATATTTTTGTTTTGACATTTTTACGAACGAATATGATGGTCAGAAACAGTTAAAGAAATGATCTCATATTTTCACGTTGAGCATTGAAATCTTAGCATTACGTCAATCGCTTATCATCCACTCACTGACTTCATTCTTGATTTCCCTAAATTTTTTAAAGCTGCAGAACTCTGGATGGAAAATTATCGTAATAATTATCTTAAGCTAACACAATCTTTTTCATCCATTTTTCTTTCATTTAAAATGTCAAATATGTACTTTTTTTAAACACTATAACAAGAAGTAACGACTTAGCAATTATAATGAATTTTTTCGTTCAAATATTATTCAAGTAGCTCATGAATAATGTAATATCATGAGTATTATATTATATGGGTGATTCTCCGCAAAAGTGCACCGATTCTGTTCTGTAATCTCCGTGAATATTTTATTAGATTGTATGGTGTATAATCTTCAATTTTTTCAAAAATACATTTTTTACAAGAATGAAAGCCATGTAACTAAAATATGATATCATGAAACTAAAAATCATCAGATGTTCATTATCATTCAATTAAAAAGGGTTAGTAGCTATCACGGAGATTACATGTGAAACTGAGCACTTTTGCTTAGAATCACCCATATAATATTCTCTTTCTAAATTTCTTTTAAAATTCTTTTTGCAGTGAACGGTAAGAAATTTTTGTGCAGTGGTGTACTTATAAGTGATGAATACATACTGACGGCTGCCCATTGTGTCTCGCCTGAACCCAGAAACCTAACGAACGTATATTTGGGCGAGTACAACACCCGCACCGATATTGACTGCACGGTCAAAACTGGCTCAAGAATCTGCGCTGACGCTGCTGTTAAAATAGGCGTCGAGAAAGCTTATTATCACGAGGAATACAGAGGTGCTGATATTACTCACAGAGGCAGCGGCCGCGCAGAGGACGAGAACAAAGGGTTTGTAATGAACTTTGGTTCCGGAGAGGTGCCAGATTCTGATGACTCCAATCAGTTCATCGACTTCAATCCACTCGACGACGTGTATATTAATCACGACATTGGGTTGATCAAACTCAAGCATAAGGTCACTTTCTCGCCCTACATCCAGCCGATTTGCTTGCCACAGCACAGCCACCAGAAACAGAAGTTCCTCGTGTCGGGATGGGGCAGGAATATGAATATTGGTTCGGACGGGAGCGATACTAAACGTATGTCCGCGCTAACGGAGATCGAAAACAAAGAGTGCCAAAAGATCAACGTACTGCCATTCGTGACTGAGGAGCACATTTGCGCGGGTAGTAAGGACATGAGAGAACGGCCTTGTGTGGGAGATAGTGGTGGCCCATTGATGGGTTACGAGGAAAAAAAAGACGGTACTTTAAGAATGACGGTATTTGGTGTCTCTTACATGGATAAGCCATGTCAAGATTACCTTTTGCCAGGAGTCTACACACGCGTCTACGACCACATGCCCTGGATACTTGAGCATATGGGCAAAAAGTAATTTTTTTAATTGTTCGGTTACGGTGTTAGTTTGGAGGTATTTATTTATTGTATCGACTGATACTTATGATATTGTAAAATATTTTATTAGAATAAATACTGTTAGATTATATATTTATTAGTAATTATTTAATTTTGGTTAATTTATGTATAGATTTTTGTATTTGTATAGTTTGTAAGAAAAAATGGAAAAATACAATAAAAATTATTATTTATTAATATTTCTCATTTGTTTTAAAACTTTTTTAACCACATTACTCATAACACTTGCATCGAGATAGAAAAAATACTACAAGATCAGTAACTGGAAACTGTTTTAACCTGCAAAACTAAGGAAATCCGCAAATAAATTTTCTTTATCATTTATAAACTTGGATATGATCTTGGTAGATATCTTAACTCCAAATGGCCTATTGGTTAGATGACTTTACACGGCAGAGAACAATGTTCTCCTTTTATTTGACAATTAAGTATTAGTTTAAAGTAAATTTTAAACTTAATTTATCATGACTTATAATATTAAAACAGAATTCACTTTGCTAAAATGAAAACATGAAAATAAGAAGTAAACGATCTATGGACAATCGTTTCAGCCATGCGATATAAACCGTATTTGTTTTATTTACGTTCATTTATAGTGTCGCATTCTCGCGCTCGACTAGCTCCCTTGATTCTTAATTACCGGCGAATTGTCAAACAATCGCATTTAGTTGTGGTCGCGGAACAGCAGATATAGCGAATGCATGCGCGTGTGCATATACGATGCACCAGGGAGAAGCGCGTGACAGGAGGCGTGTTCCATTGCAGTTCCGCGCAAAGACGTCTGTACGTAGTCTCGCCTGCGCGCCCTCTCTTTCTCTCTCCCTCTCTTTCTGTTCTTTTCATACGAAATGCCAGATGTCAGCCGCATGTGGCTGATGCTCGCGACTTTTGTGCATCCGCGTATTTGTATACGTATATATGTTCCTGCGGAATTGTACATTCTGCTCTTGAGATTATGCAAATACGTGGAAAATATCAATTTTTTAAAGAAAATTCTCAAAGTACATATTCAATATAAAATGAGCCCCTTATTTTATGATTTTTATAGGCACGGATAGTAAAAAAGTTAATATGTACAAAGAAAATTATTTCTATTATTAAACGCCTGAAGTATTTAGACTATAAAAACGTTTTGGATAAAAGTTTTTTTAGTAGGATTAAAAAAAAATTTACTGACCTCTACTAGCATAAAAGAATATCGATCGCAACGCAGGCAAAGACTTTTTTATTCTTATGTGAGTCCTACGAAATGTATGCTTGTGCTATGAAACATTTTTCAGTTTTGAAAATTTCATTTTGTAGGCTTCGATTTACTAGAAGTATAGTGAGTGTTATATTAAATCTTTTCTATTCAAAGTATTAAGAAAAAAATAAAAATTTAAAAGTGTAATCCCTAATACTACTGAATTTATATCGTGACTAATATCGGTTTTAAGATATCTGTCAAGAGTAAATAATAATTTGAAAAATTTACGTGCTATTAATAGTCGAAACTGAAAGAAATTTTTTATTCTGCGGCGAGTAGTATAGCAAAAAGCTGCGCGATTCCCCCATACTCTATTGTTCTGCTACTCTTCGCAATTGTCTGGCGTCCACATACGGGACGAATTTTCTCCTTTGTATTCGTACCTTTGCATATTTCGTTTGCGGCGCAGCATGCGACTTCCTTCCTTCCGATATTTGCACTCTGGAAGCCACGCGGACGGATATCCTTCCTTCCGTTGCGAGTCGCGTTCGTTGGCTTTGCGTAAGATCGCTTGCGCGAGCGTTTCTTTCCTGTTTTTGTCTTAGTTTTTTGACCACGGATTGAGAAAAAAAAGAGGAAGATGATGAGCTCGCGTATGCTTTTCGTTTTCTTTTTCGGTCGGAAGAGCCAGTTGTGCGCTCGGAAGACTATAGCCATGACGTTCGCTCGCGCGTGTGTTTTGTGTGCAGAAAATTGGGTTCTGCGTGTATGTTGTGAGCGAGTCCTTGAATGAGAAATGTAAATTTCTTTGCCATACGTGTATACGCATGCGTATACGTATGAGTATGACATTATAGGTCTGCGGCTATCGGTATTATGTAAATTGCGTTATTGTGATGATGAATTACAATTTTGGATATTGAAATTGAACGTTATTATATGTATGTCAAACGTTAGTCAATATGACATGCGTATTATGACACAAAGCAAATTTTTGTTAATTTAAACTTTTAGATCATATCGTCGCAGACATTTTAATCGACAAATATTCGAGTCTTATTTTAGAACAACAGCATAGGTTTATTAAAGGTAGATCTACAACTACAAATTTACTTTTGTATTTAAATTTTGTAAGCGAAGTAGTTAATAGTATGCATCAGGTTGATGCCATTTACACGGACTTTTCCAAG
>JAWWEQ010000027.1:14771335-14879100 GCA_035583055.1 Torymus tubicola | reverse complement strand
TTATTCTACATTATTATTGTCAACCGCACTTAATGTATAATTTATGTTTAACATAAATTTCTTGTAACATGGGCCTCTGCCCGTCTATATATAAATAAATAAAATAAATAAATAAATTACGTGGTAGGACGGTGTTATGCGTATATTACGTCGTTCATTACTAAATAAATATACTAATTTTGAAGTATTACAATTTTTGAAAGCAACTAATGATATTATTGTACGAGGTCATAGGACTCTCGTGTTTCGATTTAACATGGGTTAGTACTTTATTAAGAAAAATTCTTGAGGTTTATTTTTAAAAACAGACATTTCATAGTAATTTAATAAACCATAAAGTGATTATACAAATGAGTATTTAATCGTTTTCAAATAAGAATTTCTAGATTAATTGAATTCAAGTTCCTTTCTATCAATAATTTACAAATTATCGTTTCGAATGATGCTTTTGTATCGATTATTTAGTCTCTTTAATAGAAGCAAATAGACGGGCTGAAAAAAATACTGTATCACTCCGATTCAAAAGTCATCGCTGATCCCGCTCCAAACATTCCTCTGCCTCATCCATCGCGTATAGATCGTATCCCGATCAGCCATTAACGCTGTCTTGCCACCTCGACAATACGCGGCTCGTCATCAATATTCAATTTATCATTCTCTGGCTCGCGTCGATGACTCTCGACAAACGAGCTCCGGCTCAATATACATCCATAGCTAACTCGAGGCCGAAAAAATAGAGAAAAGCCCGCCGTGATTGTTTGCAGATGAGGCGCGACTTTCTCCACCTCCCGCTCTGTAAAGGAAAAGCGCGCGTGCGTCTCATTATAATAAACGCGCGCGCTTGCGATCGACACGCGTGGGCGTGAGCGGCAAAGGTGGTCCGATCTCGATATTCTAGAATAAGGAGAGATCGTTAGGAGAGAGAGGAACAGTGGTAGAGGCCAGCGCGGCCTTTGAGACACTCGAGTCAGGACACGTGCTGCTGCTGCCGGCACCACGCTTCGACACCAACGTGATGCGCCGGCCTTGTGGATGTGTCATCGTGGAATCTGTTTCGCATTACGAGGACGCTAAGAACGCACGTGATGGAAGAAGGGAGGCTAATTCGGCTCGTTAAGGAGAATCGCTGTCGTTCGTTACTTATTCCCGAGACTGACACTTTTCTGTTTTTTTCATTTGTCGTGCGGTAGGAAGAGAGTTTCTTTTTCAGAGTGAGCCAATTGAGGATTGCTTACTTATTGCTTGGAGCGGTATTTCTAGTATCTATAGACAATTGACGTCTGGTACGGCTGTGAAGTAGTAAGAAACGTTATTAGTTAAAAATGAGAAATAATAATTCAGCACAGTGACATTGTTATTCTTGTAGGATAAAGGCTCTTGATATACCACATCCATACTTAAATGAAAATAAAACAAAATATTAATTTTAGGGTTAAAAGTGATAAAGGCAAAAAAAAGGAAATTTTTTGGTTTAACTAATAATAGATCTCTATACAAGCTCTAATATAGTCAACTATAATATATTATTTATTGTACTGAAATTTATAGTTGGAAACATATTTTTTCTATTTTTATTAAACCACATTCAATTTTACTTTTTGTACCAATTGTAAGCAGTAAAAGGTGCTGTATAAACATGATTTTTATTTAGGTCACGATTAGAAACATGTGCGAAACCCCAAAATTGCACCTTTTGAAGTCGTCCAACTGCAAAAGTGCTTTGTGTCTCCCACCACTTAATTTGTTTGAATCAACAAACATAAGTTCTTAATGTAATTTGCACAATTGTTCGAGTATTTATGCAGAAGCTGGTAAATGTTAATTTCATTAAATAAACTGAATGTAAAGATCACTTCGAATTTGATGAATGAATATTTGTAGTGAAGATACTTTGTCGACTATTATAAGAATATGCCAATACCCCATGTTAATTTCAAATTTTGTATCTTTAAAACATTTTACAAAAATAGAAGTTCAAAGCATCATACTTATTAAGAAAAATGCTTGCAATGTTCGAAATTAATGCTACTTTTATAATATACATTATTATTATAAAATTATGAAGGTTGGTGTTGAAATTGAAATACGTATAATTAATTATCTTAAAATATTTATAGTGTGATTAAATGTATTTGTTCAATTTAAAAGTTTCTTTTAATGTAAAGAAATTCAAAGTAGTTTACTACTTTACATTTACTATCTTAATAAAAATTTAAATAAAAACAAACACAATACCACTTTATATTGTGCAATGATGTTTTTTGTAATCTAGTACGGTAATATTTAATTAGTATTCGAAATTTACGTAGATACATATTTTACAAATTCAATGATTTCCATGCATCTGTCACATAACTATGAGGAATATAAATTCAGAATAATATTTGCACGAAATTGTTTTACGTTTACAGACGCAAAACTGTTATGCACACTTTGAGCATAGTGGCGTAGTAATTACGTCGGTCACATGCAAGACTGTAATAAGGACACGGGCGTGAACGTGTCACGCATGTGCGTAGCCTATGTCTACCTGCGGGAAAATTTGTTAAACAAAAAGGAAGTCGAGCAGAGAACGGGAGCGCAGTTAAAACGGAAATTCCCATATAATTTTTCAACAAAACAAAAACGGCGTGTATTTATAAAAGCTGCGTGCACTAGAAAGTCTGTTTGTATTTCTCTCCTTGAGGGACACACACCTGTAATCAAGTGTTTTTGAATTTGAGAATTATAAATTAATTTTTAACTAACTTTTACGACCGTTGCGAAGGTACTTATTATAGAGTAACTAGCCGAATAGTTTGAGCTATGCGTGCATTAAGTACTTTTTAATGGATATCCTTTTTATAAGTCTGAGCATGCGTTGTTACAATTAGGACATCGACTAGAATATAGTTTACGGAAATTTCGTCGAAAACACTTGGTTTCATTTTATCTAATCCTTTCAAAAAATAATAAAGTGTACTTTAAGAGAGCACCAGGAAGTTTTTCATCATTAAACGCCAAATAAAATATATTTGAGTAAAATGTATACATTTTATGGATAAATCTATAAAATTTAATTATCAATGAAAGAAAACTGCAAATCATCAGTACAATTGTTTTGATCAAATTTTCTATTTCTAATACTATCTAATACAAGTATCAAATCAGAGATAAGAGACCTAAAATAATGGTAACTGTTTACAAAAAAAAAATTTTTCTTATATACGCAACTACCGCGTGTCGATGAAAAAAACACTCATTTCCATGAATCTCTAAAAACACCAAGCTAAACAGGCCACTCTTCTTGAAAACACGTGTCAGCCGCTACGGCTCATCCTCCCACGCGCGCACGCGCGCACGAGGCGTCAATTCATAAATTTTCGCCAATTCGCGACTGCGCGCACCCTTCTCGTATATATGCATCGCTCTGCTTGTTTCCTCTTTTTCTCTTTCTTTCTCTCTCTGCGTCCCGATGCGACGGCGCAGAGCCCGTAAGGCTTCTGGGAAGGAAGAGCGTTTAATCACTGCCCTGGCAATTAGCATGATTCACGGTTGACGTCTCTATCCGCGCGTCGGGCCCCAGAGGATAGAGAAAGAGAGAAAGAGAAAGACAGAGGGAGAAGAAGCGACGCCGCCTCGTTACTTTTATTCGATATATTGCCTCCGTTACAGACCTATAGTGCTCACGCGCGCTCTCGTCTAATCGGACAAACGTCCCGGCGATTTTACGGGCTCTTTTTCTCTGTCGCTTCCTGCGCCAAGCGATATACAAAACAATCCAGTGACTGCTGGTGGCTCGAGCAGCTCGTAATCAGTGAATTTATTAAGTTGTACGTCACTCTTCATGTTGAATAATAAATCACTTTGGTACTTATTAGTTTTTGAAAAAATTAAATTACCTTCTTTTCAGTCGTAAATGTAGTTACTTAATATAAATTGCTTTGGAAAGTTCAGATAAAATATTGATCATAAGTACTTTCTGAACGAAATTATTTTTACTCTAACTGGTGGTTTAACTAGCGGTAAGTGTTCGACAAACTTAATAACTTTATTATTTTAATCTTTCAAAGCACATATTTTGTCTTTTGCTCCATGTTAACAATAGTAGAAGAAGTTAGAATGCTAAAATTCCAAACGTGTGTACGAAGAACTAACGAAGAAGCACTGAATAGATCGTCAGGAGACTATATCGCTGAATCACGCGATGACACCTAGTCCGAGAAAAAGTTAGCTCGAAAACAGCCAAGTTGGAATAAAGAAGATAAAAAAGAGTCGAGAAAATTCTGTGACGTGCTAATGTGTTTTTGCGTTCATCGCGTGAGATCTATGTATGGAAAACGTAGCGGGACATACGTCGTATTACCATGTAATCTCACTGTGTCAATATATAGCGTCTATTGACATTCAAATAAGTCTATGGTTTAACGCGTGTCGAAGATAACAACATTTGCTGAAAATAATTAGATTAGATTAGAATAAATTTAAATGTACGTTGTATAATGATAATTATTGTTTAGATTATCGAAAAAACCGTAGATTCACATATAAAAGTTATAAATAAATAATATAGATAAACACGATGACATTCTATTATTTGTAGATTTAGATAACTCTAGTTTTATTGACTATGTTTAAAAAACGACTAAATATTTAATAAAAGATACTATTTTCCTTACATTCCAATTAACATATTTAATTTGCTAAAACAATCGTAGAAATTATTATACATAGTACTGTAAAAAATAAATTATGTTAGCATTGTATCAATTACTCAACGCAAGTGTAACTCTCCGGCAAATCTACATTCATTCTCTGCATACCTCATCAATGTCCCGTGAAATCATGCTAGCGTCTGAACTATGTACACCCCTTTATTCATTTTCTCGCTCGTCCTTGCACGCACGCATTCCGCATAGTTTTCGTTCGTTGCTGGCGTGCAAATGGGACATTTGTTTCACACCGGTTTTGGGCTGTTCGCGCGTTTGCAGCCATAGCGTGAATATGTACGACCCTCTTGTGGTATATATATATGATTCGTCTTTTCGGCGAAGCGATTTTTCGTCTGCGCAGACTTTCAGCATCCTTATTAGCGTGACACGACGCACGAAGGGGGACAGGAGAGAAACGGATGGAGTGTGAGATTGTATCGTTTAAGGAAGCTGCAATGTGTTAAGTAGTCTTCAGTATTCGTCGATGATGTAGGGATGATGTTTGTTTGGAAAGTTTGTTGAGATTTTACGAATATGATACATCGCTTTATTCTTTTTTATTTTAAAATAGACTTTTTTCAAAATGTTATTTAATCTGCGTATCGACGGCATGAACTTTTATTAACAAAATAATAAAAAAACAAGTATGTCATTAATCAACCGTTTTATAATGAAAATTTGTTTATTTGTGAAATATTCTATCAATAACACACATCATTCTCATACGACTTGAAGCGCAATTTTTTGAAAATTTAGTCAAAAATCTGAAAAAACTTGTTCGCACATGGTCGATAGTAAGTCAAAGCTACTCAACCGCTATATACACAACTCAGTGCACTCTGAAAAGTGGCAATTAAACAATGTCGGTAGCCTGAGAAGACGATCATTTACGAGGCACCTTGGAGCGTGAAGGCGTGCGCGCGCCCTCGCGTCATGTGTCCTCGGCGGTGCACCAACGAACGATTTATTAGCGTGCAGGGCCTGTCGACGGGCGCAGTGATGTCCTTTCCGCAAACCGGAAGTTGAAGGCTCTTTCGTGATAGTCCTTTTTTCCCTGTTGCCGCACAGCTATTTATCTTAGCCTACGGCTTTAATTTTTGCCTCTGTCCTCACACTCGCCAGCTAATTCTGGTGTAAATGTATTTTTTGAACAAGGGTATAAGAATCTCTATCAGGAAGCGTATAGATTATGTTGCTGAGCGGAACGTGTTCTTTAGATTAACATTTGCAGGTTTGACGTTTTAGTAATATGAATGGTTTCGTTTGTTTCATCTTATACATGCACTTATTTAATTAAAATATAGAAATTTCATGGTTAGGAGAATGCCCCCATCATTTATAACTTAATTTTTTTTAATGAATTTCATGTAAATGATACGATATACAATCTATTTGGAGCTATTAAACCGTATTATAAATCTTTTCAAATATTTTATCTCTAACTCTGATTTGTTTCTCAAACATTTTCCATTATTCCTCTCTTTATGTTCTGCTCCCACCTATTCCTAGCGCCTTGCAGGGCTCATTTATCACGTCCGCATACTACTCCTCGCCGCGCCATTCAGTCACTCGTCGATGAGTAGATTATTAAATTAGATATACAAGCAATTGAATTGATATTCCTGCCAGTCATCGCCCTGCTCCGACAATGCTTCCAGCAGACGCCAGAGTACACTGTATATATACATGAGCTATCATCTCGTGCGTACACAATGCGTGGGACGTTGATTCTTTTCGATTTTTTTTCCACAAAAAAAGACAACCTTTTTCCCCCAGTGTGATTTTTTGCCCATTCCACATAACACCAGCATTAGAACGATGATTTATTGCGAAAAATTGTTTGAAGTAGGATTGAGTTTGGTTTTCGAGACCCGCGTGTTGTGACGAGTGACAGAAGAACGAGGAGATAAAAAGGGGGTTAGGGAGGCTGATGCGACGTTGACGCGTGTCAAAGTTTATTTACGTGCGGTGCGACGTCGAGCGATTTTCCCGTCGCAGGAAGAGAGCCCCGAAATTGACGCGTCGTGAGAGGGTTACGCTAATTTCCTAACGGGCCAGCGGCTGTAAATAAATGCTCAATCATATTACGAAATGTGAATAGACGTTTCAATTCAATTTTAAAAATAACGCGCTGTAAGCATCTGTTGCTCGGATGTGTTTGGCTGTATAAATAACTTGAGACCGTTAATGTGTACATAATTATACTCCTTTGCTCTTTGAGATGAGATGCTATTTATTTCGAGACTTTGATTAAATTGATACTTGTACATTTGACAAATTATCTGATACTATTTTAATAACGTTTGTTGCATAAAGCTAGTTGCTTTTTGACGTTTTAATTTTTATTTACCTGTTTATATACTAAGTTAACTCGTAAAAATCATATCTGTGACTCCGAGGCATAACGACATAAATTACGTATTTTTAAATGGGTCTTTTTCATTTAAAACTGTCAGTAGTAGCTAAAATATTGCCCTAAAGTTACGAGTTACGGACAACGTAACAACATAAATCGATTTTTCAAATTTGCTGATTTATTTTATCCAACCAAATTGAAGATAAAAATGATTTTATATTAAATATATACAATAACTAGATAAAATTTATAATTTTACAAACGTTAAGTGCATTAACGTAAAAATTTTGAAAATTAGTTCATAAGTTGTATCCAAGTTGTATTCAAGTTGTATTATTTTTAACATAATTGTTCGTTGATTAATTCATAATTAAATTAACGAAAATGATCGAAAAATAAACGAGAACAGGACTATTAGATAAGTTTAAGTTCCCGGCATAACGACATAACTTCATACTTTTTCGTGTTTTCACGAAGGAGAAAATTCATAACCTGGTCATAGCACTGTGTAAATATTTGTTTTAAATATGTGTTAATTGATTAGTACAATATCGCGCCCTATCTTGTTTATTTCGATCTTACGAATAAGTTTGAACATTGAAACTTATTTTTCTCAGAAACTCCAAAAGTGGACTTATGTCGTTATGCCTCGGAGCCACATATATAAACGAAACTTCCTAATAATATCAGCGCAAACAGACCAAATTAACGCGTGATCTAACTGAAACGCGAGGTAATAAACGGAGCGACAAACTCCAAGCGTCGAGCGAAATTAGATGTAACACCCTCTCGAAAGCAACGCGTATATTGTATGCACACACACACGTAAACTGCCTCTGGCTCCCTCCATATAGTGCGCGAGATCAAGGGTGGCGCGGCGGGGACGAGCGGACGGACGGCTTCCGCCCCCGCCAACCAGACACTTTAATGGCCCCCTAACGACGAGCAATTAGCCCTTATCGAGGCGTAATGCTATATCGGTTTTACGTTTCAGCGCGACGCGTGCGTTGCGCGAGCAATCGATCGCCGCGGAGGCCAGCCAGAGTTGTAACCTTTTCTCGACATAATGAGGACGCGCGCGCGGTGTTGGTTGACCATTAGAACAGTGTCCAGTTGTTATCGAATTCGTCATTATTAGCGCGAGGGGGGCAGTATAGCCACAGCCGCGGCTCATTAGGGCGGCGATGCGCGTCGAAATTGGGTCTCGCTGCGGTTTTCGAAGCGAAAGGGTAGATATACAGAGCGCTTTCATAATTTATTGTATAGGAGTACTTACGTTACTTGCTTTGTGTCGGATTAGTTTGAATGAGGGACGATGCGTTATCAACTGCCACGAAGCGTTTGGTCAGCACCGGGTTCGTTTTCATGCATTTTTAGTTATATGAGTTAGTGAAGGGATCTGATTTTGTAATAAATATGTTGTAATGACATTTATGAATGCAAGTAATAATTAATCGAACTTTCGATACGTTTACCTGGTAATAACTTTTTGTTATTTAATACGTATACAATTATCATAAGGCAAAAATAGAGGATAGCCAAAATTCTTCAATCTTACTTCAAAGTCAATAGATTCCTCTGTTTGTTCAAAACGCATAAACACTATATTATAGAACGTATAAGAAGAAACTAAAACAATATTTGTCTTATTTAAAGGCGTAGTAAAAACGTGAGAAACCACGAGCTTATGCCCCAATAAAGCCTTTCCCGGTAAGCCTCTAGGAAATCATCAAAGAATTTGTTTCATTCGGTCTCAGAAAAAACGCGCAAGAATTTTTAGTGTTTCACGCGATATTAAAAATAAAATAAGAGCCATTATGCAAGATCTATAAATACATCAAAGCGCGGGCTATTGGGATAAAAATTGAAATGTACAGCTGAAGAGAGAGAAGGAGCGGGGTAGAAAACGGCGCGCAGTGCCTTTGAACCCTCCCATATATGCCTGCCGGGCCACTTTGCCGTGGCTAATCGGAGCGTAATTTACGGGTAACTTTTCGAGGGTCCCATCGAGTGAGTTCCACTCTCACGCGGACACTCGCTGCTGCCGCGGCTGCTGCGCGTGTTCAAAGCTTCTAATCCGTCGCTAAGCCACTACGCTACCTTTCGAGCGTCTGTGGATATAGACTCCACTCTGTCCAAATAGTAAGGATGAAAATAAAATAAAGAGGAAAGAAAAATAGCGTTGAAGAGCACCTTGCGTCTATATATTTTATTTATTTATTTAAGACATCGATTTTAATCTATTTTTGATAATTATGTTTGTTATAATATCATTCAACATTTTAAAGTACGTTGATATTCCAGCATAAATTGAAAAATAACATATTATTTATAAGTAACGCACCGAGATGTATGCAAATAGCCATCGTTAAGGCGTTACTGATTGAAAACTTGTTTTTATACACATAGAAAAAGAAATCTTTATATTAAAGGAATGTCATTAACTATTAACGAATCGATATTTAGATATAAATAAACGAATATTTCTTAATTGTTAAAGAAATTCATCAACAGTTAAGAAATCACTCGTTTAATATTTTTTTTATATTTGAGCCATGATTTCTTAACTATTAAGACACATTCTTTGATCTGCGAAATGGAAGGGCAAAATCATATTCCTTAATTATTACCGACATGTTTCTTAATCATAAGACATATGAATTTGACATAAGAAAACAAGTTATTTCTATTAATAGCACGACAGTTGGATACTGTAAATTATTTCTTAATAATAATTGAATTTGCATCCGACACAAATACTACTCACGTATAGTATTAAAAAGCATAATTCGTTAATTACACGATTATATTTTTTAACTTGCAGGAACATTATTAATAAATAAAAAAATTTACAAAAGAAATTAGTTGTAAGACGCTGTATTTACTCAATTACATGTGTATTATTATTACACTAATTATTCTGTTACATTAACAGTTTCAAATAAAGTTAATAAAATTCCGAATAATTTAATAGCAAAAGCCCAATAAATTTGTTAGCATGTTAAATTTCTCCCTCACCTAAATTGTTCCTAGTTCCTAACAAACAAATAGACACCTACATAACATGTGATAAAGATCCCTCGCTTCTGGTCCTCTACCTCATTCCAGAAGAGAGTCGCGTTATAAGTACAAAGAGCCGCCGCTTACTCAAGCACTACTACTAACGTAGCTCCGTTTCAAGAGGGCGGTGGCTTTGGTTAAGGCGATACACGCACGCGCGCCTTCGGGAGGTCGAGCTACTATATACACCCTTGCCACGCGCTCGCTTCGTCGATGCCAGTATATACAACACCGCGACGGCGCTGCGACAAAACCGCGCAGGCCGGATTCGACATGGTTGATGATAAACCGCCTGCTGGCCATATGCCCGTATACGATGAGTGCCTAGTTAGGTCGCCGTTGTGCAGGAACGACGGGATTCTCGAGCGCGTGGTGATTTAGGAAGACTGCTTGTGGGGTACGCTTGCAGTTTGTTTCGATGATTGGTGGGGAAGGAATTTTCGAATGAACTACCTTGATGCTTTTATCGAGGTTTCTCTGGCCGTTGTATGTTGATGAACTGACGGTTGTTATTATTATCAAGTATTGAGCAAGTGAACGTTATACTATGAGAGCATATAAGAATTATCTTTGTAGTAATCAAATCGTTTTTGATAATAATTTAAGTAATTTTGTCAATCGAGCTTCAGAAAATTGAGTAATCTTATAGAATTTTTATCAAATTTTTTATAGTAAGATTAGAAAAAATTTATACAAAATCAATTCTTCTTTTAATAATTAACGATTCTTAAAGGAGGTGATGATACATTGTAATGATATACTTACTTTGTTGTCGACTCAATCTTGTTGATTATAATCTTCACCACGTCATAATTTATCGTATTATAATTAAAATTAGTAATAAATATATTTCGCATAATTGATATAGTAAAGGGTGTGTAGTAATAGAACATTACAAATAAATAAAAAGAAACAAAATTGTTAAACAAAAGAAATTTATTGAACAAATACTCAAAGAATTTTTCTATTTATTTTTTTCTCGTGTTTCTCTCGTCTAATGAGGAAACGTGTCAACTCCAATCCCATGTTGCAATGTACTTCCGCCCGCTCGACACAGCCGAAAGTTCTCTGTTTTCAAGGGATGCGAGAGACACGTTCTCTCTCTTCTCTCTCTCGTTCTCTCGTTATATACTAGCGAGAAAGGGAAGGAAAAAGTGGTGAGACGGTATACAGTATGTGTGTGGTGTGGTGTGGCGGTGCTCTTTCTCTCTATCTCTCGCTTCGGGGAATTATTTTTCTTCTCTGTCGCTCTCTCTCTCTCTCTCTCTCGATGGGAAAAGCTTGCTCTCGCTCTCTCTCTCGCTCTCTTTCTCTTATTCTCCTCGCTCTTTCGCTTGCTCTTGGCGCTGCGTCTTTTGTAAACCCGATACCATGTTCCGACGCGTCAACGACGAATTAGCTCTTTGCCTCGGCGACGACCAAGTCGATGATTAGGAGATGATGATCTGCAGCTCCCCAATTGTGACTCTTTCTGTTTCTACTTCGGCTTGTCTGCCTGTCTGCCACCCATCGCGTGTGCCATTACTCTAAGCTAAAGAAAGAGATGGTGAAGAAAACAAAAATCAGAAGATGGAGAGAATAGCATTTTTATTCATGATTGTTTATGAATTACGCGGTTATGGTTTGATTGGTAAGAAATTTTTGATAAGAAATAAAAAAATTAAATGAATACACTAAGCAAATTTTTACGTTAGTTTATAGTTGCTATGTCTCAATTTATATATGTGTGTATCTTTATTTTCTAATAAAGTGTAAAATAATTTAGACTGAATATGATTACTGACAAATAGAATTTTGTTTAGTGGTTCTATAAAGAATAATAAAGTAATTCAATAATACATTTATTTATAGTCGTTAATATTACTAGTACCAAGAAATCTGCTTCAAGTAGCTCAACAGAATACCCAACAAAGAAAAAATATCTGCACAATATTTATTTATATGTTTGTACCTTCTACTAATATACTGCTAACATGTCACTAGAAAACTTTACTTTGCAACAATGGTGTTACTTGAAAACTTTTTTTCTATGTATAATCTGTCGCGCACAGTGCGACCTAAGACTCCCGACAGCCGCGCAGTGAAGTTAGGCAAGAACTAGCGCGGAAGATTCTATAACGCGCGCATATCCTTTGCATGTATCTGCCTGAAGAAAAGAAGTGAGAACAATTAATAATGCGACGTTGTCATCGCCAGTTGCCCGCAAGACGCGTGTTTGTGTACGAGTGCGCGCGCGCGTGCGTGTGTCGTTAATGACAGGACTTTGAACTTTACGGGGGGGGGGGGGGGGTTGCGCGTCGAATTTTAATGGGCTCTAAAAGATGATTCATTGTGGTGGTGTGTGTATGTGTATTTCGGTGTGATCGGACGAGCTGCCATCACCGCCGTGCCAAATGACAGTCCTTCAAGCGCAGTAATGCAAATCGCGAGCGTGTCGTAGCTTTGATCGGCACGCGTGCGACAGTGCTAACTTTCGCTGAACCTCGATGGCTGGCTTGACTGACAAAAGATAAATTACTTTGCCAAGGTAATGGTACTGGGATGAAGCGTTTTTTTTTCAATGATCGGAGAAAGTTTAATGTGCAAATATCAAGACAGTATGTCAATCGATTGGTTCTCTTCAAGAGGAATTTCACTTCATTATTCTTGTGAAGAACAAAAAGTTTTATTAAAAATTATATGGCTGCGATAAAAATGAAATGTTAATTTATGCCGCTCGATATTTCGACTATTCTTTAGACAGTTCATATGCATTTAAATTTTTATTGGTTATCATTTTCTGTTTGTAACTATAATTTTAAATAATATGATTATAAAATAAATAATAAGAGACAATAAAAAGAAATGAAGTCAGTCCACCTAATAAATGAAAAAACATTTTTAATCAGAATCAGACCTAAAACATGAAATAAAAAGATAATAATAATTTAGCCTAAGTACAATATTAACATTATTCATGTTGAAGTGAAAGGAGCATCAGAAAAGCATAGGATTGAAAGGATATGGAAAAACGTTGTTGCGAGGGTTGAAAGCCCAACATTTCGCGGGACGGTAACGACGCATGGAACGAGTCTTGCGGCTAGGACCGTACGGCAAATTGAATAACAAAGCTCAACCCTCGGCGGAATGGCGAGCGCTGCAGTTGCGAACTGCCCCGACGATTCCACCGTTTCACCCTCGCTCCCGTTTTGCGTAACGATCTTATTTGCCAATTCCCCGGCATATTGATCTGTCCTATAAGCTCGAGATATGCGCACCGAGCGCGGAGAAAATTGTTTACTGCTGTGACTTTTGCCCGATTCAGTTTGTGCGTGTGGGAAGGTCGTTTGATATCATTTGTAGTAATTTATTCTATGTGCAAATGATTATTTCTGTCGAGTCTTAGAAAATCGAAAAAAAAAGAAACATGAAAATGTTTTCGAAATTGAATAGAGTTTTGGAAACAAGTATAATGTTAAAATGATAGAACTAAAACATTTTTAGGAAAAATAAATATTCCAAGTCAGAAAAAGTTTGCACATATCAAATTCTATTTAGACTCTCGAGTTCCCACAGGCATCAAGGAGCAAACGGCAACTTCAGAGGCGATAGAAATGACGCGGGTGATCGCGAGGAATTACGCAAAGAGAAAAACTTCCTTGAATGGATTCCCCCATTGACATAAGTGAATCAACGACTTATGCCAGCAAGTGATTGGCAGATTTAATCCTTTAACAAAACGGAAGAATACAACGCGTAGAAGACGATCGGTGCGTATAGGAAAGAAGAAACGGAGCCGCGCGTCTGTGAAAGGCTCTCTCTCTTCTCTCAAGACCTAATGATCGCGCTAGCGTAAAAGGACGTCGATGTGACGCGTGGCGCGTATACATATATATACCGCAAACGATCGAGCAGAGTCACTGCCCCTAATAATCCAGCGCGGGCGCACGCCAAAGATAATCGAGCCGCGTACGACCCCTCGGTGCACGACGAGTCTCTCGGGATGAGTCGGCGACTTTTGACTTGCCGACTCAATTTGCCTCTAATAAGTCTACGTAAGCGCCGATTCTGCCGAGTATTTTTCTTTTTTTTTTTTTTTTTAACAGCGACGCACTCACGGCAGTTGCATCCATTGCAGTTATATATAGACGGCTTTTTCGCGTCGCTCGTTTGAAAGGTTATAATGAATAATTATACAGGAAAGAGGAATGCATTTTTTCAACTGAGTGTTCTTAACGTTGAGCCAAGTCAGGGCTAAATTAACCTTTTGGAAGCTAATATTCTTTCGGACTAGCAACACTTATTGGGTACTATTATAAAGCTCTGTTCAACAAGTTAACACGTCATTTTAAGGTGTTTCAGTAAAATTTTAACTTACAGGGCATGTCCAAAAGATTAATTTTTCCGTCTGATAGTACTTAAAATGTAATTATATATAAATATGTAAAAAATAAATAGAGAATAAATAAAAAACACGAAGCAACTTATTCGAGTTGTTAAACTTAAACCAATAACCAAATAAAAGATTTGATGAAATTAGGAAAGATTGTGCTTTCTTAAAGATTAAACTAATGTAATTTGTAGACTTAAAACTAGCTTACATATTAGTACTTAAGAAAAATGTGCGATTGGCAAGAGATGAAAGGTGTGTGTGAAGGGCGGTGCAAGAAAAGATAAGTGTACAGTTACTGTCATAAAGTTTATTATACATCACATGTTTTAACAAAATAAATAGCATTATCACTCTAAATTTGGAAAAACAATTTGTCAGGCGCAAAAGAGTTGAGAGGCGTAGAAAAGGGGGGAATTATTAGCGGTATATGTGTGAGTACACAAGCTACATAGCTCAAAAGAGAGAGGATGTCGTCGCGCTCGCGCGAACGCGCTCCACGTCCAATTTATTCCGGCCCCGAGTTTATTCCGACTCCCCGGGTGCGGCGCGCGGGCGCGCACCCCTAATGCGCCGGACGATTTCTCGCGCAGCACTAGAGTCCCTCTCGTTCAGCCGCGGAGGCTGCGGGGAAAGGGATCTCTCTCCCCGAGATGTTATGATGGGACATTTCATGGCTCGAAGGATCCGGCGTCTAACGGCCCGTGCGATATTAGCGCGAGGGGAGAGCGAGCGAGACTCGCCCCCTTTCTCTTTCCAGACATCATTTCAACCCCCCCCCCTCTTCCTCCCCACGGTTGATCTTTTTCACTCTGCTTTTTATTGCCTCCCCTCGGCGACGAATCGCAATTTGTCTTTCCCGTGTGCGTGTGTATACGCGTATGCGCGAGAGAGCCTCGTTTCCTGCGTGCGATTCCCCGTTCTTTTTCCTCCTCCTCTCTCCCCCTCTCTCTCTCTCTTTCTCATCGCCTTGCGGAGATTGAGGGAGGAAGAGGATGAATTGAGAGTGATTGATCGTCGTACACCCCCGAAGGTATATATACACCCGAGACTCTAGAGTGGATAAGAGGCGGAGGCCCGGTATCTCTCTTCCTCTCTCTTTCTCTACCTAAACGAAACAAGAACAAGATTAGAAGGTTTCGAAGCAGTAAATGGTTAATCAACTTACGTTCTTCGTCCGCGATAGCATGGACGGGGGGTGATTGTGTGAGACGCAGAGGAGCAGCGATTTGGCGAGCGGCGGTTGAGACGTCAAGAGCGGCGTTGACAAGAGCAAGGATTCGAGAGCGAGGAGCAAACGTTGGTCGCTTGTTTTGCTTTGTTATTCTCATATATAATATATACGCACTATTTCGGCGTTCTTATCGTTTTATTCATTTTCTTTATGTCGCACTTGTCACATTAGGTGTGTGTGTGTCTGGTGCGTGCCACAGTTCGAAAGAAAATAGAATTGAGAGTCTTTGGGGCGCAAAGGAGTTGTTGTTTGTAATCGGTCGATCAATGAAAAGTGACGCGTACGTTTTGTTTTACTCACAAAAGCATCGTTTATTTTCCTCTGTTTCTCATTTTTTAATGAATTTATAATCTTCATAATAATAATAATCTAATAATAATAATTAATAATAATAATTAATAATTAATAATAATCGTAAGATACTAGCATCGAGATAGGGCCGATCGTCGTGATATGAGAGGACCTATACGTCGCGCTCGCGCGACCAATAATAGTAATAATAATTTTTGTTCATAATTAGACGAGAAAATTTGATTTCGTTCATTTCGTTTTCCTTTTCTCTCATTTATTCTCTATATTTATATATACTGAACTCTGTCGATTCACATATTCATCCAATATGGAGAATCGAGGACGCTTCACAAAATCGGCGAGACTACGCGCAACTTTTGTGACTAGTCGCCTTAATGTTTGTCTCTATATATATATAACATCATCTACGTATCTTAAAAGTGTTGTATTTTGTGTATGTGTCAGTGTCCTTAGGTGTACCTACGATGTGTACGTGTAAGTTTCCTCCGTACCGTGTTATCTCTTAACTGTAATAATTAATTCTGTTTTATCTCGTTGTCTCTTACGCTCGCACACGTTCCGCACACGCTCACATTCGTTCACTCGATAGCTAAAATTTTCATCAGTATATGTCTTTATACAATGTGTGTCACAACGTCGCAGCGTATTATATATAATAAAACCTACCGCAAAGAAAAACAACAAGATATATCCATCCACTCGATTCTTCTCCCGCGCGTACACTCATCTACTCTTTCTCTCTACCTCTCCCACTCTTTCTCTCTCACTCTCTATCCCACACACACACACAGATCACGCGGTGAAATTGTCAGGCAGTCGCGCGCACTATATATAGCTATTTACACGTGTTTCTCATTTGTTTGTTCGAATAATAATAATAATATATGTATATTTATATATCGACAGATCACGACTCTCTTTCCGCTCATCTCCTTTTCTCGATCGACAAAAAAGACAGCAGTCGGTACAATTTTGGTGAAAAGTTTATAGTATAGCAGTATAGTCCTAATCTCGGTATAAGTATCTCTCGAGTCGAGTCTTTAATCAAAAACATGTGGCGTGCGAGGGAGAAGGGGGTAGCGCGTAGGAGTGTCGGCCTAGAGACTATGTACAGGTGGCGGCGAGGATGGCGACGGAGTCTGAGCTTGGCCGGGAGTGCCGGGATTCTGGGAGTAGGAGTTGGCAGCGTGCTGCTGCTGCAGCTGCTGGACGTGGTGCTGCTGCTGGGTCTGGTAGTGGTGCGAGGGCGAGGACTGCATGCCGAGCATGCTCGCCTGGGAGCCGTGGTTCTGGTGGAGGAGGTTCAGGTTCAGCGGGTAGGATAGGGGGGAGCCCAGGGCCGCGTGGGAGGCTGCTCCGGGCCCCACCGGGCTCAGTGCATGCTCATCCCGGCGTGAGGATGATGATGATGATGATGGTGATGGGCCGAGACGGAGGCCGCCGCCGCGTGATGATGAGGATGGTGGTGCATTAGCGGCGGGAGATGCGGGTGGTGGGGATGGTGTTGGCTCAGAGACGAGGGATGAGTCATCTGCATGGGGGTCATGGGTGCCGTCGACTGATGCGACAAGGTGTTGTTGGCGCTGCTCTGCTGCGAGCTGGTGCTGGTGTCCTGCGAGCCCCCCGGGCCCTGCTGCTGGCCCTGCGCCTGAGAGCCCAGCTGCATTTGCTGCGACTGAGCCCCCGGCGGGACCGGCGGCTGGCCCGGCGCCTGCACCTGGGACACCTGCACCGGCTGCGCCGCCGAGCTGGAAGTGGGACTCTGCTGACTCGCGTTGTCCTCGCTGTCGGAGCAGGACTCGGCCGACGAGCTCCCCGCTCCCCCCTTGCCCTTGCTGCCGCTGCTGCTGCTGCTGTGCGTCTTGACGTGCTTCGCGAGGTGATCGCTGCGCATGAACCGCTTGTTGCAGACCGGGCAGGCGAATCTCTTTTCGCCGGTGTGGGTTCGAAGGTGCCGCTGCAACTCATCCGAACGTGTGAACCGCTTGCCACAGAAAAGCCAGTTGCAAACAAACGGTCGCTCACCCGTGTGCCAGCGCAGGTGGGCCTTCAGGTGGGACGTCTTCCCGTAGACCTTGCCGCAGCCGGGTATGTGGCAGCTGTGGATGTTCTTCTTCCTGAGGTGGACGCCCGCAGGACCCAATCGCTCGGCCTCTTGGCAGTTGGGACAGTCGCAGGTGGCGCGGCCAGTGTAGCGGCGCTGCGAGCGCGGCGACGGGGCCTGGCTGACGCCGCCGCCGGCGCTCGCGGCGCTGCTCGCGCTCTGGGGACTGCTGGCGCCGGTGCTGCCGCCGGAGTGGTGGTGGAGTCCGAAGCCAGGGGGTCCGCCCGGGAGCATGGACTTGTACGTGTCCTGCAGGAGGTTGTGCCCGGCGCTCGTCTGGCTGAGCAGGTGGTTGCCTGCCAGGGCGAGGCTGGTCGAGTAGTCGGCCGAGTAGTTGGCCATCTGGGCGGCGTGCACGCCGACGCCTACGGTGCCGCTGACGTCGAGCCAGCCGCCAGCCGTGGCGGCGCCGTGCACGTCCCACCAGCCGTCGGAGGTCTTGAGGCCGCCGTGACTGGCGCCGGGCATGGCGTTGAAGGGCCAAGACTCGTAGGGGTGGCGCCCGTATACGCTGCACGATCCCAGGGTGGCGCCCTCTACTTTGCCGAGAATGCTAGTCTGGTGGTGGTGGTCCGTAGCCGGTTGGGCACTGGCCGTGCCGGGAAAGTAGAGGTCGCTAGCGTACTGGGGTGCCGTAGAGGCGCACGAAGTGACCGGGGCGCGGGCGTAGCCGCCACCTGTGCTGCCGGCACTGCTCGTTGCGGTGGGCCTCTGCGTCACGCCAGTACTTGTGCAGCCAGCGTTGCTAGAATGTTGAGGCGAGCTGCCGCTGCTCTGGGGGCTCTTCTTCCAGGGGTGAAAGCCTTTGCCCACAACCGCGTCCGCCAGTGGTGGGGGGCTCTTGCTGTTGAGCTTGTTGCATTGTGCGGCGAGCATTGCTAAAGGCGTGCCGCGCAATCCTGGATGCTCCTGTAACAAAATAAACAAATGGAACCTTGAGTTACTCCACTCGCTTTTTTATTTTTCTGAAAGTTGTATTCATATAGAGGGATACGTTTAAGGTAGCCATTTCGCAACTCGGGGAACGAGAATGTAGAAATTGACGGTGTAAATTTAGGCAAAGTTTACGCCCGATCGGAAAAACCATAAACTTGTTGCAAGAAACGATTAGACTTTCCCAGAAGTAGAAAATATAAAACGTCTTGCTCATTATAATTTCATTATTTTAGGGAGTAGCTCGCGCGTTTGAGCTAATAATATTTTTGTTGAGGGTGCTCAGGGCCGAAAGGTCTATAGGTCGGTAGGTAGACGGCCGTTGCATGTAATCGCACTTCAAAATAGCTCGGAGAGGATATAAAAAAGGTCTGGTCGCCGCCGGTCCTCTTTCGCTCCCAGGGTCCCGAAAAGGCAGGCGAAAGTCCTCCCTGAGGGTGCATAATGACACTAAATTGGCGCAGCGCTTGTTCCTAGCCTAGAGAGAGGCAGAAGGACGAAAGAGCGGAACGGCGAAAGAGAGGAGCGCGCGGAGGTCGGATAAACGAGAAGAGGATGAGGGATGGGAGATTGGCCTCGTCGCGGGGTAATGAGGCTTGGGGCGACTCATCTGGAGCAGTTTCATGCAAATTGTCCTCGGGGCATGGATGCGTGTGTGTGGATATAGTACCTAATAGCTATTGCGAAATTCTTAACTCGTTTTGGGTGCTACTGATGATGTGAAAGTCGCGTTAAATACCATTTCGCGGAAACGATCAACGGTAATAATTCCTTTAAAAAATGATTTATTTTCTTTTAGTTATTCAGTCAGTTTACACCTCTTGACATCAAAGACTGAAAAAATCCACATTGTAAGTAGTAGAAGGAGCATGAAATTCACCGGTACACAATTTCCATGTGCACGAATCCTTTGGCAAGGCTCAACTTGGCATCGTCCCTGATCTGAATTTCAATTCCAGCGAGAGAGGGAGAGACTACCTTATTCGCATGTACATACAAACTCAGTCACCAAAGGGCCTTTGCGAGGAAAAAAAGAAACAGAGAAGGAAGAACGAGCCGAGCAAGTTAACCATCCGCAAGAGCCGTGCAAACATGCCGGCCCCGAAAAAGCAGTCCACAAGGACAAAGAAAATAAGGATGCGGAGTGCCGAAAGAGAGGCGAGCGCGAGAGCCCAAAGGATATTTCGGACGAAAAGGTAAAAGGACCGGAGGAGCCACGCTTGCGGAAGCAGTAGGTAGTAGCGCCTGCAGGAAATTAAAGTCTGGCGGCCGCCGCGTGGCCATTAGCAGCCGGCGCCATCGAGGCGATGACACGCCCCCGCTCGCGGTCCCTCTGTCTTTCTCTTTCTCTCACTCTCTATCTCGCGCTCGCACCAATACGCTGTCGGAAAGACAACGCTGTGCTGCTGAAGTCGCGAATTTCGCTATCTCTCGTGTCGCTTTCATTGATATGGAAACTCACTGGGTGCGCTACGCCGCCGTCGATAAATTATAAAGGGGTTGAATGTGCAGGGCAAATTGGACGATCCAAGCTATATCTTCACGTGTATAAGAAAAGGGGTTAGAGCGCCCGTGCGTGGTATGCGGGGCTGTGCGTCGATCTTTACAGTCACACAGGTTATAGTTAGAGACTGCGTGCGTTCTATACATGGCTAATCGCTTGATCGTACACTCAAATACTCAGTTTTCTCAATATTGCACGAGTGCTGTGTGGTTTATACATTATTTTCTGTATATCCTACGATATATAAGCATGGATATTCAGTAAATAAACTGCTTTCTCTGATTCATTATCGTGTTTTACAAATGTCGGTTAATAAAATTGACAGCCTCATTTGTAGAATGGAATTAACTAGAAGCTTAAATATAGGTATTTATTGTATGGTATAATTTAACAATGAGTTATCTAAAACTTGGAAAAGAATTGTTGACTTTTAATGCAAGAATTATGTTACGTTAAAGTTAGAATTACTGTGAATGAATGTTCGCTCCATTTAAAAAAAAAATTTCTAACAGTTATTAGTATACTATTATTAGTGGCAAAAGATTATACGCGGATAAAAATTTTCCTTTTGAAAACTGCAAAATTCAAAACGAGCTAATTACAGTTCCCGGCTACTTTAGCTTGCTCGACGTAATGATTCAGTACAAAAGTGCTTACGCAATTGTCAAAGCAATTGTGAAGGGCAAGAAAACATTTATGTTTTTTTTTTACGTAAAGCATAGCAATTAAATATGACAACAGAAAGTCCGATAAAAAAAAAGTACCTCATCGAAATACGAATGAAAAATGGTAAAGTAATACATTGCGCATTACATCGAAATATTTAACGGCAGATTCTGCTCTATTGACACAGTAAACGACGACAATATTAATTCCCTTTGTGAATCTACACGTACGCGTACACACAACGTTGAAGCTCAGTCACAGCAATTTGCTCTATGCAATATTGACACGACTATAAGCCTCGCGGAATAGGCTATATATGTACGCATGTCCGAGCGGCGAGTTGCTATTACAGTTCTATTTTTTTCGTTCTTTATCTTTCTCGCTAAAAGTTGCAGCGATAATTCCAATGAACCACATTCCCCGAAATGCAAAAGAGAAAATTCGCGCGCCAGCCTCATCTGCATCCCAACGCGAGGAGAAGCAGAGAAGAAGAATCACAGGCAGACGGTTATATACGTGTGTCTGAGTGTGCGAGTGGAAAAGGTGGAGTTTCCGCGACGCGTACGGGGTTGCGCGCTCGCACGTATCTCGGCTGCTGTACGACGCGCCGCGGCCACGCCCCTCGAGCGTGCGCCGCCGCCGCTGGCGTGACTGGATAGAGTTCTCGTATTGATCCGACGACTACGCGACGACGGCGACGAGCAGTAGTGCGGTGCGCATATATATACTTCCCGCGGAACAATGCGGAGCCCTCTCGGAGACATTGCCGCGAGCGCACCCCTTTCTCTTTCGTTGTTTTTTTGTGCCCGTGGTAGCGGGGGTGGAGATCGAGTGCAAAAAGATTTTCTTTTCTTTTTTCTTGTTTTAAAATTTTTTTTAGTATTTTTTTGTTGTTGTTGGGAAAGTGAGGAATGAAAGAAATGCAAAGAACGTTAGTGTATAATCGTGCTTTCTATTTTATCGTTAATAGTTAGAAATTGAAGGATAGTTAATAATTGCAGTAGATAGAGAATAAATAGAATGGAAATTTTCAAAATAAACTTTCTTTAAACGAACAGTTGCGCCCATAACTTCTTAGCACTTCTATAACGATGATATAGCTATGTATTATTTAACAAATTGCCATTCAATTTTATTAACGAGTCAATAGAAAAAAGGTTAATGTTGTTATAAATGATGGTATTGCAAAAGCGGTTATATTTTTATCGTCTATCGGAAGATTCATTAGGCTATAAATCTTAGAATTATGATCAGCTAACAGCTTGGAAATACTACATTTTGGAATCCACTCTCAATCATTCAAAAATTTGAAAGTAAAATCATTATGCAACTCGTTGAAGAAACGCTCGAGCGTGTGTATTTCACGACAACGAGCTCCGCATACGAAAGCGCATATATACTACTCACACAGCCGCACATACACGTATGCAGGATTGCGCGAGATATCGCAAGAAATTGCTGCAGTGCGATGAAAAGGTGTCGGCGCGAGGGCACGGCACTTCATTGCCGTCGTGGCGTTGCCGCCGCTGCTGCGCGTAATTGCCGAGGCAATAGTCGTTGGCCGTTCGCGCACAACACGAGGTGAGACTTTCATCGCGCGCGTTTTATAAAGGCGCGTACCTATATGTATGTATATACACGCGCTCAGTCGTCGTGTGAGAAATGTAGCTTGATTATTCAAGGCGTGTCTTGCGCGCTTGCTTACCACGCGTAATTGTCTTTGAATTATATCAATTGTAATGCGCGCGCAAAGCACGATTCAATTTCGCGCGCGCGCTCGACGCGTTTGATCATCCACGGCGTGTTCCCTTACGTCGGCCGTAAAAGAGAAATACAGGAGAGAGAAAGAGAGAAAAGTAGCTTTAGATTAATGTAAATTGCGGAGTTTGGAAGACTTTGGCGAAAATGCAGGCTTTTTTATGAGTTCAAAGAGTAAGAATCTAAACTGTAACGCACGAATGGACTGGGTTATATACGGTGCTTTCATAAATTTCAAATTTCGAGCGCAATTTAAAACCCGTAATACCCCGTAATAATCCCGAATTTTATATCAAAATTTGCACTCAATAAAAAGACGCAGAAGGAGATTAATATTGGCTATTGCTGCGTTCATTCGCGAAAAGCCCACAGTCTGCATGCTCAACTGTCCGCGCGGGTGCACGAAGAACATTATCATGTAATATCGGAACCGATCTTCCTAAAGGGTCCGCGGTTTCGTTTATTCAGTCCTCATTAATAGAGTAACAGTCTTCTCCCCGAACGAAACCACAGCCAAAGTGGAGGAAAAAAAGGCGCGAGATCGAAGGCCATGCTAAAAAATCATCAGGGCGAGAGCAAGAAAAAAAAGAAGAGACGCTCGCAGAGAATTACGAGGGAGAGAATTGACCCGAGCGCTTCTGCGCGCCGCGGCGGAGTTGAAAGTGAGCTCCCGGCCCCGGGGTTATTCGCAGACCTTTGTCTTAGCCCGCGGCGTCAGAACAGTGACGTCACGCCCCGACGGTGTGCTAAGGCCTTTCAGGGCCTCCCGGAAGGCCTCTAATAGCGCCGCGGCAGCGCATAAGATATTGGGAAGAGGATGGCTGAGGAAACCGTTTGCGTCCTTAACTCAGCTGTGGCTTTGACCTGTTAAAGATGCAAAGTTGTTTTGTTGACTCTTTACAGGTGTTTTCATTGATAACTCGAATAAAAACACCATGTTATAGAAAAGGGAGCATTAACAAGAAACTACGATACGGGAATAATTACTTTGTCGTTTACAGTTCAATAAAATCGCTCGATCGATACTAGCTACCCGTAACAACGAGCCTATTAACCCATCGAACATTTCAATTAAACTTCCCGACTCTCGAAATTCCACTTCCCACGGACTTTTGAGTGCACTTTCGCAGCATAAACGCACGCAAGAACGCGAGCGTAGGGCGATCGACCGATAGTAGCATGCGGGTTACTACTCCCCAATGCTAATTATTTGTTTATCAGCGCAGGTGCATGCGAGTCAGTGATAAGAGAACGGGCAGCCCGCGTCGATAGGAGTTTACGAGGCCCCGGGGTTCATTCGTCTTCCGAGCTTTCCGCTTTTACGGCTCGCGCGTGTGCAACGTAGTGCACGAGTTTTAACGTCTTTTTAAATGTAAAGAGAGGCCGTTGGCGGACTTTTGTGACTTCGTAAGAGTTGGAAATGGCGCAAGGTGAGATTGTTTACGGGTTGTTTCGCGTAAAGAGGTCGTTCAACGCCACGATTTCTGTGGGCTTCTAAATGTTCGAGGAATCTTTTTGCCGAATATTATTTTATATATATTTTAATATTAATTCTGGTATCAATTTATGTCTTCCGTTCGAACCGTATTATTAGAGGGATTTAGTCTCCAGCGATGAAACCGGTTCCCGTTATGCAACTGTCAAAATTTCGGAAACGAGTCAAACAATTTTTTTCGATCGACGCAACAGCTGCTTTGATCTTTCCCTCGTAAGACAGCATTTCAGATAAATGGATTTTTAACTTCTCTCGGTTCTCCCGGTCACGCTTCTCTCGGCGCGCTTTTTCTCCGCTCGCACGTGTGAGCGACGAAAAACTTAATGAAGGACGCGGCGACGACGTCGTCATATTTGTGATCAGAGAACGGTACAAAAAAAAACATCACGTGTTGGGTGAATTTCAGACGCGGTTAATCATCAACTTCATAGTTCTAAGAAGAACTTGACCAAAAACTTTTGTTGTACATTGCTGCAGAGCACTTAATATTGCATTACAATATTCCTCTCCGAGTAATAAGTTTGATAGAAAAATTGCATAAACTTTCTCGTTCACATTAAATATTTGTCATATCTATATAAACTTCCAGCAGTGAGTCATAATAAAATCAATACTCCATATATACGTATTTTTCCTACCCTATTGTTTGCAATGCTACTGTTTATACTACCGCATAGACCTTCGAGTTTCTACCCATAATTTCGATGTTTCGTAGCGAAATAATCGCAAACAAAAAGCCTCAAGTTTCACATGCCCAATTAGCTACGATGGAAAAGTAACATCTCACTTGCACTAAACCTACAAGTTCCCGTCTTGAAGAGTTCAGGGAAGTATCTCCCAATCCACGTGCTTTTCAAAAGAAATATATCGGCGGAGGCGCTCACGTGTATGTAAAAGCCAAGGAGAAAAGTCTCTATCCCTCCTCTCCTTCAGATTAATAATTTTATTCATGAACCCTCGGGGTCTGCTGGATTCGGAACGCTCGCTTCCACGTTAGTTCCCACCGCGGTCCAGTGCTACCTGTACTAGCCCTCGTTCACTCTCTTCTCTAAATTATGTTTTTTAATTAAAGCCCAGCTAGCGTGCAGTGAGCGAGCGAGAAAGAGAGGAAAGAGGAAAGGACGAGCGAAAGGGATAGATCATTACCGTGCGGCTTGTGCTGGCCGTAGACTGCGCTGAAGACGCACGCGGACGCTACACCTAGTACAAGACACCTAAGCAAGCACACGCGCGCACACATCGAAAAAGATTCGCCCGGGGCCACAAAACAGGGAGCTGCCAAGATTTATTCGGCTATCGGGGCCTGCACTGGGCCTCCACCGTTCCCCTTTTTGCTCCTCTACCTCCTAATCCTCCGCCTCTTCCTCATCATCATCATCATCATCGTCGTCGTCGTCGTCGTCGTCTTCGTCGCCGTCGTGGTCCTCGTCATCCCCGTCGTCTACTTTTATAATTTACCGTGTTTTTGTTCCTCTGTTTTCGGCCGCTCTCTTATACCTACTACCCGCGCCTTTTTTATGCCTGTGTGTATATGTATACAAGCGAGAGGGGCTAGACGTATCGTGTGGCGCTCGACAAAGTCGAAATTGGCCCGAGAGAGAGAGAGAGAGAGAGAGAGAGAGAAAGAAGCTTAACGATTTCCGGGTAAAGGGTCCGGGTGAGACCTTTCGTCGCGAAAGAGAGAGAGGGGGAGGCCGTAATTTCGTCCTTAAGAGAGGTCGACTTTTCGGAAGCGCATATTGCGCAAAAAATATCGTTAGAGAGAGAGAAGTGTCTGGATCGCTGATCCGTCCTCTTTTTTTATGCTAGGTCAAGAGTCTTGTAGTGAAATTAGATGAGCCAGAGGGTCTATGAAGTGAATTTTTGGCAAAATTGGGTTGTAATTAGGACGAGTAAATGAATTTTTAAGTAGGATAAAAGAAATCTCTGAGAAGCTATAGCCTTCAGAGTAATCTCATTCAGGTGTAAAAGTGTTCTTAGAAAACTCGGACGAATCAATAAACGCTCATTTCCTGAAATTGTGAATTTACTAACAGTACAACTAAGTACAGATAGAAAAAAGTAAATCGTAAGAGCAAAATGTTATTAAATTATAATATCGATAATTTCAACGGTATAGACTTGACGCTAGAGCTGAGTAGAAAATTACCGGCTACCTTACTTTCGGCCGGCCGATAACCACTTAGCGTTTAAGTTTCTAACGGAAGTTTTTTGCTTGGGTTAAAAAGCCAAAATAGAATGTAATATAACTAAGCGAAAAAATAATCTTAACATCTTAATTACGAGAGTAGAACTAGCTAATAAGTGGAGGAAAAATGTACTAGGAGATTGAGAGTCAAAACAGGAAGTTGAAAAAAATCAGGAAAAAAGATAAAGAGTATAGCCCACATAGTAAAAGAAATAAAAATCATATTTCATCGTATATATAATTAAAATTGTATTATCATGATGGAGAAGGTACAACAATAAAATCAGTTATAATAATCTGTTAACCACACCAATGAGTTGTCATCGTAACTGCAAAAATCTACAAGTGTAGGGGACGAACGTTACATTGAAGAATAAAAAGAATGGAGGGTACAAGGCACATCGAGCTTCTAAAAAATCAACTCCGAAAAAAACGAAGACGGACAAGCGGGCGAGCGCGTGAGAGAGAAGAGTTCGGCCAATTCATTAGCAATCGTAAATCTGTCGCCCTACCGGCGTTGAATATTAAGCAGACATTACTGCCTGACCATAACTCGCGACCAGTTAGCTCGCCTCCCCGCTCCGCCCCCTTGCCTTTTCCTCTCTACCCCGTTCGTAGCATTGCAGTCGATACGCGTGTGCGCGTAGTTAAAAAAAACCCACGTCACACTAAGCCGGCCGAAGCTTAGTGACGCGGAAATCTTCACCGAGACGGAAAAGAGCGACGACGCAACCGCGCACGCGGCTTTATGTCTTCATTAGTCGGATAATGAGAGCACGCTGTAAATCACGCGGAGCGCATCCTTCGACGTATTTGCCTGACCGCACAAAGGCCGTAAAGCTCCGAGCGGTGGCCGCGACCAATTAGCGCGCGATCTGTCGCGCGAGTATCTTTTTCTTCCTCTGGCAATTTTCGTAACAGTAGCGCGTGTGCAGCGTGCTATAGTGTAAAAAGCTCGCTGGCTCGGAGCGCTGGAAAATAGCGAAGACGGAGCTGCTTTTGTAAGACTTTGAGGGGTTTTTCGCGCGGTGATTTATGGCGGTCTTGAAAAGCGGGCGCATGCAGGAGTATTTTCTAAGAGCGCGTAATTACGATGTACTTTGCTTGAAATATATAGAAATTATACCAGCGGGGCCTGGTCCGCCAATCGTTTTAGCTACGAGACTATACGCGAGGGGAATTTACATGAGGTGGTTAAGATGTTTATACTGACAGTAAGTCATCTTAATTTCCGTGCAAATGTGTCGTTTGATCCTCGAGTGAGGAGTCATGTTTACTTTCTCGGGAGCACGGAAAAAGTGAGTTTAAATAGTAGAGCCTGTTCAAGTGGATGGAATCGATGTATCGGCCGGTGTAAAGAAAGACTAATGGCTATAAGATAACGAGAAATACAAGAATATATGGGGAATTGAGTTTCAAAGAATAATATTGATACTTTGTTCATCCCGTACGTAATAGGGTTCACGTTCAATACTTGATCAATTTATATTTACCATTTTAAAGTCTCTTCTATTATTTGTTATATTCAAATGTGAGACTTTACTTCCATGTAAAAATTCACACTAAATTATTCACTAAATAGATAAATAATTTAATAAGCAAGAAGGCGGGACTTTTCAGAATCATTTGCAACACGTACAAAATCTAATAAAAGTTACAGCACTCCAAGACAGCAGCTATATACATCCAATTACTAAATAATTCACAAAAGTTTACACGCGGGAGTTAAATCCACATTGAAATACGATAGCAGCGTAAATTCGCTTATTTTGCATGAATGAAAAGCACCGACACTGCGTTCGCTCGTCGTTAAACATATAACAGTAATGAAGTCCGTGCGGCCGCAACCGCGTACGCGCGGTAGCATCTCCACCGTGGGCGCTTTCCTCTCTTCTCCGCTCTCTCTCTCTCTCTCTCTCTCCCGCTTCGGCCGGAGGCGCAAACTGGCGTACATCAGGAGCCGAGGCATTAGCATATAGACAGAATTGGCCGCCGGCAGAATCTCTTTCGCGTGTGTATAACAGAGGCGCGAGGGCGAGTAGCGCAAGCGGTAGCCGCGCGTTTTTATTAACGATCGCCGTACTTTCCGTGCGTGGGTCGGAGGCAGTGCAGTAGGAGACGTCGGTAATTTGTTTTATTAATGCGAGCAGTCGAGAGAGAAAAAGATAGAGAGAGAGAGAGAGAGTTCTGACCGCAACGCTGCAAACTTGGCGCACGCGCGGTTCTGTGGCTTTGTTTCGCAATAGTTCTGCGTAGGCACGCGGTGTGTAGTGCTCTAGTTTTATGGCGCTTCGATTTTACGCTGATTTCTGCACGACTTTTTTGCCCGGCGCTCCGCTGATTTACGGCGCAGGAATTTTGCATGGTGGAAGCGCTGCTGCTGCTGCTGTTGGTGCTTTTTCTTTTAAGACAATAATTTACGGCGGCTCGAAACGGCTAATAAAGTGAAGAAGCAATGATTTTAATTAACCTCCTCATTATATCGTTTAGTAAAAATCATTCATATCGAGGAAAGTAAGAGCGATAATTGACCGTCGCTCGAATATCTCCCGTATAAGGAGCGCGAATATACCGAATTCATTAACAGTCTCTCTGCAATTACGAAATCGAGCTTCCCATACATATATACAGAGTTCTCGTATATTATTGACTTTATTAAGCTAAAATCACCGACGGCGGTGGTCTCGCAGTGCGCGCGCGCTTTCAATTAGATATTCGAGCCCAGGATCCCGAATTAGACAATAAATTAGCCGATATTATTAGCATATAAACGAAGAATCAAGCGCGCCGACGCCACCACCGCCTTCTTTTTTTCATCTCTGTCGGCCGACGAATCTTGAAAATTCGGGTGTGAATAGCTATCGGCCGAGCGGACTCCCGAAATATTATTGATGATTTCCTATAAATTCGTCTATCACGCTTTTTTGGTAAATCGCTGCTGGGTTTTATAGCATCGAACGAGTCGTTTTTTCGAAGGTTGCATAATCAATTTTCGAGGAAATTTTATTTTTATCTTCGCGATATATAGTGATATGGTAATGCATTTAAAGGCTTTTATGATTTATGGAGGATTAATAATAATAAAAATACAGTAAAAGTCAAGTTTCATTCATAAATAATTTAATTCGATATTAGTATTTTGCATATATTTTCAGTGCTTCATCAGTAATACTGCTTCATCAACAAGTTAGTATATTCACATGAACAAGTCAGCAATGAAATTATGCAGGTACCAAAAACAAATATAAATATTTTTAATTTCTTATAAACCTCATTTACAATTATATTAAAAGCCACTTCGGATAACGAAACGTAAGTGCAGCAGAAGCAAGCAGCCGTACTCTCGGATGATTTGCGAAAAGAAGTAGGCACACGAATATTTATACATCGCACCCGCGCGTAATAACACGGCAGCCGCGCGGGACGAGCGTTACAAATAGTGAGGCGCGTGTGCTCCGACCGAAGCGGCCCTAAATCACGCTTGTCAGTCGGTCCCGCGAGCTTTTTCTCTCTCTCCCTCTCTTACACTCTCGCGTATACATATATATACATATCCCATGCATACGGCGAGAAGAGTGTGCGAGATATTGCAGTACGAGACTGTTTTACAGTAGAAACTCTCTCTTTGCGTTCTGACAAATCGCGGCTGCCGAGATAGCTGTTGAAACCTCGTTCCCACCCTTGTCAAAGCAAGCCGCTCGTTCGTTCGCTCGCGTGGACGGAGACGGGGAGCCGAAAAATGAAATCGACAAGAGAAACGGACGGCGAGGAGTAGTCGCTCCTTAGCGGATGATGTATGCGACAGGGTTTTACGAGGACGTATTATAGAGGTGAGGGTGTATATATATACATGTGTGTGTATTTTTGTGTGTGTGTGAAGGAGAGTGAGAGAGAACCAATTTTAAAAATGCCAAATCAATATTTATTGTTCTTCTCGTTGTGCGCCGAGCAAGTAGAGGATGTCAGGGTATTAATTAGAGTTTATTAGATTACTATAACGCTTTTGCTTAGTGCCTTGAGTATGACAAAGAATAGCCACTAGCTTCATAATCGGAGAATATTTTTATTAATAGAGAGAGTTATATTTTTCATAAAGGGTAAGTCTTGATTCATCAATTTTAATTATTCATATAACTATAGCATGCGAACATTCATTGCACACTTCACCTATGCTTTACAAAAACAAAAAGTATACTGTTGAAAAAGGGCAACCTTTTTAAATCTCGCACAACTGCACTGTACAACGATTTGCAGCGCGATGGCAGCAGCAGTCGTCGTGTGCACGCGGCTGCATGTGTTGTTATGCAGGATGCGAGCGAACGCGTGTGCATGAAGAGGCATGCGTTTACAGCTCGGTTTTGCAAGCGGTTCTACTTGCGCGATGAAGCTATAAATCCTGTGCGAGCAAGTGAGGGAGAGGAAGAGAGAGAGAAAGAGAGAAGACACGCGAACCAATTTGTTCTCCTCTCTCCCTCTCACGAGAGAGAAGGAGCCTCGTCTATACGCAGAGCCCTTTGAAACCTCGCGATAATTAACAATCACTTCTGCACGGCTCTTTGAAAAATACGCATCGAACTTCTCACGCGTATGGTCGAGAAATCTGTCGTGCGAGAGTGTGTATGTACTCTGAAATTCAAGTGCAAACGAAGAGGTCGAGATTTTTTTTTAGAAAACGACCGGAATTCAAATTTTAACGCAGTAATTTTTTTATTCTTAATTGTTCATTTTGCGTGAAGTTTACAAAAAAATTTTGAACTTCAGCATGTTTCGTTATGACTGTTTATTTTTGTAATTATTTCACTTTCGAAGGCTGTTAAATTCTCTTGCCGTAGAAATTATTCGAGTTTTAATTTTGCCTTTAACAAGACCAGCAGTTAAAACCTGACAACAGAATTTATTACAATAAAAACAAGATTTAATTATGCTGTAAATTGTATTAATCTTAAATTAATAAAAAACTTATTTCATTAAAAGAAAGTAAAAATCTATTTACAGTCATGCAATGGAAGAAATTACGTAATTGAAATAACGCGCACCTATAATTAATTAAAAGCAACGATCACAACAGTGATTCCGAGCAGCCTAATGGAAATTCATGCGCACAAACACACGTAAAGCCACATAATACCCCCGAAACGACGAAATAAGTCTCTGCAAATCTCGTTACGAGCCGCTCACGAGTCGGCTTTAATCCAATCCCGTGAGCAGCAACAAGAAGACTAGACTCCCTCGTCGTCCCGGGCTTTATATTCGATCACAGCTATTGAATCACTCCATTAAATAACGCGGCAACGCGCACACAAAGCTGCGGCGTATATATCCCTCTAGTGAAAAGCGCCTCGTGTTCTCTCTGCGCTATATTTCGAACCCCCTTGGATCGCTGCAGCCGACTGTGACATATTAGGCCACCCCCGGAGGTCGAAGCTCGAGCGTGTATATTATATGTAAGAAGGGTGACTGGTTCTCTCTCTCTCTCTCTCACTCTATCGTTCTCTCCTTCGCTCCTTTGCATTGACCTTTGATCCACATTCGTATATGTCGTGTGTGTGTGTGTATGAGAACGCGTGGGAGCTAGAGTTCGTTTAGTTCGGAACTCATAAATAAATTATGACTATATTCTTCCGTAGTTTGTCTTCCCGCAAAAAGCCCACCGGTTTGTGATAGTTTGCTATATACCGACGTTTTCATTGTCATACGCGCAGTTTCGGGGAGAAAGATGTATATCTTACGGTGGAACTTTTTCTATATGTGTCTTCGCGAGCCATGTTTCTTTCGTATTTATGCGAGTTTGTATTACTAATCGTAAGCGAATTAGCAGCTATAATGTCTTGATTTATACCTTTTTTTTGGACAGGATTATTGTTGACAAGATTGTGCTCTAAAGTGCCACCAATCATTATATTTAATGATTTTTTGTAACTTTATTCTTTATATTATCTTTTGCTTTTGCGTTACTTCAATTCGAATGAAATATTAGCAGCAACGTTAATTTTCTACCTATTAACACCTACACATGTTTGTGTCAGTGGTCAAAGAGTTAAATATTGTTTTTCTAATCAGAGTAGTAATTATTCGTTTTATTCTACAAATTTACATTTACACTTGCCGCTCGTAAGAGAGGACTTGAAGACTCGATTAATTATTACAAGCTTCAGAAATATTGCATGCGTCTGAATAAATGATGCATCGTACTACATGGGGGAAAGATAGCCGCACGCGCGCGACGTTTAACGCAGTAGAAAGAGAGAAAACAGAAAAAGCGAGGAAAATGGCAGAAACTATAAGGCCACTTATACGCAACTGCGGAAGCCCGCACGCAAGCGCGCGATGTCGATTTAGGAGGCTCTAGACGCACTATAATGCTACCGTCGTCTTTGTCGGCAAGAAGGCACGCGCGCGACACGTTACCTTTAAGTGTACGTATGAGCAAACCATTAACGACAAATCGACGTCACGTAGCTCTCCGGCGAATTTTAGAAAGTACGATTGATCCACGTCGCAAAAAAGGCCCCGAAAAAAGGCCTCGCTCGCGTGAAAGTAAGTAGGCAGGTGTATATATATATATATATATATATGCGAGATCGTTTTTTGCTCGCGAGAGAGAGAGAGAGAGAGAGAGAGAGATAAACGCTGTGGCGTGACGCGCTATACCCACTCGCGAACGTGGTGATTAAGAGAACGCGGGTACGTCGGAAGTCGGGATTTCGCGGGAAGCTAGAATGCGGGATGATGAGTTCGTGATGCGTGGAGAAAGAGAGAAGTGTATAGAAGTATAAGTTGCGCAACCGCGGGGTTGGCTTCGACGAAGCGGGAAGGAAATTCGTGAACACCACGCGAGAGAGAGAGAGAGAGAGAGAGAGAGAGAGGACGACTCTCGTTTGTCGTTTTATGTAACTGCACGCGTGTTGTGTAGAGCGGGCGCGATCGGCTGATGATGGGTTGCGAGATGATGGTTTTTTCCCGATGCCGCTTCTGCTGCCGGGGAGACGAGTACGGAATAGCGGTTCGATGTCGGTTTTGATCGATTCCGCGTATACGTATTTTCCGAGTGTGTCTACTGGATACCGTAGCGCGTGTAAAAATCTAAAGCTGCTTGAAATAAACAACGTTAATATCATGCGCGTTTCACGGAAAGACTTTGCGTTGACTTTAAAATTACCAATATGCGTATATATATAGATATAGTCTCAGTGTCGATCGGCGTAAAGTGGAGCAACCGAGAAAACTAGAGGGTATATATGTGTACCACTAAAATATTTCTGAAAAGGATAATTTTGAAAAAACATACATTGTGCAACACTGCCGCTAGAAAGTTAACGATCACAAATTAAAAATTCCATTACTTAATATCCGACTGTTAGACAATCCCCCAACGTTGTTTTTCGGTCTGTCTGCGACTGAATAATTGAAAACTAAACTCTTAGCAGTAGTAGCGTCGGTTAATTGCGAACGTTATTGGTTTGCAAAACTAGGTTTTTTTTTACACAAATAACCCAATTACTTTACCGGCATAAGGTATTTCACACTGCCGCTCCGCCCGCGCGTAATCAGCTTGCAAAGTTGCACAAGGTAAGTTTAGCGCACCGAGATCTGTACGCGCGATAGTTATAATACAACTGAGTATATTCCAGCTTTTGTTTGTGTCCTGTGTCAAACAAGATTCATTGCATACGTTAATTGGAAAATTTTGTTCCGCGAGCGATAGGAAGTAGATGGGAAAATAGGAATGTTAGCATTCTACCTTTAAATATACGCGATGTTCGTTTAAGCTGATAATCCGGTGTTGATGAGCAAAAGGAGGATATAGAACAGTTGTACAAGTGGCGCCGTACAGTAAAGACTGATCCATTCATGTTTCGACAGAATTGATAAAGTACTTCTTATAGACATAATTATACCTGGATTTATAAGAATCTAGAATGTTTACTACGCGAAAGATAAGATAATTATAACATTAAATTAAGCAATCATCAATAACCATTAAGTTGTCAGTAACAAATGAAATATATTTATAAATACTTGAGAATTAAGTGTACGATACATATATACGAAAAGTTTTTTACGTACAATTCAAACATTTATATGCTGTTGCAGCTCAAATAACACGGCAATTTGCCATTCAGCAAACAAATTGCCGATTTTTTCGTCATTTCGCAGCGGGAAAGAGAGAGCATTAAGCTCATTACTCGCAAGTACCTTCATTTTCCCGGCCGGAGCGAGCAAGTGTGAAGCCGGCTTAAGAGAAAAAATTACATCCGTAGCCACGCACGATACTCGACTCACCGCGTACTTTTTACAGGCTCCCAAACAACCCTCTCGCTGATTTCCAACCCACACTCACGGAGCTTCGGTAAGAACCAATTGAACGTGTATATATATGCTCTCTTCGCGAAAACACGTAAGAAGGCGAGCGAACCTCGAGGGCCGCGCGGCATATACACGCCAAGAGAGAGAGAGAGAGAGAGAGAGAGAGAGAGAGAGAAAGAGGAGCGAGAATGTCGTTCCTCAATTATGCTAACCGTTGCTCGTTCCCTCAGTCCGCGCCAGTCCTGCACGCGACGACGATTCCCTTTTTTCGCTCTTGCCGGTAGAGAAGAGAGAGACACACGAACGACACGTAGTATATACGCGGCGCGCTCTAGGCCTTATAAATATTTAGTTCGTCGCTTATTACGCGCCGTGCTAGCACGCTTGTTAATCTCACACCCGACGAGGGTGTCGGAATAGACCTTGTCTATGTATAAGTCTGTGTGTACACGGTGAAAATTGTCGCGCGCCGCGCGGAGGTGTACGCGGAAAAAATCTTCATAAATGTTAATGTGTGCCGGTGTACCGTGTCGAGTGGGGCGACTTTTGCGAGTGAGTTATGGACGCGCGCCGAGTGAATTTAACGCTCAGAATTTGGTAATTCTTCGCCAGTGTAGTATACATATACGACAATTATGGATATAACATCGACAATTTTATAATTTTCAAATCGATACAGTCTCAACGTTACTGGTAGCACGATGAAAATGCCCAGTAGTAACGAGTTACACCCTATTTGCAGCAAACGTTCGCTCGCGTACGCATAAGCCCTCGCAATTCGAGACAGCGATTGATTTTTTGCGGGTGCAAATGCGCGAGCCATTAGAGTATTGTAAAAAGCCGGCGAGCAAATTGAAAACATATAATGTTTTCCAATATAGCCTACCAATCGACCTACATTTACGAAACGCTAAAGACTCTACATGCAATGAGCAAAAACCGAATATATATAGTGTCCGCGGGGTGCGGCAACGATGCGCCGACAATTTTTCACGAGAGAAAAAGGGAGAGAGACATTGCTCTTGCGATAGGCCAGTGCACGGGCGTACAAACGCGGCAGGTATATTATATATATATATACACGCAGGCAAGTAATGATACTTTCGGCCGCGCGCGGCTGGTTATCGGCGTAAGGTCGAGGAGAGCAATTACCCGAGAGCGGCGAACCGGTTTCAACCTCTCTTTTTCGAGGTTCTGAGCGCGAGCCTGCAATGGGTATACGGGAGAGTCGGATGTTCGCCTGCGACGTGAGCTGTGCTGTGTGCGTGTGTCTGTGTGAGAGCGTGAGCGGTGGTGGCGCGCCTCGCGGCCATTTGGAATTCGGCGTGGATTTGAAGTTTCGAGAGTTGAAGTGGTCTGAAAACGTATGCTGGGTGTAAGGGCACATGCTAGCGGTGAAGGAGAGCCACGTGTTATAAAGTTAGAAAAGTCCTTTGAAAAAGTTATTTTTCTATTTCAATTTCTGATATATTCTTCTACAAATATTGCCGTTCATTTAACTCATCGTTTAAACCAATATATCAAATGATTACCCGTTTACATGTCGAATATAAGAATAGAACCCTAATATTCACTAATGTCATTCAGTCTCTCGAGCCATCAACATCGCCAGGTGACCAATCGTGTCCCTAAACACATCAGCTCTGAAGCACGCACAAAAAGACTCTCCGTTCTCTATAATATACCCACGTGATTCGTCTTCCTCTCTTTATCTCGTGCTCCGCAGGGTCCCCCGATTCAATCGGACGCGCCGTATCATCGGCCCGATAAATCACCCGTGGCGTGCTCTAGCGCTCGCGCACGTTGCGGTAACGCGCTGTTTTGATTCGCCCAGCGGGTGGCACACTCCCTGCTAAGCGCGAGGGGAAGCTATAGCTCGGCACGCGAATCGCGCAGAGGTGCTAGACCGCGCGCTGGGAGAGAGAGATTGGATCTTGATTTAGGGATTTTATATAAGAGGTTAGCTTGATTATGATGTAATTCGCCGGAAATGCGCTTTAAATTCGGTTGGCAAAAATCATCTTAATTTATTAAATTAAGCTGAATGAATTATAAATTAAAGTTGAAGAAAATGAAATTATCATTGAGCTGTGCTAAAATACGCTAGAATTTTATGAATTTTTCTACTTACTTGAATGTATTATTGGATTATTATAGGACTTTGTTTGCAAAATTACATACTAGAATATTTATTATACTCTTTGAATAAAAGAATAAATTGCATGCATTTATAACAAAATACATAAGATCACGGTATGAATAAAGTATGCGAGAAAATAGCGAGTGTACGGAAATATAAATACGCAGAACTATACACCTTATCGAATACGAATAACGCTGGAATATGTCAAATCAATTACGATACGTATACACACTGTACTCGATGTTTTATTCAGCGATTCTCAAGAACTATTCATGCAGTGGGGAGCTTCACAATATCAACGGGAAATATTGCACGAAAAAACTTCAGTAAAGATGCATGCTGCAGGCTAAATTTATCAGATTCTAACAAACTTTTTCTTCCTTCTATAAAGCTATAGTTTTATTCTTGTACTCTACGTATTCTTGGCTAATTCAATATACAAATAACTCTTCTAAGAATAGTATCAGCTTGAATAAAACTTCTCAATAAGAACTTTATATGAGTAAGAATAGAGTAAATAGGTATGTTGGTAACAAGAGTAAATTATACACTCGTATTGTATTAATTAATTTTTCATTTTAAATTACATTTGTTTAATATTTATAGGATTGGACAACTCGTTACGGAAAGGTCATTGAAAACTTAACGTTAACTATTAATTCATTACGATGCCAAAAATATATTCCATAAAATATTGTAATTTTAAAAGTATTATCTACATGAACTCATTCCGGTCGAGCAAGCATCGCGCCGCCGATTTAAAAATCCGATACAACCTCGTTAACTCTTTCCCTCCCTTCTACCGTCGTCGACAAAGAAAAAAAAATGAACAACAATGTCCCGTTTATAAAACAGGCTTGCACACGCCGCGCAATCTCTCGTCCCCGCCCGAAAAAGTGAAAAACGCGACGAAACGAGAACAGCGAGAGCGCAAGCGAGTGCGAGAGAAAGCCCAAGTGACGTTGCGCGCGTGCGCGTGGGAGGGCATCGCATCATCGGCTGCGATATATATCTGCCAAATTGCAGACCGGACGCGATGTTTACGTTGGATATAGGCGCGAGTATATGCAGTGTAATATGCCGTTCGATTGATTTACATGAGAGAGTTTTGTTTTTATTCTTGTTTTTTTTTAGTTGTACCAAAGGAGTGGGGAGTTTGTAAGCTCTCGATGTATCGCGATGGAGCGAAGGTCTATAGTCCGACAAGTTTTATAGATCGTACTGATGATGAGTTTTTTTTTCTACGGTCGATAGTTGTCAGTGATCGTGTATAGCTTTTTATGAGATCTCTGTACACCTACAGTGCGGATACCTGGCAAAAGGAGTGAAAGTCGGAGGAGACATTATTAATTATTATTGTCTGAAAGAGATGTTTAAATAAGGATGATGCGGAAAAAACGTTTACAGCGCCATCGTATAAATTTTATGACTAGGAACAAGATGATTTCTGAAAATATGTAATTACGCAGTAGCAAAAAATGTGATTAGAAATTGCGTTTAATATTGTGCAGTTATCGAATAGAAAGTAGTATAAATAACATAAAGTTACAATTTTTAATGACAACCGTGTTCTTTAGAATTAAAATTTTAATTCTCTGATAAATTTTTCGTGCTTTAAAAAGTTGAGCTTGTCTTGTAACTTTTGTGTCATATTATTGACTAGATATTTTACGTCAAAATCTATTACAATTATTAACATATAATTACAAACCACATTCATCACACAGAAATTCATCAATGAAACATCTTGTTCCTTTTCCAGAAAAATTGTTTGAATATTACCACACAACTTAATTCCTTGAATGTCCTCTAAAGACTCTTCATTGAAATGAAAAGCCCTACAGAGAAGTATGGACTAATTATGCAAAACGACCCTGGAGGAGCCATCAAAGGACCAACTTCCCAGACACCCTCCAGAACTCGCGCTTTTCCCTTCACGCGAGCGATGCTAAAATCTATCGATCATATATATATTGTTCGCATTGTGCTCGCGATTGTGAACGATGGAAGAGAACGACAGAGTTTGAAAACTGGAGAGAAAGAGGGGTATAGGAAAATTGAAGAGATGAATGATCGCAAGGGTACGTGGAAATGAGGGAAAACATTTTTTAAGTGTGAAAATGCGATGTGTACGTTGTTCGAGCGTGTATTTTTTTTAATGGCTATGGAGAAAGATTAAAGTGTTCATTTTGTAGATAATGGAAACTAATAATTAAAAGTATCGCGTGCGCTACGCCATTTTAAGCGTGGAATAATTCTTTTGTAAAGTTTTAAAGTAAGTTATAAGTAGTTATTTAAGTTAATAAATTTAAGCTGTACAAACAAGCTGCTCGGTTTAAAGAACGTGAGAATTTTCCGAGGGTTATAAATTTGACATTTTCACGTGAAAGAATGTATTGTATTTTCTTACATAAAAATAATAACTTCAAGTACGTTCTTAGCTACTAAGGTTACTAAAACTGATTTGTAGAAGAAAATTTTTTCTAACACGATGAATACCTCATGTCTATCATTAACAGACTGGTTTAAAACCTGATTTACGTATATAAAATTTATCCCTCCAATTTCTTTAAACTCTCCACAAACCAAATCATCCGACTAATAAATCACGAGGTTTATATACCTCATAAAAGCAGCGACTCCATAAAATAATCAAATCCATTCACGCACAACTCGGCACCAAAAAATTACGACCAGTCGAAAAGCCGTGCATTTGCGTCGAAAACTACCTCCCCGTTCACAGAAAAAAAGGTCTTACAAAAGAGCCTATATATACCCGAAAATGAGTCAGAGGAACGCGAAAGACAGCCGCGGCGCTGAAAGAGTGACGGCCATTTTGTCACCTCGAACATCTGCTGCGAATGAAGGTGCGAACGTTTGTTCGTCAGTTCTTTCGGCGAGGAAATGAGACAGGTTATATGTGTATACATACACACACATGGAAGGACGAGGGACAGGCGTCAAAAGGCTGTTTACACGTCGGCACAGCGCAGAGGTCGGCGGCAAGAGCGAGAGTAGGTATCATTCGTCGGATGGCTGCGCGCGCACCCTAACGCCGCGTGCGGCTAGCATTTTTATTTTTCGTGGCGTGAAGAGAGCGAGGGGAGGCCTGCCGCTCTCGGCCAAGGCTTAACCCTTTTGTGGAGAGGCTCTCAAGTGGGCCTTGGAACATAGAAGTAGATTGAGCGTTGAAAATTTTTGCTTAACTTGCGAAGGGCTGGCTAGCTATCCATTTTTCAAATACTACAAACTTTCTTTTTCTAGAATTCAATTTTCTTTAACCAAACAGTCATGTTGACTTGTAAAACATTGATATTAAGCAAAGATAATTTTTTAACCAATAGTATTCTATTTTCTTATACGAATATGCTACTCTGTAATTCTTGTATTATTAAAAGTTTATGAAAATATCTTCTCTTGGGAAATATCAAAAGTTTTTATTTACTTAGAATTTGCAAGAATAGGAACAAAGCTCTTGCTGGGAAAACATTCCCAACACACAAAACTATCCCTATTCTCAAAAACTTTAAACGGTCCAATTCCTCTCCTACATGATTAAGCAAAGCTGATTTTAATGCGAATGCTCGGTGAACCAATAAAACTCCTCCTCTGAACAAGCAACAAAAGGGAAAACCGCACGAACGGGAAACGCCACGACTTAAGCGGATGGGTAAAGGCTCACTGGCTGCGAACCGGCAAACATTTGGATTCAGCGTGTTATGTGAAAACAACGGCGGGAGACGAGCATCAGCTCAATGGAAAATCTGAGGCAGCTTGCCCTCTTGCTGTATACGTGCGTGTGTGCCCTTATAATAAAAGAGCGGAGAAGAGCATACACACCGGGGGAAAGAGCAGCGAGAGCCCGCTGACAAATTGGAACGCTCTTGACGTGGCCAAGCCTCGCTATATGCGTGCTCTCCAGGTAAATCCTCTTAGACCGCGTAAAAAGGCCACAATGTCCCTTTGCCAGTCTATTGTCGCACTCGAGAATGTCAACAGCGCGCGTCCTGCTCGCAGCCTATAGCGCGTATAACTTCTAAGGGGAAGAGAGCCGTGAGCGTCGCTCAGTGGGAAATCGGATTATGCGCGCACGGGGGAGAGGCTCTTCGAATGGGCTAAGGAAATGTTTGTTGTGTGTGTGGCACAGTTGCACAATGTCATCGTCCTGGCATTGTTGAATTTCGCCAAATTTTTATAGACTTTTGAGAGAAGAGAAAGTTTCGCGAACGGTCTACAATCTTTTGCGAATTGGGACAGTGTTCTTACTTGGAGCAATTTTTTTGTTGGAGAGTATATTACTTGTCGATTTGATCAAACCGAACCGTAGACAATTGAATATTAAATAACAATAGTAAAAAATTTTAATCACTTTATTAGTTCATCATTAGAAATAAAGTTCAATTTAGTCATTTAAGAAGCCAGTAACCAAAGTATAAAGTATGACAGTGGCAAATGGGAAAAATTAATTGAAAAAATAAAGTATAGTGACTCTGAACAGGTAGTATTAATCAGATAAAACGCATTGCGAAAACAATTTTGAAAAATATCATTGCGATAGAGCATTGCTAGATTACACTGACTCTCTGTACTTAAGAAAATAGCTCGATAAGATCAAACATATGGTTGTGCCTATATCACATTTCGTCCTAATCACTGAGCTTTTAATTACCGCGACGCTGGCATTTCATTACCACCGCGATCATCGTACGTAATCAACTAAAATTATTCTCCAGATGTTATCGTCCTCGCGCACTATGCTACTCAGCACCGATGCACACACACACACATACGCGTGCGCAACGTATGCACACTAACAACGTATATTTCGAATAGTTCACCTTTGTACAATCACACATATACACATCACTAGCGAAATTCGTCCCCGCAGCGAAAAAAAGGACTACGAGACATCGCGGAGCGAAAAAAAAGGTTTTTCCAGAGCCCACGGAGAAAAACAGGATGGGAATCGGGTGACGAGGAAATAGGCATCGAGTGGCGCTCCTCCCACGCATCCTGCCAAGTGGAGCAGAACGCGCGTGCGCGTGCACAAAGGAGATCAGATAAATAATTGGCTCGACCGGGAGACACAGGTAGATTCTTCCCTTCCGATCCCCACGTGAAACCCAAGGCAGCGGAGGCTGGATCCCCGTGTCTCATTGTGAGCGATGACACTCGATACGATTTTTTTCCTTGTCTGTCTCTCTCACTGTGTCCCTCTCGACGTCTTCGTCTATATCGTCGCCCGCCAAGTGCTACTGGTGCTATGAAGAAGCCACGATTCATTTCCGACGAGGAGATGCATGGGATTCACGGGACTATATGAATGACACGATCGCGGGCTACCGAAAAACTATTATTCAAACTATTCTGTCAAGAGTACAACATAACACTGGATAACAACTGAAACTTACAAATTCACTACGATGAAATTACGATGAAATTTCTATACGTTTAGAGAACATTAATGTATCCACGCTTGATGTACGATTACGCGAGTTTTTTTTTATAAACAAAGAAAAAACGATAATGGCACAACATATAATCCGTAAAAAACAGGGATTGACTTTGACAGAACCATGATTTATGACATTTCAAAATACATTTTAATTTCGCCCGCTCAAAACACCCGTCGAGTAGGAGCCACAAGAATCTCTGCAAAAAGAAAAAAAAAACGCAATTTCCTAAATGGCCGAAGATGATAAAGCAGGTGCGCGATTTTTTGTTGATCGAAGACTCGTCACTCAACGTCACCTCTTTCGGGGAATTGTCTTTGCCCGCTCAATTCGAACTGGTTGCCGTCAGCCGATTAAATCGCCGATGAAGACGACGTCGACGATGATGATGATGCGATGGGAAAGTCGCAAAAAGGCGGACGTAAAACGCGAGAAGCCCCTTTGTATAAAAAGGCGCTACTCTCTTAGGCGCACGTGCTTTTGGAGGGATTAATTTTTCTTTTCTCGTCCCGGCGCTTAATTAATAATGCAACGCCGGATTTAATTACTTTTTTACGTCGACTCGTAAATCATCGCCGGCTCGAGAAAGCACCTCTTCAGCGCGAGCGCCGAGTCATAAAATAAAATTCTGGCGGCACGGAGAGAGGGAGAGATAAAAGGAAGAGACGACGACGACGTCGAGGGCTGCGAAGAATACGTGTCGAGTGTTCGCGAGGGAGCTATATGTATATATAAGCATAAGGAAGTACTACTACAGTGAACGATGAAAAGAAGTTGAGCCGTGTCGCTTCCGTCAAAACAGGAGCGGATAATCTGCGGATCAGCCGCTGTCGGATAATAGGATATATAATGTGACGGAATTGAACGGGCGGAAGTGCAGAGTTGGTTCCGAGAGCGGTGAATGAGCTTCGTGCTCGACTGTTGCATCGGAGTATTTCACGCAACAATCGCCAAAATCGGATGTATATGTCTCGGGGACCTGAGCGATGGACTGTTGAAGGACTGTCTATTGAGGAATTGTCGTCGTATGTTTTTTTGAGGCTGCCACGAGGATTAGACGTGTTACGACCAAGGAAAAATGCTCTGAGCCGATTTGAACACGCCTCTAGCTGCGCAAGTTGTGGTGTGGATTTGCAATTAATTAAGGAATTAGAGGTACGCTGGAGATAAATATTCAGAGGATCGAAATCATCACGGAGGCGTTGATATAATAATATAGTTGATAATCTTGAAGTATCATCATTCACGCTTGAGAAATTGCCGGTACATTCATGAGCGTCTTTGCATAATTCACCCCTTTTTCTGCATTAGACAATTCAAAGCAATGCTATAATCAGTCTTGAATAACGAATGTGTTTGAAAATTTTGTTAATTAATCGTAATCGTCCTGAATTCATTTGGAGCTTCCTTTAAGACGAAGCGAATGCGTGAAGCGAGCGCGGCTTTACGACTATTGTATGGTAAAATATATAAAATACCAGTCACTCCAAATAGTTAGGAACGAGTAAAGTTCTATCTGTTATTTCCTGTTCCCCTAAATAGTATAAGCGTACGTAACTGTTGATTTAAGAGGAACCATTGCCATTAAACACGCTATCAAACTAATTCCAAAGTGGATTAAAATTAGCCTCCCTCGAATTATCATAGACCCACTAAGAAGTCGTAAATTTTCGTCCAGTAATACGTTTTAACAATGGTATACATATACAGAATTCTCTGAGAATGGTTATAAGTGATGTATTGTCCGTGAAAACAACGACAACGTTGGACGTTTAACAAAAGAACGAATTCATGCCGCGATCGAAAGAATTCCACGTGACGCAGCAAGAGGGTCAATTATTCAGTCGAAAAAGTGCGAATCACCGCGAGAGTTTTAGCAGTGAAAACGAAGCTTATCCCCGCCGATCTGTACTAAAAATCACAGCGCACAATCTCTGAGGACGGATCTCTTAAGGACATTATGGGACTAATTTGTGAAAACCACCGCGGTGAAAAAACAGACGACTCGGAGTAAACCTCCCTTATCCAAGGATCTCTGCGGCTTTGGCCGGGGCGCGCAGGTTGACACAACGACCGGCAGTAACCGATTTCGATCTTTGTTAAGAGCAGATCCGAGAGATTCAGCAGACAGACAGAGAGAGAGAGGGACGTACACCTCTACCTGTCGACGCGAGGGATTAAGATGCCTATCAACCAGGAGAGACCGCGGCAGGTAATTGACCTCGACCTGCCGACCTTATCATCGGATGCAGTCGTCAATCGGTACCTGCCACGGTGCTCGGGGTAACACAGTAGACTCTCTAGTTGGAAACGGGACTCACCACGTGTCCGTGGACGGGCGACTTGCTGATGGACTGGAGCTGCGGGTAGAGTTGGCCAGCAGCCGCCGGCGTCATGTCCGTCAGCATCGTGTCAGCGGCGTTGACGAAGCCGTCCGCTCCTTCTGGCGTCCTCGGTGGCTCGTGCCACAGGATCAAAGATTCGCGGCCGGTGCTGTGTCCTCACTGCCTCCTCTCCTCTCATGCACGAGAAGGAGACGCGGAATATACGCGTGGCACGCGCGTCTCTTATCGGCGAATGCAATGAATACTTTGCGTATCAACGACGATCGATCACTGACTCCGAGCTGTCCTGCCTCTGCTGGTTCGGAGCGACGCAGCGACGTTCGTCCTTGCGGCTCATGTGAGCTGGCTCCGTGTGCGATGTGTGTCACTTGTCAAAGAGTCTTGCGATTCCGCGGCGCAAAAACACACGGCTGCTGCGGTGCGTGCGGGAACGCACGGCTGCGCAAAAAAGGCGCGCGGCGCTCGAGTGCGTACAGCACGCACGGCGATAAGCTATCTCTCGCTCCTCTCCTAGCCGCTGGCCGGAGAGAGGAAAAAAGAGGGCTTCAACAAGAAGAGAGCAGCAGAAAATGCGAGCGCTACTCGCCCGGGGAACCGGTTAAAACGTGGTTCGCGCTCTTCGCCCCGTGACAGACTGCCGGGCAGCGGGTCCTCGGGGCCGCGCCGCTTCTCCCTCTCCTCTCTCTCCTTTTCTCTACCGGAGCTCGTTTCTCTTCTCTCTCTCTCTCTCGCACACTCGCCTGCTCGCGGCGAAGAGTAGGGCACGCGCGCTCGAGGGACAGAGAGAGAGGGAGAGACCACTCGGGCGCGCGGTAGTAGGGAGCGAGACGCAGACAGAGCGTGCGCGAGAACGAGCGAGCGTTGCGGGCAAAAAGAGGGCCGAGCCCTGGGAGGCGGGCAGCGAGCCGATCGGTCGACGCCCCTCGGACGCCCCCGGATTGTAAAGCCCACCGGGGGATCGCGTGCGTGTGTGTGTGCCCCCACCACCACTTGTCGTCGCCCGTCGTTCTTGCAGTTGCGGCGTGTTGCGTCCTCGCGACGACGGCGGCGCTCTTTGCTGCGCGAGCGAGCTGTCGACGTGTGCCGGTAGAGTGTGCGCCGAGTCAGCCGTGTTGTGGCACGCAGTTGTGGCGCTCCGCTGCTTCTCCACTCGCTGGGCCGATACATATACGTGATATGTGTGTATGTATACACGCAAGCTGGTGGTTTTGCTGTGAAAGGGGCGCACAATAGGAGGGGGCTGCGTATGTGTGCGTGAGGCCTGGAAAAGACTAGGGTGTGCGAGTCGGTGGTAGGAGGAAAAGAGCGCGTGTAAGAAATGAAAAAATGTCACTTGGAAAAATTCTAATGCCTGCGTCGTCTATTAACCTTGTTCTTTTTCGAGATAATTTCTGTGTACGTATACTTGTGCACGTATGTAAAAATATGCTCGCATTAACGTATTTAGTTGTACATGTGAATTCACGATACGATATGCTAATGTTGCGCAGACCTTTCATGCTTATATTCATAACGAATTTTTCATCGTAAAGGATATATAGTTCGAGATTTTTGTATTTTAACATTTTGATGAAAAGTAACGTAACTATAAATAACGAGTTTTCATCAACAACCGATTATTCAATACAACCTAAAAAAACTCCACTAAATTTTTAGTGCGAAAAAATGAAGTGATATATCCAGAAGGAATGGGTGAGGTACATGAACTGTACACAGCTGGTCTCGCACATCCTCACTTATCGTTTTTTTCCTCTTCTTTTTCCTCTCATCCTATGAGCCAACTTTTATGCGTTTTTTGCCTCTCGGTTATATCCTCTCTCTCTCTCTATCACTCACTCCCTCTCTCTTTCTCTCTCTTTCTCTTTCTCTCTCTTTCCCTCGGGCATTTTTAACAATTTGATTATTCACTTTATCGCGCCCATTATCCGTGACGAATTCCTCGCCTTTTTACGCGTCGCTTTATTGCCGCGATTTCGCGCTTACCCGTGGTACTGGAATTTGAAAATTTTTCTTTATTTTAATATTCGTCGTGAAGAGTGTTGAACAGAATTTTCGCATTTACGAGATACATTATCCGTATCGAATTCTCTATTTTGATTTATACGCTGTGAATTTCTGAATAATAATGCAAAATAGTATAATAAAATATATAAAATTTTCGATTTATATACTGTCATTATACACTTTAATATATTAACAAATGTATAGAAAAAAATGTTGATAGAAGAAAAAAAAAGTTAGGGCGTGCAAATAAACAAGAGTTCATTATTATATCATTATTAGGCTACGTCGTGTTTTTTTAACCTGCTTCCACAGAGGATATAGAAAAAAGGCAGGCCTAGCGAAATTAATGAAATTCCCAGAAAATTGCCGACCACTTAAGAATCAGCGCTCACGATCGCCACCAGATATATCGCAGTTCCTTTTATACGAGAAATTGCGCTACGTGTGTATATATATGTACACAGACCGTACGAGGCTTATTCATACACGCGCGTGTGTGTACATAAAAGTCGGCCGGGCAGAACCGACACATGCGCGCAGACTCCGCGCCGGCCGTCGAGGTACATTAACTATTCGAGATCGCATTATGAGATTCTAATGCGTTTTTAATCGGGGACTTTGAATTTCAAATCTCATCGGCGGCACAGCTCTCTCGCCGGGTGAAACACGCTCGCACACCTACGCAGCATACACGTACACGTATATTCATGCACACATAGACGTACGTGTGTGTGTGTGTGTGTGTGTGTGTGTATATACACGAAGGCAAGAAAGGGGAAGAGGCCAATTATCTTCCATAACGCCAGTGGCGTAGCCGCGGCGCGTTACGCCCTCCCCGCGACTAACCGTTTCGACACTTTGCCACAGCTAGAGCTGTTACGTGAAGCGCTTTCGAAATATCTCCTCTCTCGCTCTCTTGCCAGTACTCGTTGATTGATTAAAAGGATCTGGCTCCATTCATGCGCGCCGCCGGTTCGGAGGACCACTCGCCTGATTAGTATGTATTTTCGGAGGATGATCCAAGTGTGAGATGCATTGTCTTGTCATGCGGGAGTATTTGTATCGCAAAGTCTATTTATTTTAATTTCTTTAGACATTAGTCAAGTATAGATAAGGATGTCAAATTTGTTAAAAATTTGTCTTAACTAGATAACATAGTCAATTCAAGTTAAATAAACCTGTTTTACAATTACGAATAGATATGATTTTTTTTTAATAAATAGTTATCATATAAATTATCTATTTTTCCGTTAATTTGATGCCTGCATGCAAACAAATATTGCTTGTATTTCATAATTAACCCTATCGAAACGAAATTTTACTATTTATTCTTCGTAAAATGCATATTTTAAGAAAACTTTATTTTTATGAAAACTCGTTTCATTTAATACATTATAAGTCTGTAATATAGTTAATTTTCTCTCGAGAGCAACACTAATAATTCACGGATCTGCAAACCTATTTTATTTTTATTCGCATGGATCTTTTAGTAATAAATCAAATCGTAAATTACCTAATCAAACTAATTTCACAGAAAAATTTCAAATAATTAAATTTCTATATATAATCTAGCTTTAGTAATATATATATACGATTAAATTTTTACGCAAATATTTTAGCTCACCAATTCAATTACTATCAGAGCAAACAAATGCGCGCCATAAATTTTCAGTTACATCAGAAATCACAAAGCCCACACATCACTCCTAATCACAAAAGAGAATCAATCGCACAAAAGCCGCGATCCCAACGCCTCTGCAAGCCTCTCACCATTCCTACATTACTCATTCCCTATTTACGAAATCAAACACGAAATCAACAAGCGCTCACCTCTCAAGAATGAAAAATATACCCACGAGTGAGAAAAACAATTCTCTCCTCGAAAAGGCGCCGAGAAAAGGGAGCAAGAACGATCCCTCGGGAAAGAGAAAAAAGAAATAAAAAAAAAAAAGGAAAACGAGCAGCTAGCCTCGTTACCCATCGAGGTGATGATGCGAATATCGCGTGTCACTCGCCGATATCGCCGCCGCCGCTGCGCTCACACACTTTCATCCCCTCCGAGCAGCCGCACCGACAAAGGTGCCAGCCGACCCTTCGGCCACGCGCTCACAAAGGGCTAAAGGGCTACTAGAGCACAAAAAAGGGACGTCGCGAGTACGCGCGCGCGCGAGAGAGAGAGAGAGAGAGAGCGTGGGCGGTACCAGCGTGGAAAACGCACGGAATTATTGCACAATCGTGGGATAAAGGAGCGCGAGACGCGCACACAATGACGACCGGCCGAAGTGGGTGTGGACAGCGCCACGGGGGAAAAAGAGATGCATGTCGATGGGTTTAATTGAGAGGACGGATAGGCCATTGTGGTCCGAGTTATTTACGAGCTCGATTAGGCTTTTTTGGGCAATCCTAGGCTTTTTTGCTTGCTAGGAGAGGGAAGTTTGTTAGTCTTTTGTTTGCTTGATTGATTTATAATGGTACGGAAAAGATATTTTTTGGATTTTAATATCACATAAATATTAGATACGTGTATCTTTATAAAAATATGTACAGAATAATCACTGGGCTTCCAAACTCTGCTTTGTATTTTACAAATAGAAAATGGTTAGTCCATTGTTTTAGCAATTATAATGTTAAGTTTTACTTAAATAGTTACAATTTTAAGCTATTTTGTATGGAAAGTAGGGCTTGGATGCTTTCGTGATAGATACACTCAGAAAACGATATTCTTGCACTAACGAGAATCTGCTTGTTAAAGGAGGATTTCTGCTAAAAATAGGGCCAAGAAAATATCTTTCTGTAGAAGAAGGAATTATCTTACAACAGGAAGTCAATATTCCTATAGCGGGATGATGATTTTTCACGTAGGAGGAAATTTTTTCGCGCAAGAGGAATCCTTTATAGCAGAATGATTTTCTCGGAAGGAATTTCACTTCAAAACCGGGGGATCGTTTTTCTGAGTGTAGATAAATATATTTATATATGTTAAAACTTACTTAATAAAGGTACTTTGATACTGGATTATTACATTTCTGGAACTTACCTGTAACATAAAGGAAAAGAAAAATTATAATCTGGATTTGAACGAGAGATGTATTTGTAAAATAATAATAATAATAATAATATCACTATATTTTATTATATACATTATAGAGACCACAGTGAGACAGATGGCAGTTAAAAAAATATTTTTCCAACCATGTAGTGTTTCAATCAAGATAAGGTAAATACTTATTTCATAAACGCCTACATTACTTCGACGTTAAACGATCAAACCATGTTGCGTGCGGCAGCAACACGACGGGCTACCCTCAAACAGCCCATATTCAGGATATCCCAAAACAACAACAACAACTCAACAGAACACGGCAACGTGCGCGCAGGCACGTGCCCCTGGCGAAAAAAACCCTCTTTTCAAATTAGCAAAAATCGGGGTTGAAAAATGACGCGACGAAACGCTGCCGCCATGTACGCGCCGCTAAATCTCCTTAATACCCGGCATCTCGGTCCACGCGATCGACAGGATCTATACTTATCGACTTCTGTGCACGCGCGAGTGATCGACTCTCTCTCTGTCTCTCTCTCTCTCTCCAGAATGACGGATCGCTGATTGGCAGACGAACACACGGCCATACTCTCTCGGGGTCGAAAGGGAAAATGGACATCACGCGGGGGCGGATAATGACAGGGCGGCTGTGCAGAGGGAGCACGCGGAGTTTGGCTGCGTGCGCCTTTTACTTTAGCCATGTGGTCATCGAGCGAAGAGGCAAGAGAGAGAGAGATGCTGATGAAGTAATAATTGCTGGAAATCCGGTGCTGCACTGCTTGCGCTCACTCGACAGGCTTCGAGGAAGTGAAGCGTAAGGTATGTATATAGTTCTCCAGTATCCAGGTTTTTCTACCTTTTTTACAGAAAGAAAGATTTTTGTTTTAGGGAGATTTAAAAAACTGCTTTTGAATTAAGGTTTCGTGAAATTTTTATTTTTATGTGAGAGTGATACTTTTTTAAGTATTTTTATTTATAACTGTAAGATAATTAAGATGAAATTTAATAATAATACTTTATTTTTTATAGAACTATATTTTAAAATAGCTAAGGTAAATTGACAAATCGATCTTATTCCTCATATTATCTTTTTATGATAACCACAAGAAATATTATTGAACCACAGTTGATTTACGTATGTAGGGGAAAAATGAAAAGAAAAAAGCTATGCTATTTTGTCGCATAAAAACAATGTAAAAGAGGATTCACGATATAATAAAGAATATTTAAAAAGCTGATTTTATCATGTTGATGTTATTCTTATTACAATTAAGAGAAATCGAATATAAATGCTGTCTCATGAAACATAAATCAAAGCCATGATATAATGACGTAATAGACATTTACGAAACTGAAAGGCACAGACAAAGCACATCTCGCCCATCGCCGTTATACCTAAGTACAAAGGCAAACGACGGCATTACGTACCGTCATCCGCGAAAACTCGACTCGCGCTTGCGATTATTTCGTTTCCATGCCGCAAAAGGACATCGTCGACGAGTACATCCGAGGAAAATAGCAATCGCCTCCAAAATAAAAGCATACAATCTTTGAAATCCAAACGTCGGAACCCCGCGCGTAATGACGAACAATCAGCAGCTATGTATAGCTGTACGAGCTGCAATTTCGTGGCTAGCATCGCGAATTCATTAAAACCATTGCGCGCGCGTCTCATGCGTATGTAGCGAAATTTTCTCGTTATACCTGCGCATCATACACACGCATACGTAGAGAGAGGTACAAGCGCGCGAGATCCTCCTCTAATACAATTCGTCGGCCGGAAATGACCAAGTCCACGCGGATGCATACAGAAGGGAGACATGGTTATAAGTAAGACGGAGAACCGTTCCGATTGCTGATTACGCGCAGCCTCGATCTCTCTCTCTCTCTCTCTCTACCTCTATCTCGTTTCCTTACCCTCGCGGCTGTCCCGTGATTGCGGGGAGCTTCATATCTCGAGTCCTCCGCACGCGCGCGTATATACGAGATCTCGTAAACTCCATTTAGCGAATGATGCGCGCCTAAGCTCTTTTATCTACTTTGTAAGCAAATTATCCCTACCGCGGGGGGCGAGGCTGTGGTGAATAATTGTGTTAACGCGATGCGAACGTTGTGAATCGATCTCGCGGAAATTGAAGGAGCGAGGATTTTTCCTGTGGTGGTAATGCATCGAACCCGTTATATGGCTCCCTGTGTCGTGCGTACAGTGTTGCCGATTTGAATTTTATTGTCAATAATCATAAGCTAAGTTACAACGTTAATGGTTAGGTACATCACAGGTAATTATATGAGTAATAATTTCACAGATTTACGAAGAAAGTTGCATTTAGAAGGAAGGTTCTTTTAAACGATATTGAATGATATATTTAAAAATTAGAACAATGAATAATTGAACACCTTTTAACTAATTTTACAGTGAGTCTTATGAAGAGGTCATCCTTGTGGCAAAAGGAATTAAGTCGTTATTCACTGCACTTAGCAGTCATCCCTCGCTGGCCATCTGTGGTCATCGTGTGTTGAATGATTCCTTAGCACTTGACCATAAATGATATTCAACCACGAAGTAGTTATTTAAGTCTAATTGGGTCATTTAAGAAATTGCGTTAGGACTATCATACGTCTTTTTTCTGTATGTTATTTTCTTAATCAGTGAGAAATATAGACAACAAGTATTTCATAATTAAATTGTACGGAAAGTTTTGCTAAAAAATCATAACAGTATAAAACCATTATGTTTATTGTTAGTTTCACAAAGATTCCGTTTTTTTATATTTACCTATACTACTGATGTTAGGTATTAGTACAGTTGCACGAAATTATTAGTTTCCGTCTGCAATTTGGTTAGTTACAAAGGAGAAACCATATAATGTCTTTATAAAACTTTTTTTTTTTCAGTAACGTCTCACTCGCACGCATCAACACTTTATTACCCGTTCGCGAACGACAAAACTTTATTGAAATTCTTACCTACAAACTTTCTTTTAATTACCTTTTAATTACTCCGCGATTTTCATCAGAATTGTGCAGGCGCGCGAGCGTGTATTTAAAGTATCGAGTTCTGCGCTAACTCTTTTTTTTCGCAAAGAACAATTTTCCTTTCGATAATTACCGAGACAGGGAGAATTGCGCTAATTAAACATGTTTTTCGCAATTACAGTATTCTGAACAATCGATCGAGCGCGCGTCTCTCTCTCTCTCTCTCTCCCTCTCTAATGACCGACGCGTAATGAATTGAATATACCTGCCAGCGCGCAAGCGCGAACGCGAGTACGTCGCCAACACGTCATTCAATTATTCTCCAGGATAAGTGTGTTAAACTAATCCCTCGGCGCGATTATTGCAGCTATCGCCTAGTCGTTGGACTTGTAGCGCCAGAGGATATTCGAGACCTCAGTCGTGCCTTTCACAATGACGCAAAAATACGGCGCCGAGAGTTGAGTCAAGATCGTGATTATTCGCGTGAGTCAAAGCGAATTGATTTTCCCTCTAGATGCTGTAGATACACGCCAGCGCTGTCGAGGAAACTATTCAAATTAGGAAAACAAAAGAGAATATATAATGGTGTTGTAAATCAAATTTCTTTGCTGCATGTATTTATGCAATTTTCATTATATCAAGAATCAAAAATTTGAGAAGTTTTCTTCTCTACAAAATAACGTTTTACATAATATATATTTAAAGCATAACATTTTATATCACAAGACTTTTAATATTACTTTTATCTTCCAGCCACTATATTAACTGTTCGATAAACAAAATTTTATTATGAATATATCTGTATAGAATAGCGAAGAGCATCAATTTTAAAATTTTGTAGCAGAAATTATATTGGCAATATACGTTAAACAAAAATTAGAAAGAGTAAAGACATTGACATTTTCTTGAAAGCTACTTTATTATGGTGATATTTTAAATTATATACAATACAATATTTTACATATATAATAAATACTTATTATTCGTCAGCAATAACAATTAATTTAAAAAATAACTAACAATTCGCCAACTTGTGGTTAACACTTCTACCAGAGTGTGAAATGAATTATATATTTTATTTCTGTATCACGTGGATTTCGCGATCAATGAATATTTTATTCTTTCCAGTTAAAAGTTAACAAATATTTTTACGAAAATTGTTTAATGTACTTTAATCGTAAATGTTTTCTGCTGATGTAAAACAAACAATTACAATGCATTAATTTCAATTTAATTTTAATTCATGCCTTTAATTATAGAATAAAAAAGTTTTTTAAATACGATTTTTCCAGATTAAGAAAAATTATAATTAACAGCTGCTTATATTAATTATCTTTATTTAATCCAGTTTAAGCTTTAGTATCAGTAGTTTGATTTGCGGGGTTACGGGTGAAACTTATTTCTCGAGCAGAAAAAGCGCAGCTATATGTACTTGCCTGAACACACAGTCGAGTGACAAGCGCGAAATCCGCAAGACGTGGCGAAGTCAGACGTCACTTGATTTACGAACTCGTTGTGCGCGCCCGTCGCTTTCGACTTTCCGTCCACACACACACATACATACACACAACCACGCGCACACATACATGCGACCGTAAGGAACATGCGCGCATCCGCAGCCTCAGATTTATGGAGTGTTCTCAGGGAGACCCTATAACTCAGCCGCGCACTCGCGAGTTCCTTTTTATCGTTCCCGAGACCTAGACGCGCGCGCGCGCATATAACAGCCCGTCGACCAACCCGCGAGCGCGCGGCATCACTTCGGCGAAAGCCACTAAAATGTCGCCGAGCCACCCTCGTTTTATTCCCTCCGGGGCAGTTTTATATAACGTTTGCTGACGAGAACGTAGACGTCGTCGTTGGCTCGGTGTCGCTCGCTTGACGACAGCGCCGAGGTTTCCTCCGCGAAAAGCGATAACCGGGAAAGGCACTTGTGGTTATTGAATTACACTAACAAGGAGAGTATCTCAGATTCGGATCACGGATTTTTCTCAAACTTTGAGATATGATTTTAAATACCGAAATGTGAAGGAAGCCACAATATTAGATCCTAACGCTTCAATAAACTGAAGTAATCGACACTTTCAGTTGTATCTTCACATACAATTTAAAATCGTTAAATGAAACTACAAAACGCGGGCTTTCAATTACTTTTTTAGAACTAAAAAATATCGATTTCTTCTAAAGTTAAGATAGTTCAATTAGTTAAGCAACAAAACATGCATCAGATACACATGACATTGAAGCTTTAGCTTTCGTCGATTTATAAGTGGCTTTTTGTTGCTTAACTTTGAATTACCGCAACTTTAGAAGGAGTTGATATTTTTTAATTCTAAAAGAAAGTCATGGAAAGCTCGCACTCTGTGATTTTATTTTACTTTTTTACAATTGTGTATGGGGCTTGTCTAAACTGAATAGTTAACGAAAAAGACAGCACTTTTTTTATTTCCTTAAAATACAACTGGAAGTGGTTATAACTTCGGTTTATTGAAGCGTAAGACTTTGTAAGACATTTTGTTAAATGAAGTCGATCTGTTGGAAAGCTACGAGTTTTTTCAAGTACAAGTTGAAGAGAAATTTTGATATTTCAGTTATTGAACTGGATATTAAATTATTATCGATCGGCACTATTAGTAAAAACAACAATAGAAATCAGTATTTGACAGTGTTTTTTTTCAAATTATATATACTTTCGTTTAAGTTATTTAGTAGGTTGTACACTAAATAAAATATACGGTTTTTTGGATTTTTTATAAAAGCTATGCATCATTAAAACTGACAATGATTTATTATAGTTTTAATACTTATTTCCACTCATTGTAAGTATAAATATTTAATTACTATTGATATATTTCTTAAAACTTAAGTTTCAATTTTCTTTAATAGTATTTTGAGTAAAAGCGTTTCCCGAATTTGAATTTAGTAAAAGTTATACGACAATATCAGAATTCAAAAGATTTTCAACAAAGCTTTCTGGTTTCAAATTTAGTATATAGTACAGCTTTTTATTGCATTTAATAAAATCAATTCGAAAGGAATTATAATGAAAATGTGATTAACTCGTATAAAATTCTTTTTTGCCGGAAAGCTGATATTCCATCTGAAATCTGAGTGACATCTTCAATAAAGATAGGAAGCAGCCCCTGCGGATCGGTCTGAAATATAATCACAACTGAGAACTTTTAATACGCTCTGGTCTATGCACGCATATATATGCGATACGTACGCTCGCACGATAGGGCCGCTACGGCGCATAGTGGCACGATAATGGCGATAATTACAGCAGCAGCGGCGGGCAATGAGAGAGAGAGCCTCATAAGCGACAATTAACCGCCTCGTGGCCCGCACAAAAGAGATAATGCAGTGACTCTGCTAATTGTCGGGAAATTGCAGGTTGCGCGTCCTCCCGCCGTGAAAAACGCGCGGGAAAATCGCGTGCGGTAGCGCGAATTTCCCGCGGGAGGCGTGCTGCTCGCGTGATCGCGTTTCGCGAAACGGCGCAAAAAAAGCGGGAGGCGAGTGAGTTTTCCCGAGGATTCAGCGATTTTAATTACCGGATGACAGATTATATTTGTGTCAGAGGATGCGTCTAGTTTTGACGTGCACGCTCTGCGTCTGTTTTTTTTTGTTGGCTTAGGTCGTAGATGAAATTGATCATGAGAAGTCGTTTTTGTCGAGATGGGATAATTAGAGGAAAATTTGTGACGAGGTGACTTTTTGTTCGGATAATATGGTGTTAGTTCGCGCATGTAAAAGTTTCTACAATTGAAGTAAAACGAGGTTAAAACTCTTCTCATCATATTTATCAAACTATATGATTTCTGAAAGCGTTAATCGTCATACAGATATATTATACTTAAATGTGTAATATTAAGTCAATATCGAAATTAAAATATTGACTTTATATCTAGGTTTTTATATTGTATTTATTATATTTTGGAAGCTCGATAAATTTTTATATAATGATTATGTGAATATTATTTATTTCGCTGTTGTCCAACTTCATGTATTAACTTAATTTCTTTTCATAGATATTATGCTACTCTCTAAAGTTGAATTAGTGAAAAATCTACTAAAGATTAGTGAAAATTTCTCCACCGAAAAATTAGTGAATATTCACTAATGTTTCGGTGGAGCAATTTTCTCTAATCTTTAGTGGATTTTTCATTAATTCAACTTTAGAGAGTAGGTCAATATATAAGTTTTAATATAAAACTGATAGGTATTTTAGTATATTCTATATTTCTAAAAATGAATGAAAATATCTTATAACTCAAAAGGAAATTTGAAAGCTCTCTTGCAATATCTATACGATCACTTCTTACCGTCGCTCCGCGCAATCCTTAGCTCCGTTTTCGTATAAAATATACATAAATTATACAGCCGCAGTGCACACATACTTACGCGAAACGGTGTACTCTAAATACCTCTTCTCCTTCTCTCTTTATCTCGCGCGTATGCATAATTTCAAAAAAGCCGATGATTAATTCCTCGCCTTCTTCACGAATGAGACTCACGTACTCGCGGAAATATACCGAAAAAAAGCCGGCTCTCATTGACGGGCGATTGACGCGTCAAATTCTGCTGGGCGAGATTGCGAAATGACGTGCAAACTGAGCGACGCCCCCGGCCGCCCCACGGCAATACGATAATCACTATAATTACGCATCGAGCCCTTATATTAATATCCCCCAGCTACGTCCCTCTCTCTCTCTCACACACACGCGGAGCGGCGGAAGCGCGATTTCTTCCTTCCTATTATGCGCGCCACCTTCCGATTACCCGTGCCTGTACACGTTTGGGCATTTCGTAGGTGCAATTGCTTCCTCTTTTTGAAGATGCTTCTAGTGGTGATCTAATATTTTCCTACACATATATATTTTAAGACAGTGTATTATAGGAATGAAATTAATTGAGTGATTGTAAAATTAAATGTTTAAATTTCTTTATCAAATTATTGAATAATTATTATTGTATATCGACAACGAAGAATACATGGAGAAACTGTATGCTATGAATAAATAAATTTTCTCCTTATTATAGGTTAGAAATCAACGATTTTCTACCTTTCAAAATCTAAACCAGCGAGTTGACATCCATTAGGCACAAGTTGATCTAATTTCAGTGACGAGGCCATATAATAAATGATGAAAAAGGCCAAAACACGCATTAGCGTAACATTAGAAGTCGGAAACCCTTTATTACTTCTCCACACGTAGCTTCTCTTGTGTCAAATAAAGCCGACCGCGCGTATGCTACAAACAGCCGAAATTACATATCATTCGGGTATTTTCGGTTACTCCTTTCGCCGCCTCTGCTCTCGTCACGCGCGTCCCACGTGTAATTACCCGGCGCCCTTCTGCCTAATAAACCGCGCTGCTGGCTCAGCTAATGTCGACCACAGCGTGCGACACGGAAACAGCTTCTCGTAAAAAAAAAAACAACTACGAAGTTATACATTAAACAGCCGATTTCCTCGACGATGAGCATTTCCCGGGCATTTCCCGCTTGCGTAGCTCCGCCCTCGTTAATCTTCACCCCTAATCCGCGGGCAAAACAGCCGCTCGTAAATAATTTCGACGAGCAGGGTGGCAAGGAGACAGAAAGAGAGAGCGAGAGAGCCGCCGCCTTCGAGTCACGAGGCTGCTCCTCCGCTTTAGCATCTGTTCGCGTCGACAGCCGCGCCGGTGACACTACGCTAGGAGTATATAGTAGAGCGCCAGCAGTCCTGGGCGACGCCGGCGTCCTGGGCGTGACCGAGCCCGGCCCGCGTTAATTGTTCATCTCCCGATCTCCGAAGCGCCTGGCCTCTTATTCAGACGCGCGACTGCGAAAACCCAATTTGTCCGATTGGCAATTGGATCGTGCGTATGCGCGCGGAGAGTCACCCTTCTGTTTCCGCTGCGCGCACGTCCCTCTCTCTCTCTCTCTCTCTCTCTCTCTCTCTCTGTCTCTCCTTTGGCGCTGGGATTTTTTATTTTATTGGGAGAGAGACTGGAGGGGAGTTCGACGGCTGTAGTGAAATATGCGAACTGGTTGGCCCGGCTCTCAGGGGAGAGAGAGATTTGCAATTCGGATTTGAGGAGGAAACGGAATCCTCGAGGATTTTATTTGCACGGCGCGACGGAGTTGGTTCCTGCGGAGAGTGAACGAGGTTTTCGGAGCATTTTACTTATGCATTCGGTGCGGCTTTGCGAATTTTATATAGGCTATAGCTGCTGGAGACATACGGCCAGTGATGTTTATTCGCTTTCGATTCACGATACTCGATATAGAGCACTTTTTATGTATTCTCAAATGTATTAAATGCTGAATGAAAATTTTATTAAATTTAAATAAAACCTTGAATTATATGTGGATCTTTGTGATAAAATGTATTCTTAGATCTGTTTATCGTTTTATGATATGTTAAATTTGGTCCCCGAAACCTCAACTACTTCTCTTGTTGATATGCAAGTGTTATGCAATATGTTAAGTAGCACAATTCTCATTAATGGTGACGCAATGTTCTTTAAAATATACACATCATTAAAATTATACTTTCAAAAGTGAAAGGACTTTCATCATCTTTTTTTTGTTTTAATCAGAAATAACAACAGGTGAATTGAATTATATCCTCTGTATTTTAGAATATTTCAGGAACATCATAATTATAGTCCAATACCCAAGATAAGAAACCTTCCGATGTTTAGCGGGCTTTAAAAAGCTTCGTCATTCTTTTAGTAAAGTTAACCACCTTTATATATAACGAAAATTACAGCAGTTATAAGGTACGTCAACCTCAATTTGAACTTCTTCAACAAATTGTCTACGATAAACTTAACCAAAATTAGCCTATACACCAACAGCTTCGACGCAAAAACCATCAATAACCATCTTATAAGGGTACCCGTTCAAGCCCATTCCCGTCGACGATTAATTACCTCGAGGAATTCAGTATCGGTGGTCTGATGGTGCATCTGCTGTGGCATCGGCTGGTGCACGTTCATCGCGCCCTGCGGATGCATCGCTTGTGGATACTGGTACGCGCAATTCATGTTCAACCAGAATTACAACTGCCAGCAGCTCTCCTGTCACCTTCTGCAAAATCCCTATAGCGAATCAGCTGTTACTCTCTTATTCTTTCGTCTAATGCACTCTTGATCATCCTTTGCTCAATCACATATCAAATCGAAGATATCTCCCTTCGGTTGCGGCACAGTCATTCAGCAGCGGAGGCACTTTGCCACCGGTAGCACTTCCGGTGCGCGCGACCTCGCGACGACACCAGCTCTCGCGCAATGCGCACACGCACGAGGATGTATATAAGCACCGGTATGTGTGCGCCTGTGTACGTACGTACGTGCGAAAGACGCGCAGGAACGACAATTAGGAGAGCGAGCGGTAGAACGTGCGTGCGGCTCTCGAGGGCCGACAATTATAACTGAGGTGCCTTTTTCGACGATCCTCCGCTCGGGCGGAGGCGGGCCTTGCTCTCTCTCTCTCTTTCTCTCTGTCTGTGCGTGTGCGTATGCGTGCGTGAGGCTCTCTCGTTTTATTTCTTTCTCTTGCTCTCCCTCTGGATCGGTGTGTGCGCGCGCGCGTGTGTGTCGTCGTCGTCGTAGTCGACTCGCATGCTGCCTGGTGGGGTTACCCTCCCGAAGAGTCCGCCCTCGGCTCCGTCTTTGTCTTGGAGAGCAAGAGAGAGAGAGAGACGATGCGATCTCTCTCGCGCGTCTAATCCCGCGTGTTCAACCCCCCGTGTGTACACGCACGCAGCGTCTTTTCCCCCCTACTCGGCTCGCGACCTGCGCCTGCGTCTGTATACACTCGTGTAAATGCGTGTGCGCACACACGCGCGACGCCGGCTTCCTCCTTTCCCTCCTCTCCGACGGCGCGTGTGTTCTTCTGCGGCCAATTAAAAGTTGCCGAGGATCACGTGGTTGCCCGCTTCTCTGTCTCTCTTTCTCTCTCGTGCTCTCTTTGCTTCTCCGTTTCTCTTGCCCTCGCGTCGAGATGTATTTAAGAGAGGAAGAGAGAGAGGTAGTAAGAAAGAGGTTGGTCTGTCCTCTTTACTCCTTGGAGCTTTATTCGAGGAGATTGACTTTTAGTCTTTTGTTTTTCCTCTTGCTTGTCTTACACTTGTTTTCTGTTTGTTTGGCTCTGCTTTTTCAAAATATCCTTTTTTTCGTTTATTTTCGCCCGTCGGTTGAGTGGATGCGTGAGAGAAATGCGATTCCTGTTTAGATTCTAAAGGTGAATATCGCATATATACACAAAACATAAGCAATCGATGTAAAATGATGCAATTACGTTAAAAAAGAACCTTGCTCCACTACTGGCAATCATTATTTCATTCGGATTGGAAATTACTATGGCAAAATTCTGTTGCACGATCCAATCATAGAAATAGGTAAGTGTAATTATTACTTTAATTGCCATTCAATAATATTTGCGAAAAATGCAAATCATCGTTAATAATTTATTTTTAGTGACTGATTAAAAGTAGTATATACGATTTGCCATATGAATAGATTTCTTGAATTACTTTCGTGTTTGTGAAAATTAAAAGTTCATCAAATGGTATTTTTTTAAAAGTATATAAAGCTCGTGTGAAAGTATTTATGAATTTCCTGTAGGTACGTCTCTATCGATAAACCACGTCCTTCATTCATGAATCTCCATCCTCTCGACTGGTCACGAATGAACGCTAGCCAATTCTTTTCCCATCGCGATATAGACGGGAAGGAGACACAACAGAGCCACACATATCTTTAAGCTCTCTTTGCGTAACTCGAGCCAGTGGGAACAGCCTCGCGATGCGTCATTTCCATTGAGCGCAAACGCCGCGGCAACGGCGATTCATTCATTCATACCGAGTCGAAGACGCTACAACTTGCGTGAAAGGATTGCCTTTCCCATTTACCGCCGCCCGTATCATTCCCTCGGATAGAGCATCAACGCGCGCCGCTCGTTGGAAGGAAAAAAAAACAGCGCGTCGCAAGGAATAAAAAGTTTCGATCCCCGATCCGCCTCCTCCTTCGTCTTGTGTGGAGGTTCCTCCTGGCGTGTGCGCGAAGAATGAAAGAGAGTTCGGGCTCGATTACCCATTCAACGTGTAATCGCGATACTCATCAGCGTAGCCAGTATCGGGCAATGGAGTATGAAATTACCTAAATAGGGAGAAATTTATTCCGCGATAAAAAGTCGAGACACACGCGGGGTTGCACAATTTTCGCTTATGTGACATTCTCGCGTGTGAATAGCACTTTACATTTTAAAATCATTTTTAAAAACAAATTCAGCAAGTCAAAAATAAATAATATTTATTTCCATTATTGTCGTTTCAGATTAGGAATTTTAAGATATGATATCTTGTTACTAATTATCGCTAAAGATGTCATCATAAATCATTGACACAAATCATTCAGTAAATATTTCTTCATCATTCACACCCATTTATTATAGCAATTTTTTCCTATGCGAAGCCTGTATCCTGAATGAATCAAATGATAATATTTTAAAATATCTCTTTATTATTAAACACTTGCATACTCTCATACACTGATAGAAAAATGTGGGGAAAAATGCCCATGTTTTCTAGTAATTTGGCAATATCAACGAAAAGTACAAATTTTTCCCTTAAAAAGTAATTTTTACTGTTTTTCTAGTAATTTTTATCACGTTTCCATGTAAAAATTTGTACTTTTCGTTGATATCGCTAAAGAACCAGAAAACATGGGAATTTTTCCCCACATTTTTCTATCAATGTATGTATGTATTGTATAGCATTTGGGTTATCCATTTATTTTTAAATTGATAAGTAATATTAAATTATCGATTGCAATATATTCCAGAAAACTTTGACAAAGTTAAAAAACACGTAATTTTCGTAAGCAGATTAATTTAAATTTTGAAAAATTTATCACTTCAATGAATAATAAAGTTGTTTCAAGGTCGGTAAACTGCGGACTCATCGCAACTAGAACCGAAGTGATTCTTAATCTAGCATCCGCGCAAACAAGCTACCCGCAGAGTAGAATCTTCTAAACATCCTTATCATGGGATTTATGTATCCCCCGGCGTCAAGATCCCTTAGCTAGCGTAGCACTATATACATCTCAATTCCCTGTACAAGCAGCGTAACGACGCTCGCCCCTCTCACCTCCTATGCCCACATACCATACAACGCGTACGCAGTCTAAACGAGGCATTTTCCATTAAACCAACAGATAACGCGCCGCGCGAATCGCTGATGAGGATCTCAACTCCTGCGGCTCCCGCGCAACCAATCAGCGCGCACTCGACGTCCTTGTTCATTGTTTCTCGCGCGCATCTATCTCCCTCGCTCATCGCCACATATATATACGAGTTTTTTACGAGCTCGTGCTCTCCGCGGCCCTGATTAATTAGCCTCTGTCCCTCTCTAAGGACGAGGGAACGTCTTAGAGAGACAGAGCCGCAGCGAGGATCATCGACAACATTGTGCGGCTCGTTTGTAATATACGCGAGTATAATCGAGACAGAGAGTTGTACGGACACACGCAGGATCCGTTGCCCAGGAGATGGATATCTATACATCCGGCCAGGTGGCGCTCTGCGCGTCTGCAGTCTCGACCGGGAGTTTTCCCGAAAAATGACGAAAGAGAGAAGGCATCGAGTTGCGCGGATGATTGATGAGCAGAGTGAGTCTGTTTGTGGTCTTGTACGGCTGGCCGGTTGTAAGGGTTAAGAAAAAAGAGGAAGCGCAAGGGCATAGTAAATTAAGGGGCCGGCGCGGTGTCTTAGTGCGCCTAATAGTGAGCTTTCGCGGTTAGCAAGGGACAAATTAGTGCAGGATTAAGAATTGTTAGTCGTACGCATTATAAATCTTAGTACAAATAATTGATACTTAATAGGTGTTAAGGGTTCATACTACTTTATTACTTTCCAAAAATCGATATTTTTTTTTTAATGGATTTCGCAAGTGTGTGTTTTGGCGATTTTAGTTTGGCGCATTCTACGGCGTGCAGGTCGCGGCTTTAAACTTTAAACGCATTTATCTCAAAACCACTTTTTTACAGTTGGCGTGCACGATTTCCAAAAAGTATTCAACCGATCATTACCAAGTTTTGACCACGTCTTCGTCACATGTATGGCTATCGCCGGAACTAGGATTATGTTAAAATTTCAATTTTAACTATATTTATCAACCGAAAAAAGAAGCAAAAAACCCGATTTTTCAAAACGATTTTCTTGAACAGCCGGAATTTTGTTATTTTTGCATGAAACTTAATTATCCTAGTTCTGGCGATAGCCACAGTCCTACTGAATCTAAATTTTTTAAATTTTGTATTTTCGATGATTTCTCGCTTCAAAATCACGCACGCCAACAACATCCGTTTTTTAGAGACGCTCAACGGTTGTTACAATTGTACATAAATAAACAATGTAAAATTAAAAAAAAAATTGTTTCCTATACCTAAAGGGTGTCTTTATTAAACTCAAAAAGATTCATATCGATATCTATTATACAAATTATAAAAAAAAATTCATAAATATAGCTTAAATTTTAAGCGTGTAAAGTGGTATGAATCCTTAATAATTATTTAATAGAGTAAGGAGAAAATTATATTAATCAAAATTGAAAATACAGATTTTTATAATGTTAATTCATATTATTAATTTTCCTAGAGAATTATTTTTATTAAAAAACATAACTACATGATAAATTGAAGAAAAAGTTAATCTTAAGATTATAACTGTAAAAATGACTTTTAATACTCTTGCGTTACATACTTTTTAAAAAGGCTTTATCGTTCGTGAAAGGCAAAGCGCTTGCAGCTACAATTACGGGTGATATCTTGTTTGCCTTAAAAAGCTCCTTATCTGATAAGAGAATATTTGCAAAAAAGAAAATAAATGCTCAGGCTTTAAGAGAAAGTCATTATAATGTTGGTAATAGTAATTATTAACACTTAAAATTCTCTCGAATTAAAAAAATATCTACTCACAGCATCGCGAACGTCTTATTTAAATAACTCGAGACTCGTTTCTGAAGAAATTAGCGCATTACGGCCATCGCTCGCGCGCTCCTATGGCTATATATACACATGTTCATAATCGAATTCATTCGTACTCTCGGCGCACATCTAAAAGCGATTAAGCGGCCCATTTAATTCCCACAGCGCGCTCGCAGGTAGGTGTATATATATACAAGCGGGCGCATTAGTCTCTGCGGAAATCCACTTAAAGAGCCGGCCGCGATGCGAGGTGCATCGCCAAAGACGCGTATATACACGTACATACACATAGGGCCCGGGAAGGAATATAAACGAACGGAACGACGGAACGGACGGCCCACCTTCCTTTTTAAAACATCGCGGGACGAAGGCGCGCGCGCTCTGTTATTATATACGCGTATCCCTTCGTCTCGTCTCTTCTCTTTTTTCGCGTCGCTTCCTCCCCTCTCCCTCTCTCTCTCTCTCTCTCTCTCTAGGTATATCTCAAAGAGCGAAACACAACGCGAGAAAGAGTTAGGAGGGAGAGCAAGAGAGAGACAGAGAGGGTCGCGCTTCACCGAGAGAGGAAAGAAAGAAGAATAGCCTCCCCCGACGCGCTCTCTCGCACAGCCTGCAATTAAAACTCCGCGTGTTCCCATAGGGGTTGCGCGCGCCGAGTGCTGGGCGCGCGAGGCGCTCGTGCGCTGCCCAGCGCCGGCCGTTTTATTTCTAATCGACTCCTTCACCTCGGACCGTAAAATGCCACGTTGTAAATCAATGTTTGCCATATTTTTCTTCTCGACTCTTTCTCCCACTCTCTTTCTCTCATTGTGCAGTTCGTGTGTGTGTCGGCTTGGCGGAGAAAAAAGATTCGGCGATATGTATTTTTTACAAGCCGAAATTAAAGCTCTTTTGGTTTGTTTGCCACGTCCGCGTTTCATAGCTGTACGAGTTAATTTATTAATGCTTGTTGTGAGCTGAGAAAACTTTTTGCAGGGTAATGATTAGTAAATCTTATTAGTTATTATAGTATCTATAAACTTCAGATTTTTGCTATCTGTATAAAATATGGAATATAAGTTTTTTTTTAAAAGGAAAGATGTTCTAACCATCTAATGATATTAATTTGAATCAGGGTCTTGAGGGTTAATAAGTTTAAAAGGATACATTCAGAAAAACGATCCTCTGGTTCTCAAGTGAAATTCCTCCCGAGAAAATCATCTTGCTATAAAGAAGGATTCCTCGTGCGCCAAAAAATTTCTTCCTGCGTGAAAAATCATCATTTTGGTATAGGAATATTGACTTTCTGTTGTAAGATAATTCCTCCTTCCATAAGAAGATATTCGCTTGGCCCTATTTTTAGCGGAAATCCTACTCCAACAAGCAGATTTTCGTTGATGCAAGAATATCGTTTTCTGAGTGTATCGAAACTAGTTCTAAAACTGCATTCTGATTGACATATTGAAGAGGATATATGTTTTCAGGTACGTTTTAGATTTAGACAATATTTTATTGTTGTATAAATTTTCAAGTATCAATATACGACTGGAAAGAAAAATAGTATATAACAATATAAACAATTCGAAAAACGTTTCTTTGAACTCAATTCAGAGTTGAAAGATGTGAAAAAGAAGAAATCTAATTTTGAAACTAATAGACGAAAACAAAAAAAAAGAAGTAAAAGCGAACTAGTATATACGTAGTAAAGAGTCCACAATAAGTAACAAAGTGTTCCAAACAGAGAGTAACACATCAAAACGGAATTTAACCTTTTCAAATTGGCAAAAACAAGCGTTGACTGCGTTCACTGTGAGGGAAATCAGCGTGTATTGAGAGCCTTTTTTAATCATGATCCGTTAAAACTTATTTGGTGTGATTATATAAATTAAGCTTGCTTAAGGTGGGTCTTTCATGACTTCCCTAGTCCAAACAGTGCTAAATAAAGAAGTTGCCTAAAATTAAAAAAAAAACAGTTGAAATATGATTTATTTATTTAAAATGATTGAGATAGTCAATATATTATAATAAAAGGTTATTTAAAATTATAATAATAACTTTTTTTAAACAAAATGTCGATATTTTAGAATCAGCACATATCATTGTTGATAACAAATCCTAATCTTTTTTGTTTTTTAACCGATTTTAATTTTTAAGGTCTCATTTTGTTCTTTAAATAATTACATGGAGACTTACTCATCAAAAAATTTAAAAGTATTTAAAACCCAGAAAGTTATAGCTAATTGTTTATAAATCATGAATGAGGCTATGAAAATAATTTTTTTTCAATTGGCTATAACTTTCTCGATTTTGAATACTTTTAACTTTCTCCATGAAATTACTTAAGGAACAAAAAGAGACCGTGAAAATTAAAATCGATTAAGAAAAAATAAGATTAGGATTTGTTATCAATATAATGATTTGTGCTGTTTCTAAAATATTGACATTTTGTTAAAAAAAGTTATTATTATAATTTTAAATAACCTTTTCTTATAATATATTCACTATCTCTATCATTTTAAATAAATAAATCACATTTCAACTATGATTTTTTATATTTTAGGTATCTTCTTTATATAGCACTGTTTTGACTAGAGATTGATTTGATTTGATTTGATTTGAGTTTGATTAAAAGTTTTAAAGTCTACAGATATAACCGAAACTTGTGTGGTCGTATGTAGTTGTTCTAATACTAAACACTTTGCTTTAATTCGAAATATTAACATGGTCGAAAACTCAAACAAAAAGCTAAAACAAGTATAATACTGGAATATATTTTTTGTCCAGAACGAAAGCATCGCACTTCTAGATCACGAGTTTGAAGGAAATTTCAGGACATCATTTTTGCGGGCCAAAACAATCAACCCCTATTGCAAAGTTTTGACCGTCAGGTTCTGGGTAGAGAAGTCGAAGTTCTTTTTAATATCTAATGGAAATACAAAATTTTATATGCTGATACGTACACTATATTCACACATTTTGATATCGATTTATTGAGGTTTGCAACATGGTGTCTAATTGGCTTCAATGTTTCAAAAAACTTCTCAATCTTTAGCCTTAGAATCCGATGGACAAACTTCTATATCAGAGATTCATTTATTTGCCGATTTAGTTAAATCCACAATTCAGAGTTGAGAAATTGTTCTTGTAAGAAAAAGTGGCTATCTGGTAGAAAAAAATTGTTTCAGGAGGTTCAAACCTCCTGTAGCGGAAACATTATCCCACTTATTTATTATATTTAAATACATTATCTATTTAATGCTTGATATTCTATGATAAAAATATCCAAACATAAACCAAATTATAGCATTAGGCATTTTATCTTTCTAAACGTAAGTATATCTATAGAACATTGTTTGGTACGTTGTGTGTACTACATGACGTAACATAAAGTAATATCCATAGTTTGAAGTTGTTAATTTCTTACAATCCTTAAAATTGTTTTGTATACTCTTTGATAGATAGACTATAGCGATAGATAGATAGATAGATAGATAGTATTTATTTGTCTACTCGGTAAAAAAATGCGAATATACTATTTGTACAATTTGTAAAATACAATAAATAAATACAATAAAAGACAATTTCAGTAAGAAACAATACAATTGAAGAATATAAAAATTTACTATCTCGAAGGATCGTTATTGTCTAATAACGATGCTATCTTTGATTTGTTTACAAACTAAAATATTGTCACAGTAACAAGGTCTGCTGAGTCAATACACACTAAAAGTCTGCTGACATATCTTTGGCTATTAAAGGTCCTTGTGGTGACAGCTCCCTATATCCACTGAGAACTAAGGGTGTAGGTCTAGTAAATGTTGGCGTACCGCTCCCCTGAACATGGAGTATAAAGAGATACATGAGAAAATTTTAAATTAGCAAAAATAAGAGATCTACTAAATGATGAAAAATGAAAATACCTTACTTTCGTTTGTAATTACATAAAAACGATCATTCATCAATATGAAGGAGAACCGGTAAAGTTTAAAGTCTCTAGCAAATTCCTTTACAACACGCAGATCCACATAAATCTCACTTAATAATCCAAAACAATGCCAACAATTCGATAATGACTATAGCAAACAGTTTCTCATCCCCGAGAAACTCCGAAAAAGCCTCTATAAAACACGATCCTCTGCTAATCGAAAGCGAGCGATCGGTAGCGCTAAATCACCCACTCTAGAGAGATCCTCTCAGCTCTCATAGCCTGCGCGAATTACAGACCTCGGCGTTTAGGAATTCGGTGGCAGTGGCATTGACGACGCACGCGCGCGTGCTCGCACCACGGGCCCATAGCCAAAACCACGCATTACACCCCTGCGCCTAACGTAATGACGATGATTTCCACGAGTCGGGACACGGTCATCATCCTGTCACGGAAGTCACCTGCGGCTATATAAGAGAAAGAGAGGGAGAGGAGAAAAAAGATCAGAGAATCGACGCAGAGGCCCCCGAAAGGGAAAAGAGAACGCGAACTTTATGGACTTATCAATCATGCGGTAGCCCCGTTCGCGCGTGAGGAAAGAAACGAGTGAAGCACATTTGTGCACGCGCATGAGAGAGAGGGCGCCACAGTCTGGCTGTAGCTGGCACGAGCACATCACCAGTGTTGGTAGGTCTGTTATTAGTAGCGATTAAAAGATTCCTGCACACGCGCTCGAGTAGGCGTGTGGCACGTTTCCACGATTCGCTTCATTGACAAGATTTATGGCGGTGCATGAGGTTTGGTACCAAGCGTACATCTTGCTCTTTCTCTCTCTCTTTTTCCCTCTTTTATTCGCTATCTTTCGCTTTTCTCTCAGCTACGCACGGAAATTACGAGTCTGAGATTTTTCCCGTGCTAATACTGGCTTTACTAATGGGTAATTATGCACGAACGCGATTGCTTGAAATATCATTTGCCTGCGATTTTTTCAATAAAGCATAAATGGTATGAGTATTGGCATTGTGTGGCCATGGAGTACGAGTATGCTAATCAATTCACGAGAATGTTTATGTGATGAATGGAGCAGGGTAGCGTTTTATCGAGTGTACATATAAATGTCTGTGTCATAATTATAAGGACGATTATGTAAAATATAGAAGGAATTAATCACTTAATTGTATGTTGGCCCTCGTGAAATATCGCCTCGGAAAGGTTTTACGGGAATGTGTGTTGCGAATGACGAGTGCTATTGACTTCTGTAATATGCGAGAGAGAGAGAGAGAGTGAGAGCGAGGGGGAGGGGCGGACTGTGAACACGAACCCGATACGAAAATGATCGATCTCGACTAGTGTAGTTTTACGTTACCAAGTACTGTTTGTACGATTGGTATCTAACATTTAATTACTACTATGAACTACTGACTCGCGTATATATACTTGGAACATGAATTCACTTCTGTACACGTGTGATGACGATATTCATCGAGTATTTGCCTGTAATGAGGAAAAATGGCAACTGTCACTAAGAAATATTTGTAAAAAATACTCACATTAAGTTTACAAATAATAGTCATATTTACTATGTACCTTTAATAAATTTACCTGTCAACACTCAGTTTTGGTTATTTTAAATAGTAAAATTTACAGTTTAATTCACATTTATAATAATTTTTGTATTTATCCTGAGTAATTATATAATTAGAAATTCGTACTGAATGTAAATACAATATTTAGTCATAAAATTATAAAATTAACAATTTGCAATTCGTTTTTCTACAAAACTATTAACCGAAACAATTTAAATATCAGTGGACAATAGACTTTGCTTGAAGTTATCCTATCAAGTAGCGCGGGAGCGCTCCGAAGGCAAGTTTAATATTTACAGCAACATTAAATAAAAAGCTCAGAATTCGTGTACATAAATTAATCGCGTAAGTTTCCCTCCTCTTCTACCTCATTCAGTTTGTACCCGTGTACATGAGCGTACACACTCATACGCGTTCTTAAAAGGCTCATGTAATCGAAGAGCGTGCATTTGCGCTCGGAATCCAGGCATAAGCGAGCGGCGCAAGAGGCGCGGCAGAAAAGGCAATACAATGCTCGCTCATATATACGTATGACGGATCGAGTATGTATAATCCCTTGCGCTCATACGTGCGCCGGCTGTACCAACATGGCGCGAGTCGGGGACCAGTTCACGAGGAAGGAGAGAAGATGGTGGCCCGGGGACCCCGGTGAGCTGGGTCGACGGTGATATATGCATCGGGGTGGAACATGAGAGAAGAGCAGAGGAGGTGGGAGAGCGGAACAACGATAAAAAGAGATATGGACGCCCTGCGAATGTTTTTAATGGAGACCTGTTGATTTACAGTGTGTTCTTTTAATTACGATTTTTGCAAATATTTTTTTTCAAACGTTTCAGTTATTAACAGCGTGTACCTTTGCGGAGTATGTGCTCGGGTACGATGAAAGTACTTCAAAACTTATTTATAACTGTGCTTGATACAAATTATTCTGTAGTTTTAAAACTTTTCTTTTCCGTATCAACTTCATTATTCTACAGATTTAAATAAAACGTATAATAAAATATTCATGTCTGTGCCGTCTTTATGATGAAAACATATTGATTAAAACAAATATTTTTATCAAAAATTTTTTCGTTGCAAAGTCACATTTGAATGACTTGATAAAATCCATCAAGCTTCAAGTTTTGCTATTTGTATACCTATGGAGGAAAAATAAACACTTGAAGAAGTAAAAGGTCCTTAGAACACAAGTACAAAACGAGTTCTGAAAAAACCCAGCGTTCCCTCACCAGCGGGCGTAGGAGGAGAGTGCAATACGCTGGAGTGGGAGAAAAGAAAGCCAGAAAGAGAAAGAGTAAAATACCGCGTAGGTGCGAAATAAAATGGTGGTCTCTCATGTATCAAGTGTATATACGCGCATGAACTGGCGTTTAATAAAAAGCGAAGCGCCGCGCGTTAACGGCCTACGGGCTTTATAAGTTAGTGTATGTGTGTGCGTGTGTGTACACGTATATAGGTATAACGAGCCCGCGCGCGTGGTTTATGGGGCGCAAGCTTGGAAAATTAAAGTACACCCACTGTGCGCTAGGCGCCGATTTTCACGTCGTTCGCGCGCGATCGAGGAGGTTTATAACCGTGTGATTATACGTGGGTAGTGTCGACGATGAGCAATTCAATATCGTACTCCTACAATTTTTCACCATCTCTGATTTCTACGTGCTTGTCGAGAGTTTACGCTTGTGAAATGCTGTCTGAGAAGCAATTTGTGTATTTTGGAAAATATTATGTTTTCGGTAAATTATCAGTATTAAGGATCCTTAATACTTGAGTATTCAATGTTATTTGTATATGAACTTTAAACATACTTTTGATCCCTTCTCATTCTAAAAGCAAGAGTTTATATTTTTTTATTTTACATTAGTTTGCATTAAAGAAAATAAATCATATTCATTTTTATCTACTCTCTAAGTTTAAACCAGTAATTCAAAGGTAGGTAAGATAAAAAACAGCCATTGAAAAGTTTTCAGTACAACTAATCAATTTATTTATTAATTTTGAAATATAAGTAATGCTTATGAAAAAGTCAAATAATTTGTATTGGTGAAATAGCACTGAAGAGTTTACGTTGATCATCTTCACAAGTATATACTCTAGCAGAGTCAATGTAATGTTTTCACTGTGCACATAAATTCATCGCAAATCAAGGCAATTGAGAGGTGATTTTCGCACGTTATCCGCTCAAATCGACGATCGTTTCACGTAGGTGGAGAAGCCACCTTCTCCCTATCTCCTCTTTTTCTCCTCTCTCTCCTTCCATCTATCTTTCACTTCATATACACACATACATACATGCACACATCGTCAACACTGCAAAACTCACTCTCCCGCACAGAGAAGAGCGACTCTCGGACGCGTAGGAAGAGAGAAAAAGTAAGAGAGAGAAGCGAACCGATACGGCTCGCACTCACTCTCTCCTTCTCTCTGCCGTATGTGTGCCTCTATATGCGCGGCGGTCCTCGAACCCGGTAATTAAATATCACAACCCTGCAATTAGGGCCACTAAATCGTGTGTGCGTCTCTCTGGGGCCCGCGTGCGTGAAGGGCCCGCCAGACACAAAAAACAACGTCGAAACGTTGCTTAACCTCGTCTTCTTTCTCTCTCTCCCTCTCTCGCTCTTTCTCTCTTCCAAGCTTGTAATCTCTCGTGTGCGGAACCACGAAACGATCGTGAATCCATATACACTTGCGCGCGTGCTCGGCTGAATATATATACACACACACATACATTTGCGAAAAGCGAAGGAGAGAGAGAAAGAGATGAAGAGATTAGGAGAGCCGCTGAGCGCGGGGGTGGCTTTAGCAAAATGTGGGAACCTCAACGACCGAGAATCGGCTGGGCCATTATCCCTTCTGCGCGCGACGATAGAGTGCGAGAGAGATTGAGTGACGCAAGAGATATCGTCTTTCCTCTCTCTCTCTCTTTCTCGCTCTTTCGCGCGTGGTCTATCGGAGCCGCGAAAATTAGATTCGCACGAGGCAGCGCGATGCAGGATGTTGCTTTGCATTCTTTTTTATATGCCGATCGATACCTAATTCTTGACGGAAGCAAATAAGCGGCCTACGATGGTCCGGTATCGAATTTAAATTTCTGTTTTGCGTAAAATTTCATAACCTCCTGATGTGAAATTCAAGGTATATTTTTATTCAATTTGAGAAATATTCCAGAAAATTTAATATTGTGGTATATAAATAAGTTATTATACTATAAAACAGTTTAGAAAAGATTTTAAGTCCATTACAAAAATTAGTTTCCTCAACGTGGCGAAGCACAGAAAATTTCCATGAAGTATAATATCTATAAGCACTTAGGTATACAGGAAAAAAAACCTGGCAAAAAAAGGGAAGGAACGACGCGCCGCAAACCCGATTCCATAATCGCTGAAACCCGATCGTGAAACGGGACGTTAATAAGCCACGCACGAGAGCATAATAAACCTCGTTCGCCCTTGCTCTTGCGCTATCTCAAGCTTTGACGAAAATTCTCTCGTCTCTCGTTCTCTCCTCCCTGCCATACACACACACGCACGTACACACAACAGGTCCAGCAGGCGATCGTACACCTCGATACGAGCTCGCGCCAGCAAAAAAGTGCGAGGCCGGTGGGTGGATGATTTAATGCGAGCATCGTGTACGAGAGAGCGTACGTCGTCTCTCTCTCTCCCTCCCTCCCTCTGATATTTTAATACGACGACCCGGAGCGTGATACACGGCCATCCATCGCCACGCGTGCGTGTGCACGGTCAATTTTGCATACGGAAATCGCGCGCTATCTTCCTCCCCCCGCGAGCGAGGGGATGTGCGCGCGTCTATGTATGTGTGTATGTGTCTGCGGGTGCATGTAGAATCTAAAGACGCGTTCTGTACAGGAAGGAAGACTGTTTGTTACCATTATCTGTGCGCCCATCCGAGAGCGCCTGGACGGATTTTCGAGCAGTATACAGAGAGTAAGGGAGTATAGTGTCTATGTACGCTCTGACCCTCGTCTATTATGTTGCTTTGGAGCACTTCTGGCGCACGTACAGAGACGACGTAACGTCGCGACGACATCCGATCGGAATTGCTTCGTGTTTTCATTTTTTTTTTGGAAGTGAGTTCAGGTTACTGTAGGACGCTGAAAGTATTGATTGCCACAGTAAGGTTTTTGTCCCTTTCTATTTACTATAGTTAAATCAAGTGGATTTTGCAGGTTCTGTTGATTATTATCATTATTTTTTAAGAAAAATATTAGAAACAGATATTGATGAATATAAAAGACAGAGATTACAGCTGTAAATGATTTAAGCTTGAAGTCGATATTAGGTGGATACAATTTTCACAAGATTTAAGGTTAATAAGATATACCTCCTTTTTTGTTTGATTAATACAAATAAAGTATAAAATAATTATCACATATGTGTCAACGATCAATCAATATATATTAAAAATGAAATGAAAACTAAAGTATAAAATTCATAGAATTTTCTGTATTAATATTCTTATTATTCTATTTTTATTAAATTAAATCGTATGATCTACAGACAATTCAAAATGCTAATTTTTCTTCTAAAACTGTTGCCAACAATTGTTTATCAATAATTAATTCTACCCATATTATATTCAATTATAGATTTAAGTCTTTTTCATTAATAAATTCTATTGCTAAAATACAAAATTCATCCTTCACATCCTGACTTTAGACCTATTAGTTTACAGATATTTTATTAATAAAATACTTGACAAGAATTATAATTTAGAATAATTAACTATAATTTTCATTATTAACGCTAAAAACGTACTAACGTAAACATTAAATTAGAGTATAAATTCGTATAAACATGAACTGATAAAAAAACTATGGATAAACTCTCCTTAGCAATTAAAAAATAAAATGACCTTTACTATTCTTTTCAGTTTCCCAGTAAAACATTAAAACGTTCATTCCAAACGTTGGTATTCCAAGCGTGTTTCATGTATAAATTCTTCGGCAGTGCTCATCTTTTCATATACGCGCAGCGCGCTCTTGCACTCCTCTCGCTACTCACAATTTAATTTTCTAATTATCGCGCGCTCTATCTCTCCCCCTCACGCTTCTCCTCTCTTTCTGTTCTACCGCCTTATCTACTGGTGGTATCTCCCAGGTGGGTCTATATCTTGGGCTGCGCGCGTATATAAAAGCTATAATGAATCTGGAACGAGAGCACGCACGCGGACTCGATCTCTGCGCGCTCTATCCCATATTTTATAGCGCATAGGTGTATGCGTATACGCGGGGCGAAGACTGACTTTTCGATGCCATGATAGCAGAAGACTACGAGCAGAGAAATGTGTGTAAGTACAGATATATACATACGCACTACATCAGCCGTAGATCTTTTTAAACGTGCAAAAGTGAAATTTTATTCGAGATGTTTAGATTTTATTTTATCGCTCGTATACGTCTGTGGCTGCGAGCGACCTGCAGTATCTTATATGTATTAATTCTGTCTCAGCTCGTAATACTTTCATCATAATTTATCGTTTCAATTTTTATTATACGATAATAAATATTAACTTATAAATTTTTTTTCTGCTACGCAGATTTCTAATCATTCCATCGAAACCATTAAATATCATAGACTGGTCGCGATTGAAAAAAATGTCAATAAAAAAATATTTAAATATATAATTCTCGTTTTACGAATTACAAATAATTAGAAATTTCTTTGGTATTTATGCTTGCTTTGTACTTGAAGATAGTAAATAACAATAATTATAATTCTAATTCTAATAATAGAGCAGTCGAAAAGAGTGAGACGAAATAGCAATCATCAAAACATTCACACTTGGAAATAATAACACATCTTTTCTCTAACAAAACCGCACACCTATACGGCCACCCCACAGCTTGCTCGGAAAGTAAAACTAAAACACGAGATTTTTTCCGTCTTTGCACGCGCATACCTTCACCCGCGTGCGAGACGGAAGAGAACCGCAAGGGTAATATAATTCGAATCATTCGGTTGGGGCACGAAAGCCACGGCGGCGGCAGCAGCGACGACGTGCACTTCAACTCGGCGTAGGTATCGCAGTCACGCACGCTCGCGGTTAGGCGCACTCTCTCACTCATTCACTCTCGTGGTGGAACCCGCACGAGAGAGTGAGCTAATCAATTAATCCGCGGCGAACCGCATATGAGAGCCTCCAACCCCGCAAGCATGCGAACTATCGCGAGTCGGGGGTGGAGCGAGGGGAGTCTAGCAATGATGTTTGCACCGCGATTGGGTGGCTTGGGGTGATGATGATTGATGTTATTGTAGAAGGCAAGTGGTGATGGACTGCACTGTATGCATTTTCCATCTTTCGACGTTTAAGAAATAGTTTAACTGATGATTGTCGATAGATCTTGGGTTAACATTGAATGTTAAAATTTTTTCAATTTTATAGACATTATTTTTAGTGGGTTTCTGACTTGTGGTTGGTGTTTAATAGAAAGCTCAATCAATCATATTTAACAACCAATAGACTTACAATACCATTTACATTCATGACTGAGAGTTATTCTTAAATTCTTTTGGAGAAATTGAATATCAATGATCCTTTTCAAAACTTATTACCTACCTCACAATTTTCTCCAACAATCAAGCACAATCACCATTTAACATTCTCACCTCGGTGTACTGGAAAGTGTCATCCAAACCATTCCATTAAAAAAATGTCACCGAGTAAAACATTCATCACGAAATCTCCCGATCTCGCGTCACCGCCGCACTACATCACCGCTTAACCACCGTCGAGTTCTTCGAAAACCGAGAAAACCACTGCGCAGCGCCTCCTCGATTTATCTACGGAAGCGTGAATCGGCACAAGTCGACGTAAGAGCGTGCATCTCGCATGTGCGCGTGAGGATCACCCGCTGAGTCTTCGCGCCCCGAAAGCCAACGGTGTCCGCCCATATATATATAACCAGGCGCGTGCGAAGGAGGACGAAGGAGAACGTTAGAATGAATTAGGGATGAATGTACGGGGGGAAGGCTGATTTTTATGACTCAAAGAGCCGATTGTCGCGATGGTATTTAACGACTCGTTTTAGTTTGGAAGAAAGAGATAGAATCATTGGGTGGTATTCTTGTATTGTGCATCATCATTGTGCCCTGGAGTGGCTTATTATGTTCGGGGGCTTCGATAATTTTCTTCGTGCTTTGTGTGATGGATGAATGTTTAGAGGTGTTTTTGATTGTTTGACGACAATTTTAGAGGAAAATATTGATCTTTATCAGTATATATTTTTGATAATGAGTAATGGATATACGCTAACTATTCTAGGAAATGCACTCAGAGACTTTCTTATAGCATCATTAGTGTGAAAGTATCGAAAATATGAATGTAATGGGACAATGTACATTTAAAGGAAGCTTATTCTTACTGGATGTTTTAAAATCTCCCACCTCATCGAAGGATTCAAATCTCTTCGTGGTAATAAATGTTCTTCTAAAGTAAATGGATTATTGAATTATTTAACAATATTTAATCTACAAATTTTGCACTATACCTAACACTACTATCAATAGTGCAAAAAAGTGTAGAAACATCAAAGTATACTTCATGCATCGCACTGTTTCATATCCATTAACCGCTCCCCTGTAACAGAAACAATCCCGCAACACTCGAGGCGTCAAAACGATCCTCCACGCCGCGGCGCAACGCCGTCGCTGCACGAACAACAACGTTGCCATACACATATATACCCCCATGTAACATGCAGACTCACACACACACCAAGCCATTCTCACTTGATCGCGCTATACATGTGCAAATCTTCGCCACGGCTTAACCTTTTGCATCGTGCGCGCAGAGGTGTGAAACCGCTCGAGAGCAAAGAGGCCAGAAATTGCGTACCATTATCCGGTAATGCCCTCGTGAAATCGGCCTCTTCTCCTCTCTCTCTCTCTCTCTCTCTCTCTCTCTCTCTCTCTCTCTCTCTTCCTCATATCCGTTAAGAGAAAAACATAACTGGATAGATTCGTGCACGCGGTGGGTATGAAAACGTATAAGGCGATACGCGCTAACGATTCCAGCAACATCCTTTTTGCCCCCTTTCTGATAATCAAACGCGTGCGCGTGAGCGAGTGCATCTTCTCTTTTCTTTTTATGCTCTGTATGTATAATAACAATCTCTCTTGTTGTTTTATTTTTTTCATCGAATACGGTGTGTGGCGGCTTCCAGGCCTCGGCGATCGCTCACGTATACACTCTTCGGGCGCGATGTAAGTCGATTGCGCGTGTTCTCCTTTTCTGGTTGCCATGGGCGTTATTACGAGGCGTTTGATAAGATATGGATTTTGAAGATCACGTGTAATTTTGTTTAACTATTGCACATAACATAATTTCAATTGAATGGAAAGGTATGCGACCTTAATGGGAAAAGGGAATATGAGCTGTAATTGTTTTATTCAATATGATCTTATTATACCGTGTCTTTGATATATGTGAAATAACTAATAAGAGACGTGCAAATTTATTTGTAGTGCGAATTAAAGCTACTAATTTCAAGTTTTAAAGGATATCCTGTTGTTTAAGTAGTAAAAAGGAATTGATAAATTTTAATTGATGAAAATGTGAAGCACCAAGATAGTCTTAAAATTAACAATCAAACAAAAATTGTTTCAAACACAACAATTTTTTTATTTGAGTTTTTATTTTAAAATGTTACATAAATTTATAATTTACGTAGATATTGCTGAACTTTCGCGCCGTACATAATAAGACATATATTTATACTAAAATAATAAACTAGGCACAGTGTCTGTATCGAAGAATTGTTCCATTACAAAGAAATTTAAAAAATGCATACTGAAACTAAAGTATTAAAATGTAAAAATATGAAAAAGTTTATTAAAAATAAAACTGCTTGCGAAAAATCTGATGAGACCCGTGGTATCAGCAATGCAAGAGCGCTCTCCGTCAACTCTCATCCCATTTTATGCACTCGACCGGCCACTACGTCCCGTTTACTCCTTCTTATTAAGCCCGACGCGCAAAATCGATTCCACCGCGTACACTTCACGAGCCATTCTCTCCTCTTTCCCGCATCTCTCTCTCTCTCTTTCTTTCTGCTGCATCTATCTTCCGGTGCAACAGGTTTTCCAGAAAGCCAGCCTCGATCACTTATCAGATGACGCGACGAGCATACGAAGAGACTGCATAATGATCGCCGATTAGCGGGAATTGTATATTTTAACGGCGAATTGGGTAATCACTTAATATAAATTAATCTTTGCTCCGGTTGCGCAGACGCTTTTTTACAAGGTATATACACTGTGCTCCACTTTTACGCGCTCGCGGGGCTTCGTCCCGTGCGTCGATATTTTTTTTCACCTCTTTTTTTCGTTGGCTGAAAATTTCATGCCCGTTTTATCGCGAGAAAGTTGTTTAAAGAGAGAACATTACGGATTATTAAGGCGGATGCTTTTATGCTCGCTCGTGTCGATGTAGGCTCTCGTGCAAACTTTGTTTATTAAAATAAAATTAAATAGTTCCCTGAGACGTTGAAGCGATGATTAAAGTATAATCGTTGTTCAAAAAGTCGATGTACACGCGGTATGAGTCATTTTAAGCTAGGGAAAAATAGAGAATTAAAAGGAAATATTGCGTATATCATGGAATCAACATGTTTGAAGAGTATGTATAAAATGAAATAAAATTCAACAACGAAAGTAAGTTAACTAAATCGTTTACTCTTCATACAGCAAACACGCGTGTCTTTAATTTCCTTTCTCTGTACATTAAATCCTAAGTTCTCGAACCAAACGCGTCTCATCGACACCATTGCGTGGCCTTTTCTCTTTCTCACCTACGCTCTTTTCCCGCATAATAAAAGACTTGTGGCGTGCACGTTGGAGTGCAAATGCGCCGGGTTCTCTCTCTCTCTCTCGCTCGCTCGCTCTCTTCATCCTCGTCGAGCCGAGAACGAGGAGTTATGGCCGCATTCGTCTCCATTACCCTCCCCCGCCGGTGGTGAATCATTGGGAGAACGAGCGCAAACCTCGCGCGCGAGCGCTATCGAGGGAACAACAACGACGCAAGCGATTGTACAAGCGCGAGCCGTTTATTGTTTGCATAAAGGCGACTCTCGTAAATCTCCGCTGCAAGGTCTGCGTGTACGTACATAGCTAGGGACTAGCTTGTAATGGGATGAGATTTCTTATATATTTCGATAGGAGCGGTAACTGCTTAATCGCTGCCAATATTCCATAGTAACGTCGATGTAGAATTTTTTAGAGTATTTTTATATTTTATTATAGTTAATGCGGTTCGCGTCTTATAATTCGGTAATTTGGATTATCAAAACACGAAGCTCAATATTTCCTATGATAAATAAAGTTATTGCAATTGGAATGTTAGAAATTTAGAAATACTTTAAGAAAAATCTTTAAACAAAACAGTTTTTTAGTAACTTTTTCTTTATCAAGATAATGAAGATGTACGCGATTTACGCTGAGAAAGCGAAATTAACTTTAAATATTTTAATAATATTTAAATAGCAACATAGCAAAGTATCGAAACAACTTTGTTTCGCTGTGCAATGAAAAAAATTCTCTGAAAATACGAGCCCAAAAAACGGCGACATCCCGCCCGCCGCCACTCGTACATCACGGTTACAAGCCGAACTCTCGTTTCCATGTCGAAGCAGAAGAGTTAGAACCACCGCCACCGACACAATTCGCGCGCCGCATAAAAAACCCGGATGCGCAAATCCGTTGCAATGCCTCGTGTATACTACACACAGATATACACCACCTGTACCTATACATACATATAGATACTGCGGTGCGCTCGTGCAATCGAGCGATTATTGCCGACCGGCGTCATTTTGTATCATTTTCCCGCCACACGCGCTTCGCTGATAAATCATCTGCTCTGCTCGCGGCGAGAGCGAAAAGAGAACAAGAGAGAAGAGAGAGGGAGCAAGTAAGCGTGGGTGTGCGATGATTTGGGTATAAATTTCCCCCGATCGAACGTCCCGTCGCCGTTATATTTCGCGCGGCGTATGTGTATAGGAGACCAGACAGCTGAAATAGACCTCGTTTTATGCGGCACATCGCGGAATTGCCTCGATTTGGGGATGCTATCGTGCGAGTGGCCGTTTTTCGGATGATCGCTGGTAGTATGTTATGGTAAATACAGAAAGAGAGAAAGTGAGAACTGATGTATTTCCCGTTGAATTTTAAGAGGTTTGGATATGATTGTTGATTTATGTTGCACGAATGTGTAAAAGCATCTTTTCCCATTCTACGTGATACTTTAACATTAAGAGTCGAATTTAAAGTCCATTAAAAATTTAATGCTGTTTTATAGTGCATAAATATTATCTATTCACATATCAGTACTTAAGGCGTAATCTATATAATCTTCAAGTATACAGAATATCTTCATTTTCAGAAGCTCTCATTAATCATATCATTTTACTCTTATTCTCTTAATTTAGAAAGAATTACAACCCATAGTGTCATTAAGCTAATCATATGAAAATGAGAATGGAGTCGCTTATATAGTGAGATTCTTTAAATAATTCCTCACGAATTATGACGGATGTTTGTGCGCTGATTTAATCTTCTCGACGAAATAGCGTAATTACAGTTCAGTAATAAGTAGTATGATTTTTCATCACAAGTACGCAAGCCGTGTTATGTATTTTTCTGTCTTCACTTCATTAAAATGACTAAATATACGTGTCTTAATATTAATACTCAATTAAGGCTTGACACAACCACATAAGATTATTCTCAGAACACTTATACTGAAATGTTGAAAAAAAGATTAATCTTGAATGTTTAATCTGTAATTCTATCTAAAATTCGTGTCCCAAATTTCAAATTTATGCTTATAATAAGGTATTAATGTCGAAAATTAACCCAGTATCTAATAGGATTTTTTAATCGAAAGATTTCTGTGGTCGATAAGCGTGTTGGAATATTAGCTATTCCACCTCTTTGAATAATCGTTTCACATAGAAAAGGTCCAGAAAAGACGATAAAGGGTTCCATAAGGATTTTGATCAGATATAGTTCTTGTTTAGATGAGTTCCTTGAAGAGCAGAGCATATAGGTGTAGAGTATCTAGTACGTGATGCATAATATGATAAACATCTCGATAGTAGTTACTGGAGGTAACAATTATGCGAGTATAACGGCGGAACATATATAGTACTGAAACACTCTTTAAAACTATTAAACTTTTCGCAAGCATGCGCATCTTAACGAATCAAATTGTATTTGCAATTTTCTTCCGAACATGAGCTATTTAAGCGTGTTCCAAATTATTACTAACACAGATCCAAAAAAAGTGATGTGTGCTAGAACTAAACATGATTCTAAGGTCAGAAGTGATATCACGTTTTAATTTCGAGATACTGAAGTATAAGTTTTGAGAACATCTTATAAATTTGTGTAAAAAGGGTATTGCAGCGCTGTTTATACCTTTCGAGATTATTTTTGACCAAATTATAAGCAATTCTACAAAAAATATGTACCAACTGAGTAAATAGTAATTTTGTACTTAGCACTTCGAGTAGTCTCTTTAACAAAAAGAAAAAGAAATATACTAATAGAGGAATTCTTATTTGAAACTGTTGAAGGTTAATTTCAGAATAATACTCGATAAAACACTTAATTTAAATGTGAACATTCAAATTTAAAGTGGTACTCAAATAATCAAATTTCCGAATCTTTATAATAAATTGATTATTTACTTTTATCCTATAATTTACACTGAAGTTCAAAGCCTTGTTGTATATTTACCTCTAGAGCGTTCTATTTAGTAATGACGAGATGAAAAATTTCATTATTTCAAAAATTGTATGAGTTGTAAGATAAGCATAAAAACTTTATACCTAGTTAACTTTTAATATTGCCCAAATTAAATTACGAAATTATCTTCGAGATAGGTTCTAGATTAGGTTATGAAAATAGCCTTGGTGCGAGTACCCTTTAATGATTACTGCTACAGCTCACATCAAAGTACCTGATACTATTACATAGTCGAGGATCATATGCTGTGAATATACAGCTAATAAGAACTAATTTTGGATAGATGAATAAACCTCATACCATCTGTATCAGGCTACACAGGAGTACTTATAATCCAATTAGAGAATCAAACCAGGTATGCTATGACATATCTGTGATACAGCTTAAATCAGAAGTCCTAGATACTAATCATACGGTCCCTAATAAACTATAGAGGTACACCTAGTACGGCTGGTATCAGAAATTTTACTGAAATATTTCTGCTTCGACTCCGGTAAAATACCTATGGTTAATCTTAATACAACCTGGATCAGGCTGCAAATATTTCTCAAATCCAATCCAGATGAAACTATGAGGATTTCGCTGCATTCCTACAGCCTGGTTCGCTCAATACACCGAGATAGTTCTTCCGCGTCAAAGGTACACCGTCGTGTACCCTCGATTTTTCTGAGTTGAGGCTAGGGGCATACTCTTAATACGGCCTCACTCAGGGTACGTGTAGATACTTTAGATGCAAAAAATGTCTTACATTTATGCAAAATCGAGTTTGCAGGAAGAATGCAATTTTACATTTAAATATAGTCTAAATGAGAAAATTTGATATAATTGTACTTTTTCTTTACTGAATTTATTCTGTTGTCTATGATCTCGGACTTCCGATGCGGAATATTTGTTTACCCAAATAGTACTGTATTCGTATCTCGACTTCGACAATTGACTAGCACCTCTGCGTACCGTAAAACATTCTGTTCAGAAAAAGTCTGATTGAATGTATGCCTGCGTGCGAGCGTATATGTTTCTGTTTACTTGTTCCACAAAAATAGTTTTTTTTAATGATCTAATTTTCGTTTGCCAGACATATTGCTTATATATTATTAATGCAGAATACTATGTAGAAACAGAATACAATTTACAAATAATGAAAAAGTATATGCTTAAGTTTATTTTTTGTTTTATTTTTAAATTTAATCGTAGATATCAATAAACAAAATTTTGGAGTAAGATAAATATTGAGATGGAAGATTAAAACAAACAATTGATAAATTAGTTAAATCAGTCTTTTTTATCTTGAAATAGGAATGTAAAATATTAAAGTGAAAATAACAATCGATCAAAAGTAAGTTTCACGTAAAGAAACGAGATACGCGTGTTCGCTAATCCCCGTAATGGTTGAACCGACCGGAAGTTGGAGGCCATAAATTGAGTCTCGCAATGCCCTTCTGGCGTATTTTTTCTCCCTTTTCCTTTCCCTTTTTCCTTTTTTTTGTCGTATTCTGTGCGTTTTGGGGGCTCTCTGGGTTTCATACCTCTCCATTTAATTCAACCTTCATCTTATAACTTCCCGGAAAACAAAAAAATTATTTTTTGATAAAGCTATTCGATAGTATACTTATAATACATAATTTTTCGAGTATGACATTGAATTAGATTTATTTATTAATTATCTAGTTACTAACAATTCCTTCTATAAAATCTAAAAAATTATTTATAATTTTTTAGAAGTATATATTTTGAACTAATTGCACGTTTGAATACATTCTTATTATTAAGAACCCGCATAAAAGATTAAAATTCCTGTCGTCTAAAAACACATAACTTTATCATCGGACTTCGAAGAATAATCCTGCATGACATTTTCTTTCAAGGTCATATGATTATTTTCCTAATAAAAGCTAAGATTCAGTATCACTATAAGCCTCTAAAGACCATCCAACTTAGCCACAGATCCAACAGAGAGAGGCCGGAACCCCCTCAACGCTGCACGCGCGCAAAGAGCGAAGCCAACTCTCGATCGACCCTCCCTTTTGGTACGCGCGTTGCCGAGTACCTACGCGCGGTTGCGCAGGTGAAATAAACCAACCATCGCTCTCCCTCTCTTCACGACAGAGACAGAGAGAGAGAGAGAGAGGAGCGCATAGCTCGCTCTGCCCTGTAATCGCGAATCGCGCACCGTAATAAATGTCTCCCGCGTCCCTGTCATCACGGGGGGACATCTAGGCTCTGCGTTGGAAAAAGCCGCGCCACCTGCGTGTACGCGAGCGGGCGGAGGTGGTCCCTCTCTCTCTCCCTCGACGCGGGAGAGAAAATTCCTTAATTCGCCGCAGAGGTATAGAGGATGGATGGAGAAAGAGGTGAGGAGGAGGAGGAGAAGAAGGAGGAGAGTGAAAATTGAACGAAGCGGAGAGCGTCGGTTTTTACGTACGCGCGCAGTGAGATTTGGAGAGGATGAAAGGGGAGCGCGGAATGCCGTTCTTTATCGGCTAGGGAGGAGTGCCGTTCTGTCTTTTTGCGCATTTCTGCATTGATTTTTTTCATAAATGGATATTGCTTTTTAATATCAGATAATGTTAATCAATTTAAATTACTCGTTGCGACCACTCTTATAATAGCGTTGAGAAAAAAATAAATATAACCAGAAGACTTCATTAAAAATATTCTTTTTTTAACTTTTAATAAGTGATTCAACAGTACTGCCATACCTATACGTCCTAAAAATGCTTAACAAAGAAGGCTACCATCGCGCAGCAGGCTGTCCCCAAACAACGCACCCAGAGCCAATTACTTCGAGCAAAAGTCAGAAGGAAGCTGGAAAAATCGCACGTCTAAGCCAAATACTCCGTCACTGTTCGTTCTAATTATGTCCCGTTGATATGGTAAACACGTGCATTGTCGCGCCACAAATTTAACGAGCGAAATCGCGCCTCGGGGCTATATCTTTCGCGCGAGCGATCCACATTACTTCCAGCAACGTGAACACGCGCGCGCACGCATTATATCGACGCCGTGTCCCCGATGAGCATTAGGTCACGTGCTCTGCGGTCGCAGGGAGTTCCATGGGTAATGTGAATGCGATCTCTGTTCGTGCACGCGCGTATGTGCCGATGGATTGGGCGCTTTCGATTCCGCAGAGTCGCGCGCCTCCATTGTACGAACGCATTCTTTCATTAGCATAATTCGACTGCAGGATCGACGGCAGAGACTGTAAGTAGTTTATTTTCTCACGTACTTCTCGAGTCACTGGCTTCGGATGCTGATTCAACTTTGTGATTCAACTTTGGCGTGGGATATGGTTTTCATGTTCTAGAATATAAACTGTGTCGTCTGAATTTCTCGAACTGCAAAGTTTGTGCGGGGCATGTATTTCTTTAAAAAAAATAGTCATTCAACAAATACTTTCATTGACCACTAATTTGAGAATAGAGCATTCGGTAAATCTAACACGTACTATACAGTTTCACATACTTAATGACCCGCTATCTCGAATAATGTGCACTACGTGCATACGTATATACAAACACAATCTCAGTTTCTTGTTCTCATATACGTGCTCTCAGCCACATTTTGCATACAGAGGTGCACAGGTCGCGTTTGCCGCAGTCATGAAGTAATTGCCCTCCCCCACATCACACCCGCGGCTCTTAATTTTCTTTCTTAGTGCACTCGTGGGTGCGCGAAGCAGCCTTCCTTTCCTTACTTCCTCCCCCGACTGAATTCCTCCCCCCACCCATGCTTACAACAATAATCTTGATTTATTATTGTTGTAATTTATCGTGCCGAGAGAAGAGGAGAAAACGAAAGCCAAGTGGTATACATGCGGCTTCATATTATGTTGCCCGAACTTTTTGGCGAATAGTGTGTACGTACTTCTTTGAGATATTCAGTGTACGTGAAGGTGTATGAAGCGGAAAAAGTCAACAACGTGTTGAACGTAAATGAAAAATGCCCGAGCTGAACTTTATCTTACCAAATGAGTTTTATACTTCCGATGACGAAAAAACAGCTCTTGTATATCGTAACTTTTGTTAGATAATTATTTGTAAATATTAGACTATTTTTTATATCATCAGATGTATAAGAATAAATACCTACAAAAAGGAAAATTTGGACATTGAGAGGGCTTCTGCCAAAAAAAAGAATAAAAAAAATTAAATGAAACGAATTTGGAAAGAAGAGAAAATTACTACTAAAATACCACAAACTACACAGCGCCAATCAAGTCCAAAGAAATCTGCACATAGCGCGACTCGTCGAATCAGAGAAATATTCTCCTGCACCTCCGGTGTCGGTCGGGGTAGGTTTGACATCAGATGAAAGAGCCGACTCCCTCCGCCCTCCCCCTCGGGTCGGCAAAAGGAGACGGGGTCTCTCGCTCACTCGCGGGTCCCTCTCTCTCTCTCTCTCTCTCTCTCTCTCTCTCTCTCTCTCTCTCTCTCTCTCTCTCTCTTATGACGGCTACGGGCACAACCCAACAATTAAATATCTTTCTCTCTGTCCGGACGGCCGCGCGAGACGGCCTGCTATTATCGGCGAGAGTTATCGTTTCGCTGCGCGCATATTCGCGTCCATTGTACGAGAGAGATAGAGAGAGAGAGAGAGAGAGAAAGAGAGAGGACCTCGGGGTATGCAGGCTCGACGTGCCACTCGATTAATGTCTCCGGTAATTAGTCGACACTCGACACAGACGCACCGAGAGGAGGGAATAGGAGATGGACTGACTGTAAGACTTCTCTCGTTCTCCTCGAGAGGATATATGTACGCGCGTGCGCGTGCAGGCATTCAAATAAAATAAGCGACGCGCGCCATCACCCGAGGGATTAGCAAAGTGCGCCATGAGTATTGTGATGTGCATATATGCGTATACATATATATATATATATATATATATATACCAACGCGGGAGAGCATAATCGTACACGTGGGGATTATACGTACGGCATGACGTTTCGCACTTTTGAGTTACATACGATATTTCAGGCTTTCAAACTTGCTGAGCTCCAATGCGAGTTTTGCAGTATGAGCGTCTGCGAATTGAATTTCAACTTGCAGTATTTATAGGTGTGTCTTTCAAGTGCTTTTCTTCATGACGGTAATCGTCTTTTACGATTTGCCTTTAACTGTGATGCTGTAATGCTTTAGATGATAGTTGTTATCTCTCTCGAGATTATTTTTTAGCTACTATCCAGTTATACGTCGATAACGTAATTCGTGACTGATGACAACAGTTTTCTTCTATATACCCTTATGCGATCAATAAAACTAGAATTGATTAACGTAAAAAGTCAATCAATAGGTTCACTGAAATGTAAAAGTTATACATTGATTAAATACTATAAATTACAAGTGACACTATTACGAGGTGTCCCTCTGATTCTGGTTTCAATGGGTTATTTATACTTCCACTTACATAATTATATACAATTTCACGCTTAAAGACCAGAATTAAAAGATCAGCGCTATTCATCAAAAAATCGAAAAGAAATTTACGACGTTCTGGAATATATATAGATCGCTCTAGATGAATATTAAAATTTCCATAATACTTTGAAAACAGTCCACTGCTTTTGACACACGCATACACACAGGTATACGTCTGCACTATTACAAATCAGCAGTCTCTCATACTTTCAAATACGGATAAGCTGCAAATAGCATAGAATTATATTTAATAAACACGCACGGGAGAAACTCGCTTCTCTAGCGCGCTATATCCGTCCGAAGTCAATTTGCCACATTCCATTAAACAATTTCATTTCAGTATACAACTCCTCTCTCACCCTGCGCTGCCGAAAAACAACAACCTCAAGTATATATATACACGAAGAAAACAAGATCTGCGAGCTCGCGTTAACGCTCATCCCCTCCCACTTGCGGGGGAAAAGCTGCAGTGTACATGGGCCGCAGCGCGGAATGCAGCAAGCGTTCGAGCGGGAGCGGATGAATGGACAGGAGAGTAGTAGTAGTAGTAGTAGTAACTCGTCGGTACTGTGTATATATACTATACTGCCGCTCAGCCGCGTGCGCGCGCGTAACGTTATGCACGTCGGCGGCTGGCAATTATGACTCCTCTAATCGCCGACAATTACCGCAGTTACCGGCCTCCCCCCCCTCCCTTTTACTCTGTCTCTATCGCGACCGGTCCATCTCCGGCGCCGGGGAAAATTGCCGCTACTCGAACTTACCGGCGCGCCGATATATACTCGAGTCGTTTTCCGTGGGCTTAGCGAGCTATATCATTCGCGGTGTAAAGGTATTTTCTCTCCGAGCGCGTGCGCGCACAGCTTTGAATTTCATTTACTTTAAGTGCGCGCGCGCGCCTTTTATCCTACGTAATGACGGCAAGAGGGGACGAGAGCGGAGGGAAATCATAGTGTTCTTGTGCCAAGAGAGAGGAGGAATCGCGCAGAAGCAACTTCTGTTTGAAGTGAAAATTGTTCCGTTCAATGCGAATCAATTTATTTAGAAGCTGCCGTGCCGAGTGCGAGTGCACTTTTAATGAAGATTTTAATGCGACAACTGTGCTAGTAATGGATTTCTAGCGGTGAGCGATTAAAAAAAATATGCGGTTTGTACGTAAGAATATACCTAATGTAGGAATGCATATATAAATATTAAGTTTATATGTGGTTATTCGATTTCAACGTGTGCGTGTGTATATATATGTGAGAGATTAGTTTGGATATGCATAAAATAAAACGGCGCGTAATTTTTATCGCCTATCTTGCACTTAAGTGCCGACTATTGACGTATATTGCTTATAAGATATTAAGCGCAATACTTATCTTATATACTGAAGACGTTCGCCTGAGTCTTAGATAATACAATTATACTATTGCGCTTTCATGGATATAACATAGACATAAGTAATCGAAAGATAACTATGTTGAATTTAATTTTTATAGATCTTGAAAGTACGATTATAATTGATAAAAGCATAATTATATAAACATAATTATTCGTTTTTTTTTTTAATTTTAATCATACCGAATAAACAACGTTATTCGCCATTTATTAATGATTATCACTAATTAAAAAACTAAATATTGCGTTCTTATGGGTTTAAAAATATATATTTTCTTTAACATACACTGAGAGAAGGATTTATTTGTAGTTAATATATTTAGTAACAGTTAATACGAAATGGTTGATTTTGGGGAAATAAGGAAATTATAAATGTGAAACCATTCACATTCGACTGAAATTCCAAAATATTACTATTAATGGTGGCATATTAATAGTTAATATTCTTAGTTAATAGAGTTCACCTAGAGGAAATATCAATAAATTTTTCTGTGTATTTTTAATATATCTTCTTATTAAAGATACACAAATTCTTCTCTCAGTGTAAAACTAAATGATACCCTTGTAAGAATTAGACCAATCAAAATGGCCTATGAACGAAGGTTGATCAACAATCGACCAACCTTTTTGACCAACGATTATAGTTTTATAGTTCGCCAACGCTTGATCACCGGTTCATCATTGACATCGCGATAGATACGGAGCATGCGCAGTGTAAATCGGAGCAAAGCAAGTACCTAGTTAACCTCACCGAAGTTGACATCTACTCTAAGTAATATTTTAACCAACGCCAAAAGATGGAAAAAGAAAAATTAATCAACTTATAATTATTTTCTTTATTTAAATTAAATTTTATTAATCTGTATTAAACTTAAACTTAATCGTGATATTTGCAATATTAATTTAATATAATATTAATAAAATATAATTAAAATTTACCATTTATAGTTTTTTATTTAACTGCATTGGTAATTTATTTGATGTATTTATTGTGTAACCTCCAAATTTTAACCTTGCAAATATTTCGTTTCGTCAACCGGTGGCATACGGATCGTCAAAAACGTGACGAAATTAGTAGATTTGTTGGCCAACGGATAACGAAATTGTTGGTCAACTTATTGAAATTGATGAACCGTGGAGCAATAGTTGGTGAACCTTCCTACCAGGGTATTAGAATGAGACAACTCGCCTTCTCGAAAACTATACAGTCTTCCCTTGGGGAATCTGTAGCCAGTAACACTTCACCCCTATCACTTTCCACATTCTCCCCGATCCCCCCCCCACAAGTATTCTACAGGGCGCGAAGGAAAACAGTGACGAGGGTGAGCTTATGTGCACGCCGTCGAGTCTCACCCATTCCCCCATATATATGCCATATCACATACTCCCTCGCGCCTCTTCTCTTTAGCCCGATTTTCGACGCTCGCGCGCCCGCGAAATTACATGGCTCGCTAATATTCGGGCGTGGACACGCGTCAAACTCGGCCGCAAAATCTCATAGATCTCCCTCGTCTATATATTCACCACAACTGAGGACGTTTGTTTTTTTTTCTTTGTTTTGCTTTGCCTCTTATCCGTAGGCTATCTCGCTTTAGCGAGATGTATGTGAGAACGGAGGAAAAAGTTTTGGATGCGGTTTTAGGGCGAATCGTCGCGTGAGGTTACAACGTGTGGATTGAAAGATGATGATGATGATGTTCGATTATGATTGCAGCTTTGCCACGAGATAATCATTGTTTTCGTGGGGGGCTGGAATTAGAGGTATGAGAGATATGTGGGTGTGGATAAAATTAATGAATACGTTGTTGAGGTACGAAATATGTGTTATTGTGAGTCTGTTTTAAAACTATTTGTTTACTTAAAAGTTTATATGGAACTAGAACCTTTCGTTTAGATATAAACGATGAATGTTATTTGGATTGATAATAAAATTTTTCTTATATATCTATGTAATTTGACAAGAGCGTATATGTCTTAAGTTAGTAAATTAGAAGCATTTTGAAGCCATAAATTTGATGTGAAAAAAGAGAATGATTTGTTTAGGCTAATATAGAAATTGATGAACATTATCAACACATTTTTATATGTGTGTAACACAAGTTTATAACAGATACTTTATGCTTAATTTTAAATAAATATGGGAACAAAATTAGACAAATGTAATGCAGGTGCTGAATTTTTGAAAAAGTTATTGTATGCATAAATCCTTTGATAATATAATAATAATAAACTAGAGCTGTATTTTCAAGAAGAAATTATTTTCTTTAATAATCAAAACTGACAAACATTAAAATGGGTTTTTTACTGGATTGCATATGAAAAAATTAAGTGTTACTTTTTACTTCTTTATAAAGTAATATTACTTCACTTCTCTTTATAACAGCATAAATCTTTCATAAAAGCTTTCTGAAAACTACGGCATTCCAGGCGTCGGGAAAAGCCTCAAATTACGCCGTTGAACGTGCGCGCGGTCCGTCACCGAGCCATCAAGCCATAACGAAAAAAGCTACACGAAATTATAATTTACAAATAAACTTAAACAAGAGGAAGATAAATTGCACGCGCTATCTACATCAAGATACCCTCGCGTAGTCTGCCGACGCTGCGATCGTTATAAGTCCGTGCGAGCGCGCGCATAAGCGCGTATATAAATCATTCGTGCCGCGTGAAAACGCACGTTTTAAAGAAAAAAAAAATAACTACGCTATACATATAATATACATACGCATCGTCCCTTTAAACTCGTAAATTACTCTATTACGCATTCGACGCATCGTCAAAATGGCTGCGGTGGCAGCTCGTCGGGAAATCGGAAAGTGGGAGGAATACGGAAAGAGGAAAACGCATGCGGCTATAGTGTATGTATGTATATCTATAGAGCCGGGAGGGAGGCAGCTGTGCGCTGCCACCGCCGCTTTTTCCCCGCCGGTATGAGATTCCTATCTGCGCGCGGGGCAGCTGTGCGAGCGCGCAAATGGTAGCGCAGCAACGACCTCGGCTAAGGTCTCGCTCGCGTGCGATCGCCATCGAGAACCGCTCTGGTGCAGCCGCGATTCGACTTTTTCTTCTTTTTTCCGTTTCGTCGAGGCTGATGGTATGGGTTTTCAATCGGCGAGTTGCATCGGGGGAGGATACCTTTCAGTTGCCACGCAGAGCCCTTACAATTTCATTTCGTCCAGTCTGTGGAATTCATTTTTCCTTGGATTTAGCATTTAATGAATATGTGTATAACGATTTTATTCTCAGAAGAAGCGGAGTAATTTAGAGCGAAGATACAGGAAACGCATATAGTTTTTACTTCTTTCAATGAAAAGCCATTTCTGAAATTGGGTACGCATCATAATAAATTTAAATTCACTTTTTTTAGATTACATTATTAAGAAAATTGTTAACGAGCTTTGGAGGCAGCTTTGAAGTAGTATATGAATAAGGTATGAAAATAAGTGTTTCATTCCATTGTCGTTCCAACTTGACAATGTGACAAAACGATGATACGACGCCTTTTCCACGTATATAGTAGCATCACGGTAACGAGCAGCAAGAGCACATGCCAGACACTCCCCTCGTTTAAAAGAAAATTAAGATTTTGTCGGCCGAGCAAGTATGATTTATTGCTTTCGCACAGCACACATACGATATACACTGAGAATTAGAAACGATCAGGTCTAGGAATATACCGGCTGTATGCAGCGCAATTCTCCATATACGCGGGAACCTCTCTCACGCCACTTGATATCGCAACGGATTATACATCCGTAAACGGATAATTACATACGCATACTACGGATGAGAGGAGACTTTTTCGCGAGACGCGGAAGAGAGCCGCGCGCACAGACGACCAAGTCGAGTGTATACTTGGCAATCAGATAAAAAGGCTCCTCACGCACGCGAGAATCCTGCCGCTCGTTTATGTATATGCACCGATGCGTTCATATCAATCGGATCTTGCATATATGCAGTTAGCGTGCCGTAGTCCGAAAAGCAGCGTGCGAAAAAATGCCAATATTCATGCATTTGCACCATACAGTGTTGTAGTGCACCTGTATTGAGCAACTTTCACGGTTTTTTCACGAACACAGGCTCGGTTCGTTTGAATGACTTTTTCCAGTTGATGCGAATGAATACCTAAAGTTTTGCACATATCTGTGTTCACTCGTCACATTTTCCATAGTCCACTTATATAGATACACATAAGTACAAATTATACGATTATATAAATAAATTATTACATTTTATAGATATCTTTCTCGAATCTTTTTCCAAGTGTTTTCTTTAATTTTTACAATGTCGGTATTGAAAATCATTGAGAAAGTTTCGTTATATTATAGCGTCCTATTCTAGTTTATCGAGCAGTAATAGTTTTGAATGTAAATATCGCAGATATTCTGAAAAACACATTCGCTTTACCCCGGCAAAATCGTCAAAAGACAAAACGATAACGGTGCAGTTACGTGCGCGCCACTCTGCGCGGCGCACAGTCGCCTCCGAGCGCGCATGAATATGTAAAAACATTACGCGCGCACTTGCAGAGTAGAGGGAGCATTGCATGGAACTGCAAAGCGAGTACTTTTCGTGTCTGCAGCACAACGCACGCGCGGCGTATATGTGTATGAATGCGTTCCACATAGTTAAGCGCGAAACGGCCGCGAGATGCAAAATAAGAGCACGCGTGCTCTCTTGCTCTCTCTGTCTTTCTCTCGCCGAGAGAGATAAAGCGATCCATGGGCGCAGAGACTAACGACTCGAGACGTCTAATCGGCGGCGGCAGCGGTCCTTTTGTTATTTTTCACGGAAAGGGCCGCGAGAGGCACACAGGAACGACAAAAACGAATATATACGTCCAGGTACTTATGGCGCGAGTGCAACCTCGCCCGAAGCGTGTATACATATATGTACAGAAAGGCGCACGCGCGCGTGTGAGCGCAAGGGGGAAAAAGTTTAAACGAGTAAGCACCTCGAGCAAAGCACTTGCGCCGGTCTTTCCTCCTTGTTCTCCTCCTACTCGACGTAGCGCGACTCTCTCTCTCTCTCTCTCTCTCTCTCAGAGGGAGCAAAGGGAGAATTTTTTATTCAAAGGCTTTTGCAGGCTTGAACGATCTGCATACGTATGGCAATAACAATGAGGGATTCTTGTGGCTGTTTTCTGCCCGATCGTTTACGGGATCTCCGGGGATCGGTGCATTATGCTCTCTCTCTCTCTCTTTCTCTCTTCCTCCTTTCTCGACTGCCGAGTAATGAAGATAATGGGGGCTACCGTGGGCTTGTGTTTTGCGTTATATATATTTCTGCGAGAGTGAGAGGGGGAGGGGGGTAAAAGTTTTAAGTAATTTCCTACCGATAATATTAATGTGTGCCATTTCGTCGATCATTACGAAATATAGAATTAAAATAAATGAAAAAAATTGCGTAAATGTATCAATTTACTTACAGAAGAGATGGTTGTTATAGACTGAGAGAGACTGTTCAGTATTAGAGGCTTAACTTACCGGCTGAAAAGAATAAAAATTGTTATTAGTGAAGAGAAAATATCATTTGTTGGAAAATTCTATTAATATAGTTCAATCTATAAGTATTTTTAATTTTTTTATATAATTTTTACTAATTCAATTAACTGCAATAAATATATTATAATCTTCGTATATATATTTTGTACATATGGGATATTTCAGGTGAAATGAGCAGCTCAAAATTTTAAAATTGCTCAAAATTTGTAGACACTTAGACTGTTGTGAAAAAAAAACATCTTCCTAAATTTTTACAGCAATATGTCAATAGTTACAAAAGTTATTGCACATCAAAAATTGTTATTTTTTGAAATTTTTGGTGAAAACTCAACTTTTGCCATTTTTTACTCAAAATCCTGAAACTTTTTGTATAGCACATTGGTTGGAAAAAAGTTTGCATTTTACTTCTAGAATGTAGTCATATTTTTTTATGACCCTTTTTGAAAGTCTCTGATTAGCTGCTTTTCAGTGTACCTTTATAAAAAAAAGAAAGGAGTACGTCAGCATATTTTCTGTTCGACAAATTTTTTTCTGATTCTGTATTGTAAACTCTTTAATTTTTAAAAGATGTAAAAATAGTGAAAAAACCCTGTTTTTGACATGACTAGTGGAGTCAAATGTACTTATTACTGACTTTCATGTATTTATTCCACAGAATTTTGTTTTTATGCTGCTTCTTCAATAGAGAATGATTATATTTTTCACCACAGCTGTAAAATATAATCATAAAAACTATTCATTGCATTAATAATATCAAAATATTGCAGGTAGCACGTGTAACACATTGCAAGAACTTGTTTGTCAACCAATTTATTCTCTATACTACTTATAAATGTATAATTGTTTTTTAGACACTATCTAAAGTATCAATTTAATTAATAAAAAGTGTGAATAGCATAAAATTATGTATAAGTACACTGAGAAAAAAAGTTAGGAATAATTCTAAAAGTGTTCAGTAAAAATTACTATACTGGTCACGCAATCTGACCACAGGATGTCATTCTTGTAATTTTTAATAGCCAGTATAGTAATTTTTATATATACCCGAAAAATGCAGAAAAAATTTATTTTAGCCAATTTATTTTATTCTCTCTACAAGATAACACATATAAATATTAAGAAATAATTAAGTAGATAAGTGTTAAAGATGAAAAAAACTTTAGCTGGGACCGAGAATCGAAGCTGAGTTTCCTAATTGAAAGGCTTACTCCTTACAGACTGTGCCACTGCGCACGCTTACGCGTAATAATCCGAATCGCCGATATATGTTACACTATATCGATACTCTTAAAATGAATTCATTCTTTATGTATTTTTAAACTAATTTTATATTAAATACATAGATAATTATTCAAATTAATCATTTAATAAATTATACGAGTGTTGAATGTTATTTATATTAAAATTATATTGTTTTCAAGTTGTTAGGGCTACAGCATTGCAGGTTATGATACGCACGCCTCGTGTTGTGTTTGTAGCGCGCATGCGCAGCGCTGCACATTGCTATATATATCCTAAAATTTACTATACTTTCTTGTAAATTCTACCAGCTTTATGGGGAAAATTTCTTGTACAGCCTTAGAATATTTGCTAATTTGTCTGGTAAAATTTATAACTTATAATTTTTACTATACTGTCTAGTAATTTTTCCACGTGGATTATAATAAATTTTACTATATTAACTGTAAAAATTATTAGAATTCTAATAAATATGTAACTTTTGTCATCCTGTGGTACGGTTGCGTGACCAGTATGGTAATTTTTACCGAATCGTTTTAGAATTATTCCAAACATTTTTTCTCAGTGTAGAATAGTTAAGGTCATGAGGTTATAATAATAAAGAATGAACCACTATAATAGGTTTATTCTTTATTATTATAACTTTTCGTTGGCTAGTGCGCCAACCTCTTCAGGTCAAAGAAAACAAATTAACAGATGGTAATAAGTCCAAACGAGGGACGTACAGAATACATCGTTGAACGTGTATACAACACAACGAAAAACAACACCATGACCCCCGCCGGATCGAGAAACAATAATGTTACCAATACTACTTACTTTGGAGGGTGAGAAGTTTTATTTATCATTTTTATATTATTATCAGAGAATAGTTTTTATAATATACTAGGGTACAAGGCCCGGTTAGTGTGAGTTTAAGCAGACGAAATGTCCGTATTAGTGTGTGTTTTTAACTATCTATAATTAAAAAATAAGTCATCAAACAGTGTTTTTTTGTGGTGTAAATCAACATTTTGTGCTTTTACTAATAATTTATCATAATTTTTAAGGTTAGAATATTTAATTTATATCAAATATCTCTAAAAAAACACACGAACAGGGACAGGTACACAAAACGGGACCACTACCCTAGCTACATTCAGCGCGCTTTGCGTGCCCTATACCTTCCATTTTATTGTAAATTTAATGTTATTTTTTTTAAATGGTTGTAAAACAATAGAAAATTAAATATTAGTGCCCCTTTTACAGGTGAAACCCTCTACCTATACATTGTTTAAAAAAAAAAGAACTAAATTTTGTGATAAAGTCATACTTTTACTTTGAATTACTTAAGTTTTCAGAAGAATATCAATTAAAAATATTCGACTAATATTAGTTATTTAAATAATAATATTAAATAATAAGAATAGATACATTAATTAAAGTGATTAAAATAAATCAATTTAAATTTCAAGTCAAGATAGCTCGTCGTCACTTTATTTTAAAAATAATGGAGTTTAGGAATATGGTCATTTCGTATAATGTAGTTTTAATCAATTTTAAATATATGGCATTACTATAATTTTTATAAACGAATTAACAATAAAAGTTTTTCATACGACTTTAATTTAGTTACTCAACTTAGAATATTTGAAATTAAATGTTCAATTTGAACAATTCAAACGTATTCGTCTTTAGCGCCTTTTCTCCACAAACCAATCATATTGATCAACGTCAACTGGTTAAACAGTCTTATTGTGATGACAGATTTCATCCATCACTTCTTTAAAGAGGAATTTTTGTAAATTTTATTGACAAATTGTTATTTCATAACTAATATTAAATTACTCTTTTATACTCACTATATTATCAACGAAAATTATTTATAATTATAATTCTTTATCACTCTCTTATAAGTAATATATTTGCAACATACACATCTACGCATCCACAAATTACAAATCTACTATTCATACAAAAACAAAGACGACATATGTCGCATCGATCAACAAGAAGCCCAGGAGCAATTCACGATCTCCCTAACACAAATTTCCAACATCATATACCTTCGCGAAAAAAAATTCCCGTAAAGTAAAAGCAAAAAAAGAAATGCCGCAGCAAAGCGCGACTCCGTGCGCGCGATTCTCTCTTTCTCCGTCTCTCTAGCCGCAGAAAGAAGACGTGATCGATGCCCGTGGGATGCGAGGGCGTGTTTCTGGTGCGGGAGGTTGCCGAGACAAATGGACGTCGCGCGTCTCCCGGCCACGCCCTACACCAGAGCAAGAGCGAGAGAGAGAGCGAGAGAGAGAGAGACAGAGTGTGTGCGCCAGGCGCGCGAGCGAGCGAACGTTCCGAAAGTGCGTATAGAGCGCTTTTAATGTATGCCGCTCGCTCTCTCAGTGCGTCGTACAATCGGAGAGGGAGACTGAACCTCCTTACCTCGGGTACGTATATGTATACAACTGTAAGTGTACTGAGAGCAGACTGGTTTATTGCGGGATCGAAGGAGAGATGGAGAGAGAGAGAGAGAGAGAGAGAGATTCCTTTTTCGCCCTTGCTTTGTTTTCTATTTTTCGCAGGGGAGCAAGTTTTTGGGGTTTATTTCAGATCTTGAAATAATCTCGAGGTGCTGTATACATGTTTCGACTAAGGTTGTACTTGTCATGGATGAGGAATTTTATTGGTTGCGGGAATAAGAAGAAAATTTATTCTGACAGGACAAAAACAGATAGTATGAAAATGAAGACATATTGCGAAAACAAACATGAAAGAATGTTAAATATGTCTGATTGAAAAATGCAATAAATACTTTCATGTTAATAAATATCTAAATAATGATCATAAAAACTTAAGAAAAATAATAATCATATGAATCCTAAATAATTCTAGTGGAAATTTGTATAATATGGAATAGTTAAAAAGTTATTATTAGACTGTCTTATTAATCGCTATGATGAAACACTATGAAGAATACTAAAGTAGATTGCATGAATTATCAAAATATAAATAATATTAGCTAATAAATCATTTATTCATCACCAACTTTTATTTCTCTATCTGATTTTCTCTCTCTCTCTCTCTCTCTCTCTCTCACTGCTTATTATATTAATAATTCGTCTACTAGTAATTTCCTGATTCAAAAAACTGATCTGCTTTAACACTTTTGAAATACTCGAAAACTAGCTTGTGATGGTCTACGAAAAACTCGACTTATTCTTAACCCTATTAAGTGCTCGAGTAATAAGAAAAAAAATTATTTACACCGAGGGTTGGAAATAGTTATAATTAATGCTCAGCTATTGTAAAATATTTTGGATTTCTACCTGGGAGATAACGGAGATGATGCTATCTATACTCTTAAAATGAAAAGTATATAATATATTTAAAGTACATTTAAATGACAGTAAAATTCATATATGTTTTATTAAATCCAACTACAAAAGCTATCAGTCAAACAAACTCGTTGTATCACCTTCCAGCTCGCGGGCATAGCCACATTCCCATTGTAAAAGCAATTAGTCTGAAAATGCCGATCCACACCTTGTCATCTCCAGCTCTCGCGTGTTATCTACACTCGACAATCGCGTCCGTTTTGTCAACAATGCCCCCCCTCGGACGGACCAACCGGGACATTCATTCATCGCACGAGAGCGCGAACTTTAACACCGTCCCGCTGTGCTATTAAATGCCCGTCTCGCCTGTAAAGAAGGAACAAAAATCAATCAACGTGAATCGACAAAGTCTCGATGGAAGCGCAGTCACGTCGGCAGGGGTCGACGCGTCATTTGAATGATAAAGAAGAATAAAAAAAAACAACAACAAGACGTCGAAGAAAGGTGTATGTGGCAAGCCAACGCGCAACGAGACGTCATAACGCTATATACACGCGCACGACCACCCACGGCGCACTGGCGCGATAACTCGCTGATAAAGGCAGGTGTTTAGTATACGCTGGCTGTATGTACGAGCGCGCCAGTCATCGTCGCGTCATTACTTATGCTTCTTTTTCGACACCGAGCTCGACGGGACTCCGCAGGGGGGTCCTTAATAGGTCCCTAAACGACGTACTAGCTCGCGTTCTATATGGGTACGTTTGTAATGGAAAAGGTGACGATCCTCATTTGCGCGCGTGCACGAGTCTCTTGTTTTTTAATTAATACGTTATTGGCCGTGATTGAATGTGTAGTGTGCGTATAGTTTGTACATAACTGTTCCCGTAGGGGCTTTTTTCGAAACGGAGGTGTAAATATAAGGTGGACTCGATTGCGCCTGTCATTCTTGCGCCTGTTGTGATCAAGGAAGTGTGAGAGAAGAATAAATTGAATTACTATAGTGATGGATACAAAGTGATAGGGAGAAAGGCGTCAATAACCTGTGGTGTCTGATTCTGTAAATTTGATATCGTAACAGAAACAATTACCTAACTAGAATGTTGATACTTTAAGTACTATAGCAGGCGTATGAAAAAATTCTTTTATTTGATCACATAATAAAAGAAAAGACAATAAGTGAGTTCAGTTCTCTATGCATAATAAATATATAAGTAAATCCTTTCATTATTCAAAGAGAAATTATCTCTTGTTAGCCTCCGATGCAAAAGATAATGATCTAATGTTAGTTAATATTTTACATGCTTGTATACATAACCGTCAATCAGACATTACGAATTTTTAATTCCCACTACCTCGGTCCCATTGTAAATCAATTCTTCTTTCATCCCTTCAATCTACCACGTGTACGAAACATTGTTTTCTTATTTGTCATGCATAAATCACTTGGAAACCTCTCATTGTTAACACCGACTTTTTCGCCGCATAAATCAACAACGGCATTAACATTCTATTTAAGACAGCGTGCACGCAGCTATGGCAACCCCAGATATATACACATTCCCTCCAAACTCTCCGCATAAATCCCATCGTACCCAATAGCATAAATCCCGCGGGCTCGCGCACACACACACTTTTGTACCGCTAAATATAAAGCTCGCGATTTTTCCCCCATAGAAAGTGTAATTTACGATTTCATTGTCTCTAAAGCGTATTTACGTCCATGCGTCGTCGTCGCGGCGTGGCGCACCAGGCGCCAAACGAACGGGCCGCGTAGTATAATTTCTCCCCCGTCCCCCCTGTATGTATACGTCCCGGGAGGCGAGAGATGATCGTCTAACGCGCGATAATGCATAGAAGCGAGGCTAATGGAGGATTCGCGCGCCCACGCTGAGATATTACGCGAGAGGTAACATCGGGCCTCTGATAACGATCGCGAAATCGCCGGGCGCTGCGTGGGCGGCGCTGCTTCGTTTAACTTTCGCCTTTTTTTCTTACTCGTGCCACGCGTGTGTGCGCGCGCGTACAGTCTTATTGTTCCTCTTTTTTCGCGGTTGTAGATGTACAACGGATGCGCGCGCCTGTTGGGGAGAGATTTTTTTGGTGTATAAGAGGTATACCAACCTGTACGCAAAGACCGTTAGAGTGCCGCGAGGTCTTTTCGCGTGGGCGCGGTGACTAGGGAGTTTCAGCGCGCTTGTATCGTGGCTTGTTTACGGCTCGGCGCGCGCGAAATGTATAAGAGTGACGATGATCTTGTCGAATTTGATTCTCTTCTTCGATCGCGTCTCGTATAATTCGTATATGCGTGCGTGCACACGTGCGGGACGGACAATGAGCCACGGGATTGGTTGCTTGTTGTATATGTGTGCTTCGTTTGATTTTGATACTTGTACAAGAGGTATCATTGGACTACTCGTATGGAAGATTCTAGTGATACAGATGCGACCCGTATGATAATAATACCTTGTAATACTGCCAATGTAAATGAGAATTATGGAATGGAAATCGAATTAAAAATTGAGTATTTGGTCTTCGTACAAGTAAAAACCCTTTTTCATCAAAGGATGTAAAGATATTTTTTACTTTTGATTGCATTCTAACTCTATTTCACAAATCAGCTTTTGTATAAATTAATTATAAATAATCGCAAACATAAAAGTCTCTCTACATTTTTGATTTTTTAAAAACTATATAGATTAGCATTGAAGCTGATAATTTTACAAAATGCAATAACGCATCATAACGCGTTACCTATATATGCCTGATTCTAATTTTAACGTGACGTTTAAAAGGCCATTAAAACCTCGTAAATTAAAAAATGCCTTTTCCCTCCTTGCATATAAATATAAAACAATGGTTCTTTTTCTCCAATCCAGGAGAATAAAAATACAGCACGACCGCGCCGGCGCAGCATTCCTTCGTTTTACGATCGCGCGCATACGCGAGGCGCGAATTCACGAGCTAAAGTGTGAAACCTGACGTCTCTCCCTCCGTACCTAGCTCCTATAAAAGAAAATACTCTCTCTCGCGCGCGAGTTGTACGCGGTCACGCCCATTCCGCGACCGACTTTGCTGGCTCGTGACGAGCGCGAAGCGGCGACAACGACGACACATCGCGAAATAAAAGACAGAGAGAGAGAGAGAGAGAGAGAGAGAGAGAGAGTAGCGCGAAAATAGACCGGGGAGAAGAGAGATAGGTAACCTCTTGAACCCGATCGACGTGAATAGCTTCTCTAATTCAACGGATCGAAGCCATTCATGACGATGATGGCGGGTCGAAATAGATCACCTCCTTTTCTATATTTATCCGTCTTTTTCTCTCGTTAGCCGAGATGAGGTGTTGAGAGAAGAAGGCTTGATAAATAATCGCAATCGCGTTGTTATTTTTATTATTGAATTGATTTAACTATAGTTTACCGTTAATCTTTGCTTTTGATTCTGTTAAAGTTTGGATATTCTAAATCGGTGCATAAAAAATAGAAAATAAAAAATGAAAATTGTAATATTGCTTTATAATGAAAAGATGACGAAGAAAATGCAATTGATTATAATTAACATACTCGTTCTCACTCCCGGTAATTATTATTGATAACTTTTATGCAAATGAAATGAATATTCTCGGTAGAACTGACAAGATAAAAATTAGCAGACCGAGATATAAATCGTCATAAAACAATTAATCGCGACTTTTAAATCCCACTATAATTTATAGCTCTATTCCTGCATCTCGACTGACAACTCGGAGCGCAAACGGTTCAAAATCGCTAAAACAGGTGTGTCCACTCTCTCTCTCTCTCTCTCTCTCTCTCTCTCTCATTCTCGAAAAGATCCCTCGATATAAATTTCGCATGCACGAGCCGTCGCGGTTCGATCTCCTCTCTTTCTTTCTCTCTTGCGCACACGCGTGTAAACGAAAAAGACGAATCGCTTGCCGAGGAGAGAAATCGAGGCTCGTCAGGGGGATAGCAGCAGTTCTCGCTCGTGCTTAATTCCAGTAATCTGCGCGTCAAAGCGGCTTCTGACCCGAACTATCCTTTCTCGCGCTCCAAGATGGATAGAAAGATCTGTCGCTCTCTCTCTGTCTCTCTCTCTCTCTCTTTCTCTCTCTCTCTCTCTCTCTCTCCCTCTCTTTCTCTCTCTCTCTTCCTTTAGCTCCTCTCTGGTTTCACGTGATTCCGGGATCGGCGCACACCGAATAATAACACGTATACGAGGAGAGAAAGAGGGCCAAAAAAAGGAAGGAGACGGAAAAGCCAAGCGAGAGGCCCTCGTGTGCTGCTGCAGGATAATTACTACCGGGAGTCGCGCGGAGGCGGCTCACAGCACAACCTCTCCTCCCGCAACGAGCGCGCAAACGCGCAATTATTCGCCGCGAAGAGATCGGACGCGATCTCCAGGCTGGATTCCTCGCTTCCACTTTTTACCTCGCCGGGATCGATACAAAAAATCAACCCCCCTACGAAGATTAACGTACTTAAGCCCGTTGGATATGCGTGCTATGCTCGCTCATCGAGAGGAAAGCTCATTGGTCCCGCGAAACACTCGGGATCTCAATTTTCCTAGAGTTTGCATGCCTGTGTGCGGCTACTACTAATTTCGTGCAGAAGCTGAGGTGTATTTTGGATGCCGGAAGACAATTCGTAATTGCAGAGCGCACGATGAGTGGTTTCGCGAAATGTTATATTTCTTGGTTTCGAAAAATTTGGTTCCATTACGTAATTTGTAATTGATGGGATGGATCTAAAATTTTATGTCCTACAGAATTCTTTTATTAAGTAATTTAATATTTTAATTCAATCTTGAGTAATTCCACGCTCAGAAAAAAGTTAGGAATAATTCTAAAAGTGTTCAGTAAAAATTACTATACTGGTCACGCAATCTGACCACAGGATGTCATTCTTGTAATTTTTAATAGCCAGTATAGTAATTTTTATATATACTCGAAAAATGCAGAAAAAATTTATTTTAGCCAATTTATTTTATTCTCTCTACAAGATAACACATATAAATATTAAGAAATAATTAAATAGATAAGTTTTAACGATGAAAAAAACTTGAGTCGAGACCGGGAATAGAACCTGTGTTTCCTAATTACTCTTTATCAACTGCGCCACTGCACACACTTGCGTATAATAATCCGAATCGCCGATATATGTTACACTATATCGATACTCTTAAAATGAATTTATTCTTTACGTATTTTTAAAGTAATTTTATAATGAATACATAGATAATTATTCAAATTAATTATTTAATAAATTATACGAGTGCTGATGAAAGTTATTTATACTAAAATTATATTGTTTTAAGTATGTTGTTAGGGCATTGCAGGTTATGATACGCACGCCTCGTATTGTGTTTGTAGCGCGCATGCGCAGGGCTGCACATTGCTACATATATCTTAAAAATTACCATACTTTCTTGTAAATTCTGCTAGCTGTGTGGGAAAACTTCTTATATAGTCCAAGAATATTTGCCAAATTTGACTGGTAAAATTTATGACTTGTGACTTTTACTATACTGTTTAATAATTTTTCCAAGTTAATTATGTTAAATTTCACTATATTTTCTTGCGGTTTTTCTTAGTCAAACTGTAAAAATTATTATAATTCTAAAAATAGGTAACTTTTGTCATCCTGTGGTGCGTACGACTACCTGATAGTATGGTAATTTTTACTGAATCGTTTTATAATTATTCCTAGAATTTTTTCTCAGTGCAAGCACGGTTAATTTATTCATTAGATACGGTATAGCGAAATAACATTATTATATTAAAATATCCGTGACAGTAAATTTTATATCTGTTTTAACGAAGCGAAACCATTACTTGCAACTGCAACCTCAAGACAAATGCATTTCGGGGAAAACAATTACACAATATTTCCCGAAAGTTTAAAACTCGAGCTCATTTTATCTCTCAAATCTGCCATCTTCACTTGCCGCGCACCAGCAACCGTCATTTGCATTTTTTTCCCAAATAGATTTATCGCGGCGCAGCCGCTGGCTTTATGATTTTTCCTCGGACAGAACTTAAAACATCAAGAGCGTGCGTGCATTCGCTCCTCCCCGCAGCTTGTTCACGATTGAAAAATGAAAAAAGCGCCCGAGTTTTCCCTCGTTTAGCCGACGACAAACGGGCGCAGTTGGTGTCTCGCAGTAATTACCCCCTGAGCTCTTGCGAGAGATAGCCATCTCTGCGAGAACGCGCGAGCAGGTCCGAAAATTTCGTGACGTGCCGAAAACCTCCGCCTACCTCTGTGAGATTAGTCTAAAGTGACGGGAGCTCGCGCGGGAGCGCGGAAAGCCTTTAGAAGGCCGCCGCCGCTGCGTTTTGTTTTTCGGGCTGTTCCGTCTTTCTGTCTTTGCGCTCTCATCATCTGCTCTTTCTTCCTCGAGGTTATGAAGGGGAAAGGAAAAGAGAGAGAGAGAGAGACCGACGAACGACGGTTGAGTTCTTATTTTTCGTGTCGGTAGGGAAATGTTCTCGTAAAGGTTGAAGTATGAAGCACTTGAGAGATACAAGTTGCTGGTGACGATTTGACTGATATTAATTAGTGGAGTCGCGTGAGAAGCGTTTGAAGTTGAAAGACTACTGATTCCAAGTCACTATTTGTTAAGAGAGCCACTGTTTATTACGGAAAAGTATACAACTAATAATGAATAAAATACATTAGTAGTTTTCTATTTGAAAAAAGACCTTGCACCCCCTACAAAATACGATATTATTAATAATGTGGTTGATTTTACACTCAACTGACGTTATAGAATTTTCTACTCTATATATTGTGTAAGAATTTAAAATATTATAGCTAATAATAGTCTTTAAAATTTTGTTTCTATTTGTTTAACAAAGAACTATATTGAAACTGTAACCTCAAAAACTCTGTGGCAATATATGGGCAGTTCTCTGGTGAATCGAGATGTCGAAATGTTTTTTTCTTTTAAAATCACCTAAATCGCTTAGTAATCATCCCATATGTTACCCTGAATTTTTTCAGATTTTTTTCACTTATAGTTTTTCAGTGGCAGAGGGTCAAACTTGGTGATTTTAGCATTTTCTGCATTTTTGACCGATTTTGATTAATTTATAACTCCTCAGGGAAGCATTTTTCACGATAAACACAAGACCTTTTTTTTGTAAAATTTTTTTAGTTTTTCAATAAAAATATTTTCAAAGCTGTATGTATACACTGTCATTTACATACCTCCAAATTAAACATTAAAATTCACACAGAAAAAAACCGAACAAAGGTATGGCCACAGAGGAAAAATTACAAGAAAAAAAGTTTATGTAAGATATTTCGAAATTATGCTTCGTTTTGGAGCAAAAAAATCCTTTAATATTAATAAAATTACATCATTAAATTCAGAATTTTGATTAATTTTTAGCTTAAAAATGAAGCAAAATTTCGAAATATCTTACATAGATTTTTTTCTTGTAATTTTTCGTAGAATTTAACTATATTTTTTTCAGATCTGTATAACAGATTTTTTTTGCAAATCAAACCCTAAATGAATTTTTTTAGGTTATAAAATGATCTCGGCCTGTTCTGGGATTTATACAGATACATTGTACAATAAAAAGGCATCTCCATGAATTTTTCGGTGGCCATATCTTTGATCGGTTTTTTTTCTGTGTGAATTTTAATGTTTTATTGGGAGATATGTGAATGACAGTGTACACATACAGCTTTGAAAATATTTTTATTGAAAAACTAAGAAAATTTTACAAAAAAAAAG
>JAWWEQ010000027.1:14749653-14771235 GCA_035583055.1 Torymus tubicola | reverse complement strand
CACTCACAAACAAAGCGTTCGTCTGTCGGTGTGTACTTTACTGCGCATGCGCGGCTCCGGGTCGACAACTACCTTAAATATTAGAACTTTGAAGCTTAATATCTCAATAGCGGCACCGCTGAGATCTCTGGAACTTGCATAACTTATGTAAATAACCATAATAAACTATTTGTAGAAGTTTTAAATAAATTCGTCGTAGAGCCATTTGGGTCGACAACTACCTTAAATAAAAAATCATCAAGGTATTTAAAAAAGTGACAGCGCAAAATTTAGAATGCGGTTCTGATAAATTGTTTAGTTATTCATGAAATATTTTATGTATGCGTTAATTCAAGATTTAGTACATACAGTCAATTTAATAGTATTAATGATAAAATATTAATAGTCAATATACAGTCCGATTTATCTTGACTGTATACCAATAATGCTTGCATGAGCTGTACTACACACGGCGTTACATTATATTTTGTTACAACCGTGTGCTTTCTTTCCTCCCTTTGTCAAAGGCACTTATTACTTTCTGTCTCTTTTGTGCGTATCGTATCGATTTGGAAAATTACCAGTATCTATCGTTCCTATTAGCATTGAAACATTCATGATTATGCTGCATTGGACGTTTTGCACGGGCTACTATTTTCTCAAGTAGCGGTTCTTCATTACCGTAACTCGTATGTTTATTACCAATTCGCGAAAACAGTAAAACTGTTTATCCTCGCATCCTTTTGACTCAGCTAAAGTCGTTATTGGAGAATATCAGTTTTTTTTTTAGAAAAATTGTAGTGTATTTAGCAAAACTCATAGATTAGGACAAACGTGGTATAAAAGGTATTAATTACTTATTTGTCTACCTTAACGATAATGTACATATAAAATTTATAACAAAGTTATGATTTATATGAATTAATTTACATATAAATTTATATACCGTCTCGAATAACCACGGAACACTTGCAGTCATTAAATATACGTATCTGCAATGCGATAACATCTGTTTGTTAGTGAAGAACTTTTTATCCGTAATTACACGAAAAAAGAACTACAAAACATGGACTGTATACCTAGGCAAAAAATGCGTAAAACTTACATGCCATCCCAGACGCTATGCAATCTATACCTAACACCAGAAGCAATACTTATTACGTTTAACACTCTGATGTCACTTCGTAAGAAGTAGAAAGAAATCAAACGACATTGAAACTGCCATCCTCAGAGTGCGCAAAGTACACGGGGAAGGGAACAAAGCGTCGCATCGGCTCTACACACTTGTGTCCCCTCGACCGAAGGGTCCGCGCGGATGAAAGACCTCCCGCGTAGAAAAATACCGACATTACGAATTACGTCGAACGCGCGGCGGCTCGCATCGATGACGCATTATCAAACGTTCAAGGTGTACTTTTCCGTGCACGGTAGCGCGGAACGTGTCATCGCTTTTTCCACGCACGCGTCTCTCTTTTACTTGCATTGTGCAAAATCATAGGGTTTGCAGGGTGGTTGTTCGCTTCTAAACTGCAGCTAAGAGCAGATGCGACGCGCATGTGCAGCCGCTGACGACGATGCACGCAAACGCGCGCACACGTGCGACAATCGTCGCCGGACGCTAGAGAGTGAAAGAGAGCAAAGTGCGTGAACGCGACGCCGCCAAGTTGGAAAGTTGGCCATGTGTCACCATGTAATCTTTAGTGATTGATAGTTTGCTTTACTTCCCGCCGGCTAATGAGGGATGCGGGTACCTTCTTCCCCAAGCTTTTCTTTTTTCTCTCTTTTCTGCAGATTATGCATCGCTGGAATTATACAGGGGGCGATGTGGGAATCTTCGCGATGCTACTGCTTGAGGTTTTTTTAATGCTATATGCTTTTTTTAACGTTTCTTAAACGATTTCCTCGTGCATTTACATAATATAATTGTTATCATACTATAAGTTTCATCTTATATGGATTGTTACTGTATCGCGCGATTATGGTTAGATATATATACGACAGAGTAACGTTTCTGAAAGAAAAATTATTTTCTTTTCTTCTTACTTCTTTTCTATAGTATTATTTAATAATTCCAAATTCTTCAAGAATTTATGAATAAATTCATGTGGGTTCATCTTGATAAAACCTAATGACAACAAATATAAATTTAATTCTTTTCCAATATATGTTGAAATTTATCATTTTTTAATTTTTCGTAAAAACAAAAACTACAAAAATATTTGTTTTTAAGGTATTCCAATTTACAATCTTTTTTTGCTTTTTAACTTTAACCCCTAATATTCAGTGATATTAATGCCATCATTAAGCACCTTGGCCCTACATCATATTTATAAGTAGTAAATAAATAAAGTTTTGATACTCCATACTTTTTTGCGGGGATCCCCGGAATCCTGTACAAACTGTACGAAAATAACAGGACGATGAGTCAAAAAAAATCTGCACGTGCAGGGTTCTCGCAAAAGCTGGGATTTCAATCGTCCTTTTATACAGACAGGAAAAGCGAAGCGTGTCGCGAGTTCTTCTCTACAGGGACATACCCCCTCTCAATCTCTCTCTTTCTCTCTTCCGACTCTCATACTCGAGCCCTTAATCGCGACATCACCGCCGGCGTAAATAGAGTACCCATAAATAACTGGGCCACCCCCGATGTTGTGATTATATTACACGCGCACGTGGGGGGAAAAAATCACGACAGAAAGCTAGACGGGAAATTTGCGCGTATACGTACGTATACGTTGACTAGGGGTGGATTGAACTTGGCGAATGAGACGAAGAGGGGTGGGAGGAAACGAGGAGGCATTCTGCTGCAGATTAAATCTCGGCTGGTTAGCGTTTGATTAAACTCGGGATTGAGACCGATGTTATTGCCTTACCCGCGACCGCATGCTAACGGTGGTACGAACGAGCGCGCTCTCGATTGCTGCTGGGGCCGAGAAAATTGACAATGCCGACGGAAAATTGAACGTATACTTTACATGCTAGTGTGGTTTATTTTTTCTTTATTTACTTGTTGTTTTGTGTTACGTATTTTATATTACATTTGAACAACTGATACTAATAGCATACAACATTTATGAAAATCATAGGATCGTTCAACAATTATTTCAAGTCGTTTATGTATCAGAAGTATTTTTCACGGTTTTAGTTTTTTTTTAAGTTTATAAAATTAAAATTGTTTATGAAAGTTAATTCTGCACAATATACTTAATGACTAAAGAAAATTGTGTAAAACATTCTAAAACAATTGATTAAAGGTGGAAAATTGAAGATATAGTGCAACAAAGAAATTTAAAGAAATAATATATTAAAAGAAAAGTAGTATAAATAAATTTCTAACTAATGAAAACGTGCAGGTGAAAAATGATTAGTTCAAAAGTGTTGTCGATGTTAGACATAATTATTAGTTTGCGGAAGAGATAAAAAAAAATAACTGCAGTAGCCTGATGCGTTCATTTTCTGAAAATTAAACCAACATAATCGAAACTATCGAGAACGTTATATTGCAGAAAAGTAATTGAAAAACAGACACACTTATCATTAAATACATCTACGCCAATGTAAAACATACAGTACTGCATTTATCTTTTTTACCATGTATTTATCAGTATCAATATAGCAATTATTTGTAAACAATACCTGCAAGTAACGCATGCTATCATTATATTGAACTACTCTCAAGTTTGTATTTCAACTTATAGTTGAAATTTTAAAAGGCTTTCCTTTAAACAATTGCTACTATGTTACGCAATTAACTCTATACTTATAAGTTTCGAGGTAATTATAACGTTATCTTCCATAAATAAACGTATTCTATAATACTTTACATGATTGCAATTTCTTTAATTTAATAATTTAACGTGATAATATAAAATCGTTCGAAATAATTATATAAATTAAAGCAATTTTTCACGATATATATTGTATTTACATTTCCAGTAGTTGAATTTTTCTGACAAAAAAGAACTGCTCGTTAACGTATTTTAGTTTTCCAAAGAAGCCTTCATTATTCTCTGAAAAACACAAAATAATTCCACTCATTCAGTATTACCGCGCTATTTAGTTTCTGCGTGAATCGAAATATTTTGATAAACGCAAATACTTTACGCACAGCTCGTTCGCTCACGCAGCGTAATTACATTATCGGCGCATTTGTGGTCGCAGTCGCTGCACGTGAATTAATCAGCACTCGGGGCACACTCAGGAGAGCGAGCGAGAGAGAGAGAGAGAATGCATCGTGCATATACGCGTGTGTGTAAATGATACATGCGTATTCTCTCTCACTCTTCGTTGGGTGCGCTAGCGCGCAACGCGTTTGTAATAACAGGTTGCCAACGGGCTGACCCCCGCTGTCCCCCGGCATTGACCCTCAAACCATGATGTATGCGCTAATTGTGAATCTCTCTCTCTCTCTTTCTCTCTTTCTCTATTTCTTGCTCTCTTGCTCTTTTCCCCTCATTCATCATTTTATCTTATTTGTGCATTCGTTTCATGTTAAAACGATTGTTTTCTTACTTTTTCATTTTTTTTACCGGCACGGCTAATAGAAAATTTCTACGAAAATGAAAATTTAAGAATATATTGAAGAGTTATTCATCATGTGGATGAAAAAATAATATTGAACTAAAAGTGAAACAAAAACTTGCGTTTAGTACACATGTCTAAATGTAAGTAATTACAAATTCTCTCAAAGTTATTTAACATAATTATAAAAGAAATGTATGTATACAGAAAAGTAATCAATATTTTTTTAAACACAAAAATAAGTAGATTAATTCAAGAAGTTTTTATCAATTTTGGTTAAAGCATTTTAGAATCATACAAAGCACACAAAGCAAAAGAATTCTTCCGAACTATGTGTATACTTGCTTTGTGATGCTGCTAGGTTATTTTGTAAAAAGTGGCGACTTTCGAGATTCCAAATCCGGGCTTCGCATGGCTATAGAAAACTCGTACTCTACGTACTTGCCAAGCTAACTGAGTTCACCAGCTAGCATGCTTATCTTTACATAATGTATGGAATTCTACGGAAACGTTGCTCTAAACTGGTTCAAAAAACGACCAAAATTAAATTTGGAGGCACACCTATGAAGTAATTTTTTTCTTGTTCTATTGGTCATATAAGAGACGATAAGAACTTGGGGCCAAAGAAAACGGCCTTCTGACACCCTTTTATCGTCAAATCAATTTTTCTTATGGGAATTTAACATGGGAAAATTGACGAAAAGTAGTCATCAATTATCAACCAATATTAACATTCCAAATATGACAACGAATTTTTTACAATATAGTAGTTAAAGTACAAGGATAACGCTTTAATTTAAGCTAAAGATGGTTAAAATTTGACAATTCAGTGCAAAGTTACATACATTTGAAAATCGTAAAAAATCACGAAAATGAGCTTATTTCTGAATTCACGAAATTTTTAGGATTTTCATTGTTTTTCGTCATTTTTGACGATTTTCAAATGCATGTAACTTTGCACTGAATTGTCCGATTTTAACCATCTTTAACTTAAATTAAAGCTTTATCCTTGTACTTTAATTACTATATTGTAAAAAAACTCGTTATCATATTTGGAATGTTCATATTAGTTGATGATTGGTGACTAATTTTTGTCAATTTTTCCCATGTTAAAAATTGGTTTGACGATAAAAGGGTGTCACAAGGCCGTTTTCTTTGGCTCCAAGTTCTTATCGTCTCTTCTATACCCCATTGAACAAGAAAATAATTATTTCAGAAGCGAACCTCCAAATTTAATTTTAATCGTTTTTTGAACCAGTTTAGGACAAAGTTTCAGTAGAATTCCACATATATTTATATTTACATATAGTTATCGCATAGTCATAAAAAAACCTTTCAAACATTTTTTGTTTGTAAAATTATTATCGCCGTTCCAAAGTATTTTGTTTGGAGAATCCTTTGTCTTCGTTTTTTTTTATTTTCTACGTTTTCTCTTAATCAGTATTGTAAAATATATTTTTATTATGACAAAACATTTATAATATGTCATTATTACTAAGTAGCTGATGGTACGTACAAATATCGTTACACCTCTATACGCAGTATTAATAATTCATAGAAAAGAATACTATGAAACTACAAACATAAACTTTTTGAAATACATAATAAAATATAATTTTCCAAAATGAAGTAAGCCTAAATGCACCTGTATAATTTAATAAATTTCTGCTGGTATTTTTTAAAGTGAGTAAAATTAAGCTGTAAGGGAATTCTAATAGTTATAAATATAAAAATCTTTTATAAATACCAATACTATATTCCTTGGATTGTAAAAAAAAATTACCCAATCTAATGATCAAATAAATTTTCGAGAAAAATTTTTGTTTCTAGGTTCTTGATTCTACGCTGCTCAATTAATTTGATGTTTGACTGTTTGTACGCATGACTGTAGTGTAATGCATTAAAAAATTAAAATACCTCTATCAATTTTTACATCTTGAGATTCAATTGGTCGATGCCCCTGTTAATTGAAAAGAACAATATCGCTCCGCTAAGCGCTCGTAAATCCACTCTTTCACCACTCCCGGAAAAAATTAAGACCGAGAATCCGTAGCATCGCGATGCAAGCACATACGCGTGGAGACTCGATGAAATTGTACTTGCACGTGCGAGGAAGTCAGAGATAAAGAAACTCTCTCGTGGCCTCTTTGCTTTTTCTCTCTCCTCCCGCTCTCCCTGTACAACCATTCAGATTTGATCAGGGAAAAGTGGGTGTGCAGTTCTGAGGTAACGTTCGCTCTTTATTATTTCGCCCGCGGGTTCCCCACCTCGACATTCGCATATACCCGACATATACATGTATCATATACGTATATACGTGCGATGCGTACGTTTCCTTCGGGGAGGGCAATTAAGTAATTAAACAAATCTCCTGATGGTGTTATTGATGAGTTTGTGCACGCCCGTGAGCCAGTACGTATGTGTATGTGCCCATGCACGTGCATTCGATTCACGCGCGTCTCATGCGCTATGCAAGCCCTCGGGAGTGTATTTCATACCGTGACAGCGCATTTTTATCATTCGTGCGCGAACGAGTGCCTGAGATGTCTCGACTTTTCATTTTGGATCTGAAGCGATTACGTTCGGAGAAATTTATATCGTAAAGGAAGTAAGCGGACGATAGTACTCGACTTTTTTTACAGATATAATTTGCAGTCCTTTTCTCGGAGTGTTGATAAAAGATTTACGTAGAGATTTCATTGAGATTAAAGAAAATTCTTCAAGAAAGAGGAGTTTTTAATGCGGATAATTATAATTCTGTCGCATGTTATTAATGGTTTCTATTTTACAAAAACGATAGACTATAATTACAAGAATTAGTTAATTGTCTTGCAAGTATTAAATGTTTGAAAATACTTCGTATACATTATGTTAAACTAAAGCATTATTGAAAAGATATTTAAATAACCAACTAATCATTATAATTAATGACTATAATTACAAGGCCTCTTACGTATTCTATATTGATATTTCACTAATTCCCCAATGTGCTGGTCATGAATGATGTACGTCTTCGCATAAAATCACTTCGCACTCGGTCGCTCTCACCCGCACCATCCCTTCCTCAAACAGGAAAGTTTCTGTTTAAAAAACCACTTCTCTGAAAACAGCAGTGGAAATTATTCCTCCTCCATTATACCGACATCCCATAGACGAGAGAAAAAAGTCCCCACCTCATTGCGCTCAACCTTACAACATCGTGCAGACGAAGAGCTGCGGGAAGATCAGGCGCTATACGAATGAGCGAGACGTATAAATAATTGATTGGGTACTTGTTGGCCACGTTCAGTCCGGGGGCATTAATAACGACGAGGATCGTGCGGAGCTCTCGCCTAGGACCGTCGTGTCGAGAGGACCACCCGGGGATATCCCCGCGTGAGCGCGCACTGTTGGGGACAGCCGACACGACGCAATCATGGGGAGAGCGCGAGAGCGCGCTAATAAATTATTAAAGGCAGCCACTGGCAATGACGCGACGAGAGCGGAAATCGCTTCGTTCGCTTGCTTCTCTCTCTCTCTCTCTCTCTCACTTTTGCAGCGATACTATACGTCCCTTGCTTTCGGAATAATGCGCGCATGCGTGTGGTGCTTGACTCTCATGTGGTGGTGCTTGTGCGATCGTTGATTGCACACGCGCATGAAGAGCTTTTATTGTTTTCTGACCGCGATGGTGGCAGTGACGAGGGTTGCGTATAAGAAGAATTTTTTGAGGTTTGCATTGTGGTGGCTAATGAGACTTGAATTGTGGTTTTTTTGTGTTGATAGCGTAGCTTATAGGTGTATCAGATTGCAGACAACTAGTATAAAGACAGCAAATGTCATACGACTCTAACTACGATAAAATTTATTACAACCTTGTTTAAACACTTAATTATTTATTATTAAATGAAATTTATTAAAATACGTTGTTCGAGAAATGGATAAGTAATCGAAGCTGTCGATTCATGCAATGAAAAATTCTTACTCAGAATCAGCATTTATAAATGATTCTTACATAATGATGATGATATTGATTCGTTCTAAATTAATGGAAATTTACAGATTGCATGGTAACGGGCAATTATTTATAACAAGAAATCAATGATTAAAAATCTTTCTTGAATCAGATTCTTGTAATTTATTCAAAAAAATAAATTATACTTTTCATTCGACAATATTATGTTCTTATCACTTCCCAGCTATAGAATGTCACCGACAATAAAACGTAAAATTGTTCTTATTGTTATATAATATTGTTGTAATAAAAATAAGTAAATTTATATTCATAAGATTTTGATTTCCTCATATATATTATTCTTCTTATGTAAATTCTATTCTCACAAACATCTAATCCGCCAAACTTAATTATTTTAATAAAAATAAATTTAAATCTATAATTCTCAACAGAATATGAGGATTTCATATTTAATATTTTTTACAAATTGACATAATTGTTTATTTAAAAAAAATAAAGAAATTATATCTAAAATATTGCCACAATTTAGAAATTGAGTAGAAAAGTCAAGACACTTTCATGTCTATGTTTTTCTTCATCCTCTACGAGCAAGCTTTTTACCAAGAAAACAATTATGCGCAAGTAACGAGGTACTTTCGTACTTAACATCTATCCCGCAGGCGGACTTCCAAGTGACATATGTTCACTAAATTCATCTAGTCGGACACGCACGTCCAGCCTCCGGCTTGCGCGCGACTTTTACGCGTTGACGAACCAACTCAAAGGTTTGTGATGGATTTATTATGCTTTGAATTTTCAATCCGAATATTTTATCGTTATCGTCTGTTCAAATTTTATCAGTTATCATATTGTTGACTAAATAAAAAACAGCAAATATTACTACATCTGTCACATAAAAATATTATAAGAAATATTCTCTATTTTAATAATGATTTTTCGAAAATTTATAATGCATTCTGTCATTTATTACTTATGTTATGAAATAACTAGTATTAGGCAGACAGATCCTTTCAATAACTATTCGTAAAATACTGTCGTACCTTATTTTCTTCTACGAACACCGTTACTAAATTACCCTGCTGTGCGAAAATAAATTATTTGTCCTTCTACAACCTGCATAATGAATTTTCCGATCAATAGATCCCCTATACCTATAATCGCTCATCATGCGACATATTTTCCCTCGACAACAACAATAATAATAAAGTGAAATTTCATCGAATCAATACCGCACGCGCCTTTCCCACCGCCTCTTGCGGCTTGCCACTACACCGTGCAATGATCGTCCAGCGGCAACTCTTGTATCCCTCATTTCCCTCCCAAAAACAAAGTAGAGAAAAGAAGAAGCCTGTCTATGCCAAAGGCAATTAATCCTAGAAAACAAAGTTGGACCGCGACGGCCGTGCAAACTATCTCAGACTTCAAAGCTCTCACTCTACGAGCCGTATCCATTTCCGTTCCCACACGACTGCTCTCGCAACATAACAAATGAGAAGACGCGCTCCGGCGCCAGCAGCATCAGCCCTTTTGTCGGCTCAGAAAGAGAGAGAGAGAGAGAGAGAGAGCGCGAGAGAGAATACCCATATCCCGACCTTTCGCAGCGAAGGGTTGCGGCGGCAGTAGCCTCCCGCTAAGACAATGGCCGTCACGGTCGAGGCCGAACAGCAAATGGTACCTAAAGTAGATATTAATTTTGCCAATTTTATGCTTAAAGTGTAACTGAGAAGGCTACCGTTAGAAATTAGTTTAGAAGATTTTTCTCTCAGGTACTGAAACCCTTCCGATTTGGCATACGTATTACGCGAGGTCACTCTGACTCTCTAATGGATGCACACGGAAGCACGACGAAAAGAAAATCGGTTTCGAAGCTGAGTTTCTAAAGGTTATCTTCTTTAGGAATCCTTTTGTGTTGTAATTTGCGCATAGTTGCATCTTCAAGTTGAATACGGTTAGATTTATAGATGTAAAGGAGAGAGTATGTAAGCAATTCAAAAATTTTCAAAAAATCACAAAAGATCTAGTAATATATTAGGTAAAAAGTGAATTTATGGTTTTTAGTGGTTACAGACTACGAAAAAAAAGATTTTTTCTTAATAATACTTATTAAAAGGATGTATCGCTAAAGTGTAGAAACCTATCTTATCAACTTCAAGTTTTATTTATACCTGGTTTAAAAAAAAACATATGAAAATTTTTAACCTATAGTTTTGGAGATATAAGAGGACAAAAGCTGAATTTTGATGATTTTTTTGCAGTTTTGACCGATTTTCATTAATTTATAACTTCTCAGGGAAGCAGTTTTCGCGATAGGCACAAGAATAATCTTTTTTTGTAAAATTTTCTCAGTTTGCCAATAAAAATATTTTCAAAGCTGTATGTGTACACTGTCACTCACATACCTCCAAATGAAACATTACAATTCATACAGAAAGTATGTAAGATATTTCGAAATTTTTCTTGGTTTTTGAGCAAAAAATTAATAAAAATTCTGAATTTAATGATGAAATTTTATCAATGTTAAAGGATTTTTTTGCTCAAAAACAAAGCAAAATTTCGAAATATCTTACATAGACTTTTTTCTTATAATTTGTCGTAGAATTTGACTATATTTTTTCAGACCTGTATAAGACATTTTTTTTAAATCAAAACCTAAATGAATTTTTTTAGGTTATAAAACGATCGCAAACCATTCCAGGATTTATACTATCACTTTTGGACAATAAAAAGGTATCTCCATGAATTTTTCAATAGGAGCTACCTTTGACCGGTTTTTTTCTGTATGAATTGTAATGTTTCATTTGGAGGTATGTGAGTGACAGTGTACACATTCAGCTTTGAAAATATTTTTATTGAAAAACTGAGAAAATTTTACAAAAAAAACTATTCTTGTGTCTATTGCGAAAACTGCTTCCCTGTGAAGTTATAAATTAATGAAAATCGGTCAAAACTGCAAAAAATCATCAAAATTCAGTTTTTGACCTCTCATATCTTCAAAACTATAGGTTAAAAAAATCTGAAAAAATTCATAGCAATTCCAAATATGTAGTAGAAAGTATAAAAAAAATTTTAGCGAAAACAAAATTTTTCATCTGCGACATGACAGAGAACCGGCCATATAAATATTCAAATAAAAAAGAATAACTATTGAAAGAGTTCATACACGCGAATGTCAAATTATGTGAAATCAAAATTATGAGAAAATCAAACATTTTGAAAGTGTAATAAGTTAAACATAGGCATCAGAGATTATAACTCGTTTCGTAATGACAAAATTTTAACGAACACTTCAAACTGTATAGAACAAGAGATTCATTAAGCCATAACTAGCTCTCAATACCGAATTTTAACAAAGCCATCAAAGTCGACGTTCTCGCCGCGCGCGATACGCATTAAAAGCAACGAGCTAATTTCGCGCAGGCGACAGAATCGTCGCCCAGAAATAAATCGATCCATTAGAGCATCGCTCACCCCATCTCCCTCTCCTCGTCTCTCTTGGTTCATCCTCGCAATTTTCGACGCTTCTAATTTGTCAAAGCTTCATTACGAGCGGCCCGCGCGACGCGAGACCCATACTTAGGGCGTGTGCGAGCACCCGCGCGGCTATAATCATAGTTTAAATTCGGCCGGGACTGTGTGAGCTGGCCATACAGTGTGTACCATGTTGGTTCATTGAAAATCAGAGTCGTCCCTCTCCAACGCGACCAATCAGTTGTCAGCGCATGAGGGAGGATAAGAGAGAGAGAGAGAGAGAGAGAGAGAGTGACAGAGAGTAAGAGATGATCTCTTGAAGTTATGGAGCGATGGCCGAAAAATTCGGATTGAGACATTGTAATTTGAAGATGAAAAGGAAAAAAGAAAAGAAAGTAAGAAAGACGACATGAAAATATAATTATAAGTTAGAGATAATTGCAATGTGAAAAAAAATAAAGTAGACAAATTGGCAACAACTAAAATTGGAATAAAAAGGATGTTTGATTAAAATTTTATCAAAAGTATTGCTAGCGATGGTAGTCTAAAACTAAAACTAAGGAGACAAATTTCGAGACAGAAACAAAATTCATAAAATAAATTTATATACTGTAACGTGTTTGTAGTATGAACTTCGTGAAGTAACGGGATATATAACGTATAAAAGACTGCTCCCGTAACATTTTATTCAACAAAATGCTCTTATTATATAATTATAATACTTGGTTTTACACGTAAGTTATACTCGTATAAAGAAAATATTTAATATTTTATTATAAGCGTTGTTTAAAATTAGGTTGTAAAACGGATAATGAAAATCATTTATCTTTTAAAAAATTGCTTCCTCTTGAAGAATTTTTTAAAAGATGAATGATAGTAAAATACATTATTTTTTAATAAAATATTCACATAAATGATTTTCCTTAAAAAAAAATGCCATTATACTACGTGCATAAAATGAAACTAACCATAAAATAAAAATTATAAGAGCTGATAAAGTGTAATTAAGATCTTATTCTAGTTTTTCAGCTCAAAATACGCAATAGTGCTGAAATCTGATCTGTTCAGTGTTCATCTATCCACTTCTCTTTTTCGTACGCCTGAGTAATTTATTTAATAGAATGATAAATTTAATTTGGTGACGCGACGATAAATTTACATCAGCTACTTTACGAATATGCAATAACGAAAATACAGCCATCTTTATAAAATATCCAGTATTCCAAACAATGATTGGACGAACAAAAGTGAAAGGATCAACTGTGCTACCACCGAAACTCGACAATCGTTCATGCGACATGACGGGCGTATGAGATAGACACGCGTGCAGGGAATTTCCACTCTCACATCGAAGTTATCACACACTCGACGCCCGGTGGTCGACGCAGCCATTAATATTACATGAGGGAGGGTTCGAATAAGCGCGTGCGTGGCCGATCATAGCAAATCCCGGCAATCAAAGAGCGAGTTTACAACAGACCGACGGGGTATCTATATATCGTTTTACCCTGCACCAAGCTACGAGCGTGTACGTAGCGCGGGTGCAAAGTCGTCGAAAACAATTTTCATCGCGTCGGTAGGTCTAAACGATAGGTCGGATGGGTTGGACGCGTTTTATTGGATGATTCACTCAGCGTCGGTATCAAAACAGTACTGCAAGAGCTAAAAACGACTAAAAAAGTATGTTTTAAAATTAATTTGAAAACAAAATTTCTCATTTGTATAAAGAGATAATTTCTGTATTGTTTGTAAAATGATTTACTTACGTTTTTAATAAATAATTAAAAAGTTTAAAAATGAGACCATTTGGCTTCTAATGAATATTGTTTACTTTTTTATTGATTTCCTTAAAATCTTACGTATCGTTTGGATAAAAATATGAGATTATCAAAATTTTGCTTTAAAAAGAATTAAATGATTGTATAAATACCTGTTTACATACTTGATCACATGAAAATTAGAATAAGATAACGTTGGATGTAATATATCCAATAGTATGTACAAGTTTATGTATAAACTTAAATAATATTATCAGCGAATATAGTTCACATTTTATAAATAATTTAAAAAAATAATTCCTTCCATATGTTTCATTATCTTTTGATTAAAAGAATAAAATATATTAAGTGGATTTATTTTCTCATTCTCAATTCTCGAATTTCGACTCATAAATATGAAAAATAAATTGAATTATCTACGACAGAGTATATAATAAGTATATATAAGTTGATCGCCCGACCTGCAAAGTTCTCAAAGCATTCCTCCTTTCTTCTTGAAGCTTATATATATATACTACTAATACACTAATATATGAACATCAATTTCATTCATTGCGTTCTCTGTCCGTTTTTTTTTTATTTATTGTATTTTTATATGCAACAGTACTTACTGATTATCACTGTTGCAAGTATTAATTGAAAGGATCGATATAGGTATATATTTTTGCTATATCATCATTTATGTTAAATAATATTTTTATCATTTGCAAACACTTATATATTGCTATAATTTTGTTCTCGCAAATATCACATCTGAACATCTATACATAATTTAATATAAATAACATAAAACTTACATATATCATAAATTTTAGTGAATCAATCCCCAATACTCACCTGTAACATAAAGAAAAATTCTAAGTGAGATATTGCTATGTACATAAATTTTAACAACATGATAAAAAGAACAAAATTTGTATAATCCTTTTGTAATAAAAGAGAATAATAAAAAAATCATAAATATGTATTTTCATAATATTTTTGTTCAATATGACATAATAGTTTGGTTGCCTGCTCAAAACTAGAAGAAATCAAAATCAATTTCGGATTATGCGATTTGACTTCGATTCGCAGCTATCGGCTGCATCTAGATCCCTAAATCAGCATGGAGCTCGGGTGCGGGCATACGTTATAGGGAGACTGCTTTGCTCTCTTCCTTCGCGGCTGCCCTTTGTTTCTCATCCATGAGAGCCGCGATCAGCAGTCACGTAGTAATTAAGGGCCTGCGCCGAATTCGAAGGGCAAGAGACGCACAACCGACGCTGCCTCTCTTCTCCTCCACGCGGGTGTTTTGCGCCCGCGTGGCTGGCGCCTGAATTTAATTGGTGCCGGGCTTATTCGCCCTCTCGCGCTCTTCTAATTAACTCCTTTTTGCTCTGATTAATCGTCGCGCTCAATTTTGCGCGGACGAATTTTGATGAGCGACGCCGTCGCGATGACCAAGGAGTATGGCAGATGATTAACAAAAATGCGAGCTTATATACGATTTGCCGAAAGAAGCAAGTTTTATCGGCTGTGAGCTTAATGAGGTTTCGGTCTGGACAATTATTGTACCGTGTGGTTTTATGCATGTACTTATGAAAGTTTTGAGAACGAGGGAAGTCTGTGTGGAAAAAGTCTATAAAGGGTACGGGCATACAGATAAAGTGAATAAAGAAAAACATGATACAAAAACGAAATGGTGCGAAATTAGTAACATCTTTCATGTTCTGAAATGAGAACAAATTGAAGCAACGTCAAATTTTCTTCATGCTCATGACGTTGATGCAAAAAATTTACTACGCGAAAGAAAAATATAATTATGACAAGGCTTTTAATTTTATTTAAATTGCATCATTAAAATTAATAAATATTTTATTAATTTTTTGAGAAAGACAAAATATCAGTTTCCAATTGCTAATTTATACTTTAAACTGGATAAAAAATCTTCATCAATGCTTTATAATTTCTGCTCCATGTTTTATAGAATGTTAAACTTTATAAAGAGCCATTCTTAAAATAGTCATAAAGCACTTATTTACGCGCACCTCGCATATACATACCGACCAGCATACTTTATCTAATACCCAAACACTTTTTCGGTATAAAATTTTATAGCGAAAACGACGTAAACTACCTACTGTGCACACGGGGGAGTTGCCGCTGTGTTTACTTCTTTTGCGGTAGCAGGCAAAGCTGGTTGTGGCAAATAAAGCAGGTGGAACATATAATACGAAGTACAGCGGTGGCGGCCAGGCGCTTCGCTCCTGATTGCCGGATTAATTGGATGGAGTGTGCGCGCGCACCCGTCGTCTTTTTTACGTTTCCTCCATTCCCTAGTTTTTTTACGCAATTACATACTGTACCAGCTCTCCCTCTCACTCTATGCGAGTGCTGTTTCTACACGCGTTCCTGCAAATTACTTTAATTGTATTGATCTCTGAGATGATGACATTTCTAGCGTTAAATTTATAATCTGTTAACCGAGGAAGAGAGTAATTTTATAAACGAAAAAATAATGCACAGACTTTTTGAAAAATTATTGGTAGTATCATATAATTATTAAATTGATTTTGTCCCTTACAAAGGATTCACAGGTAATATTATTTATTTACGAGATTTCATTTATTTTATTAGTCACAAATTACACGTTCCATAGAAGAAAAAAATAATTTGAATAGTTATTATGTGTTTTCTTATATATATATATATATATATATATATGATTTTATGTCATCTGAAGAAAATTTAAACATTATATTGTTATTATAAAATAAAGATAGTACCGTAACGTAAAAGCAAAAAATTATTTTTGTATCTAAAAAAGAAAATTGTGAATTTTTGGTTCCTGAATAACTATGATGGAAACATAAAGAGACAGTATACCTATTTAAAACATAAAGTATGAATTCTCTTTCCAATATTCTATTGTAAAATCTACATTCAAAGAGGAATTTGAATGGCGAATTCTTTTAGTCAGAAATGCAAAAATGACTTTTTCATCTTTATGCGACGGGATCGAAATGTCAATGAGTGCACAGGAAATGACGAGTGCTGCGCCCGGCTGCCAAAAAGCCCATACGTGACTGTTTCTCTCTCTCTCTCTCTCTCTCTCTCGTACTCCCTTTGCACCAAGGCGTATAAAAGGCGAACGAGCTTCCATAAAAGGAAGGACGGAAGGAAAGTAAAAGAGTACTTTGGGGAGACGTGATGGGGATCAGCGATTGGCCTCTCGCCGTATGTGTATATGTGTGTGTAGGTAACCGCTGACTCGGTGTTTTCAGAATGCGCAGCGATCTATAGTGAGACATTGTACCGGATCCTCTTTTCCTTCCTTCGGGCGATTTCTTGGATAGAGATCGAGCCACTCGCGCGGCTCTTCGCTCGAATGCGCGACGGCGGGAAACAGTATTGTTTTTTGTTCACTGGTGATAATAAAGCTCACTTGAATTACTATTTTCTCAATGAAAAAGCAAGAAACTTCAGAAGTTTTGTCTATCAATATTATATTATTCAAATATTTGAAATTTCTTTCATTGAAATACAACTAAAAATATCTTTCACAGTTTAGATAAGAAATATTTAGATATGAAACTGTTCTTTATCGTTTCAAAAGTAATTTAAATAACAATGTTTTCGCTGTAAATTTTTACCTTTCACAGTACTATATGAATGTATGAACGTAAACTCAATGTTATATTTATTACTTTTTTCTGATACAAAAGTTTATTTAAAAAAAAAAAAAAATAAAATAATTGTTCAAATTCAGACGCAGATGATTATAAAAACTAATGAGTTAGTCACTAAACTTGAATCTGTTTGGTTTTAAGATTCTTTGTGCGGCCTTTGTGGATAGCAATGCCAAAACGTGATACTTTCTTTTAAACTCTGATTCTTTCCTTAGTAATACGTTTTTTATGAATAAATGCTTCTATAGGTGCTGAGTAAACGATCTTCAAGATCTAGTAGACATATTTTATGAATAGAAAATAGTGAATTTATTTTTTAAAACAGCAATTGAGACATTCGATTTGTCATACCTGTCCAATGCGTGTAAAGTATTGCTTTATACCACTCTAACCTCAGCAATTTTGACATGATTTTTTGGCACTCGTAAGTTCCACATCTGACATACAATGACGCGATGCCCTGCGATATACTACAATATTTTCACTCGTAACTTTCATCTTTTACTATGTAATAAATATATAATATTATTTATTGTATATTGAATATCGAGAAAGTAATTCAACCTTTTTCTTCTTCTTTCCTTTTGGTTGGTACTGGTGTGAACACTTCTCCGCGTTCTAGTCCATACTCATGGCCATCAACGAGTAGTAATTCAACCATTTTGCATTATAACCCTTACAAAAGCAGCTTCGAAATGAATTTATATTTCTTAAATAATAACCGATTCTCTATAGATTTATTATTTATTCGGGACTTTATCTTTGTTATATTTAGTCTCTTCAAGAAATATTTACGATAAAATGTGGAAAAAATAAATTTATCGTAATATTGATACAACTTTATAAATATTTTTTATTTTTATAATCCTTAACTGCAATTTTTTTAAATTATTTAAATCATTTATGTGGAATGACTTTAATAGTATTACATCTTTATCCAAAGTTTCAAACGTAATTCACATTATACGGCTATGTACATTTATCGACAAATTTTCGGTACAGACAACTTTTGATGTACTAGCAGTGTCAGTGCGCGCTGCGCGCGCCCTATCGTGGTCCAATTAAATTTTACACGTCCATTTCAAATCAACCAATCACAATCAGTAGAGGTGACAATCTCAAATCCATCTATTTTTTATATAGGATTATCAACATCTGTTGTGTGTGTTAAAATTTTTCATTATATTCTAAAAGAGTATAATACATTAAAGAAAAGTAGAATGACAGAGAAGATTCTAAAATATTTCAAATGGTTGATATTCATTATTTTCTATAGTGCAATATTAAGTATAACAGTCTTTTATTTTACGTAAGTAAAACTTTGGATTTTAATTTAATATATAGTGTTCTAAGACAATATTTTCTTTTAGGAAAGATGTAGAAAGGTGCGAAAACTCGGAAAATGATTTTTTAGATATTCCTGCAAATTTTTTAATTGGAGCTGCTAGTTCTTCTAGTCAAATTGAAGGAGCAACAAATGTTGATGGTAATCGAAAATACTGAAATAGCATCAATTCTATTATAATGCTTCGAAAAAATGTATTAACTCGTTTGACACAGGTAAAACAGAAAGTTATGTGGAATATCGTTGGCATACTGCTTATGGAAAAACAGAACATACAGACTTGGATATCGGCAGCAAATCCTATTATTTTTACAAAGAGGATGTACAAGCGTTAAAATATATTGGAGTAAAGTTGAAAATATATTTATATGAATTGTATATTTATATATAATAAATCACTCATAACATTTAGATATGTTTATACTTGTTAGGTAAATGTTTACCGGTTTTCGTTAAGTTGGCCACGTTTACTTCCAACTGGATATCCAGACAATATAAATAAAGCTGCCGTTCAATATTACCACTCTTTGTTAGACGAACTAGAAAAAAATGGAATTCAACCTTTTATTACAATATATCACTTTGATCATCCAGTACTCTTTGAAAAATTTGGCGGTTGGTTAAATGAATCGATAGTGGAAGCATTTGGGCAGTATGCCAGATTTGTATTTCAAGAGTTTGGGTATCGTGTCAAAATGTTATCAACGATAAATGAACCTCACATAACAGCATATCTCTCCGGAGCTGCATCACCTACGAATACAAGTACCAGATACGATTATAATAATATTTTATTTAATTCTAGGAAATCAGAATAATATAAATTGTTTCAGAAACAAATTTAACTGCTGCGTATTTGTCTGCACATAACCTATTAAAAGCACATGCTAGAGCTTATCATATTTATGATACAGAATTTCGTTCGAATCAAAATGGAATAATAGGATTGATTCTACTTTGTCCTTACTTCTATCCTCAAGATCTTAATGACCTATTTTCAGCCGATGAGGCATTTCAATTTGGTTGTGGATATTTTGCTCATCCCGTTTTCTCGAAAACAGGTGACTACTCTAAGATTATCAAACGGAGAATTCTAGAAAGTAGTATAAACAATGGTTTGAAAGATTCGAGGTTACCAACATTCTCCAAGGAATGGATTAATTATATAAGGTATTTTCATTTTCTAAAAATTACTAGAAAATTTTGTTACTAAACTAAAAATGTGCGTTTAAATTTAGGGGATCATCAGATTACTTTGGTCTAAATTATTATAATACTTCTTTAGTAGCTCCTAGTTCAAAATCTAATGGTATTATTAGAGATGAAGATTCTAAGGTAGTTTTGAATACAGATCCTAGATATTTCAGTACACCAGCCAAACATCTTGTTAGTAACATCAACAATTTTAATAGTCTTAATTTATTTAATCATTCTAATCAATCCTCTTTTTTGATAAAATTTTCACTGTTATATAAATGTTTAGATTGCGCCACGAGCTTTGAGAAATCTCTTACAAAAAATAAAGAAAGATTACAATAATCCACCCATATATATAACAGAAAATGGCATTGGGACTCATGGAGAATTATATGACATTTCTAGAATTCACTATTTATATTTACATATGAAAGAAGTATTAAACGCTATAAAATACGACAATTGCGACATTAGAGCATACATAGTGTGGAGTTTACTGGACAGTTGGGAATTTGTTTCTAATTACATGTAAGCTGTGTTCATCAATATATTTATATTAATTTCGTAATATAATCAGAAAGCTAATTAAAATATTTTATTTCTAGTACACCATTTGGTCTCATACATGTAGATTTTAATGATCCGAATCGGACTAGATCACCAAAAGCTTCGGCAATATGGCTACATAACGTAATAGCTAAGAAACAATTGTACTTCGATATAAATGAATATTTCGAGAGAGTGTATTTGTAACAATAACGTTTTAACACTAGAACAAAGTTTCATAAAGATGAAGAACGATGTGTGCTTAAAACTGTAAATATAAGTCACGAATATGAGATTTTCCATTTACTTATGAAGAACTATATATTAAATTCAAATAAATATGTCACAATAAGACAATCATTCAATAAACTGTAAAATATACAATAAATAATTATCATATATTTCCGAGCTATTTAAAGTAAAAATACTGTATGAGTGAAAGAAAGTACATTCTGATAAATAATACAATAAAGAATACAATTAACTATGCCACATTGTTTACTTTAGTACACTACTCAGAAAGACTCAAGTATTTTAATAGGCAAATATGCCTTATTAATGTAGTCTTATACTTAAAAATTTTCCAAAAAACCAAATATTGTTATTAAAATCTTAAACCTAAAAGAAATAATTTGGATACTTTTTAAAACCATTACCTAATTTCAAAATATCTTATTATAAATACACATATTGCAAGCAATTTGTTTTGTGTACCATCTAAATGCATTGACCGATCTTCTCAAAAAATTATACACAACTTTAGGTTTTTTTTTTAAATTCTAACATTATGTACAAAATGGGTTTAAAAACTTATAACTTATGATCTATCAGTTACACTGTAATAATATTTTTAATCATTTCCGCAAGGTCGTCATAGGCGGTTTCAACTTTAAGGTCTTCTAGCTACATCTTAAAAAATTATATTTTTTTTCTGTCAATGACTATTTTAGAAATATTTGTGTTGTCACGGTCAGCCGTGTCGACGTCGGTGATAGCTAAGCAATTAGGAGCTTAGTTATCAAAACAAGAGATGGCGTCTCGATGCAGCGTTTGGAGCTGTATCGAGATGGAAAATTAGAAAGTCAGGTAGAGAACCTGGCAGACTTGTTGTTGTTGTCGTCCGGC
>JAWWEQ010000027.1:14690080-14732091 GCA_035583055.1 Torymus tubicola | reverse complement strand
ACTTTTTTTCATAAATGTGCATTATCATTTAATTTCTAACCTATTTACGAATAATATCTTTATTCTATTCATACATTGTAAATGTACTTTAAAATAGGTTCAATTTGTATTACTTCAGCTGATATTAATTGAAGTTATCACTTCTGCCGGGCGTCCCGAGACGCAGACGCTTTTTTTTATTTATTGGTTCTATTATTACCTTATTCTGGGGTGGGTATGATTTGATGGATTTGGAAGCTTAGCTTTTATTTTGATCGGGGCTTGTTTTCGTTTTGGTCCTTTGAAAGAGTCTAAAGAAAAAATCAATGACATATTTCGAAAAGTGCGCAGTTTCCTTTACGTGGCTGTATGTAAGAACTAAAAAAAATTATTTATTGAAGCCTGTGCGAAGTGTTAAACTGAAGTAAATTGTAACATAAAATGCTAAAAAGTAGCTAAGCATCGTGTAATTGCTCAAATAACTCCTTATCACTTCAAATTATTAAATTTATATTTTTTATATTGCAAACTTTTCATAGTTTTATATGTTGGAATTAACTACATATTTTTTAAATTCTTTTAAAACAGTTCAAGTGTTTTAGGCGTAAATAGCGGTTTTGTAATTTAAGTGATAAAAATCTCTACTCGTCACTTTATTTTTTTGTAAAATAACTGCATAACTCAATGGTGGTGTTTGCATAATTACATAAACATAATTACACAAATTACTTTTTATTTAATCAGTGCTTTGCTGATCGTGTTATTATACCTTAGCGCTTGTCAATTGTGTTACACTTTGTTAGCGCTCAGTGAGTAGTGCTACTTTTCGTCACACGGTCGACGAGTGGTGGTAGGCTTCGTCAGCGCTCAGCGAGTAGTGCTACTTTTCGTCAAGCGGTCGGCGAGGGTGTTAGACTTGCCAGCGCTCCGCGAGTGGTGAAACTTTTTGTCAGCGGTCGGGGAGTAATGTTAATCTTCGCCAGCGCTGAGCGTCAGGTGTTTCCCTTCGTTAAGGGTTCATACCACTTCATCACTTTCAAAAAATCGATATTGTTTTTTAATGGATTTCGAAAGGAAAACATCAAAAATGTTGTGTAAAAATTTCAAAACGATCTAATCACTGCAAGTGTGTGTTTTGTCGAGTTTAGTTTGTCACACTCTACGGTGTGCAGGTCGCGGCTTCAAACTTTAAACGCCTTTTTCTCAAAACCACTTTTTTTCGGTTGGCGTGCACGATTTCCCAAAATGTATTCAATCGATCATTACCAAATTTTTACCACGTCTTCGGCATATGTATGGCTATCGCCGGAACTAGGATTACGTTAAAATTTCAATTTTAACTATATTTATCAACCGAAATAAGAAGCAAAAAAACTCGATTTTTCGAAACGATTTTTTTTAACAGCCGTCATTTTGTTATTTTTGCATGAAACTTAATTATCCTAGTTCCGGCGATAACCACAGTCCTACAGAATCTAAATTTTTTGAATTTTGTATTTCCGATAATTTCTCGCTTCAAAATCATGCACCCCATCAACATCCATTTTTTAGAGACGCTCAACGATTATTATAGTTGTACATAAATAAACAATATAAAATTTAAAAAAAAAATTGTTTCCTATACCTTAAGGATGCCTTTATTAAACCCAAAAAGATTCATATCGATATCTGTTATAGAAACTATAAAAAAAATTCATAATTGTAGCTTAAATTTTAAGCTTGTAAAGTGGTATGAACCCTTTAGGGATTGTACATTTATCTAATTTTAAGTAGAAATAATTCCTGTATTATTATTTAAAATTAAAGTAGAAATAAAAATTATTCAATAAGCATATATAATACTAATAATTTTTATTATGACTGTATATATTATAATTATTAAGCTGATCGATGTTCAAACTTCAAATTGTAACGTGATTGCTCTGAGCTAACCATTAGATAAACTTGGCAATATTTTACATATCAAATCATAATTTGTCACTTACTCAAATGCTAAGTAAACTTAGAATTTTAAAATGGTCGCTAATTTTGAAATAAATCCTAAGCTTGTAAACCTACCTACCCCATGCACAGCGGGCTGCTATTAAAAAGATTAAATCTTATAAACCTTAAACTCCTAAAACTATCTACTCCACGCACAGTAAGTTGCTAGTAGAAAGTTTAAATATATAACCCTAAGCTTCAAAACATATACCTATCCCACTTACAGCGAGTTGCTAAAAAAAAGTTTGAATCTTATGAACCCTAAACTCCCAAACATACCAACCCCACGCTGGTAGCAAGTTGCTAATAATAGGTTTGAATCTCACAAACCTTAAGCTTTAAAACCTACCTACCCCACGTACAGCGAGCTACTAATAAAAAGTTTAAATGTTATAAAACCTAAACTCCCAAACGTGCAGCTGCCCCACGTACGTAGCAGGTTGCTAATAGAAAGTTTGAATCTCACAAACCTTAAGTTTTTAAATCTACCTACTCCATGTATAACGAGCTGCAGATAAAAAGTTTAAATCTTGTGAACCCAAAAGACCTAAACCTACCTACCCCATGCACGTAGGAAGCTGTTAATAGAAAGTTTAAAACTTACGAAACATAAACTCCCGAACGTGCAGCTACCGCACGCAAGTAGCAAGTTGCTAATAGAAAGTTTAAATCTTATGAACCCTAAACACTTAAAACCTACCTACCCCACGCACGTAGCAAGCTGCTAATAGAAAGTTTAAAACTTACGAAACATAAACTCCCAAACGTGCAGTTACCCCACGCAAGTAGCAAGTTGCTAATAGAAAGTTTAAATCTCATAAACCTAAAGCTTATCTACCTACCCCACCTACAGCGGGTTGCTGATAAAAAGTTTGAATCGTAGCAAGTTGCTAAAACAAAGGTTGACTTTTAGAAACTCTAAGCTTCAAAACTTACCTAGCCCACGAACATCGGGCTGTCAAAAAAAAGTTTAAATTGTATGGACCCTACACGCCTAAATCTACCTATCCCACGCACGTAGCAATTGCTCATAGAAAGTTTGAATAATTGATCCAATAGAGCTTCTAAATCCACTCGCATCTAGCTGCTAATAAATAGTATGAATGTTATGAACACTAAACACTTAAACCCACTTATCCCACGCAAGTAGCAAGTTGTTGATAAAAAGTTTACATCTTAGAAAAACTAAACTGTTAAACCTAGCTACCCTCCGCACGCAGCAAATTACTAATAGAAAGGTTTAATAATTAACCGTAAACTCCTAAACCATTTACTTACCTCACGCACAGCAAATTGTAATAATCAACCCCAAGCTTCTAAACCCACCCACAGCTGGTTGCTAAGAAAAGGATTGTACCTCACAAATCCTAAGCTCCTAAACCTACCTACCTCACGCACTTAGCAAGTTGCTAATAAAATGTTTGTGACATGGCAAATTGCGCGTTTCTGTTAGAAGCACGTGTACACGCGAATGTATAGCGGCGATGGCGAGCGAACCCTCGACGTGCGACGTAACATGCCCCTCCCTTCCCCTACAATACCTTGGATGTAGCTGTAGAAGGAGCAATAGCTGGAGCTAGAGCGTACCTGGATCAGCGGGTAAGGAGAGGCACGACGTCGCCGTCTCCCTACACCGGCGAAGCAGCAGCCAACATCCGAAGACAGAGATAGGAGGAGAGAGAGACAGAGCACTGGCACGAGCCTACAGAGGAGAGGCTGGCGCGCGCCGCGGGGAAGACGGCGGCCGGTCGGGAAACCACCGCGGGTGAAACACGTGCTCATCACCGGCGCGCCGTGCGTGATCACAATCGTTCACGTGGGCTTCCGAGATCTCTCAAAAAAGGACAAGAAGAGACAGTGTGTGTGTGAGAGAATGGACCACTGGACGAGAGAGAACAGCTACAGCAACAGCATCATCGCCAGGCCAAGGTTTGTCTTCCTCCCTTTATTATTCCCCCGGGTTGTTCGCAATTGTGTGTGTACGCGTCGACGTCGGGAGTCGCGTGATATTTCGAACTCGCGGAAAACTACAGCTCGTGCTACAGCTATAGTTAGTGTAGATAGTTAGTCTTATACCCCCGGCTGCCTGCTACCCGGCGAAATCAGTTTAGCGGTGCAAGTGACGCGTGCACCTGGCGCCCATGTATATTGGATAATACCCCCTTAGTGTAAACTAAATTTAATACCGTTAGTGAGATCATTGGTGCGCTGTATATTTTGTAAGCTTCAATTTGATTTCCCCCCCCCCCCCCCATGAACCGCCACTCCGCCCTGATCCCCGACGGAACATAACATTTGGCGCAGCCAACGTGGAGCTACGGTGAAGGCCATAGCGTAATAGAAGGGATCGCGTCGTGATTTCGCCATCGCGACGCGCACACGCAAGCAAAAACCGCGAGGGGAAGTGTTCTGGCCGCCATTTTGTAAATTCGATTGCGTGCTGGATGAAACGAAGGAGAGTTTATTTGGAACTTCCTGACGTCAAGGCACGACGAGAATCATTTTCATTATTTTTTTTGCGTTGAATATTATTTTTATATCTTTTTTATTCTATTATTTTTTTTTGTGTGTGTTTCGCTTGCTCGCTTGATTTTCCTAATCCTTGCTTCCTTTATTATTTCCACGTTCTCTCTGGGGCAAACCGTTTAAAGAGCCGGGAGGACGGATTCATCGTTTTTTGGGGGGATTTTAAACGATTGCGGGTTTCATTTACGCTTGGTTTTTTTTAAGGGGATTTTGCGGGCAAAGTGAAATTTGCGTGGAGTAAGTGCTTAACTGTCGCACTTGCTTTTGGTTAGTCGTTGCCTGGGGTGACCTTTAGCCTGCTTGTTTGCTTATTTTGTGCTCGTTTGGTTCAGCTATTTCCTTGTACATTTTACGTTTGAGAGTGGTATTCGCTGGAGCGTGCTTTAATCAAAATTGCTTAGACGTTGATTTTTGTATTTTAGTGAATTTTATTAGTTTGATTTAAAATATTAGTTTAGTAAATTGTAAATGCTGCTAGTTGTGTGATTAATGATAATAGTAGTATTTATTTGATAAGCTGAAAATTCTGAAAGTCATCATAAGATAGAAGGTCACCCGAGCTATTGACACGAGGCTAACCAAGAGATTATTTATAATGGAAAATTTAGATTGGAGTTGGGTTCGGAATCGACCAAGAGGATTTAATGTGTGTCGGTCCAGAAGTTGCAGTTCAAGCTCTTCAAGCAGCTCCGTATGTTCCGCCCGTTGTTTCTGGATTTCCGATGGTTCCAGCTAATTCAGCTGTTAATTTTCAGCCTCACCCGAGGAGATTTGATGTCTCTGCTCCTGGGATGAGTTAGGATGCGTCTTTTCTTGAACACTCTTCGCGTTTGAAGGAGAATCGCACGAGCAAGCTGCTATCTAAGTGGAATATTTCGTTTAAAGGGGATAGAAAGAAAGACCCCGAAAGTTTCATCACTGACTTAACAAAGTGCTAAGAAACTTAGAAGTTTACGCTTGACGAGATCGTCAAAGACTTACCTTCGGCTCTTGATGATGAATCATGGCAATGGTTTCGTCGTGAGTATCAATTCTGGAAAACTTACGATGATTTCGTTGATGCATTCAGCCTGCAGTAGAGTTTTGAAGACGTGCAGGACAGATTACGAAAAGAACTGGAAGTACGAACACAGGGACCGAGTGAAGACATCTCAACCTACTTGCTGAAGGTGCGTGATTTACTCGATCAGCTAAAGCCACCGCTGACGTTAGGAGAGCAGCTGGGCAAAGTATATCAGAAGCTGCATCCGTTGTACCGACTGCGTATCGAGAGGAGAGATTTCGAGACTTTTCCGGAATTGTAGAAGTTAGGAAAGCGTGAGGAATTGCGGAGAGTGCAAGAGAAGGCATACAAGCCACCGCCTCCTATTTCGGATTCAGATTTTTTTGTTTCAGCTTATACTCCTCCGAAGCAGCACCGGCAAGTGAGGATCGCTTATGTCGAACACGTTCAGACGGAAGAGAGCGACTTGCAGTACAGCTCGAGCAACTTAGCCCCAGTCACGGCGACACGGACGGACGGAGGGATGAGACAAGAGTCAGCGTGAGATAAGAAATCGAAGATGCCGTACGAGCAAAGGAAAGAGAAAAAGGCGTATAGTCGAGCAGCGTGCAGTAGGAGTAACGGACGAGATGATGGCCCGAAGGAAGGTCCGCGTGCAAAGTCAGCTGAAAGAGTCCAAGCTAGAGCCGCCAAATATTGAGGTCATTGCCCCCAGAGCCAAATAGGAGGATATGTAGCGGAGAAAAATGAGAAAACCATGTTTCCGCTACGGACAAGCTGGTCACTGGAGAAGGGAGTGCATGAATGCTGCAGTCTGTCAGAATTGCGGGCAACCAAATACTACTGCGCGTAAGTGCAGCAAATGTACGAGAAGGGTGGCGGGAAACGAGTAAGAGGGGAAGTCAACGGAGTCGACTCACTCCCTCCTACTCTGGAAGTAACTCCCCCTACGATCAGTTCAACTCCTAGAGATGACTCCACCGTCACAGCAAATCGATGCGGCTGTAGCTATTAGTGAGGGAGATAAATAATCCTCAAGTTTTAGCTCCAGCCTCGTTGATTATGAGAAGTGCTGTTAGCAACATCGAGCCGAGATTGTTCTTCAATATGGAGTTAAATAGAAGAAAACTCTTGGGTATGCTGGATGATGGCTCAGTTCACTCGTATCTCGGCAAAGTCATCAGCAAAGAGTTTGCCGAGAAATTAGAACAGGAAGCAGCTTCAGTACGGGTAGCAGATGGAGGTGCGGTGAAGCTACAAGGCGTTTTGCAAATGACTGTGTGTATCGATGATATGCAGTTAACCATGCCCTTCCGTATAGCTGACGAACTGCAATATGACGGCATCCTTGGGGTCGACTTCAAACGGCTATTTAAGATGAAGATCGATTACGAGAACGATACATGGTGGACGCCACAGGGAGTACTGCACGATGTCATTATCGTCTCGCCGACTTTCGAAGAGCATACCAAGTGGTTAGAAACGGTGCTCTGGGCGTTAAAAGAAGTGAATTTGCAAATTAACCTCAGAGAGTCTAAATTTTGCTGTGCTGAGATTCAATATTTAGGCTATGTCGTGAACGAGGAAGGGCTCAAAACAAATGAAAACAAAGACTTATCTTTAAATATCCAGCGCCAATTAATATTCGCCAATTACGAAGATTTCTCGGTATGATTGGCTGGTATTCACGCTTTATAGTTCATTTAGCTGAATATAAAGCGGCGCTGACTAAGTTGCCGAGAAAGGATGTAAGATGGCAATGGCATGAAGAGTAACAGCAAGCGTTTGAAAGGCTGAAGCTCGCGCTAACGCAAGCTCCTGCGCTTGCAAGACCAGATTTGTCATTGCCCTTTTCTCTGCAAACAGACGCTAGTGATTACGCTGTAGCCGGCGTCTTGATACAGGTATTCGATGGCGACGAGCATCCTATCTACTTTGTGAGCAGAACTCTGTCGAAAACAGAAAGGAATTATACTGTCACTAAGAAGGAGTGCCTTGCTGTTTTATGGTCAGTCGAACAGCTTAGAGATTATTTACAAGGTGAGAAGTTTACTGTAATCACCGACCATCACAGTTTGTTGTGGTTAAATACCCTTAGAAATCCAACTGGTCATTTAGCCAGATGGAACACAGCTTTGCAAATATATAATATCGAATTTGTACATCGCAAAGGCGCTCTGCATAAGGTTCCGGATGCATGGTCGCGTACATGAGAAGGAACGCATGAGCTTGTAGCCATAGCAACAGCTACAGCTAATGATCCGTGGTACCAAGGGAGAATTAGTAATATCGAGAAAAATCCAAAGAAATACCCGGATTGGAAGGTAGTGAATGGATTGCTGTACGCTCATCGTCTGAATAAAACCATAGATCCATTGATGCCAGACATGGATGCATGGAAGTTAGTCCTTCCTGAGGCCGATCGAGGGAAAGCTTTGTCAGAAGCTCATGATACGCCTCAAGCAGGACATTTTGGCGTAGATAAAACCTTTGCAAGGTTAGCTACGTACTATTATTGGCCAGGCTACTACAGAGATGTGTGCTGGTACGTTCCCCCTATCAAGCCTGTCAAGCGCATAAGAGCTCTCAGCAAGCTCCAGCAGGCCTGATGACAGAGCGAAGCATCGAAGGATCGCGGGTAGTAGTGGCCGCAGACATAATGGGACCGAAACCTCCCTCGCGCGCAGGTAATAAGTATGTAATTGTTTTTGAGGACTTGTTTACCAGGTATGTCGAGCTAAAAGCTATAAGGAAGGCAGACGCGAAAACGATGCTAAAAACATTTGAAGAGTTAGTTATAAATCGTTGGGGTTGTCCTCGCATGTTACTAACGGATAATGGGACAGAGTTTGCCAACCGCATGGTCACGGAAAGATTACAAGAGTATGGAATAAAGCAATCTACTGTCCCACCGTACCATGCGCAGGCAAATCCTGTCGAGAGGGTTAATAGGAATTTAAGGCCAATGATAAATAGCTTTCTAGCAGGAGATCATAGGGTCTGGGATTTTCATTTGATAGAGTTAGGCTTCACGTTGAATAATGCAGTTCATTCGCCCTTAGGGGTTTCCCGTTCCTTTTTAAATTTTGGAAGGAATCCTGTCCTACCCATTCTATTACGTAACCAACTTGAACATCCTGAAATTCCTCCACCAGACGTCGATCAATGGAAGACACGTGTCAGCAGATTACCTTGTGCGTCGCCACATAGATAAAGTTTCAGCAAGGCACGCTCGGAATTATAACAAGAACCGCAGATACTTTACCAAGTGGGAGATATGGTAAGTTGCCGAAATCATGTACTGTCATTCGCGGAGGATAGATTTGCAGATAAACATGCACCAAAGTTTATTGGGCCGGCGAAAGTAGTAGAAGTAGTCTCTCCCGTTGTATACTTGGTAGAGGATCTCGATTCACAGATATACGCCTCCTCGAGGATTGCACTCGTCCCAAGCTGAAGCTACAGGAAAATCCCCGACTGTTGTAGATCATGGACTCGTCAGAGGAGGAATGGGTGCCCTTCCTTCCCATCGACCGGGCTGCAACACTCGCACCCCCACCGATAGCGACGGCGCCGAGGCAAGTAGGCGGACGGGCGCTAGTCCACCGCCCGCAGGATTGGCCGCCTTGGAGCCGCTTCCGACCAACAGGGGCGACTAACATCAGCCCCTGACCTTCCGAGGAGGGTTCGAGGTTTAAGCCGGCCCTACCACCAGCAGCGAGGCCGAGGCAGACCCAGAAGAGCCGCAGGTAGTCCGCTATGTATTTCAGGAGCTGAAGCGGGAGCTAGAAACGCCGATGGCAAGGACATCATTGCCGATCGGGCCAACGGCCGCCGAAGACACCGCACCGCTTAGCGTGCGACCACCGCCAAAAGCTGGTGCCGCACGCCCGGGTTGCTGGCATTGTGGCAAATTCGGCCACAGTCGGTTGGCTTGCCCCTTTTCACGCAAGCGCATTTGCTACATGTGCGGCCGCCCAGAAGTGACCATCACAACTTGCCCCACCTGCTGGATTGGGGCCAGCGCCAGCTGCGGCGCTTAAGTAAATGAGCGGAAATGTCCTGCTCGTAATAAAGCAGCCCCTTTACCCCCTTAGATGTGTTTATTTTATTCATCCCTGATCCTCCTAAGAAGATGATGACCACACAAACACTTACACTCACCCCGCTGTAGTTAATACCGATTAGCTTAGATTAAGTATTTAAGTAAATAAGTTAGTTAAGATTAGTGATGAATCGGAACATAGTCAAGGACTACTTCAAGTTTAGGAGGGGGGAGTTGTGACACGGCAAATTGCGTGTCTCTGTTAGAAACACGTGTACGCGTGAATGTACAGCAACGTTGGCGAGCGGAGCCTCGACGTGCGACGTAACATGCACACATGCGCGCACCCGTGTCCCTATGCCTCGCCGTAGGCAGCGGAATTCCCCCTCACGCCCCTCCCTTCCCCTACAATACCGTGGATGTAGCTGTAGAAGACGCAATAGCTGGAGCTAGAGCGTACCTGGATCAGCTGGTAAGGAGAGGCACGACGTCGCCGTCTCCCTACGCCGGCGAAGCAGCAGCCAACATCCGAAGACAGAGAGAGGAGGAGCGAGAGAGACAAAGCACTAGCACGAGCCTACAGAGGAGAGGCTGGCGCGCGCCGCGGGGAAGACGGCGGCCGGTCGGGAAACCACCGCGGGTGTACTCGTGCTCATCACCGACGCGCCGTGCGTGATCACAATCGTTCGCGTGGGCTTCCGAGATCTCTCAAAAAAAGACAAGAAGAGACAGTGTGTGTGAGAGAATGGACCACTGGACGAGAGGGAATAGCTACAGCACCTGCATCATCGCCTGGCCAAGGTTTGTATTCCTCCCTTTATTATTCCCTCGGGTTGTTCGTAATTGTGTGTCTGCGCGTCGTCGTCGGGAGTCACGTGATATTTCGAACTTGCGGAAAACTACAGCACTTGCTATAGCTGTAGTTAGTGTAGATAGTTAGTCTTATACCCCCGGCTGCCTGCTATCCGGCGAAATAAGTTTAGCGGTGCAAGTGACGCGTGCACCTGGCGCTCATATATATTGTATAATACCCCCTTAGTGTAAAATAAAGTTAATAGCGTTAGTGAAATCATTGGTGCGCTGTGTATTTTGTAAGCATCAATTTGATTTCCCTTCCCATGAACCGTCGCTCCGCTCTGATCCCCAACGGAGCGTGACAAGTTTAAATCTTATAAACATTAAACGCATAAACCTACCTATCTCACGCACAGCAAGTTGTTAATAGAAAGTTTGAAGAACTAACCCTAAGCATCTCAACCCACCCACAGCGGACTGCTAATAAAATGATTGTATCTTATTAACCCTATCCTAAGCGTACCTACCCTACGTATAGCGGGCTGCTAATAAAAAGTTTAAATTTCATAAACCCTAAGCTTTTAAATCTAGATACCCTACGCTCGTAGCAATCTGCTAATTGATAGTTCAAATTATTTACCCTAAGCTTTTAAACCCACCTACCCCACGCTCTGCGGGACGCTAAGGGAAAGTTTAAATCTTATAAACCCTAAACACCTGTACCCACCTAGTCTACGCACGTAGCAAGTTGCTAATTGAAAATTTAAATAATTAACCTTGAACACCCAAACTTACCTACCCCACGCACAGCAAGTTGCTATGAAAAAGTTTAAATCTCATAAACCCTAAGCTTTTAAATTTGTTACGCTCGTAGCAAACTGCTAATTGATAGTTAAAATAATTAACCCTAAACTTCTAAACCTACGTACCCAACGCAGAGTAAGTTACTAATAGGAAGTTTAAATTATTACCCGAAAGCTTCTAAACCCACCTACAACGTACTGCTAGTGGGCTTTTGTAATTCACATTTGAAACTCTTTAATACTTCTTTCAACTGATTAACGAAAAAAAAACTATTTCCATAACCAGAAATAGTACATTTCGATAATACTGTGCGAGCGAAACGAGGGGGGGAAATCAGCTTCTCGCTCGTGTGTCGAATAGTAGTTTTTGACACGATGTGCACAAAGTTTGATTTAGCTCATGCTTTCTATCCAAACATGTGCGATATCGAAATTAATTGCGCACCGAGTGTGATAAAATTCATTTTTGACCCTCCGTGCGCGACGTTCGATTTTCAATAGGCATAAACTTTGTCGAAACTTTTTTCCGGCTCAGGACTTGTAATTTTTACGCGCTATTTGAGACTTTGTTTTTTCGCTATAATTAGGTTATAATAAAATTGGCAAATCTTATTGTCCCAACTTTTGCGATCAATGAAGAATAATGTAAAATGAATGGACAGAGCTCCGACTTCAGAGTAAATGTAAAGAGAAAGATAAGCCTGGATCTCTTGAGAAGTACACGAGCTGTCAGAGATAGTTCATTTGACAAAAATCTGTATTTATAGCATTTTACAGTTGCTTATCAATTTCTGAATGATCTTTGTACAAGTGTATTTCTAATAATTTTCTTAAGAAATGCTTCTTATAATATAAATTTTTTCTAATTTGTTTTACGTATTCCGAAAATGTTAAGTTCTTTTGGGGAAATTCGTTATCATTAAATCTCGTCACGTATCCCGGAAAAGGACATATCTTATTCAGAGCTCCTATTTGATTTTCAATTTGTGTACGTTTTCAGTGTTATGGGGACATTTTACCCATTTATTCTTTAATATTTTACAGGTATCACATACATATTTTCTATTAATTGTATTCAAATTTCATCTATAGCTTTATAGATTCTACGTATTGTATAAAACTATTATTCTTTTTTAATTTAAAAGTTTTTTTGGCAATCCGCAAACGCCCTTGTACTCGATAAAATCGTCAGAATTTTTTATTTTTCGAAAATTTTAAGCACACGGTTTTTTTACTCGGATTTCATATTATTCATTGCCCCACCACGTGACAGAATTTCTATCGTTCTAAGGCTCACAATTTTTTACTTGTGAGTGTTACTGAAATTATTGGTTTTGTTAAAATATCGACAGAGATGGTACTTCTTATTCAGAGAAAGAAGGTATTTTTTTAAACTTTATTTAAGCAATTTTAACCTCAAAGGAGATTATTTTGCTGAATACATCAAGTGGCATGGATTGTACAGTCTTCATGCATGCGGTTTTTAGAGTTTATGCAGGGTTTGGTTAAGTTAATTCGTCAAAGTTAATAAGTTACACTTTTAAAAAAATGTGTAGACGATCTTACATATAGCTGGGCCAGATTTATAGAGTAAAACTGTGAAAAAAAGTGGAATGACGTTATTGTGACCGCTAAGTTTCTTGATAACAAGTATCCGTTGTATATCGAAGAGTGGGCAATACTATAGTATGTGGTCTATGTCTTCCTATTTTTGGTGTCCGCTATTTGTAGGAAAGGATAGCAGTCTTTAATAGCCAGTTTTTAACTTTCGATGGGAAATTTCATAGACACAAATCATGAAATAGGAGCGGGTAAATAAGAGTTATAAAAAAAAATTATGTATTGTCACACTCAAGTAAAATAGTGCCATGACTCTGACGTTTACAGCACTTCCAAAGTATATTTTGCAGAAGATTATTATTACTTTATATTGCTTTATATAAAATAATTACTGTATGAAGCAATATAAAGGAAAATGTTTTATTAGTAGCCCGCTACGCGTGGGGTAGCTGGTTTAGAAGCTTAGGGTTGATTATTTAAACTTTCCATTAACAACTTCCTACATGTGGGGTAGGTGGATTTAGAAGCATAGGATTAATAATTTAAACTTCCTATCAGTAACTCCCAGTGCGTGGGGTATAGGTAGGTTAAGAAATTTGGAGTTTATAAGATTTGAATTTTTTATTAGTAGCCCGCTGTGGGTGGGTTTAGAAGCTTCGGATTATTTATTTAAACTGTCTAGCAGCAACTTGCTACGTGCGTAGGATGCGTAGGTTTAGCAGTTTAGGGTTAGTTATTAAAACTTTCTATTAGCAATTTGCTACGTGCGGTGGGTAGGTTGGTTTAACAGTCTAGTTTTTATAAGATGTAAACTTTTTATCAACAACTCGCTACGTGCGTGGGGTAGATTAGTTTAGGTGTTTAGGTTCATAAAATTCAAACTGTTTATTAGCAACGCGCTGTACGTAAGGTAGGTAGGATTCAGGTAGTTAAGGACTCGTGAGTCAATGCAGTAATCACGAAACAATAAATATTACATTGACGTTCCTTTAGTCAAATCATGTATGAAAAAACTATTTATGAACTTACACGACTTTTTAAGTAAAAGGATGATGTAAACATAGAGTAGAAAATAAATAATTTGTAATTGTACTAACTCATGATTCACGTAGTTGCGCGAAATAGGTTAGGAAAATGGCGATTTTCTATATTTAATGATAAATATCTTTTTAAAAAGGTCGACTTGACACATATTTTTTGTACTTATAAGAAAGAGCATAATTTGATCTTTAAGAACCTACTTTTTATTGTTGAAACCCCACCTTTAAACTATCAAACTTTATCACTTTCTATAACAATTGACATGATTCTCATTAACTATCATGTAAAATGACTAATTTCAATAATTTTTTTCTCAAAAAATAATTCAGCAACCTATATTTTAAAAAATAAAGAAAAATTCTTTAGAGTTTAAAGAATACGGTAGAATTTTGTTGCTCTCGAAACCCACTTTTTGATATTTTAAAGAACTACCTTAAAAGCTTAGGGTTTATGAGATTCAAACTTTTTATTACCATTTGCTACGAGCGTGGTGTAGGTACGTTTAGGAGTTTAGGGTTCATAAGATTCAAACTTTTTTTAGCAACTCGCCGTAAGTGGGATAGGTATATGTTTTAAAGCTTAGGGTTATATATTTAAACTTTCTACTAGCAACTTACTGTGCGTGGAGTAGATAGTTTTAGGAGTTTAAGGTTTATAGGATTTAAACTTATCAATAGCAGCCCGCTGTGCATGGGGTAGGTAGGTTTACAAACTTAGGGTTTATTCCAAAATTAGCGTCCATTTTAAAATTCTAAGTTTACTTAGCATTTCAATAAGTGACAAATTATGATTTGACATGTAAAATACTGTCAAATTTATCTAATGGTTAGCTCAGAGCAATCACGTCACAATTTAGAAGTTCAAACATCGATCATCTTAATAACTATAATATATACAGTCATCATAAAAATTATTAGCATTATATGCTTATTGAATAATTTTTATTTCTACTTTAATTTTAAATAATAATACAGAAATTATTTCTACTTAAAATTAGATAAATGTATAAATCAATTATTTATGCATAAAAACAATAGATTATATAATTTATTTATTCTAACGCTACCAATTCAATTTATAATAATAATACTATATTACTATAACATTTATTTTCAACAGTATTTTCATCTAAACAGGCTTATAACGACATATATAATTACTATCCTATGTACTATTTTATCTGTAATCTTGTGAATCATTATACTCATCCATTATTCAATTATTTGAATTTAAGCTTACACTACTGAAACTTAATTTATTATTAATATGTTTAAAATAATATATTCCAAGAGTAAAAATAGGGTGACGGTTTAAATAAAAATAATTGACTCATTGAAGCATAAATGTAATGTGAAAATGACATTTTATTGTTTGGTTTATGCTTTAGTGATTTTATATAATTTAGTGATCTTGTTATGATCTAGTTTAGGAGCAGCTTCGGCTCAGTGGTAGAGTGTTTGCCTCATGACTCTAGGGTCGTGGGTTCGAATCCTCTCTCCACCTGACTAGAGTTTTTTCTGAATTTTCCTCGATTAAAGAGAGCTCTGGGAATAAGAATTTCAATCCACGCATTTTTAGGTGGTGATTTTCGAATTTTCGGGGTCCTCTAAAGTTGCAAAAAAGGAGGGAAAAGGAGAGCAAGCTCTGGGGTGCTCCTACCCAGAGTAAATCGTGACTTCTCCTTCCCAGTGGAGGCGCTCGCCCGTGTCTGGCATGAATTGAAAGGGCTGTCAACCTCTCCAGCCGTCTTAAGCTGGCCCTACTACTGCAAACCAAGCCTCGGATGAAAACAGCAGATGACCCACAGGCCGGTCTGCCCCAGCGACCTCTCCCAATATTCAATCTTCGTGCGAAAGAAGCTTCAAAACGACCATCGGCAGGGTAACACCATCGACGTGTCCACACGGCCTGGAACGACCAACGAATCATCGCAGAGAGGCGGACATTTGGTTGGACGATGTGTCCACACGGCCTGGAACGACCAACGAATCATCGCAGAGAGGCGGACATTTGGTTGGACGGTCAAAGAATCCTCCCTTTTCGCTCGTCGAGAAGCCGAGCTGACTACCCAACGAGTCCGCTCAATCAACCAGGCTCTGTAGGAGGCGTTCCCTCGTCGAACCACGGGAGCCATCAGCCAGCACCGACGTTCCCTGGAATACAAAAACCTGGTCCAATAATTCTCCAACCGGGACCTTCCAGGGGGCGGAGCCCCACCATCACCATCACTGAGACACGGAATGGGGCCGACGCCGGGACAGGGGGGGGGGTTCTTCTTCCTCTCCGTCCCCCAGTCCTCTGCTTGCATACTTACAGAATCTACCGAGAGTAAACACCACTGGCTTCCAAGCAGAGCGCCTCCAGAGTATCGTATCCGACGCTACCAATTCCACCAAGGACGCCATCCTTGATCGACTATCTCTGTACCTGTGAGACATCTTTCCACATTGCTCGCACCACCATCGACCATCTCCAACAGTTCAACACCAGCTGAGTCGAAGGAAGGCCAGGCGCAGAGAATATGCCGCTACGCAAAGGCACTGGCACTCCAACTGCATGCGATGCATCAAAAGTATTCTGGGTGACGTCGAGAATGCAGAACAACCTGCCAGAGCCGTAATGGAGCCATATTGGACTACTGTCTTCACGTAGCAGCCAACTAACAGCAAATCGGAGTGCACGTAGCGTTCCATCCACGACTCCATTGCGAGGCCAATCAAACCGGAGGATATCCGAGCAACACGACCATCTCTGGCCGTCTCACCGGGGCCTGACGGTCTGACAGCTCGTCAGTTCCGAGCCATCCCTCTGGACATCATCACTCGAATTTTCAATCTTATACTCTGGTGCGAAAGGCTGCCCAAGCACCTGGCGGCATCCAGGACCATCTTCATCCCCAAGAAATCTCAAGCCACTCTGCCAGGCGACTTTAGACCTATCTCCATCTCCTCCGTCCTCGCTAGAGTTCTCCACAAGATTCTAGAGCAAAGAAGAGACGCCACGATTGAGATGGACGATCAGCAGAGAGTCTTTCGAGCCAGGGTGGATGGCTGCCGGGACAACACCGTGCTTCTCGACGCAGTCGTTATCAAACGTTCAAGTCCACCTACGTGACAACGCTAGATTACACGAAGGCTTTCGATAGCGTGGAACACAGTGCTATCATGGAGGCAGCGGAAGCAGCTGGCCTTTCTCCTCTTCTAATCCCCTACCTCAAGGATCTTTACGCCAGCAGCACCACGACGATATTGGGCACGATCTGGTCATCACAGCCGATTAAAGTAACAAGAGGAGTGACGCAGGGGGATCCTCTATCACCTATGATATTCAATCTGATTATATATCACCTGACCCGCTCACTTCCACAGGAATGCGGCTCCACTTATAAGAATAGGACTGTTCGTGCTATGGCCTTCGCTGATGATCTAGCACTACTTGCCGACTCGTCGGTTGGACTACAGCTTCTACTCGACCAAACAACTGCCTTCCTGGGGACTTGTGGTCTTCTCCTGAACACCAGTAAGTGCCACACGGTTTCGATCGTCGGCGATGGCGGTCGCAGGAGGGTCGTAGTAGATGCTGAGCGCGTATTCACCATCAATGGTCAGCCATTACGTGCGCTCTCCAGAGAAGACTCCTGGAAATATCTAGGAATCGAGTTTTCTCCAGAAGGACGTCGACCGATCCGGCTAACCAACCAGCTCAGTCCCCTTCTCGAACGCTTAACAAAGGCACCACTCAAACCACAACAGCGGATCTTCGCACTCAAGTACGGCGCACTCCCCAAAATTTACTATCACATGGCTTTGGGGAGAGTTAACATCAGCGACATCCGCAACGCCTACAAGATGGTGCGTGCCTTTGTGAGGTAATGGATGGCTTTGCCGAATGACATATCGCTAGGCTACTTTCACGCCTCTGTATCGGAAGGTGGACTAGGAATTCCTTCCCTACGCTGACTGGCCCCCCACTCCATCGCAGGGACTGCCTACTTGGATTAGTACCCGGACGTCGTGAGCAGAACATCTCCGACCCATACCTGGCTAAAGAGATCAGCCAGTGCACGTTGCGGCTCACCGAAAACGGAACCACCTACACCACCTCAGACGACATCAAGAAGAGATGGGCCGCAATCTTGCACCAATCCATTGACGGCTCAGCGCTCAAGCTCTCCCACTAAGTCACCGGCCAACACCAATGGGTGGCTGACAGAACCACTCCTCAAAGGGTGGCAATATATTAACTGCTACAAAGTGAGGATTGGAGCGCTGCCGACTCGATCTCGAACAACCTGAGGGAGACGCGGTGATAGACTCTGTCGCGCGGGGTGCATGGCACAAGAGACCAACAATCAGGTCTTGCAGATCTGCCCCCGTGCCCATAAGGCCAGGATTGACAGACACGATGCCGTGCTCTCCTACCTTGGTCGGATCCTCAGACGTCAGGGATTCCAAGTACAGGAGGAGCCTCACTACCGGACGCAAGAGGGACTACGGAAACCGGACATAGTGGCAACGATGGGCACACTCGGGCTGGTGATAGATGCCCAAATTGTTGGCGAGTAGTCGGATCTCGAAAGAGCGAGAACCGTGAAGATAAGGAAGTACGCCGACAATCCCAACATTGAACGATATACAGCGAGAAACTGGCGCCACCACTATTCTGCATTTGCCAGTCATACTCTCCTGGAGGGGAATCTAGTGCAAATCTTCCGTTGTTTTAAAAAACGGAATTAGTCAAGATTTTTTTTTTAAATTAAGGTAAAAACGGTCACCAATTAAATTTTTTAATGTTAGAAGATTACATATTATAGCTTTTTTATGTTGAGACACCCAAAATATTTCAGAAAGTTAGAGAAGCCTAGTTAATCAAATAATGTTTACTCTTTTAAATTAAGACAAATTATTTTTGTTATATTTAAATTACAGATGAGATCTCATATAAAATCACAAAAAATATTTCTACACGAGTACATATAAGGAAACAAATATTTAAATTTAGATAAAGAATGTATCAAATTGGTAGTAATTTTATCGTACTGTATTTTTATTAGAAATTTTTTTATATATATGATGAGAATTAGGATATAAAGATAGAGGAAAAAACAAACAACAGTATATTCGTGTCCATTATAAAATGGCTGTATTTAGGGGTAACTCGATACATGTATTACATTCCACTTGTATGTGCACGCCATTGCCTGCGTAGAATGCCGTGTTCTAATCTTAAGATACATGACATTACACGTAACATGATTTACATACACGTAACATCACACATACGGCATCACACACATCTCGTTCTCTCTCTCACTCACTCACTCTCTCCTTTTCTCTTTTCGCTCCACACCCTTTTATTCTTGCCGTCCTTCTCTGCCTTGGCTCTTCTCATTTTGTCCCGTCTTTTCTGTTCCCTCTGCGAGCGCCTTCGTATTACAAAGTACGCGAAATCACCGTCTCACGTCGACGTGGCTTCCTTTCGTTTATGTTTTCGCTCTTTTAATGTTATTACTTTTTATTAAGTTTTCTTTTTATTACTTACGACGAAACGTGGATGGAGCATCCGCTTCCCTGTGTACGCAATAAGTTTTGAATTTTACTATCCCGCTTAAAACTGCTTAGTTAGTTTAAAAAATGCTATGCGCGTTTACGTATCATTATGCTTAATATATTTTTATGTAGCAAATGTTGATTTTGTGATGAAGTGAAATGAAAAAAGCGATATATTTATGAAAATACATATGCTATACAATAGTTTAAATGTTCATACAAAAGACGTAAGCATTGAAAAGAAGTTGTGTTGATATATATGTGTATGTTGTAAATATAAACGAATTATCTTTTATGCGAAGAAAGAATAAAAAATAGTGCAATTCGTAATCTGCGAGGCAGACTTAACGTGTTTATCATAAAAATCGCAAGAAGAATGTCCATTTTCGATTAAAATTGAGTACTCATTTTTTTGTCGATATAAGACAACTCAAACAACTTGAATTTTTTTCAACTAAATTTTGAGAAAATTATTTACTTTTTTTCACAAAGATACGCTCAAACGAATCGTCCAACACCGCGGACATACGTAAACAGAAGGCCAACTTAGCACGCTGAACTCTGTTTATACCAACCTGAATGGCTCCATACGATAGCACGTTTCGCCATAATTCGCAGCATTAATAAATTTATTTTATATACCTTTTCTTCCCTTTTCTCTTGAACACTCTGTTTTCTTTCTTTCGAAATGGTTGTGCTTTTACTTTCTGAAATATATTATCTGCTCTAGAAAAATAACGAGCCGCGGCATCGCGCTGTGTTTTCTTTTTATATTGATAATAGTTTTGCGTACTCGTGAAAAAATGTTATTACAACCATTTTTTTCATTGAAGTAAAAATATAAACGCACTCATCTCCTTTCACATTTCTCTTCTGCATTCCTCCTCGGTGTAACAGTTTTTGTTCGCGCTCTTTTGCTTTCAATTTATTCCGATTTTTACGTGATGCAGAACCCGATCGACATGAGCTCCCCATGTCATATTCCCTTTTTTATTAGATCACATACGTAGTCTGAGTTTTTGTATCTTTTTAAATAGTTTCTCCTATGCGACTTGTACTTGATTTTGTTTAGTAAATTAATGAAAGACATTTTCTTATTCTTAACGGTCGTCTTTTAATAGTATGCACGTCTCGTTTCCATGTCACATCTCGTTACCAAGCCACTCGCTCGAATGCCAGCCGTGGAATATTGTAATGTGTGCTCTCGCTCTCGCGTATTCTCTTTCTCTCTTTCTACTGTATTCGGTTATTCTTCGTTTATTTGCTTTAATAAATGCATACACGATACACCATAATCACTGCTCGAAAAATACGCTTCGAAAGGTTCATTCGCAAGGTCTCGTTTACACATGTAGTTTCGTAGTCTGCAATAGATAGAAAAGATAATTTATTTTCGTATAATGGTAATATGGATACGTTTGTCAATTTGTACGAGAGTTTTTTTTTAATCAGGTTCCGAAGTGATATATTTATTATCTGTGATATAGGATAAGTATTTAAAAAATATATGTATTTTACAGTTTGAAAAATAAAGAAAGATTTTTCTGACGTGTAAAGAAACAGAAAATATTATAGCTTTAATTTTATAATACTATAAATATATTAAGATTTTTAGAAGTAACCTTAGTAATGATTCGTGATAGATTTTATACAAGTATTGTTCAACGAGCTCCCCACTGATATTCCATTCGGTTAATATAGATGTTAGTAATTATAGTTACATAATACGGTAGTTATTGTACATCAAATCATGCAGATTATACAATATAGGATTTTTATATCTATAATAAAAATAAATTATGTATTCATTAAATGTCTTTAACTCTATAGGATATCTCTTTGAATTCACAGATCGTGCATATTTATTTAGCATTGCATATTTATAAATATAGTTCTTGTATAATATTAATTTTGATATACATGTACCAGCCACGTAAGGGCTCACAAACAGTGTATACCCTCAAGATATGCCTTTCAACCCAAAGCCAGCTGAAACCTCACACCAATGCACCTTAGCGAAGCGTATTTTCCGTTCTCTATATATTTATTTATCTCGTACATTAGACACGCAATCACGGAGGAACTAGCCGTCGAAGAGCCTCGAAGAAAAAATCATTGTTTATTTTTTATTATATACTTTTAGTGTAAACGCACGCTGACACCTCTACTTATAACAAAGTAATGCATCGCATAACACCGGCAAACCCATGACCGTTTTATATATTTAACACCCCGCGCTCATGTGCATCGTTTTGTTTGACTTTCTTCTCCCCGAAGATTTGGTTTTTGTTATCAGCAACATTCAAGGTACAATATATATATATATATATATATCCTTTTAGAAGCTAAAAAATGACTGGCTCTCTAATTTCTTACCAAGTTTATGATCCTTACGTCTTTTTTCCCTCCGCTGCGTCTTCGATCGTCGATTTTTCGCCTCGTCTTTCGTAATTATAGCTAAATCGATTATATCCCCTTTGCGTTCGAGTGCACACCTGTTTTTTTTATTACACGTAGAGTATATAGCCAATCGACCGACTTGCAGGATCGCGCGCGCAAGGATATATCTCTACTCGATTAGTTTGATTATTACTTCCATTTCCACCCACTTCAAGTGTGTGTATGTGTGAGTATGCGTGCGATCGACACGGTCCGCGTATAATTTATAGTGCGCGCGCGCACACTAAAAATCCCATCTCGGCTGAACTTGGCTTTTATCGAACGTAACTGTTGTAGATTTTTTTCTTTAGAATCGGGGTGTATTTGTGTTCGTGTGCGCACCCAAGCTGGAGAAAATAAAACGGGGAGTGTTGCGCGGGGCAAACGAAAGCACGTACATATACGGCAAGAACATATTGCGCCTAGTGCAGGCTTCTTCGATCGTGCTACTTTTTTTTCTTATGTCTGGCGTTTTAATTGTTTCTTTTTTCTTTATACTTAGATTACATCTTTATTTGTTTTTTTTTTCTTTTTTTTTAATGCGGTTACGTCGAACGATTAACATCTATAACAATAAGCCTTTGGCCCTTCGCTTGCGTAGCTCACGTACTTTTTTGGTTCTATAGAACGTCTCGCGCATCGCTTCGCCGTTTGCTCGCAAACCAGTACGTATCGACAGTTTATCAATTTATACGCGCGCAGCCGCAACCTTACGTCGCCCTAACGGGAATTGCATTTTTTTGCTGGGTTTACTTTGGTTTTCACTAACGAATGATCAACTAGCACATTACAGCTAAAACTAACGGCAGAGCCGAAAAGTCGGTTCCTGCGCTACAACGACAAATTGATTTTTTTTCATCATGAGGTTAGTTGCTTTGTTTTTTTTCTGCACTTTACTTTTTTTTTTACTTAAGGGGAATGTAATATTTATTACGCGAATTTGAAAAAAAGCTATGCGTTTATTACTATTTTTATTATACTTTATTTGTTTATCATATAATTAATTTTACTTTTTTTACCTCCTTATGTCCTTGTTAAAAAAAGTAATCTTAAGAATTAATGGTATATTTTATTATATGCGATTTACCGTCCCGGTAAAATTTTTTTTTGTATGCCTATAATCGAGTCCTCGAATGAATAATATATAATAGTGTTCGAGGCTCAACGCGGATTTGCGCGGTACTCAATGAAGTTTCCTCAGAACGTATTTCCGGCTCTGCCTTTTGTCAACAGCGATGATCGTTTTTTATCTAATTTATATCGGATTTTCCATCTTTTTTTTTATTTGTTTGAGCATCTATAACTCTGTATCCATACGTATTATTTGATTACTTTTGCATTTAAACACGTTTGATATTTATTATACCTAAATTTATTACATTAAAGGTACCTATCCCCAACATCTTGTTTATATAATATTATATACCTTGTGGGTCTTCGAAGTACGGTAAGGTATACGCGTAATAAGATAGTGATTTTTTTTTCACTAGCGATAGAAAGGAGCTTTTTGTAAGAAGCAATGAGCGTAAAACAGTTTGCTTTTATCTTTCTCATCGAACTCGCTTCTTTTTTCTTGTCTCAATAGTATACCCGAGTCCCTTTCATTTTTTGCTAGTTATTCTTAGCGGAGTCCAATGTTTTTAGCTGAGATTATCGATATCATTAGAGTATATAAATTAGTGTGCTCCATCTCTTTTTTTATTTATCTCGTCCCTTCGTTCCTCATTGTATATCCAAAACTCTGTAAAACGCCACTCTTTGTGAAATCTTAAAAAAACGGACTAACGAGTTTAACCCGAAGTTTTATTTATACTTTTCAAATTGCAGCTTATGCAAATTGATAGAAAAGTCACGTGAATATGGTTTGTTGACAATTCAGCAATATTGATAGTAATTGTTAGTAATGTTTGCGTTAGTCAAGTGAACATATTAAAATGAAGTTGTTAATCAAAATTCTAAATGTACCTGTGTAATAATAAAACATGAATTATGGAAAACTTTATTCATTTGGTGTATTTTTAATAATCAAAAATCTTCTTTATATACATAATAAAATGATTTAATAGTTTAGTGGAGTATAATTATAATAACTTATGTAAGCAATATTGCTAAATCGGCAAATAACGACTTTCGCATCTCGTTAAATGTATATAGAGGTTTAAAAGCTCTCGCATGAAAGAACGTGCGACGTAGTTATGGGTGGAGATTTGCGATTAAAAAAAAGGGGTTACGTGTGTGTTCCGTGATATATACGTGTTCGCGGTCATGCTGCATAATAAGATGTTTATCATGTTAAATAATTTCTGACAATATTGCACCGACCTTGTAATGTATACCAAATCGCCTCGTCGCGCAAAAGATTGTACATAGTGCCCTGGAAAAAAAGTCTTTTAAACGATTCTCCGTTAAGGCTCCAAGAGTTTATCTCGCTTCACTTTGAACTCAAGCATGCATCGTTCCCACATAGAATATGGAAGTGTCTACGAGGGAAGGACGCGCGGAAACTCTCGAGCCGAAATGGTGAAGCTGCGTCGGACTTGTTTAAAAAACTTTTTTAAGCGGGTATATTTCATTAACGGAAGACTCAAATCACACATATACAAATCGTAATTATAATTATAAGAATTAATTAAGATGCTAAATATATCGTCGCTGACTCTCAATTCGCCTCTCAAAATAAATCTATATATATATTATGTATTACGTACGCATTAACAATTCAGATTATTAAAATTTATATATAATATAATTATATCGTACAATGCAATTTGTTCATTGGTTTTTTAGAAGAATAAGATTGAGAAATATAATAGTCGTGTTGATATTATAATGTAATGACGTTCTCGCCCCGTTCTTATTCGATTCAATCGCAGCTAATATTAACGAAAGATAAAGGCACGAATGAGAAAGAGGCGGGAAACGAACAGTAAAGTAATAATACCTCTATAAATATTAGAATATCTGTTTTCTCTTCATTTTATAATATAGTAAAATGTAATATAATGCAATGTAAAATATTTTATGTGTGCATCGTTATTATATTACTCTCTTTTTTCCTCGTCGCGTCGATATAGTACTCGACTCGTATCTATAAAAATACCTCTGACACTCTTCTCCTTTTTGATTAGACCGAGATGACCATAATTAATATATGCTCACTTTTGCAGCTTATACGTTTGTTTGTATTAACTTATTATATCGATATAGTTATGGCATATTGCATGTACATGTTGCATATCGAAATCCAAGGAACTTAATTGCTAATCGATTCTCATCTCGCTCGACTTACAGCAATTATTGTATATGAATCACCGAGGAACGAAAAAACTTACAAATGTATTCAATGCATGAGTGTTTGAGTAACAATATATAGATCATCATACGTACGTTGAAAATAGATGTATGCTTGCGAAAAAAACTGGAAAATCAATTACCTGGTACAATTACTTAAGAATAATTATCGCTCAAATATTACCTCTGATAAGAAAGATATAACGAAGAAACATAATTGTGACTTGACTAGTGCATGTACATCGAAAGGATTTCTAAAATTCTTGGCGCTGTGCAAATGCGGAAAAAGTAGAAGCGCATAAAACGCCGTAAACGAGCCGTTGGTCGTTTCACAGTTTCATTTTTAGAAACGCATTAGATTTATCATTACGCAGGTTACATTTTTCTACCGTCCGAACCAGTCGCGGCACGAGTACTCGGAAAAAATTATCGTCTACTTCCGGTGATCTGGTAAACCTCATCATGTCGGACGCAATTTCGTATTGTTTCAGTTTCTTATTTTCTCAGATCGACGGTTTTTTTTCATAGAATAATCATAACAATATAGGCCATTGGAGATTAGACAATAAATATTAGATCCTCCTTCGATGGTTTTTATCTCATTTCTCTCTGTACTTCCATTAAATCTCTCATTAAACGGTTTATATTGTCTTTGGGACGTTTATCATTGCTATATTGGTTGCGATGTGCTGTGCTTTTGCAGTTTTATACTTTTTATATATTCTCTTTTGCAATACGTGTGCTCGCAATGTTTACCTGATACATATCACACGTATAATATCCATCACTTTGGGTCATTTTGACAATCACGCGCCTTCGAGATTTGGCATTTGACGCTCTGCAGTAAATAAAGTTCAGTAAAAATTATTATAATGTCTCTTTTACGAAAAATATATCTTCATTCCCGCTCTGGATATGGAATCGTTAAAGTTACATATGAAAATAAAAATTAAAATATTTGATTTGTTCGGATATCCTTCTTCTCTTAGATAATGAGAGTTCTAAAAATAGTAATCGCCAATTATAATAATTTTTACTATACGTCGCTTTCGAATCTTGTCGCATTCTCGTGTACAAAAGCGAGTCAAGATCCTCAGAAAAACGCGCGCTTGTCGCCCATTGCCTACATCTTTCCATGTAAATATATAATCCTGTATCTATATATACGCAAATATATATATATATATAGTCATATATGCCTTTATATCATTTACACGTATATGTATTATCTTGTACATCGTCTAGAAGTTGTTAAATTCAAGAAACATAACGCATTATTGTCTCTAGCTATTTATAAAATCTCTCCACTTATCGTCGACATCGACAATAATAACGACATTCGAATTTTCCTTTTCTCTTCTTTCGTTTCGTGCATCTATTACGTATCTGAGAATCAATCAAGAAAATTCCGTTTCCATACTTTTCCCTGGTTGACTCCCACATCGAACTGCCTCTAAAGCGTTTCCCTGTAATTCTTGTCCGTTGCGTTTTTGTAGGTTTATACGTATACTTTTAATACAATACGATCAACGGAAATACATTACTTTATTTTACGTACGGGACACACTTTATTCATGAATATGTTTGGCTTAACAATCTATAATCATTCAAGCTTTAATATGTATGTACTAAGTGTTTTCTACGTTTAATTTTTTATTTCTAGTAATTTAGCTTTGGACTTTGGTAATTTTGCTCACTAGCGTGGAGAACACGTTATCGATACGAATATACTACAGTTTTAATTCGTATATCTATTCGGGAAGTGCGTACGAACATTTATCGATACAGTTGGAAAACTATCTTCATTAGTATCCCTGTTACGCAATTGCCGCAGGCTGCGATTTTAGTGATCGAATTTGCTTTGTCGCGTTGTAAATCGCGTGCAATTCATCAACGTTAATTGGAACTAGTTATGTAGCAATTTTTAACGTAACAGTATTTAGAAAAAGTAGTTTTTCAACTGCGTTATAAACGTTATATCAAGAAGGATGGATCAGTTCATACTCTATTTACTAGTCATATATCGCGTGCACATCTATATCGTTTTTTGACCATCATTTAAAACTTCTTCAACAACTAGACGGGGAATAATAATAATAATAATACCGAGAATATCTATATATTTATATAACATTCGACGAAACGAACGCTGATGCGTACAACTATCTCCTCGTCACATTGACTGACTAACACACATCTACTACACGTCCTTTGAACCGCGATACATGCGCGATGTATCGACAGGTTGCGGGGGAGGGTAGGGCTATAGCCTTGATTGATCCGAGCTCGTTCATTACACGCAGCGCATACACCTAGATATATGCATATGATAATTGTGTGGTATACAATATTTCGTCTCCTCTATACACCACTTTGGTTACACAATTGTACAAAGTGTTTTATTTTATATATATATATACGTCTATATATATATTTTTATTTTCATGTGGTTAACAGGAATGAGAACCGTGCCGCGGATAACCGGCCGCTTTCGCCGCATCGCAAAACGGAAGCTGCGCTGCTGTGCCGCTCTGTTTTTTTTTTGCATTCATCGTCAAACGTGCAACGGCTACGTTTAAATACGCGTTTTTACTTTTCGCAGAAAAGAGAAAAAAAAGTGGCTTTCCTCAAACAGCGGAGATAAAAGCGGATATCTAAGCGCGACGCGACATTTGTGTGTATGTGTTCTGTGCTCGTGCGTTGTACATATATCTATATGTAGATGTATACATACGGGAGCAAAAACTGCTTTTCTCATCTATGCGGCTTTCGGTGGGATATAACTCGTAGAGTGGTTTTGTACCTTACCGTGGGCGTGTGCTAGTACAGATCACGGGAAAGTTAATCTATCGATTTAGCACCAATCGAATCATAACGAAGATATTACATTTGTTCGTTAACGGGGTGTTTGTCACTGTGTCTATGTATGTGCGTGGGCAAATATAATATCGATGGATCGAATAAGGTATAACGAAGCGATATTGCAGTATAATTTCTTTTCGAAAATCGCTCTAGATTCAGTAAATTAAAGATCTCGTGAAAATTTGATTTTCCGACAGAAGAGCTTTGAAAGTTTCTTTGTAAATCAAACCTGTTATAGTCCTTTTACTTCGAATCTTGCCTAAACTATATATCAATCCAAATGCAGTTTTCGTTATCAAATAATTTCATGTTTTACGCGTATGATTAACCGAACATCTGCGTATAAGCTAGTGTATTGTATAGAAAATCTGCTGTGGCATATAGCTTATGATGTTTCAGATTTGTTGATTGAATTTTTAAATTTTTGATTAGTTTACGTCATAGAGTTTTTTTTTATAATTTCCGCACCTCGCAAACCTATTGTTCGCATTCATGTTTGTCAACTACGCGTATGCGTGTACATCTGCATGTGTGTGAAATATCTAAACGTAGTAATTTCTAAGGAGAAAAAGATAGAAAGTTTTATTATTATAGTTAAGTACCGGGCGGTTTACATTTTATAATATATGACCTTGCTCTTTATTATTGTTTTGTTAACTTTTCTTTAATATGCAGATGACACTTTTTGTATGTGGATGGTATCGTGTTTTTCTTCTAAACTAAGTATTATGTTTTATTTTTTTTCTCTTATTCAACACTTAAACGTACGTGACTATGTTTAATATCATATAGTTGAATATTCTTCGCGCTTGCGATTGTGTGGAGCGATATTCAATGATAACCTGGTGTATACAACTAATTAATCGTATTTTTAGCGACATGTATGTCATCAAGATTTTCTCCTTATCTTCAATTGTAGCAATATATCAGAACAATGTATAAGTTTTTTTCTCAAACTTTTTCGTGTTTTTTTTTCATTTTGTTTTTGTCTCGTGTTGTAAAATCGCTAATCGAAGCTCTGTTGATTGTTTCAGGAGCGACCATCTGTCGACTTAATATCTCGCAAAACTCATGTGTATCCAAAAAATTGAGGTCGCATGTTTCGTCATCCAAAAATTCAAGTCAAAATTGTCAATCGAAAAATTCCGCGCTTTTTCAGTTTGTCTTGTACAAAAGCCAGCTCGCAAACGCGTCGATATAAGAGTGTAGGTGTTGCGTCGTAAATAAAATAGGCAATAAAATAGAAGGAAACAGTCCTGTATATGTACACCAGAAATACTTTTATGTCATTTCGGTGAGATTAGCATCGAAATTTCATAAAATAAGTAGATTTTCGTACTCATTGCATAATACTTTATGGATCTTCTATAAATTGCGTCATGTTCGTGAATTTTGCACAACGTAAAGTATTGATTAGACAGTGAGTAGAGAATTCGTTTGGAGTGCACAAAAGTATCTAGGGTGTACGTAATATTTTGTTATCCCAAGAGATTCGTTCATAAGTACAAAGAAACGAAAGGAACTAAGAATCCTAAACGCATCGTAACAAAAGACCTCGTTCTACGAGTGTACAGTATCGCCGTAAGAATGATTTGTATTTCCGCATGCTAAAGCCAACGCTTCGCGCCTAATAAATCGCGACTACTACAACATCTCCTTTAATCCTCATCTTCATCTCCCATCCTCGCACGCTTACTAAAAAGGCTTTTTGAGTTTTTCTGGCTTTCTTTTTGTAACGTTTACGAACCTAAAGAGAGGAACTTGGCTGTCTTCGTCTCCTTCGCCGTCTCCATCATCATCATCGTCATCATCATCATCATCATCATCATACGCTGGATTTTACCTAACTTTCATCTTGCCTCTCTTCTCGTAGTGCCGTTTTTTTGCATTTCTCAATCTTCGAATTCGCCTTCTATCTTGCCTCGCCTTCTCCATCGTCGGCTGGTAGCAGTCGCGCCAGCTCTGCCAGCCGCACGAGCAAACTAATTCTTCGACGTCAGGATTGTCACGAATTCTGAAAATGGGGAGAAAAAAAGAAGATCGAGATTAATGATCCTGCGTGTATTTGTGTATAAGAGTCTATGTGTATTTGTAAGAACAGACGCAAAGCCGACCAAGTAAAGAGCTTATTTTTTAAAGCGATTTGACCCATTTTGCCAGGTTGTGAATGCGGACGCCGTTTGTTAGCCGAAAGCTACATAGACCTGGGGAATAATGCCTTCAACGCCAGAAGAGTTGATGATGGTTGAGAGTTGCGGGTAGGGGAGAAAGTGGGGGATAATAAAAAAGACCAATGGAAAATTAATCGGTTACATGATCGATGTGAGTCGGTTTAATGTTTGCTTTAACATATTTTATCATTGATTTTTTAACCATAAATTTTAGTTATTAAAAACCGAAGAGTGGAAAATAAAAAGACATAGAGACGGTCAAGACAAACAATATTAGCCATAAAGCAAAATTGCACAAGGGCGCGAACAGCTCCCAATATTGCTCGCGGTTTGCAACGTACTTATATCAATTTCAGCCCTCCGGGCGCGTCCCGCTTTCGCGTTGACTGTAGAGGCTTGCCTCGGAAAGAGAGAGCGAGAGAGAGGAGAAGCTTCTTATTAGTTTTTTCACGAGCAAAAGAAGTTTTCCGCGTCGATCAAAATTGCGCCTTCGAAGCTCTCGCGAGTAGTCGATTTCGTGCGCTAATGACTCCAAGGAGAAGCGGGAAGTAAAGACGACGGAGAGAAACTATTAATTTCTCGATTTAGGTAGTTCCAATCTTAGGTCGATTGTTACAGGGAAAGAAAAAACAGTTTTTGATTGATCGTTTTAACAAATTTTTAATGTGTGCATTTTGTACTGTTTCGCGCGCCGTTTGTAGATTCCATTACAGTAATAGATATATTTCTAAATTGTTTTCTGTTTTTACCTCAAACGAAAACGTTTAATGCGAAGAGAAACAATTTTAGTAGAATGTAGAGGAAGTAAAAACTAATTGATATTTTTGCTTGACTATAAATAACGTAAAAATGAAAACAAAGCAGAATATTGAATTGTTACAAATCTATACCGTAAAATTGTTTAGCGAGTTTTTTTAGTGATCTTCGTCGAAAACGATTTGTTATTTTTACGGTAATTATCTACTATTTTCTGGTGAAATTTAATAAATCAGATGATCTTCCCCATGTTCCACGCATTGTTTATTCTGTCAGATAAACGCAACAAATTTTCCACCTAATTCTAACAGGTCGGTTATTTCTATGATCTGTCTGTTTTTATGAAGATGATATGAGTTTTTGTGCGCCACATTATTAACTTCGTTTTTTGAATGCTCACATGCTAAGTAACTGCACAAGCGCCGATACAAGAAGGAGTTCATTAAGTCACGCTCACTCGCTCGTCGTGCGCCCGTTTAATCGAGCTATTAATTTTCTCTCCACGACCTTGCGTACAAACTTCCCGACAGCGCGGGCGCGCCATTTTTACCCCTCCTACGCCCATACTCTCTCTCTCTCTCCTTCTCTCGAATTCCAATTTTCTCGAGGTCCGATCGAGCGTAACGCGTCGTCGTCCTCGTCGTCGTTGGTTTTTATTTATAGGAAACAGTGGACGGCCGTGAGGTAGGAACTTTCGATTATGTCAAGAAAAGAGAGGATCTGTGCGTTATTTTAAATTTTGAGCTATGGTTTCTTCAGGTTTCTAATTTTTATTTGATTAAAATAGTTTAGTAATTGTTTCAGATCAGCAAAGAGAGCTTTAACCAAGGATACACTTCATTTTTTCATACAATGTGAAAGCCATTGTGAATACAAGAGAATTTGCTCAAAATGTATTGTAAAATTTTCTGCATGATAATTTTTTGCGTTTTCCTGCAAGCTCACGAGGCGATGCAGTAGTTTTGCAGAACTTTGTTTATAATTCTATAGCTGTACACTCAATGTTTATTTATTTAATAAGCGTAAACGATTGTCTGTATGAGTCAATTTTTTTATTATTTTGCTTCGTATGACAACGTTTCGGTGATTTTTGTCACCCTCTTCAGGTCTATTTTAAATATACATGTAAGTTAAAAAAATAGAATAAGGATTATAAACATAAATCGTGAGTTATTTGAGAATTTTCAACTACAAGATTATGGTTACCTTAAATTACTAGTTTAGATCAATCCATTGGATGTCGTTTATTTAGATGTCACAAATTTTTTTTTGAAAACGGTGATGACGTCGTCACACGAAGCAAAATAATAAAAAAATTGACTCATAAAGACAATCGTTTACGCTTATTTAATAAAAGAACTTTGTTTAATTTTTACTATAAATTTCTTAGTGTACAATTATTTATACAAAATATATTAAATTATTGTTAAATTATTGTTTCTTTTAATTTAGTTTTTTTCATTATGGCGGCAGCTTATATTCAATATTTTGAATTTGTAAGTTTTCTTTATTCTTATTAATAATTAAATATAGTACTAAAATTTGACAAAATTCCATAAAACTTTAAGCATGAACCGTTAAAAAATGTTTACATGTTATCTAACAAGAATTGAAGAGTATGTGTAAGGGATGCAGTAATTATTTGAATTAAACTGATTTGTATGATGTTGTTTCAAATTGACGAATTATACATATTAGCCTGTCATGTTAATTATTTTATTGCTTTTTCTTACCTTCATAATTCACCATTCCATCTCCATCCAAATCGGCTTCCTTGATCATATCATCTACTTCTTCTTCAGATAACTTCTCACCGAGATTCGTCATAACGTGTCGCAGTTCCACTGACGATATCAAGCCATCATTATTCTTATCGAACACTCTGAAATTGAAGAAAAAACGTATTATTTATATACACAAATAAACATACAAAAATTATGTATTATATTTTAAATAATAAAATAAAATTTAGTAAAAGAGATCCCCTTTATTTTATTAGTATTTCAATTAGTTAGCGAACGAAGAGTTATTAGATTGCTTCAAAAGGAAAGTTGTACACAAGTTACGTAAAAGCTCCGTAAACTATAAATGTACGTTTACATAATATTCTCATTTTTTTCTCAATAACAATTATTGTACTATTGTTGTATTTAACTACTATTCTATTATAATATTATTATAATTGTAAGAAAACGTTACATCTAATGCATATTATTTAGATTCATCAGTTCCCATAATAAAACAGATGTAACTTAAACAGCTAAAAAATAATAGCTTAGTATAATAAATATGACAATCACTTAAGTTAATATTAATTGTTACTTTGAAATTAATTCAAACCTGAAAGCTTCGCGCAGTTCGTCCTCACAGTCAGCTCCTTTCATCTTCTTCGACATCATTTGTAGGAACTCGTTGAATTCGATTGTGCCGTTGCCATCCTGATCCACTTCATTCACCATGTCTCGCAGCTCCGTTTCTGAAAGTTTCAAAAATTAATTTAAAGAATTTTTCTCTTGCTTAATTCTTTTTCTTATTATTTTATATCAATAAAACAATATGTTTCATTAGTTTGCTGGGACTCAGAAATCTGTTCGAGAATCACTGCATTATTTAAAAAAAAAATTATTTTTATAAATTAACTCTGAAGGAATATATAACATTATCAGTATCTTTTTCTAATATACCAAAAACTGTTATTCGAACACCCTATTAATATCACCCTAGTAGAATTTCTACCTATTGATATCCGTATAAAGAAATTTAGTATATTTATAATGAATGTTATATTCGTAAATTCAGCATTTTGTCAATCCTATCTATATAACAGACCTATCTGTGAATCATTTGAAAACAAATTTTATTGCTCATATTTAGTAAATTTAAAAAAAAGTAAAAAATTGAAGTAGTCGGGATGTGATTTATTTTTAAAATAAAATGTTTCAATATCATATAGAACATAGAAAAGCTTTTTTAATTTTTGTTGTGTACTTTATGAATTATCTTATTTTTCACCTTGAAAAGGGTGTTCTGTATAGAATACAGGCATTCTGTATAGAATATAGTCTCTACTAATGAAACTCGTGAAATTACGTTCGAAAGATAGGGGCATAGATTTTCATGTATGTGCTATTAGAGGAATACCTTTATATTAAGAACACCCACGTTGATATTACAGTATTTTATCCTTGCAGCAATTATATGTCTCCATAATTTACACTGATACAATATAATATAGGTATGAACAATTTTTCCCTTTATAACATATATTAGAAATTTACCGTAGAAATTTTAATTTCAGTGAAGAAAAATGCATAATTGCAAATCTCACGAAAACTCTGACGACACCCGAAAAATTGATTTCAAAGTTTTATTTTTTGAGCATATCTCTGAAACCTGATTTTTGTCGTTGGTTATAATTATTCACAAAAAGGTGATAAAGAGTCAACGATTGACCCAACAATTCACCCCGTCAATTTTAAGTTCAACTTCAAGCACACGTAAATTTCGAAGGAATCAATATTTTCTAATGATGAAAAAGGATTTGAAAAGCTCTACTTGTTTTTTAGTTTTATTTTCTTCTTCCTAATTTCATATTAAGTTGTTTTCGGTAGAAAAAAGTATACCACTTGAATTTTCTTTGACCGTGGATTTTTCTTCTCGATACTATGAACAACGAGAAAACTTGTTAACGGTTTCATATAGACGTGCTCGAAAAAAAAGCTTGAAATTCATTTTATAGCACGCTGTGGCCTAAGCCTGCGCTTAAGTCACGCCTATGCGTGACGGCGGGCTTAGGCAGGCCGTGCTATAAAATTCTATACGATACTCGTATCTTAAGTAACCCATTATTGCACGGCGTTATCGCTGTGCTGGCTAATCTTACGCCGTGTAACAGTGGGCTACTTAAGGCACATGTATCGTAATGTACTATTTCAGGTGTCGTCACAGATTTTGTGAGGTTAGTACATAAATGTAGGTAAATATGATTTTGACCAATGGTGGATTTCTCTGCAATATTATTTTCTTTGAGAAAATATTTAATTATTGTTCAATTATATTTACTTTCGTTTATGTCAATTTTTGGATTTATGAAATTTAATTTTTTTATATTTCTTTTTAAATTGATCATGTCCACACGGCCGATTGGTCCTGACGCATATCTTTCCATACCTTGATTTACCCAAAATATTAGCAACGCCTATAGTTTTCTACCAGAACCTGACAGCTACATCTTTAAAGCCCTAACTATTGCCTTCTGCATTTGCCCAGAGTTATACCTGTGAGGTGGAGAAAATACAATAGACAAGCCTTGTAGGAAAAATTTTAATAGGAAAACCTATCCTCAGATGGTTTGGGTGTTCTAGCTCACATTCTGTAGGCTTAGAAATCGAAACTGTAATATTACACATCTCCCGCTCAGTTTGTCAGAAGATCCAGACTTAACTGACTACATGAAATTTCGACAAAGAAAAACGCAGTCACCGATCTAAGTACTAAACGCTGCTTAATTTTGGTCATTGGCCGAGATCGTGACTGCATTTCTCATCAAACCATCACTATGTATTTTTTATATTAACGTTCTGAAAGCAGCCCTGCTGAAAAATCTCACATAAGCTAAGATCTCAGGTGAGATTTTTCAGTAGGGAAGATGTAATTCACTATAATTAAAAGTAACTGTAATCAATCTTTAGGCATTAGGGAAAGTGTAAATTTTCTTTAATAGATTATATCTCGAAACTAATAAAGGATATCGCAATGAAATTGAGCTTTTCATCTGATATGGTTACTTAATTTCTTGTAAAAAGAAATATCTTATTTCCTTGCTTCAACTACTGATATATTTTATTGTAGCGTATATCATTGTTTAGAAAATGGATCATCTTCTGAGTTTTCAGTAGGCCATTGTTAAATTCAGATACTGTATTTGTAACAGCTATCGCTACTTTTTCCCTTAATACAAATACTTCTTTTAAGCATGTTTTAAATCACCCAATGCAGACTAATATTTGTATCTTCTATAGTACCAGAAAATTCAGGTAAATTAATTTCAGTTGTGCCCCCGATACCATTTCTAGAAGACAATTGCACTTGTGAAGTGAGGTAACACTGTGTACTGATGAGATGCCGAGACCTTCGTCAACAGGAGCATGGGAATAGTAGACCATTATGTCGATTTCTCTGTTTTTAAAAGGTATTATATAGGTGTTAATGTTATTTAGTACCTATTTACAGTTCATAAAGAAGCTTGTTCTGTAATCTATGAGGTGTTGGAGACTAATTGGTGAGTCGTCAAATAGAACAAGGCTGCCAGTAAAAGCCGTTAAAAAGACGGTGTAGCTAACAAATTAAATGCCTTAGCGATATTAAACATTATAATATACATTCTGAAAGATTATCATAGAAACTAGGATAGGTTGCAGATCCTGATGAGAATACCAAAAGTCACGACTTTGTGGTTTCGGGTCGTTATGTCGTTTGGCCCAGATAATATGAACCAGTGTTCTCGATAGTACACAACTGTGTGTAGTAAGATTAGGTTATGATTGCTCGCTTCAGAGGCTGTCTAGTAGACTTTTATCGTGCCTTGAGGTGGATGCTGGAGTTCACGATAACATCGAGATTGTTGATGATGCAGCAGGCTTGAGTTTATTTTGAATGTTTTTATGCTGTGATGCATTCTTTTATGCTGATTTTTCGTTTGAAGATACAGAAATTATGGTGGTAAAGTGAAAGACTTTCCTCCAAGCGAGAACTTTCCTGGTCGATGGTATATTGATGGCCGGCTATTTTTGTGGCAGTGTTCTGTATCCAAAATCCTAAAGTTTCTTAGAAATTCAAGAAGTCTCTCAGACCCACTAGTGGACAATTGTTCTCATGACGGGACGAGTGTAGAGGTGACTACAATAGTTTCAAGTTACTATATGAAAACAACGTTTTAAAACAATACAATATATTAGGTGGTATTTGTGTGACCTTTTAATTACAAGAAAAAATCACCGTGAATTTAGATGTACTTGAGATTTACGAGTAACTGTAATTGCTTGCATGCTCACCTGGTTTACTTCTGGCTCCTCGTCAAATGATTATTTTAATACTGTTCCATCATTAGTACTATATTATTTTTACTTTAGTACTGCACTTATCAATTAATTATTATATGATTTATTAAAATTCCACTAATCATTATCAATAAAACTACTATGACTTGCGCTATTGTTCGGTACTTTGATTGGTAAATAATAAACTTCAACATAAATTATCTAGTTCTCAATGAAAAGTTCTTGGCTAACTTCAAAATGTTTACATTGTGCATTTATATTTTTAATAGTTCCACTAACATGATGCGTTAACAATTTCTCTTAACTGGAGTTTTCTATATATGCTCAGTTCTATTTATTTGTTAAATTAGAATTGATTCCCCCAATCAAGTTTAACTAAATTTGTTTTGGTACAATCCCTTGTTGAATTTAAATTTAGTTATTTCGTTTACTCTTGCTATTGTTAGGCAATGAACCCGCTTTTTTCTGAAATAATTTTAGTCAAAAAATCATTTAAAATTATATAATAAATTTTTGTATTTTATAATTGTTATAGAATATCTATATTACTAATACTTGAAAAAACTAAGATCAATAATTTTGATTGTATGAATTCATACTATTTAGATAATTTGATTTCGATTTATTATATGTCTTTGGTAATAAAATAGTTATCCTTTTCTTATGAATTCTCAATTACTTTGAAATAAAATTTTTCCCAAAGTGAAAGAACTACTATGAAGAAAGAATAATAGGGGAAAAACAAGCTAAAAGTTACGTAAAGTGATGAAGCTTCGCGTATCTTGAAAATATTTACAGGTAGAATAAAAAAAAGCTTCGCGCGTTCTTTTTCCCTGGAATCTTTGTTTTACACCCTAAGTGAGTTCGTGCTTGGGACGCCCGTTCTTCGAATGCTTCGAAAAATACATAGGTACAGCGTCGATTTTTTATGAGAAAAATAAAAATAAAACTCAACATAATGACAAAAGGAATACGTACGCTGAAAAGAAGAAATTTAATGCCAAAACACATGACGGTAAGAACTCCTTGAAAGTAACGAAGCAAATATTGAAATTTATTTTACTATAAAATTCGAGTATGATGTGGTAGTGAAATATTGAGTTTACTTTAGATAATATATTGATAGTAAATAATTTTTGTATGAAATTTAATTCATTATGAATTTTACTCACAATAACAGTCTATGTATTAATAATATAGTGTAGTCTATAGCAACATAAGAATACAAGCTGTCACAGCCAAATTTATATACATAGATAAAGAATTCTTGAGTAGTTTGACTTTTCAAGAGCTAAAATAACAAGTTTGTAAATATTTCAAATATCTTTGTTGTACTATCTAAAAACTTCTTAAATTATATTTTAAAATATATAGATATTATTATTGGACAAAAATACGTGGCATAGATATGAAGTAGAAAGAATATACCTATGAAAAATGTCATAAAGAATGGATGGAAAAAGAAAAAAAGTGAAGACATATACATACACACACGGCATTTTCCCAAGTCTAACTTTATTCGCTACTTTCTCAACGAAGAAGACGAAAGAGAAAGAAAGTGTTGGAGTGCGCGACTGCGATGTTCTTTGGACTCTTCTCGACGGGCTTCCTCTTCACCTTTCTATAGACCCTGCATATCTATACGTCAACACAAGTATGTATTTTCTCCGCGCGACCTTTCTCCCGCGAGTTTTTCGCGTGCGTGCACTCACACGCCGAATAACTGCTGGGAGAAACTTCTGAATTGCAAATTAGAGATTGATGTGAGAGAAGGAGACTAGTGTTCCTCGGACAAGTTTAATGGCCAGATTCAGGGCGCATAAAGCCTGCTTTTAAAATTCGCTTTATCTCAGTGAGTCCAATAATTGCCACGCTTTTCTTCTTTCTCTTTCATTTTTTGCGACTCACAGTTACCCTGAGCATCGGTAAGAAAATAAACTGATTTTTGACAGTGTTTTATTACTAATTTTTGTGCCAACTATTGTGAGGGTGGGATGTTAAAAAGTTGATGTGCAAACGAGCGTACTTTTAACACAAATTACTAAGATAATTTACACTAATAATGTTTTAAATATTTTGTTATATTACTTTTTTAGCAGTTTATATATATTTTTGTAAATTCAAGCTTTTTATTTAAATTATAAATAGTATTTTAGTAAAAACATTACTTATACGGGAATCTAATTAAATTTTGAACAATAAACGTTCACAGTATTTAGAAAATTCTCACTAGTACAGTTATCTAGGAGAAATTCTTCCGGATAAATCAGAATTTTTTTTTTAAAATCACTAAATCTATAGCAACTACGAAACAAAATGGAAGTTGTATTCAAATGTTAAACCTAATTGGATATCCTGGATTAATTAGTCATACAAAATTGAACGGATCTATCTGAGCTGTACAACGACAAAGTGGCAAAGTATTTTCAAATGTATCGATAGAAGTCAACGCAAACTATTTTTTGAAAACCACTGAAACTTTTTCTAGGCTGGATTTTCACTTACCGGATGGTCTTTGTCCCAGCGAACGCATGACAACTCCAAGCTCGGCCATCGTGATAGTGCCGTCTTCGTCCTTGTCGAACAACATAAAAGCCTCTTTGAATTCTGCACAAAATAGAACATACGCTTTAGTGTAGTAAAAAAAGTGCACACGCAATAGTTCTATTGGAAAAAATGGTATTCGATTTCTTCTATTCAATAAATAAATGTATATAGAACTAAGACAATTTTTTTAAATATTTGGATAAGTTAAAAAAACATTCTAATTCATTGATGATTTTTTAAAGATTATTTTAGTATGGATTTAAAAAAGAATTTTCGAGAAATTCAGATATAAAGTTTTTTTTTTGGTTCAAAGGAAAAAAATTTTGATTTTTTACGGTCTCTGTATTTATTTTTTGGCTTTAACTTGTGCTAGATTGATTCAAAATGCTATTTGCAGTAGCACGTTTTCACTATCGTCGGTATTGGAACTATTTAAACTTTAAATTCCTCTGAAAGCATTAAAACTTTTATTCCCTATAAAACCTTCACAAATATCTATCTTTTTTTGAAGTGTTGTAACCAAGAATTTACGTTTAAAGTTCAACAATATACATATATATTAATTTTTTGTATGATTATGCCGAGGTATTCTGTATCTAAATTTCTTTCCATACAAAGTAAATCACTGTTAGAGAATAGTTTTTATTAAATAATTCGACAAATTGTTTGATGAAAATTCAATTTAATTTGATTGAATGTGAAAGCAGTGTATAGAAAACTAATATATTTGTTATTTGGAACCAATGTTCAACTTGGCACTGAGAAACATTTAGAGAGTAGATAATATCTCCTAATAGTCATTCGTCTGTTTTTAAGATACAATTCAATAGTTATCTTGTAACGTTATCAATTTCCTAGCCACAAATATGTCTATCAAGAGGCAGCGAAACGCACACAAAATAGCAAAATCTCTGGAACGAAAGCCCTCGTAACCACACGAAAACTGGCCTCGAAATAAAATAAAACGACCGTAGAGGGGAACGCAACGAGAGGGACTTTGATTTCGGCATATCACGCGAGCAGACGCAAAAATCCCTTAATCCCACACTTCGTGAGTTTGCGCCATCCAAGCGTCCCTTTTTCATCCCCTCTTCGCCCATTAGTCTGGCATATCCGGGAAATACACTACACTGCGAGTACATGCAACCGCACTGTGAGTAAACGCGCACACGCGCTTTTCTGAAATGTGCTCTTATAAATTCTCGATTTGGCACTTAAGCTTGTATATATAAATATTTACGCGAGACTACCGCCTAACGTGTCCTCAGAGATACATACGTTTTTTATTCCTGCGCGGATGCGCGAGTGTCCGACATTTTTTTATTGGTCCCATATCCGCGGGATTGGTCGAACGATCCAGACGCGACGCGACTCTATACGTTCGATCGCGAAAGATTATGCTGGTTGGAACTTGCAGGATGACAGACATTTCATGTTTACGAGTTATCTTTTTTTCTCCCTCTGTTGTAAAAGTGATAGATGGGAGAGGCATGTTTTACTCTTGCGAGAAAAAAGTCTATTTGAGCTGCCCCTTAAGTATGCTTTCGTTTGTGCGTGACCGCCAGTACAGCGAGTATATATAATAATTGCGTGAACGGCGCTGTTACAAAGTAGTATAGTTAATAAAGAAGTTATAGCCGGTCTCTTTGCCAGTACGCCTGTATACTTTAAGCTGATGCCAGTAATGTGTCTGCACAATATATACCTTATTGTTATTGCATAAACTTTATGACAACTGTTTTATCAGTGTGGGTGTATTAAAATTATTTAGTTAGCCACAATATCTAGAAACTTTCTTTTTAATGGGCTTTTATACACATTTTTGTAGCTTTTGAAGTGGTTCGGTCATAACAGCTTTTATAGGTCAGAGCGCGTATCCATTTTTTCGTTTAATAGCCGTAGAAATTTTACTGTTTGGCACGGGGCTAGAAGATTTCGTCATTCAGAGAATTCGTTAAGAGCGATCATCGTCAAATTGGGTTTATTGTTCACCATAAATAAGGTTATCTCAATGAGACTGAAATAGGCGTACTGTAAGAACTGTTAAGCACGCACGAAAGATAATAAGATTTTTTTTAAATTTTTTCTGGAGAAAATGATCTAATCTGCAGATATAACAGCCATAAGTGTATACAAATAATGTTAAATACATAAATACTTTTCACTTATTAATTGAATATATGACACTCATGGGTTAAATTAAAAAATAATTTTAGTTAGAAATCTAAAAGAATTTATGTATATCATTGTATAATTCTAATATTTTGATAACTAAAAAATTTGAAAAACAATCATGTACATATTTATGGGACAAACATACATTTAGAAATCTTAATAATATACTATAATGTATTTGAAATTTCGAAGAACGACGTATTTGTATAATGTGCTGAAAGCGTATTTCATGAGAAATTGTTAAGCTTCGAGCTACAAATGTAGATTAGGCCAAAAACCGGTGAGCGTGTATTTGTGCATACTTGCAAACACATGTGTGTATTATAATATTAATAAACATCATTTTCTAAGTTATTATTATTATTATTATTATTATTATTATTATTATTATTATTATTATTATTATTATTATTATTATTATTATTAT
>JAWWEQ010000027.1:14632126-14688278 GCA_035583055.1 Torymus tubicola | reverse complement strand
TTATTCGTTGGCCCAAAAACTTGACCAACCGTTGCAGTTAAGCCATTTTAGTTGGGTTATTTTCTACCAGGGTACATATGATAAATATATTACAAGCGACAACAGTAATATAATTCTTAACTGTTATTTAAAATATTATAATTATAAGAAAAAAATTAAATAACGATTTTAAGTCTCGTAAAAAATATAGATTGGCGTTAACATATGTACATGAAAGTACGTATTATATAAAATTATTGTAGAGCTCGCCTCTTTCTCGGAAAATCAGTACACATATTAATCAATCAAACCGATATCAAATCCATTACACTCGTCTGACATCTCTGTTTTGTCGTGGCGGTACGTTGGCACAGCACGAGCCCGAAATGATTATTCAAATCGGCGGGTCGCTCGCGCGATTCGCGGTTGACGGCGCCCCTGTCTATATATATGCATGCATATATGCACATACGAAACTCTCTGGGGGATTCAGGGCCGTCTGGGCCGCGCGTATATGTTCGTCTCTCTGCGGGTCCTCCTCGCTCGTGCGACCCGTCGATACGAGAGTTTGATAATCGTCCGTGAAATTCATAATTACCAATTTTCCCCGCGCTAATTGCCCCCACCCACTCCCTACCTTGCTTTAATTAACAATTCCAGGTATCAATCGCGAGCACGCGCTCGGTTGGATTCGTCTAATTCGTATTTAATTATAATAATAGCGCAAACGCGCCTGGTTTTTGTTCACGACAAAGTTTCCGCTTTCCGCGTCAGTTTTCGCGCTCGTTTGCATTTTGAAACGTCGACACGCGTCGATCGACGAGCTATTCGCGTCGGATGCAGGACAGATGAAAAAGAGGAAACTTAATCGAATTCACGCGCACATGGGAACGTACGCTTGGCAGATTTCAATCCACGCATCGGTGGTACACGAAAAATGGACAATCGATAGTGAATTTCACGTGTAATTCAGTTCGGAGGTTCATACAGGAAACTCCTTTTTTTCACGCTTGACGTTTGTTCGTCGATTCTTATGGCCGCTTTTTTCTAAATCTACTGTCAGCGCTTGCACTCGGGCATCAATGCGCGACTTTATATTTATATATTATGATGTATTCTCAATCGTTCTAACTTTGTCACATATGAAATAAAAAAAGTTTGTAATGCATTACTCAATAGCAATACACTGTTTTATACAATCTTATGTCCATCATTTTATAATTATAATATGTAGAGATTTTTTATTTTCTTGACAATTATGATTAGTTTGTCAATAATAAGTAATTGAATTTAAAACCAATGAGAATGAGTTTACAAAGGATTATTTGAATAAAAATGATAAAAAGCTGATTTATTACAATATCATTGAAAACATAATTTTTTTCATTTTCCATAAAAACAATTAAACAAAAAAGAAATGACAGTGCATATAAGAAGCAAATGACAATCCAATAATAATAGCCCTATACCAAATCCGTGTAATATTCCTAACTGAATATTCTAACTTGCTCGCTAGTGTACCTTGGCACGTGCGAGAGTATATATGTAGATCGCTTTTTCTCGCACTCAACTTCCTGATCACGTTTGCGCGCTTGCGCGAAAAATCACCTGCCCGCACACGGCCTTCTGTTCCCGGGAACTTGCGCTAAAGACAAATTGATCCATCAATGGCATGCTTAATTGCGAGAGCTGGTTCGTTCGCTCGCCAATGGGAATGTTAATGGCTGCGGCCGAAGTATAAACGTCGTTAATTAGTAAAGTTTTCGAGGGCGCTCGCAAGCGGCCAGCCGCACAGAGCGAGTAATGTAGGGCTCGCGCGAGGGCGGCGCGGACCCTGAAACCAATAATGCAACTGCGCTGGATGGCTGTAATTTTACTCCCGTTTGATGGGGTGGAGGAGGGGCGCAGGGGATAAGTTGGTCGTCTCAAGCGAGGTGAGTTGGCTGGGGAAGGGTTGTTGCTGGCGGCGCAAGATGCGATTTTGAGGGGCTAATGGGGTCCGCCAGAGGTTGGATGATTATGCACTGGACTATTTTAATACGATAGCTGGTACAGGGAGGGCGCGGTGTGATCCTTTCATGTTTCAAATTTGAGATGGGGTGAAGAGTTGCTTGTTATTTCCGAATAACATCTAATGTTTGTATAGTTATGCTACGTTATTTGCAAATAAATGCATTTATATTTTACGAATGCATTGTACAAGAACCTTTACATGCGTGTATAAATAACGTAAAATAGTCAAGTAGATAAAGTCGGGCATGGTTTAAAATAAAATGTTTAGTAATAATTTGATTCGCGTATCACAATATGTGTGGATGACTAGAGATTTAAGAATAAAAAACATTAATTTTTCTCCTTTTTCTAATTTTGATGTAAAAACACTTGTAGAATATGGTCCAATTCCTTTTAAAGTATTGAACGGATTTTCTAAAATAATTTTTCACTTTTCTATATCAAATACTTTCGTTTTTGAAATATCAATTTGTCAATCAATTTAATAAAGATACTTTTGGGAGGTAGCAAATAATTAACATATTATTTTCTGAACTCGATATGTGTACCTATGTATTGCAATTATACAGTGCGTCTTGATCAATAGTAAAATTCAGAAATTTACATTTTCGCAACGTATGCACTTCTAGATGAACTAAAGAAGCCTGTGCACTTATTTAAATTTTCCGTATACTTACAACATAATTATAAAAGGACCCTACTAGAGCTCCTAACTTTTCGGAGCTTCAAAGCTTCGAAGCTTTGACGTATTCGAAAAACCGAAGCAGTCTTCGAATCTCGAATTTTCGAAGCTTCAAATATCCGAATGTTCGAAGTCTCGAATATTCGAAGCTTCGAAGCATCGATTTTTTCGAAATCGAAAAAATTTATATGTGTCAGTCAAACAAAGGATTGGCCCTTTAAAGACGTACACAAAGCTTTGAATATTCGAATATAAGAAGCTTCGAATAATTGAAGTTTCGAATATTCGAATATACGAAGCTTCGAATAATTGAAGCTTCAAAACTTCGATATTCGAAGTTTTTTTACGAAGCTTCGAAACTTCGACGCTTCGAAGCTTCGAATTTCCAAATCTTCGAAGCAAAATAATAGCCCTAATCCTAACTATCATTTAACCGTGCCAAATACAAATCTTTTCTAGACTTGGAATAAAACTTCTGAAACATTATATAGTAACAAAATATATATTCTTGTTGAAATATAATAATATAATTTTAGCTTACATTGTGAAACACTTCATGAGTCACTGCGTTCACAAAAAAAGTGTAATCTCTCTTCGAAATACTTACTCCCGCACAACAGGCAGTCTTTGGAGCTATTTTTCTCTTCTATCGTGCCCTCGGTCAACACTTTACGAGTATAAAAGACACAGCCTTACTCTCTTTCTTTTTCCCTTTCGTTCTCTGGCGCTCAATAAGACGGTCCTTTACGCTTCCACGCCAGCCAGCGGCAAGTCATCGCGGTTCATCTCGCGCCCGCAGGCCTCTATACGCGCCCAGTTGACCGGCCACTTGGCACACGTGCCAAATTATGCATTTAACACGTTCGCACCCGCGGCTGTGGCAGCGCCAGCGGCGCCCTTCGTTACACTTAATCAAGCGGCCAGGATGCACCTCGCTGATTGATTTGCGGTTAATTTAGATCAAAGTTTCGCCTGATTTTTGGCAGGCTTTTGTGCGCGCGATCGTATACGCGTGTTCTAGAATGTTGTTTTGACGGAAAGCGAGGGTGTGTATGATGTTTTGCACACTTTGCTCGTTTGACGGAAATAAGAGTGATGTGCTGGTTATTAGAGTTGGCGGACTGATTCAGTGATCAGAAAATTGCCGTTGGCTAGTTCCTCATTGAGACTATTGAATACCACTATATAGAGGTGCGTCGATTTTGATAAATTTATTGGGAAAACATTATGGGAGAAACGGGGTTTTTCGAGGGGATCGTTTTAAGATTGTCATGCTGTTTATAATGGCAACAGGCTTCTCAGAACTGTCATAGTGATCTAAACTTACGGTGTTAGAAACAAGCTTGTTTGTTGGTACATGAAATTGTGTCAAATTAGTAATTAAATTATTTTTCGGACAGCATTTTAAATTGCAATCTAATTAAAATTTCTGTGAAGCAATAATTTTTAACATACTTGCATTCCGAAAAAAGTTATTTTTAAATGAAACATCATTTCAATAAAGTCTAATATTTTGCTTAAATACCTTTATGACACATTGCCATTTCTCATTTTAAATAGACGACGACACATTTAAAGCACAAAACTCTCGCGAAATTTGTTGACATCGCTCTAACGAAGCACTTCTCTTTCTCTCTCTCTTTCTCTCTCCTCTCCCATCCTCGTTGGATTCCGACGCAAAATGTTGCATGCAAAACTCGAGTTGACCCGTCAACTCGAAACTGACTTCTCAAGTCTCATTATACGCAAGCGACTCATTCATCTTCATTAACTTTTACAAAGAGCTTTCTCGACAACACATACACACACACTATCTCACTCTCAAAATTTTCTAGTTCATTTTTTGTGTTTTACAAGATCGTTATTTATAAAGTCCATGGCGCGCCCGCAAGCTACCCTTGTAACACCGAGTGAAAAATAATCGCGCGCCCCCTTCGCAGGACAAATTCCCTCTTTCCGAGATGATTTATGTTACGCCATTATTGCCTTACACACGTGTTTCTATATAGAAAAAAAAATGTGTTACGTTATACCTATAGGAGAAAAAAGCGATTCGCGCGTGAATTATACCTCTCGATTCGTAAAACGGGAAAACTCCCAAGTTTCTCTCGGACGAAGAGAAAAAAGGGAGCGTGGCGTATAGTCAGCGCGTATGGCTAGCAGTTCGCAAAAGAATGCCAGAAAAATGCGGCGCGTGGAAAGCAGCAGTATCACAGCAGGCTGGAGAGAAGCGCGCGTGAGTTTTGAAATAGCCGCCCGTGCATCCCCACCTTTTCTTCATCGGTCCGAGGGTCACCTGAATTCTTTCGCGTCGGATTCTTACGTAAATGTTGGAAAAGCATGAGAGTATTATATTTGGAAAATGGAATCTTGAAGAGTCTGTTTCTTTTTTATTTTCGTATAAACGTAGGGGAAACGGATCGAATGAATCCGCTTGATTATTTCGTTTGCTCGGCAAGGTCAGGATATTTTAAGGGGGAATGGAGCTCTATTGAAATGATATTGATAACAATGGATGGTAGTAAAAAACGATTAATGTAATGTATTTTATGAATTCTTTATCAACACCTCTGAAAAAGGCAGTAATAAGAATAATAATGATGTAAAAAAGGAATTTTCCTCAAGTTTCCTATAAATTTAAAATTCTTTGATTGATTATAAAACAGTCTCAGTTTTGTCTACACTTTTCAAAATAATGACCGAACAGAGGGACAGCTAGATTATTATTAAAAATGACATAGATGTTGGGTATGTAGAAGAATGAATGAATACACTAATAAATATACATTTTTAGAAATTTTCAGTTATATAATTTGTGGAATGTTAAATAACGAATATGATCATTTAACCAATCAATTTAATTCTCGTAAAAGTATCATTGGGATCCACAAAGAGTCTGATTTGTATAGCTTCAGGGATTAAAAATTCCACAAAATGGTCTAAAAATTATGAAAAACTATAGCACGTTGCGCCCCACTGAAAGCTGTCTTTCACTATCTCATTGTCCCCTTCAAAACACTTCTAATCGCTACTAGTCTATTTCCCTGTCTTGTCGTCGAAAAAAAATACTTCTCTCGCACCACGGAATCACCACGCTCGAGAAATTCTCGCTCATCCGTACCGTTAAAATAAAACAAAGGCAGCGGCTGATTGGTTCGACGTGCGTTGTGAACGACAGCATTATAGTCGGCGACGAGCGCAAGTTTAGGAAGAGAAACGAGTAAGAGAGAGAAAGAGAGAGAGGGGGGCGCTATAGCACGCGCGAAAGCGAGATTCCACGCGACTGGAGGTTATAAAAGTTATCCCCGACGACGAGCGGCGCGTTAGTGCGGAGAGAGCGGTTCCCCCACACGTGTGCGAACGAGAGAAGAGCAAGATGGTTGGCGTCGGTGGTGTACGTAATAGTAGTAGTAGTAGTAATAGCAGTATATAGTGCGCTGTAGTTCCGCAACAGTGTGTTTACGTTTGCCCGCGCGCAGTGATTGAGTGTTTATCGGGAGGGCAGGTGTAGCAACTCGGTCTGTGATAAAATTCAAAGTGCCCGCGAGACCGACCGCGGCTATTAGGAAAAATAGGAAGAGAGCGAGTGTGAGAGAGCGAACGAGTAGGCTTTTTACGAGCCATTTGCTCAACGATACTTTCCTATTGAGCCGTGGCTCGAGCACGGAGAATCAGTAGTGGCAAATTGCACTTGTGCACCGTCACTTGATCGGTGCATGAAAGAGTTTTCTTAATCTTACATCTTCAATATACATTTATCAAATCCGCAAGTTTAAAAACTGATTGAATTCTATGATCATTTTTTTATTTCGGTCGATGATTTGAATGTGTTGTTCCGAGACAATCAAAAATGAACTTTTAAATGAAAACAACGTATCTTTATTCGTATATTTATTTTGCTATTATTATATATATAACAACAATTCTATTCTCGGGTTCTCGCAGAGTCGGAATTATGCGCTCTAAAAATAATGAATTGAAGTTTTATTTTTGCTTAATAATAAGATTTCCCTAGTTATTTTGTTTTTTCATTTCAATTATTTGTGTTTCAGGATGATGAGCAAGTTCAAAGTAAGTAAAAACATGAACATTTATTAAGAAATGGATATTTCATTGTTACAACTAAATATCATTATAAAAATAACAGAATACGGAAAGAATATAGAATTATTATGTCGTAAAAGTTTTAAAATCCACAAACGACGCGTTAAAAATAACATTCCATGGTTGCGTAAAGTTTACCAAAGACTGATGAATGACATTTTATATAATGACACAAAAATATTCGGAGCAAAGTTACACAATGATCGCAACGAAATATCTTCTTCCACGAATTAATGGAAAAACCAGCATTTAACCGAATTTTCTCATGATTGATGCAGTGCTCAGGCGAGCATTCTCAATGTTTGACTCGACCAAGTCGGGCAAGATCGAAAAGGAGAAGGTGCGCACCATCCTGAACACCTTGGGCCACACCTTTGATGACCACGATTTGGACATTATGCTGAGGGCCGAAGACGAAGACGGTAAGTCCTACTTAATTATATCTCTTTTGTCATTGTACCCCATTCACCTCACAAAGACGCTACATACACAGATACAACTCTTTTTTACCCTCCGCACTCTCTGAGACTCTTAAGAAATTTTATAAGGTGGAATTTTACGCTGTAGGGAGAGAGAGACGCGGTATATATATATTTATCTTCTGAGGAGGGCCGGAGGGTGGAAGTATAGCAGCCGATAGCGTTGGTGCGCCGTCCTCCTTTAAACCTTTAGCTGTAGAGAGAGAGAGAGAGAGAGAGAGAGCGAGAGGAAGGGAACAAAAGCTTTGGGTCCTGCGGCGCGGATACAATGTATCCTGCGCGCCATGATTTTGTATCAACGACGACGGCGCGCCGCAAAGCCTCGGGATTTGGGTCGACAGACTCTTCAGTCTGCTGAATCGCGCGCCCGCGTATATCATATATATATATATATATATATATATGTGTGTGTGTGTGTGTGTGTGTGTGTGTGTGTGTGTGTGTGTGTGTGTGTGTGTGGATAGTCATTTGAAGATCTTTTTCGAATAAGTTTATTTTTAATTCGAAGATCTTGCGGGGGAGGGAGAAAGTATTCTTCTAAAGAAGAGAATATGAATTCGAATGGGGTGTAGGGTAACAATGAGGTACGGTTGAATATGCGTAGTAGAGATTTTGCACTTTTAAGATATTCTTAGAGCGAGGTTATCTTTTCATTTTTCTAAATATGGATCTTATTGAAAAAAAGATCCTAGAGTATATTTCTTATTCAAAACAAGTGATATTTGGATATCTTAAAAAAAATTTCAACATTTCATAAAGTTTATTTATTTATCTCATGCTAAAATAAAATAAATGTATTAATAATATTCTCATACCGCGGTACCTCCAAGTTTATAATTCAAGAAGCTTTCTAATTAAAGAAAATCTTCATCCTATTGCTCCACGGCTGGAAAGAGTCTCACTCCATTCGCAAAGCACCGAGGTAAAACCCGCGAAACAATAACGGACATACCGGCGACCTTCTCTCAACAATAGCATAAATGTTAATGCGTCGCCCTACGCACCGAGGCAGCATCGCAAAGCCGTTAAGGGACGCGACATAACCGACTCTCTAGAAAATAAAACTGCCCGCAGCCCTTTAAACGTGTGTATATATATGTACACACACACAATCGTGCGCGACCGATTCGCAAAACGACAGACCGGGAAATGACTGGAACGTAATCCGCCCGCCTTGCGCTACTTTCCGACGATTAAATAAACGCGGCAGTACTCCGCTACGAACGACTGTTACTCCGTGGCAGCGCGCGTGTTTTGCCGTACGTACACATACACACACACACACACACGCACACACACACACATACTGCAAATAAATACGGCCGGATTCTGAAGCGAATTTCGCGCTCTATTTCACCGGCGAGTTGAAGGTGGCAGAGTAACGAGTTAGACGAGAGCGGGAGAGGGAAAGAGGGAGAGCCTTTCCAGCAAAAGAATTCGTAAAATGAAGGTACGCGCTACGAGTATTAAGTAAACTCGGAGATCGAAGTTTTAGAGGATTTCGATTGCTCGCCCGATTGGTTGCGTACGCGTAAGTTAAACGGAATACTGATAAGGTGTTCACGTACGCAGAGAAGTTGTGTTAATGTTTCGTAGAATAACATGTTGGAAAATTGATGAGAAGCGCGCTTGGTATTGGATTTATAAATATTTTTCCAATAGAGCTTGCAAAGCTGCAATTGCAAATGAGTATCTTGATGAAATTTAACTGGTTTTTGAATAACATCGTAATCGGCTGAGAATACATTATAAAACAAGTATAATGAAATAATTCTATTAATGCGTCCAAGTAGAATGTTATTTCGAATTTCTTCGTTACAAATTAATTTGAAGTCAGATTGAAATTCAAAATCCTATAGCAGAATCTGAATCTTGCTTATACGCTATCACTGTCCTCTCCTCGACAAAAGAGCACTACATCTTCATCAGAATCCTTTCATATTATATGCGAGCATCGAGCTGCTCCCCTCGAATCCCTCCAACATTCTAACAGAAGCCAGAAATGAGGAGAAAAAAAAGAAAAGAGAAGAAATCCAGTAGCAACAGAAAAAGATCTCGGCGCTGCGCACTTGATCGTCCGCCGTCTCCCTCTCCTCTACCTACGGCACCTTTCGTAGCAAATGGGATTCCCACGCGAAGAATGCAACTACGCTCGCACAAAAGCCGATGGAAAAGAAATCCGAAGATTGAATTCGATTATTCCGCCGGCTTTCAGCGCGCGTATAATTCGAGGGATTTCGAGTTCTCGCGCGTATATATTTATCGAGACAATGGCTATCGATCGTCGAGCGCTCTCTTTTGTCTCTCATAAAGCTCTCGGGTATTATTATGCAGATAACAGCGGGCAAGAGAGAGAGAGGCGCAGGAGGATACATAATGGCGGCGTACGCGCACTGTGTGCTACGTCGCGTTGTGCGCTCTATACGCTTGATCCGAATTTAATCTCCGGAGTCGGGCGGCGGGAGTTAATGTTCCGCGATCGGGGTCGTAATGCACGCGCGAGCCACGCCTATATGTATGTGTGCAAGCTCGAAGTTTAATCCGATGTGTTTGATCCCGCTCTTTTATTACCAACATTTTTAATGAGTTGCTGTATAACTACTTTGATGCGTTTTGGGATGTTATTGGAAAAAAACAAATATTTATTAGTCTGAATAGTTTTAAAATTATCTAATTAACATTTAATCATGTCTAAAAAAATCGACCTATTTATACATAGTAACCTAAATATATTTGTTTCAAAACAACGGGTATAGTAGTTTAATATTTTTAGAACTTGAATTGAAGGGCATAATGTGCATCATATTTATAATTTTAATTTAAATGTTAATGCTAAAATTAAATTTAACTATTTGTAAATTGTAATTTAGTACTTCTCTGTTTAATGAAATTTGATCTGTTACAAAATGGCTACTGCGATAAATCTACGGCTGGAAAGAAATTTGTCGCGCGGGTGTCAAACAGTTTAAAATAAACTTGGGTTTCAAGGTGTTACACGTTTTAAAATAAAACTTAATGTCAAAATGTAACTTATGGATCGTAAAACGTTAATTTCGGATCTTTTTCCTTGATTTTAATATAGATATATCGGTTATAATGACTTGTACTACAATTTTAATATTGCTTAAATAGGTAAATAAAAGAATTGTAAAACCAAAAATAGAATATCTCTAAAAATTTTGTAGTACTGTGTTATTCATTAGAAGTACATCTCTATTTCTTCACACTATGATGTCGATCTCGATAATACCAAAAAGATGGAAAACACTATGTACAAAGAACAATTTATGTCATATAGGCAGTGGTCTCTTGAACTTCGACTCGTTCTACCGAGTAGCCTGTCACTTCCAGGAGGAGGATGCTGAATCCCTCCAGAAAGAACTGAAAGAAGCTTTCCGCCTATACGACAAGGACGAGAAGGGCTACATCCCAACGAGCTCGCTTCGCGAAATCCTTCACGCGCTTGACGAACAGATCACGCCCGAACAGATGGACGGCATGATCGCAGAAATCGACACCGACGGCTCTGGCACCGTTGATTTTGATGGTAAGAATTCATTTGTTATATTTTTAGTGTTGAAAAGGTTAATAATAAACTTGCTTGAAGGACAGTGTCGAGTTGCGTCATCGAAATCATGAACTTAAGTATTTATATAAACAAATTTGAAATGAAAACAGGGGTATTTTTATACAAAATTAACTAATTCTTCTTCATCACTTAATTTTATCAATATTTGTTGGGATTATCAATTATCAACATTAGTTCAACAAACTTAGTGTATTATTTCGACCTTAATTACTTATAAAGCAAAAGATACGCGATAACACATTTTAAACTAGTCTAAAAATATTTAAAACATTTAATTGTACATCTTTTAAAATAACTTTTTTGAAACTCTTATTTTTTCTTCTTAAACACAATCGCAATATCTGCAATACTAAAATAAAATTAAAATTTATCCGAAAATAACAATGTAACGGGGCTACACAAGCGCCTTTAACAACTAGTTTTGTGTACAATTAATATCACACACATTACAAACTTTTCCCACCGGCCGCAGGCTTCATTTGCGTCAAGGCACCGCGAGCGTGAGTTGATGTGACTCTCGCGCTAAAAACAGCGCAAAAGCGCGAAAAGAGAAACACGCGCGGAATTCCGACCCGGCGCTATTCGTTACACTTTCTTGCTCACTTTTGCGCTCGGGTCGACCATGCTGGCGAAGGCAACAAAAGAGTCTCCTGCGTCTGCATTACGGGTTTCAAGATTTTTTTTTAATTGCGAGAGCCCACCACCGCCGGCGAGCTTTGCTAACCCCGTTTCTTCGAGTGTAGCGCACACAAATGTATATATATATATATATATATATATATACAGCCAAGCGCGCGCGTAGTCGTGTGCGATATATTAATCACGGAGGCGTATGTATAAGGTCGGCGTGAAAAGGCCTTTCAAGACGAGGAAAGAAAAGCCTACGGCGTCCAATGTTTAATTATAAATCCCTTTTCCATCGGAAAATCCATTCAGCGTCGCCTCAATATGAGCCGCCGGAGCTCTTTTCGAAAAGCTCGCCGAGAGATGGCTTGACCCATTTTCTCTTCCTTACCTCATCCTCTTACCGATATCTCAGATCGGCGTCGATATATGTCGATGATATAGCGCGAAAAAGAAGGGACTGCTTCGATGGATTAAATAAATTTATAATCGTTCGGAAGAAAGCGAAAGATACAAGAAGACGGGTTGAAGTGCTTCCTCTCGATGATGACTATCGGATGACTGCCGGACTATGTATAAAGTAACTTGTGCACTATTGATGGGACTTTTAAAGCATTCATTTTCACGAAATATTGAAGAAAATAAAAATTTCTTTTAATCAGAGAAATATCAAATTAAATTAGTCCGTATTAAGAAATAGATGAAAAATATTTCGAATTTAATTAACAAAACCTGATAATAACATTTAGGAATATGAAAATCATGTGTATTTCTGCTTTTAGTTTCAGTTGGTATACATTTAGTCGATTTATAAATATTTATTTAAGGATATTCATAATATCAATTTTAATTCGAAAACAAATAATTAATTGTGTAATACGAGTGTCCTTCACACTCTAATTATTAACAAACGTTGGGGTAGAACACGAAATAATAAAGCGACGATTGAATTTTCCAATTGGAATATTCCAAATGAAATTCCCACTTGGACGCTCGTTAAAAGCTTATTGTTATAATATCGTGATTCCGCCATTAAGGCTATTGAAAATTTTGCTCAGTGATACTACAGATTTCGGAAAGGTTTGCAGTGCAGTTTCAAAACAATAATCTTAATGACGTAATCACCACTGCTTCATATATTTTGGTCTTTCAATCAATTTAGTCTTATTCTATGGGTTATAGTTGAAAAACAATATGCCACTAATATAACATTGAAAACCGTATAAAAATAGGATTAAATTAAAATTATGTAAACTGAATTCTATTACATATCACGCTGAAAATATAAATTTCATTGAGATTTTTAAGCTTCATAAAAGTTTCGTAATATTGTTCATATAGATATAACATTGGCCTCTTTGAATGATTACTTCACTTTTTCATTTCTGAATACTGAGCGGAAAAATGACTTGTCTCTTTTTCATTATTTTATGCGCATGAGAAATCCGAAAGCTTTTCATAAATTTAATACTTTTAATGGTGCTTTCGAAGTGGCACCGAAACAAGCGCGCGGATTTTCCACGCTGCATGAATACAAATTTCGTTTCATGAATGATTTTATTCTTTCCGTTAGCGCGGAGTTACGTGCGAAAATTTGCTCGTCGTGTAATCATAATAAGAATGAATATCGGCGTTGCTGTTGATTTTAATTCTCTATATGTATAACATTAAAATAAAATTTTCATGAATAATCGCTGCAACAATGTTTGTGTTTTATTTTTCAGAGTTCATGGAGATGATGACCGGTGATTAAATAATCAGTTCTAGTCTGAACTACTGCTCTCCGTGTATATTCTGGTTATATTTTAATATTTATTTATTAATGATAAACAAAGATCACATCACTTCTGTCTAATAAATACTTATTAAAATTTTACATAGTTTTGTATTTAATTACTTATGAAATGTTAAGATCTGTATGTACAAATTACTATAAATAATAATATTTTACTAATAAATTACGATGAGTTTCTTTATTACCTTAATATTTTAGTTTCTTCATTTTATTTTTAAAGCCAGTCATGTTTCTTTAGATTTTTACATATATATTTGTCTAAAAAGACCTACAACTATTATAACTATTGCAACTATTATATCTTTGCATTATAACTAGGTTGCTATAACTAAAGGCGAAAACTCCAACCAAGAATAAAATTCCTTATTAAGAACGCTGATAATTATATACGTACTTACTAAAGGTAAAATACTGAATATTTCTGTTATTGATGAATCGGTAACTATTGAAACAATGTGTGTTCAGTATTTTAATAGGCAAACCGGTCCAGGAATAAAGTATATTTTCATTTTTAGAATAAATGGTGTCAAGATAAGATCTCTGCAATTTCTTGTATTTTTACAGTACTTACGAAGAATAAAAAGAACTTATTAAAACTTGATTCAATTTGAAAAATGTATCAAGAAAAATTCTTCCTATTTTTTTTCTACAAAAATGGCAATTGGTATAGAATACAAAGTTAATGAATACACATAATTTTAAAATTCTTCATTTTTTTTATACTCAATTCCTGTATTGTTAGTTCAATTGCATGAAATGCAAAATTTAACGGTATGCATTTCATGGTGAACTAAAATGTAAATTTCCAAGACATTCTTTAATCTATATTCATTTTTATTGAAATCATATATCCTGCTTTACTATTAAGCGGTGAATCATTTCGATGTATTCACATTACAGACGAACTTCTTATTAAATATTAATATCCCTCCCATAAAGTTTGTGAAACTGACATAGCGAGCGAAGCAAATCAACTACTTTAAAAATTTCACGTTTAATCACGCGCATATTGACTTTTTAATGTTGCGACCGTCCTGTAACCACCGTCAATCGTCGTTCTCGGCCTCGACCTCCACCTGCAAACCATTGCACGCGCCATTCGTTACATTGTAAATTACTTGCGTATATTCTCTCTTTTTCTCATCCTTTCAACGCGCCCCTCCCGCCTTGTGGAGTGCGAAAAAGAAAAACCGTGGAATGAGTTTGCGTGTGTGCACATAAATCCAGTGAGGGCTCGACCTCGGGATTAAATATTCATCGGGTTCCGGTGCAACACTCGCGCAGCGTAATATAATCGTATGTAAGTTGGAAAGTGACGCGAGCGAAGAGAGGGAAGCGCGTGAGTAAGCACGAGGAGAGAAAGAGACGGAACCGAAATTGCCGCGAGCGATGGTAATGACGGAAGCGTGGAACTGTGAAGGACTTTATTGAATTGAGAGTCTTCGATTTGCACCTTTGGGGCAAGGATGAGGAAGAGGTACACTATATTTACTTCAAAGTATCGAAACTAAGTTGTACAATGTTTGGTGCTTGTAGAATTTAGAATATTTTTATCTTTATTAAGCTGATTTGTAAACTTATTTCTTTATAACTGGAAGAAAAATTAAGCCTAACGGTCAGTATTCGAAATATATTTTAAAATTAGAGGAATATAGTGTTTTAAAGCGAAGGCACTTTTCTAGTTTCTCAATTTTTCATTTTTCAAAAATTACATGAATATGCTGAGCAGATTTTTCGTCCACCAAACATAATTCAAATGGAACGGGGCTAACGATATGTAAATCCACTCAGGTTTTTAATTTTGTCGTTCCCGAAATTTCTCTAATATTCATATTATACCGCGAGTAGACGGATGTACATAATTTATGAAGCTGCATAAACTACCGTCTAAAATGAAATTTTCGCTCCGCTAGTAACTAATAGAGATTACTCAATATGAGGTAAATAAATAAAGTTTGATAATTGTACAAAAGAAACCGCTAGTTCGACCCTCCTCCTTTCCCCGGTTGGCGCGCTCGCGGCCAAAAACTATATACTTAGATGCAAGCAGCCTCGTAAATCTCGCGAACTTCCGCGCTCGAGGATGCGCTCTACTCTTCCACGCAAGTCGGCGAAGGAGCGCATGGCTGAAAAACGGCGGTGAAAGTTTGCGCGCTGCACTGGCGCGCGTCCTCGCACACGCGACGCACTCTAAATAATAACTATGGTGGGAAGCTCCAGGGCCGATCTCACTCACTCGCGCGGGGCGCTCGGCTAACTTATCAGCTCTCTCCGGTGGTGTAATGAGAAACTGGCTGACTCTTAATCCCGCGCGTTCGCGCAACTGTGCCAATTTGACGATTTAGCCTGCTATAGGGCAAACAATCGCACGACTCACAATTTTTTTCCTACACCTTATGGTTCTCGCGATGATTAATTTCGTCATTATAGATTTGCAGAACATCTCAGTTATGAAAATGAGTTCAAGCGAATCTGACGAAGATATGGGACAATTTCATTGTACCAAATGCTCACGTAATATAGTTCTGAAGTCAGTCAATAAAATTTGACTCATCATTTTTTTTTTTTTTTTAATAGGTCGAACTGTAAATCTTAACGAAAAATTATGTTATTTACGACGAATCTAGAAAGTTCACTGAGGATTCAAAACTTATAAAATAAATTATAAGTTTTATATTTGTTTCGGATCGAAAGTCAATAAAGATGCCGATTAATCATCAAGCAAAATCCAGTTCAAAACTGTGTCACCCCTTTTGTAAAGCCCGTCATGGTCTCTTTTACCTGTATACCTCGTTCCCTCTTATTATTCCCCCCCTCTTCCCCCTCTCTCTTTCTCACTTTCTGCTCGCGTTTCGCGTCCCTTCCGTAACCGAGGGCGAGCCGGCTTTCTAGTTTACGATCCGCGCGGGTTATCGTAAATCAGTCGAGATTATCGATCACGCGCTCACGCACGCGCACCTACCGAGTTCTATATACCTTTCTCTCAACTCGCGAGCGCACAGGAGCGCGGACTGCGCTTATCTCGAATTGATATCTACGCCGTTTCCATTTTACAGTTTATGGTATTCCTCTACAACAACAACTGCGAACGCTAGTACGCCGCTCTTTGAATCCTCGATGACTTGGAAATTTATACATATACCTAGGGAATGTATACTTAATATATATACATAGAGTGTTTTCCTATTGGGTGCGCCTCGTAAAAGGCTGGAATCCAATGATTGTGCGATATAATGTTTACGTCGTTAAAGCGGTTACGACTGTATTAAGAGGTGACCGATTTACGGTGGGATGTTCAATATTTAAATTGACTTCAGACTATGGTAAATGGAGTGATAGTTTACTGACAATATATTAGAATACAAACACACGAAAAACCTTGCCTGATAGATACAAAATAAAGCAATTTGTCACACCGAAAATAGACAAAACTGAATCCTTTTTTCCTAGTGAAACCCTTTTTATATTTAGTAATAAAAATAATATATCAATTACGCATAAACTAACACGTACTTGTTTTCAAGTATTTCAAAGATATTAAAATTAAAGAAAAAGAGAAACAGTCTATGAAATTAAACATACTATGTTGGGATTTATTTTGGGTACCAGAAAACATATCCGCTTGTTAGCCATTAAGAGATGAAGTAGAATTGAGTATTCTATAGCTATATACTTTGTAACGATTCGATTCGAAAATCGTATAATAACAACAACAATAAGGGCAAGTTATCATAATTATACCGCAAAAGAGCTCGCTCTCTCCCTGCTTGGATTCCCCGAAGTTGCTGCATTCCCACTGTATTGATATACGACTGCGATTAGTAAGAGCACGAGTGAGAAATAAAATCCTATATAAAAAAAGAAATGGACTTGAGATTTTCACCTTTAATGATTGCAATTGGTCGATTTGAAATGAACACGTAAAATTTGATTGGCCTACGATAAGGCGACGCTGCTAGTATTGTAAAAACAGCGTTGCGTTATTAAGGATCCACAAGGAAGGGCCAAGTGGGAGAGCAAGCTAGGTTCAAGGAGAATAAGGTAAGTCATACGCTAACATACTCTTATACAAAATCGAGGTTCATTCGATTAAATAGTCAATAAATGTACGCATTTGTTCCTTAATATTAATAATTTCGAGTTTGTACTGTGATAGATGTTGAAAAGGCATTGTGTATTGTAGGTAGCTAAGAGATATTTAGTAACTTATATGTATATCAATAATCATAAATATATTAATAAAATTATTATAAAGAAAAACGATATAAGATAGTAATTTTACAACTTTCTTAAGATCTCGTGCATTTATATAGCATGAATTTAACTAAAGTAAGTATATTTTCTCACAAAATTTGGTTCGTATAATTTCAACGTTGATCTTAGGTTTCCTTTCAAAGAGTTTAAAGTATACACTACAAACGACATATTAAGCGACGTTAGGACGCTCTAATCACATTCATCACGTTAAAAGCATGTTTAGGAGGTTAATAGTCTTGTATCGTACCTCGCGTAGGTGTCAAAGTAGTTTACTGTCAAAATTAAATGTAAACTATAACTATATTTAACCCATTATATATACATGTAAAATACATCAGTGACAAAAAAGATATATCTAATTTAAGGGATATCAAATATGTTTGCTTGAAAAATGCAAATTCATCCTTACGTAAGTAGAAATGCCAAGATTCGCTCAGACGAGCTACAAATATGAATCATATATTATTGAAAGTCTGTGCAAAAGTATTCATATAACGACTGTTTTCTCGAAAAATCGTTATCTTAAAAAGAAATCTTTACGAATTTCTTCCACTTAAAGCAATATATAAAACCATTCTAACAGTATTTTAGAATTTCTGATTATTTTTCGTTGTATTATATTTTTCTCACCCTTCTTTTTTTTCAAGTAGGTGAAATATCTAATTAAATAGTGTAATATGAGTTTTCAATTAAAAATATAATGAAAGTAAAACGTTTGGAACACGCATCACTTCCCCCACATACACACTTACATTATTTAAAATGTAACATTTGTATAAATGCTTTATTACCATTAGTCAAATAGATCGGTCAAGCAAAAACTAAATTTAACGCTGCAACTAACTATTGGTGCTGAAACGTGACGATCTCAGCAAACGGTGTAGCGTTGACAGTATACTACGCCGTTGCCGTGCGGCCGACGGCATGACGTCCTGTGCGCATACATTATACCCGAACGCATGCAGGATCGATTATCGATTATGACCGATTACGAACAGTCCGGAATCACTACGATTTTCTCTTCCTCCCCTGCGCTCACTAAACCTCACCACTCCGTTGCATTGCTTTCCTGAGTCGCGCTAGCCAAGCATTGAAAGCTATTAAAACGTTAACGGATTAATTAATTTCGTTGAAAACAATGGTCGCTGACTAATCCCGCCGATCGATCATTTGTTCACGACCCGAACCTCGACGTGCGTTGTAGAATAACATTAATTTGAACCACCGCCCACATGCGTTTGCGGTAATTGCATCTCATCACAAAATAATGACTTACGTATAGTTGATGAGTGGTATTAGCGTATTACAATGAATAATGAAAGTCTGTATATTTCTGATTTTTCAAAATGGGATGAAAATATTAAGAATTATTTTTGAAGGCTCTTCTGCTACGAACTCTTTATACTGTATAAAAATAGGACGGTGTCATTAAAACCGAAATTGAAGTTATCATAGATTGGTATATAATACTATTTTAAACAATCATAGAGCTGTGAGGCCAAATCTATAGTATAAAATATGAAGTGATAATAATATCTAACTACTTTGATGCATATAATTTATGTATTTCCAATCCTTTGTACATCATTGATAATACTAAGTGTGGCTTAAGACATAAAGAATTTATTCTTTAATGAATAAGTAACTTGAGAGGGTAAAGTCTATTCTTTATTCTCCAAGACGATCATAAATATATGCAGCCACGAACAGATTCTTCTCTACCCACGTCGCTTCCACCTTGTTTCTGATCCACCACCTACCGTCGCAGTAGTAAACGTCACAACGTCGCAGGTTAAAATCTTTCTTAAACAGAAGATATTACCGTGGGGGTGAGGAGGGGGGGGGGCGATATCGCTCTCTAGCTATATAATGAAGGTGCACGGACTAGGGAGACCCCTGAGCTACTGCGCGTGCATCAGCATCAGCCCCTATACACGCATGTATGTGTGTGTGTATATATATATATACATATATAGTATAGCGCCATCGGACGGAGGGTAAGCTTGCGGTCGCCGCTTTAATCTCCCTCTGAGCAGCTTTATCCTCTGCACGCGAGAGGCGACGTATCTAACCGGAAAACGATCTATGGCCGGGACATAAACGGCCACCCCGGTGTATATCGTCCCTGCATTATTGAGCCCCCACCTCTACTGTCTTGGAATTGCGGTTTGCGTCTTAGTCTCTCGGAAGGGAGACGCTTTTCCTACTATGTGTATTATGCTTTCGCGGTTTACTTTCTCGCTCGGATTAATCTGCGGATATTCCCCGCAGCTGCTATACATTTTTTCGGATATTTCAGTGGGCTGTGTTAATGGGGTTATAAGCGAAGGGGAGGAGCGGGCTTGGTTCACGAGAGAAGTGGTTTATATAGCGTGAATGCAGTATTAAGGCGAGAACGAAGTGGCATTTGAATTGGTAAGGGACACGCTAGCAATTATTGTGAAATATGAAGATGCTTATTTTCTTCTGAGCTTGCAAGTGTGAGTTTATTATTATGTGATGGGCTCGTAATTTATATCTCCTAGTGTTTACGAAAGAACTTAATTTACACAGAGTATATCATTTTTCTTTTAATACTCCCGTGATAATATAATTCAACTTAAAAGTTTTCAACATTTCATTATACAGAATTTATTGTTTCAATAAATACCAATACTGGTGTAATCTCTTTCGCATTTCGTTTTCATATTTTAAGCAGGTATATTTAAAATATTAATACCCTCATAATAGCCAAATCCCCAACTAAACCGGGACCGAAATTGCAGTTAATGTAAAATATTCAACAATTTACATGCAGATCATTGTGAGCGAAGCACCACAGCTCCCGGCATGGCCTGGACTCTATATCTCCATTTTCTCTTCTCCGTGCGAACTCCGTGGAGAGTAAAACAGCAAACGCTGCACGACGCGCGGTCTGTTCGAGCGCAATTCATCCCCTCTCCTCTTTCTCTCTCTCTCTCTCTCTCTCTCTCTCTCTCTCTCTCTCTCTCCCTCGTTGTGTATGTGCGTACCAAGCGCGAAGTGCTTCGCCTTCACGGTAATAATCCTCCACGCGCACGCGTTGTTTTCTTCCGATAATCCTGGGCCGCAACTTCCTCCCCTTACCGCCCACCCTTTTCCGCCTTTTATAAACAAGAGACTAAAAAACTAGGTCGTATGCGTATTCGTAGATGCGTGCGTGTGCATGTCGCGAGCTACGGAATGGTCCGATCGTGCAACCGTAGTTAATGCTTATGTAATGCTGAAGAGGTAAAGCAAGATTTTTTGTTCTAGATTCATTCCTTTAGATCAGGAAGGGATGAGTGTCCAAAAAGTTTTAACTCTCACGAATCATTTAGACAAGACTGCTGTTAACTGTCTTTTTAGAATTAATGATTTAGATTTGTATCGAATTGGCTCTCACAGGAATGAATCCACGATGAACCAAATTTTGGAATCGCATGTTATTATTCGCAGTAATTATACACTTCAAAATTTGTTCATAATCCTTTCATGGCATTATTTTTTTTAAAGTTTTCAAAACCTCTATTCTACAAGTGTTTAGCTTGTCAGTAAAAACGTATTATTTTATTTAGGTTTAAGACCTATTTTGCTCCGTCTGCAATATATTTGGAAAAAGTAAACTTTTACTACAGTGCGCTTTTGGGGCAAATGTATTTTTCTCAAAAATGCCATTTTTTGGATGTATTTTTTATGCTCGAGAAGGATAGCTAAAAATACTATTTTTTTTATGATTTACAATTGTGATAAAAATATCGAGGATCATGCAGTACAATATGAGATAGAATCGAGCTATGACGTTTTGTTAAAATTATTTTAGAAGAAATATGGAGAGACAGTGTAAAATGGTGGTCTATAGAGTTAACTATAGTTTGTGGATGTACAAGCTTGAGTATCAGAGAATGGCTATGCGTTTCACAACTATCCTCTATAACCTTATATCTAAGCCTGGATTTTCTTTTCGTGCGTGATAATAAATATTTTACATACAATCCTTTTATTACCTGATAGTATAAAATAAAAGGTATAATGACTATAAAACGTGAATTTTAAGGTAAAATATCATTTTCTTTTGGTATCGAGTTATAGTTTATTCACTTACCATGTATAAAATATTTAAAAGCTAGTCGTTAACGATAATAAGTTTAGTCTTAAATATTCTTATGAAGTTTTAAATAGATTTTTTAATAAAATTTGCAATTTAACTTTTAATTAATTTTTGTTGGCAACTAAATAATATTTTAAATATTTTAATCATTCCAAGAACTTTTTAGAAAATTATGGTAATGCATTTTTTTAGATCTGATATTATTAAAGTAGCTTTTCTCCTTTTCACTCTTCCGAAAACTTTGCTTTTTCTATTTGCCTCACTTACAATTTAAAACTTTTGGACTCGGTATTTTCCTAGCTAGGTGGAACCTCTATCGCTCTTTCCTTCCTTTCTCTTTCTCTCCCTTTCTGGTCTTTCTCTCTTATTCTCTGCATCAGGGTGAGGTTCGAGCAAAGTTTTATCTGATCGCCTGTGCGAGTGAGCGAACGGCAGGCGGGCGAGCGAGTCTCCCGGAAAACCGCTTAGACGAGATCAATAAGGTACTGACTGCAAGACCATCCTTGAAAATTTATACTCTTGCTAGCCGCCACTACCGTCGTTGTCGACGTTGGGCTACGTTCGATCCGCCAAGGAGGTTTTTCATCCGCTCACGCAACAACGATTTTTCAATTAAATCGTCTGGTATATCATACCGCGACGCTTGCGAAGTTTGTACGATCAATTCAACGCTCTCTTTCTGGCAATCACTAGAACATTCAGAGTAATGCACTGGAGAAGTATGCGATTCAAAGAAACCCATGATTTTCCATCCATGAAGAATTCTTTTCCCTTTTATCACAAAAAACTGTAGCTTTTAGTCGGAAAAATTCGTGTGTGAGTATTTGCTGTGAAGCGTAGTAGTAGATTCGACGCCGACATCCATCTCAATCGAAATAATCATTTCCCGTCGTCGATCGAGCTCAATTTTCTTCATTTTCCAGAGCGCACTCGTTGCCGCCGAACGCTTTGCTTTTGACCTGTTTTCGCGCACTCGGCCAAATAAATTCATTCGCGAAGCGCTTTACGCTGCGTTTCTGATATATGAGTACGTTTCAAGGGTGTCAATACATTGCGGAGTTTTCTCCTTTCTCTTGTGCAAATTTTCTACATGGACTCTTTTTGTATATTTCCATTTTTTTTCTTTACTTTCTTTTTCATGAGAAAAATGAACATTTTTTACTTTGCAATTTTGTACGCTATTTCTCGTAGAATCTATAGAACGTCAAAGCATCTTTTACTTTCTTAAAGCTCTATGTAACTTTCGCAATTTTTCACGGCACTAGAAAAATCGATGTTGCGCGAGAATTTTAATAAAATTAAAGTTTTCAGATAGAAGGAAAAGATTGAGTAGATGTTTCACTATTGGATAAAAATACTTGAGTGTAGGGGAAATAAAACGTGGCCGATAACATATAATAATACCTGTACGCTGTCAAGGTAAACCGGCACAAAGTCAAACTGAAAGTGATTCTTTGTGACCTAGTCTTTAGCTTTCGCACTTGCTAAAATATTTTTAACTATAGCAGTTTTTAGTACATTACTAAGGTATATAAATATTTGTAAAATGTTCTTAAAAAAACTTGAAACCGAAAAAGTGTATGATTTGCTTTACACTACCTAATATTAACTTAGAAGGTAGCATAATATGGAAATTTTAGTTTAAACTAGATTCGCAGAAATTTATATTTTCATTCTGGTAGTTTATACAGTAATAGAACTCTTGCTACAATAATTATAAAACTTTAAACTACAGCCGCGCCTCAAATGAAATTAGATTCTAGAATCAATTCTAAATGAACAAAGCATAAAGCTGTTAGCCTCCAAATCGCTTGATTAAAAATTCACTGCGGTATCAGACATTCGAGGCATCTGAAAATGAAACCGATGTATCTGGTCACGAGCTCTCAGCGGTTTGCAACTGAGAATTGAAGAAAATGTAGAGCGTCGCAGTTTTTTCGATAGCGTGTCAGTGCACTTAGCGCGAGCTCGGGCGCGCAGCACATATATACAGTGAGACGTATATTACAAGGCCGATCGGAGGTGCGAGTTGCGACCGTAACGGATTAATAATTAAGCGGGCGGAGCGACGTCGTCTTCGTCTGTGTCGAGAGAGCGACCACTGTTGCCGCGTGCACCTGGGGCATCGATCGACCTCCACCCCGTCTCCGACCCCTAACCTCAACCTCCAACTATACTGACTCGCTCGCTCGCTCACTCACCCGTCCCGTGACACTTGCATTCTTGAGAACGTATCGCGACATTGAGTTTTATCCCTGCCCCTTTTTAAAAGTGTGATTTCTTTTCCAGAGAGTGCAAGAGCGAGATAGGACGCCGAAGTATAATTTGCTTAAGGGCGAATGGGCGCTGGGAATTGGGAGCAGCTGGTCGGTCTTCAGGGGGACTGATCTTTTGTTGCGAGGCGAATTCGCTTCGCGGGCTGAGCGAATGAAAGGAATGCTTGATAAATTGTTACTCTACTTTTCAGGTCGTTTAAAATGATGTAAGTACGGCATTTGATGATAAACGTTATTACATTGCATTCTTGCCGAATAATTACAGCTTTGAGACGACCGATAAAACATCTTTCCTAGAGTTGCATTTGTCAAATAAAATTTTGATAATAATTCATTTGAATTATATGTTTAGCACTATTTTCGCAAGTACTCGTGATTTGATTTGGTAGTAGCTATGCTGAAGGGGGGAAATAATATAGGACGATGAAGAAAATAAATTTAAGAAGCGTACTTATACTCTCTATTTCCAGTGAAACGCAGAATACCCGAGGGAATGGGAACTTTCTGTTTGGCATGACTAACCAGAAGATTCCCCTGTGTTCTAAATGGATATTTAGAAACTAAGAAAACAAAATTTTTACTTTTTTAAATTTGGACAAAAATTATTGCTAAAAATATTTTACGATGTGCTTTTTTAGTTATAGAAGTATGACACACTTTTCACATTGAAAATCAGTGACACAGTTTCAGAAGAAAACTAGTATTTTTTGTACAAAAACATGATGCCTCCACCATCGCGCTGCTCTATTTTTAAGGACTCTCTCACTACTATTGTGCGGCTTTCGACGTAACGATCCAATTCAACGGGCGCGCGCGCGCTCGCGGCTGAATAAACGCTACGAATCCTCTCTCCCTCTTCCGGCAGCGAGCGAGTAGCAGTCTGTCGAAGTCGTAACTCGCGTAATCAAGAATACCGACAGAGGTGCGATTGTAACGAGGACAGTAAATGTAATACAACGAGGCTTAGCCCGTATGTAACAATATTGAGCTGACGTTGGCACTAATGAACACACACGCATATAGGAGCGTCCCGAGTGCACATGTATATACATGAGCGCATGCGAGTGGTGTTCGACCTATAATGCAGTAAGCTGAAATTATATGAAAACAAATTTTTCTCATTTATTGATAAATTTCAAAATTGTTACTGAATTTTCACATAAATAACCGAGTTTTGATGTTTATATTTAAATTAGATATACAGTTCATACAAGAATTTAATGAAAACTGAAATACTTGGCTCGTGTAGGTAAAGAAGACACGAGTTATGAAATTAATGGAGAAGATTATGAGATTCTATCTAGTAAGACGTTATATATCTTCTACTTTATTGCAAACACATGTACGGATAAACGGGTTTAATTTTTTTCACTATTTTAAAACTCATCTGAAATTCTTACATTTGTATAATTAAATACCATTAATTAAACACAAAGAAAGTTGTTATGACACCTTAAGACTATTAACAACCTCACTCCCCCGACTTCATTAATTTTATCCTTAAACACACAACGCGAAACCCCTTATAAGAAACAAAATTACCCAGAAAATTTTTCATCACACAATTGGACCGCGACCCACTGCACTCCCTTTTTACTCCCTCCTCTCACACCCTATTAACGTCACCCTCCACTCGCGCGCCCGCTTCATTCTCTAGCCTCGCCTTTTCTCCCTTTCTCCTCCTCTAGACACAAAGAGGCAATCACGTCTTTTCCTGTGTGTGTATGTGTGAGCAAGTAAGAGAGAGGGAGAGAGAGAGAGAGAGAGAGACCCCAATGTAGTTTTCGGTGATTTACTTTTTTCGCTTCTTCTCGACACGTTTTTATTCTTCTATCTCTTTTTTTCTGAGAAGACGAGGCCTAGCACAGAATCATCGCGCTGAGATTGCAAAAGATCCACGTACGCTCGTGCACACGGACGAGTGGTGACCGATCAGTTTTCTTAGTAAGTCCGGGAGAAGGGGCCGACGAGGGATGGCGCAAGAGTTGACACTATCCACAAGGTTTATCTTGGGCTTAGATCATTAATTATAAGGGCCAAGAGGGGCTTTGATGAATTATCGGTTGGCAGATAGGTTTATTATGTTATTTTACTCTAACTTTATAGCTGTGGTAGGTTGTAGTTTTAAATGAGTTAATAATCATTAAACTCTTACTTTAAATACTAAAAAGTATCTTACAAAAGTATTTGTATTAAAATATTTATTCAATTTCTGGGAAAGAAAGGTATAAAGAAAATACTTTTAGAATGAATTTTTGTACAAGATAGAATTGGAGGAAGTGCTACAGAAAGACAAACTAATTTAATTGTTTGTAATTAGACCATAAGTATAGTTTCACCTATACATCGCGATTCGTTGATTATATATACATCTATGCTTGTCTGCCAAGTAAGCTTCAATACTACTTACAGAAAGATCCGTGGTAAAGACGCATTATCATCATGTCTATGGTTTGTGCTAAAAACCATTATCTTCCGCTTTTAATTGAAATTTTATATAATAAGGATTGAGCATATTTCGATGGATATCTTTTTTTAATTAAAAGATGTTATTTTATATACTATGAGGTTATTCTTAAAAGATAAATAGTGATAAAATGTGTAATTTTGATGAACGAGCTTTCTTTAATGTAACCAACGAAGTATGAATAAAATATCAGATATTTGTCCATTGATGTGTGAATTAAAAAATAATAAACAAATATATTTTTCAAAAACGTATATTCTACTTTCTTGGCATCTTACGTAAATTTCCCCGGAGATCAAAAACTCGCGCAATTTAAAAAAAATCCACACGCTTTTTTCTTGCTTTAAATATTCGAACGACCTCTGCACTTCTTTCCCAAGAAATCTACTTTTTATCATAACGCGGGTGCGCGATTCCTGGGAGCCAGACGCGTACTTCTTTCGTTTCAGAACGTAGCATTTCAAAACAAACTTTCCCGGTCGAGAGATTGCAATTTTAATAAGACGCGAAATTCGGTAGGCACCGAGGTGAACCACCTCCAAGCGTCTAGGGCGCGATTCTCTTTCCTCTGGACCAATATGAGGGAGAGAGAGAAGACGAAAGCGTAGCTCAGCTTGCTCAGGCGTTTACCGCTCTATTTCGCGGCCGCGGGGTTGAAAAGACGAGACTCTGCCTGAAAGATGTGCACAGAGCGGCTTTTCCACCCCCTTGGGATGTCGTTAAATTGAAAAAAAGATGGCTTTCTAATGCCAACAGCAGCATGCACACGCCGCGAATGACTAATTTAATTAGGGGAAGCTGCAGGAGCGTCGGATGTGAGGACGTGGATGAGATGGTTTTTCAGCCGTAGAGTGGCTGCGAGATGAAAAGGATAATGGGAAAGGAATGAGGGAATCATGAAACGGAGATTTTCGCAATAAAGATTTCTTTTTAGAGGTGAGGCCGAGGCTTATATAGAGTTCAAGTCGGATCACATACTGGGCTCGGCTTCTTTCGGATTCAAAACTCTGCGAACGCCTGGGTGTTTGGTAGCATAGAAAATTCATTACTTCCGCATGATATGGGCAGGGTATAAAAATAATATTGAGTTATAAAATGGAATGTTTCATATAAACGTATCTTTTTAGTATCACTCGGAAAATGGTTTTTTACGTAAAATAAATTACAATATAAATTGTAATATGATTTCGTTTGATTTTCTCGTTTAAAAGCACTCAAGTACTTCAAGAATGACACAAGTTTAATAACCTAATATTTAAATCAAAGTAAAAAACTGTCAGTTTTATTATAAAACGTTGTAGTAAAAAATCTTGAGAATAAATTTTTTTATTTCATTTGCATGATGTAGAAGAATAAAAAATTAGTAGCAAATGCATATTCAGAATTTTCACTGCTATACAATTCATATATTTAATCTATATCATCATTCGATTTTCACATTCTATATTTGATTACTTTTACAGAAAAGCTTCCATAATTTTTGTATACTATCAAATAATAAATACATTTTTGCACATTTTGTATTGTTAATGAATTTTTTTTAGTTAAAATAAGAAATATCATTTCCAACGTAGTGAAAATATTTAAGAATATTTAATTATATTATATTTAATTTAGAAATTGTTTTCTAACATTTCAGGCTTCTGAGTTAAAAAGTTATAGCGTAATTTTTCAAGTTGAACAAGACTTTACTTAAACAAAAGTTTTAAAGAGGCTTGTAAGAAAAACTTGCGCGCCATTGAAATTAGAAAAGGTCGCGCTTGCGTTTTTTTATATGTACGCTTCTAATCTGCACACACGAAATTTCTTTTCCTTAAGGATACTTACCCTATGTGTATGCATGTGCACAGTTTTTATTTACACAAAAGTCTCTGACAATAAAAAAGAAAACTGTGTCGTGAGGAAAGAAGATTCAGAAGTGGTAAAGGTAGAGTGAAGTAATATATAAAAATTTTTTATTGTAGCCCTATATACTTGAAAAATATTTTGTGTTTGTTCCGCGCAAATTTTTTAAGTTACGTACCTGCTGTCGATGTCAAAGAATGAAGAAGTTAGATATTTTAGAGACAGTTTTGTAGTAATTAGTTTTTATTTTCTATGAGTTAATTCAAAATAACAAAGACATAATAATAAATATGGTGTAAATGACACATCTGATTATATCATCTTTCAGTGTCATTTAAAAATATATTTTAGTTTGATAACCATTAAAATGCAACTATAAAGTTTCAACATTCGTAACTTTTATAACTTCCATTACGCAAATGCGAAGAGGTGTATTCATAAGTATCTTTCTACAGCTCTGTTAGTCACCTTAATCAATAGCGGGTATTGCCAAAGTAATAAGTTTGCAACCTCGCTTAGCGCGCGCTCGAAGAATTATCTTGAACAGCAAAGTCTTGCATAAAATAACTTATTTGACTGCCGTGTGTGGAATATCGAACCATCTTCAAGCGCTATACGCGCAGGAGGTCAAAGAAAACGTAATGCTAGCTCACCTCGACCTGGCGAGACTGTTTTTACTCGAGCTCTATAACGCAAACAGTCTCTTCTTAATATTTCCGAGTTATAATGCATTGTCCCAATTACCTTGACGAAATCGAAAAGTCGAATTGATTAAATTCTATGTATCGCTTCATATTCGGCCGCGGAAAATTGGAGTGCCATTTTCATTAGAGCTTGCGATAATTAGCTGCAGATGAGACAGTGAGTGAAGATATAGTGCAGAGTGTACAACGTATGCGGATTCACTAATCGCATGCAATCTTCTTGCTATGTATATTTTGTTATGAAAAAGTTCTGTTTACTAGATTTCGTATACGAATAATGTAAAATAAGACATTGCTCTAATGATTGCCTTAAAAAATATCTGATCAAACTTTTCTGATACATTACATCAAAACTAAACTTTATAGTCCATCCAATATGTTTGAGTTGTTTATTGTGCTCACAAAACAATTTATTCAAAGTGTGGGAATTCAAGCAACAACGTTGTGAGAGTAGACATATAGATTACTGCAAAATTCATTCGCAACACTGGAAAATGTTTGAAAAATTCTTTTCTGCAAAACATTCGAGCAGTGTCTTGATGTCTTACAACAAGTAAAAGACATAAAAGAAGAAAAAGGGGTAGACAGAAATGCTACGGCATGAAACGTCAAGAAGTTTGACGTTGGTGCATGTCCCCAGAGCATGCCTCATTCATCATTTTCCACTAGAACGTTTTAGTGAGTAATGTGGCACTAGCATGCATGCACCCGTTGTGCTTATTTTTTCCACTTGTTCGTAGTCTACCTGTGCTGGCACCGAGATGTTCTCGTTTTTCGCGTTCTGTGTGCACGTGTGGGTATGCACACGAATATGTATGTATGTAAATACGAGTCGTAGTTTTATCGCGAAGCGCTATAATTTCGCGCGATGACCGCGTCGTATCGTTGATAGAAATCTCACACGCGTGCTCGTGCACATACGACTTTCGAGAATGTGTAACGAGAGAAGAATTACGAGCGATGGGCAGTGCTTTGTGTTTTGCATTTTATGGCGTTCGGTAGGTTTTTTCAAAATATGTGGGTGTTTTGAAGGATCGCTGAAGTTTAATTGGCAATTTGATTTCTCGTACTTCGAACTTTTTTTGGGGGAAAGATTTCTGAGAAGATTATAAGACTAGAAAATTATTTGACTTAAATTTCCTAATTTATTTCTTATATGTACACATGTCTCTTCAAGATGAAAATTTTTGGTAATATAGCTTCAAAAAATTATTTTGAAAATGCTTATATATTGTTTTTGACACACCTGTAGTGAGTTATTCACGTACCTTGTAACCTCTGATGAAATTTCTGAAAAATCTTTTCCGTTCCAAGTATTGTCAATATGTTTGCGTGTGTATATATAAGTATTTAAAAAGCTCGTGCATTCTATTAAATCTAATAAAAATGCAAAAACTATGTAATTGTAAATGTGAGAAGAGTAGAAAAATAAAAATCACAGTCTAATGGTCTATCTAAGACAAAATGCCTTGCTCTAAAATATCAAAGTCTAGACTAGGGGGATTACTAAAGGTAACTCCTTCTAGCCACTAGTGTTTAATAAGATTATACTGTCAATCTTTTTGTTATATACCTGGCTCAGGCTTCTAAAGCTACTTGTACTGGCGCTGCGGGCCTGCAAACACAAGTACAGTACGGGTCATCATCACACACTAAAAACTGTATAGTCGGAAAATAAACAGAACAAGATTTTTTATAAAAACTATCTACAGTATAAGAGAACAAGAGAGTGAATAAATTGTCTAATAAAAAATTGATAGAAACGTATAGAAAAATTGAAAACGGTACAATGAATAATATATTTCATATCTATATGATTTCAATATATAGAGCATAGAGACGTACATGAGTGACTATAGTAGCGTCGTATTACATAGTTTCTTATACATATACATATAGAAAGAACCGTGAGGGGAAGGGTAGAAAGACAGACAGAATAGTCGTGTGGCGAAATCGCGTATATAGATATACATATAAAACCGGTGCACAGAGTGGCGAAATTCATAACAGACATAGACAGAAATAGAGGCCTACATATATGTGCATGTACATACAGGTTATTAGAGTTTAAGTGGCGCTTACGATATAAGTCGGTGGCAGTAGTGATAGGAGTTCAGTTGTAGTGGGGGAAGTAATACTAGTAAAGCTTGCTTCGTTAGTATTATATATATATCTATGTATGCACATTCAAGATGCAAGCGCCCGCACATTGGTATATATCTACGTATCTGTGTACATGTATACTCTTTTCCTTTGACGTGTACATGTACTAGAGTGCGTGCGCTGGCAATTACCTTAAAGCTTTTGTTGCTTAGCAAGAGATAGAGTGATTTCGCTAGCCTTGCCCACGAGCAGGAGGTACTGTGCAGAACGATTTATAAGGTAGTTTTCCGTTCCCTTCTGGTTTTTACCTCTCAATGTCCGCAATGAACCGTCGCATGTGACATCAATGCCAATGGGATTAAGGCTGTTCCCTTTTTTGAAACATCTTATTGATTTTAATACTCGACAAAAAGGTACTTTTTACAAAATCAAACTCTTACTTTACAGAGGCTATATATACTTAAAAAGTTATCCGATTTTAGTTACCATTGCTTTTATATGGTATAATAATATTCATTTTTACAATAACTATTCGATTCGTATGGCTTTCTAATTGTCTTTTGATATTTTAAAAATACAACAGCGATTTTCAATATGAAAAATGAACCATTTCAATTTTGTTTTACAAACCGAAATAAATCTTCAGGTCACTTATTAACGTTATTCGTATAATTAAATAAAGCAGGTGTGTAACGAGTAAGGTATAATAATAGCTTTATGTAAACATCGACGTAAGCGGAAAAGATAACATTAAAAAAAAAAAATAAAATAGAAATTAGCATGAATATTTGTACTGTAATTGCTAGTTCGCGATAGCCGAATGCAGCAGACATTTATATAGCACACGTAGGCTGCGACAGTGACTAGAAATGCACATCGATACATCGCGAAGAATACACCCATACATCTATGCATATGCAGCACATATTGCACGGTACAGTATAACGCGTCATGTGTATATAGGAGTATCTGCGCTCGGCGTGCACCTGTGCCACGCGTAAAATGTAATAACTGGAAAAGTCGCTGCTAAGTCATTACAGTTCTATACCTTATGCACGCCCAAGTTTTCCTTAGCTCGTTCTAGAGACCGCCGAGTGGGGCGACGGTAGCGCATGTTGCGCGAGGGTGCGTTTTCTTCACTGTTCTTATTAAGAGAGAAAAAAAGACGAGCGCGCAACCCACACACACAACTATACTTCCACAATATTCGTGCCTGAAAAATTAAACAAGCTTTTTGCAGTGCAGCAGCGCAGAACGGGTCAAGGAAAGATTCGCCTTTGTTTGCCGTTGTCCAAGTGCAACGGCCACAGCCGCGTAATTGCTATTTACACTCCGTCCGCTGTCTTCCTTCGTTGTAACTAACAGGAAGATATATTGGAGGTATATGGTTTGGTTGAATGTGATATTTAACGAGTAAAACTAAAGTTTTTATCGTTTCTCGCGTGAACAAAGGCTTAAAAAAGTGAAAATTTAATATATAAAAATATGTATCGATTTATGCTTGACGCGTTGTTGGTCAATAATTTATTTATCTAATTATTTAACTAAACCGTCGTTGTGTGATAAAATCGGTCATCGTAAAAAATTAGAAATACTTTAAAATAGCAGTCAAATAATTATTAACAGTCTCGACTGACGCAGAGATTACGATTAATTTTTGATAAAAAATTGTCTCAATGGAAGAAAGATATTCTTGCATTTTAAGAATAACATGAAATATCTATTGTCTTTTTAAGGGATTAACTAGTTAATTACTTATATATTTAATGGTTCTAAATTTAATTCGGGTTTTAAAATATAAATTAAATGTTGAGGTAATGTTAGGTCAAAAAAGTAGTATTCAAAGTTTGTTTTTTTAAATGGGCGGCTCATTTCTCGTAAATGACCTCGTTTCAAAATTCAAATGTGTAGTATTTCAATGCTATCGAAGATACTTTAGTTAATTAAATTATCATAAAATGGGACCGATTTCCAATTTAAACATCGAACTGCTTTCTTATCCTTTCGATTTTTCCCATGAGTCTTTGGAAGCCATGTTTTTACTTGTAAGGTTGTACGACACTGTCACTCACTAATCATACTTCTCCAACATCCTTCATCCAGTCACTCGCTTGAGTAACGGCTGTAATTACTAAAAATACCACGAGAGAGAGAATGCGAGTACACAATCCGCTACACAAATAGCCGAGCACACCCTCATAGAGTGGGAGGGAGCGGGCGTAAGGTGCTCTTCTACTGCTCTATCCGTGTTTTCACCATATTGATTTTGTGCGCCTTAGCTCCTCACTCTCCAGCTCCGCCGGCCCGCACAATGGGTCGCGGGTATCCTCTTTGTAGCGACAATGGCGGAGGAGGAGGTGGAACGCGAGCTCGATTACTTGGTCATTAATCGCAGTCGGATACGTCGCTTGTCACGACCAACTTTTTGCACGGTTGCAGAATTTTTCGCCATTGTAGTCGCGTTCTCCTAAGATGCGACGCGGAAGAAAAGCGAGCTTTTCGATCCATTGGGATTAAAGGCTCGACTGAATTCAATGGTTATGTGCGCAAACACGCGCAGACTCGATGATGGTATGGAATTTCTTGAGTTTGAAGTTGAGTCTGAAGTTTTGTGAAAACGTACAAGATATATATTTACTTTTCTTTTCAAAGTGCAGTTATTGGATCATGAGTGCTTTTATAGAATTAAAGATTTTGTTATTTTTTATGACGTGAAGCTATAATGACGGTATTGACATGTACAAATAAAGAATTTGATAATACTTAAGAAATCTCAAGTTATAAATTATATTACAATCTTTAACATTTAAGTTATTTGTTATAGAAAAAATATCAAATACATAAAAATTTGCATCTTATCAAATACAATATTTCAAAATACTACGTTTTAATTGATATCACGCATGCAATAGCTTTTTAACATCGCACACCTATGACCCACTTCCTCTAAAGACACGTTCCTTCATTCTTTTTATTCTGTTCTTTTTACGATGAGGTGAATTTTCATCTCGAGCGTCACTTCAAGCGTAGTCTGCACAATTCCATTACCTTACACATCTTTCAGAAGAAATGCGGTCTATCCTCCCTCTGTCCTTTCCTCAAAGTACACTCAGACACACGATAAAGAATGAAGCACAGGAAAAGGGCACGAAATGTTCACGAGAGTCAGTCGCCAGCTCATTTCGCGCTCAAGCGAAATTTCTAGATATTTTGCTCGCTCGGAAACTCTCTTTTTCTAGAGAGTACACGCCGCTAAAAAGTCGTTAAGAGGTCACGTGCTCGCGCGCAAAAGAGGAGTATCGTGGAGTCGCGGCACGTGTGTGTAGCCTCATACTCATTTCGCCTCCTTCTTACCCTTCGGCTCTTTCAAAAACGCTATCCCATCAACCCGTAGTATTGCGTGGCACCGACGTAATATAGAGCAAAGGAGGAAGTGAGAGAAGAAAGGATGCATATGCCGCTGTCTTAATCCTTAAAGGATAAAGGGAAGAAGGGCGGCGTAGGGCGCTTGCCACCGGATAAGAAGGAGCGACGCTACCGACGGAAGCGTTCATTCGTCTCACTCCTTCAAAATTCAACTCCCCCCCCCCTCTCTTACACATACAACGCTCACGAATCGATAAAACGACTTTCGTCCGCCTGCAGGACCCAGATTTTCGCAAGCGGGTGTGAGTGGGAGAAAGAACGACAGAGAAGAGGCAGCGAAATAACGAATGAGACACACTTTTTAGGGCTTTGCCGAGGGTTGCCCGCTTTCTCTCTTGTTCTTCCCTCTCTCACACGCACACTCACTTTCTCAGTTTCGGTTGCTTTCTCTCTTTTTCATTTTGAAGAAGGGCGAAGAGAAATATCAGATATTTGTAAAACAGTAAACAATTAATATTGTAAAACTAACGACTCTTTCGGAGTTTTCATCTGTATTAGAATTACTACATGTGCAGTTACAAATTATTGTATTTTTTCTTACTCAGTTATTATACGATGAATACTGTTTCTTCTTTTTTTTGGTGGAGATTGCAATTATTTTTTCTGCTACTTTTTTTATAATGTATTTAGTCTATTTTTTATTTATTCTTATTATTGACTGTTCATTTATGAATGTATATAATTTACTTTTGTATAGAAAAATTCAGTTGACGCAAATAAACATTCAATTTTTTAAATCAGAACATAAGTAATACTAATGGTTTTGGCTTGTTAAAAATTAAATATTCTTTTAATAATAATTATAATAATAAATAATGTTGTTCAATAAGTACTTGAATGTTGTGATAAATATAAAACTTTATAATTACCATACAATTATGTAAGTTATGGAATACTACTCAATCGCAAAGTTTTCTTGACGATAATTAAGGTTCATCCATAATTTTCAATAATCATAAACTTTTCAACTTTCCAACATCCTAATTACCGCCGATGCTTCTTATTACGAAACCTCTATTCACAATTTCTACGACGAATTTCTTTCGTTTGATAAATGATAAACAAGCGAGATTGAAGCCCCTCCTTTCACAACATTGCTCACGATACGAGACCCTTTATCGACTAGGATGCGGTGACCGCCTCTTTGTGAACTCTGCTTCCCTACGTTGAATCCTCAATGAATCTGTGCAGCAATTAATTGGGTTCGTTAAGATTTGTCTCTCTTCCTATTTCTGAACTAGGAACCTTAATTAATCAGCGATGTGGCGATTTGATCAATGGGCTCCCAAAAGTGGGAGGAGGGAGGGATTGACGAAAGATGTAGGCGGACACGCGTGAAAGAGAGAGAACGCAGACGTCAATGGAATTCCGAGCGCGTGTGTATACGAGGGAACAAGCAGGCCGGAAATTAATCCCAGCGCTTTGACCGAAAGAGTCCTTTATCAGCACGCACAAGCGAGCGAAGAAGAGAAAGTGAGAGAGGGAAAGAGAGAAGGAGAGAAGGAGAGGGAGAGGAAGGGAAAAGGAGACGAGGGTAGTTTGATATGTAACAAATTTTTTACTCCCATATGCAGTTTTTTAGGGGCTAAAGATGATGGGATAGGCTTTGCGTGAATGGTTGAGGGTATGGCTGTGATAAGTACAGACTGATAAAGATAACTAGATGCTGCTTTTTGGTCGTCATTATCCCAATGTTTTGTGGTAACTGGTCGATTTGTAAGAGGAGATATTTTATATATATATAAATCTACACATATTATTTTTTTGTTAAATTATTATTTCATGTTAAAGAATACGTACAATCAAATTGTAAGATATCTTTAAAATAAAATGGGTTGAGTTAATTAACCAAATATTTAAAAACTTGGATAAAATATTTTAAAGTTCGTACTCGAAAATTTTGTACAATAAAGTCAAGAACCATATGTTTGAAATTCTATAGCGAATCTGCAGAAATCTACAATTATGAAATTTGCTGAAAATCTGTTTAAACTGAATTCAACTTTATATTAAACTGTAATATTTATTAATAAATCTTTTTAATTTAACATGAAAATAAATGATTTACCTTTTCTATAGGTATAATCTGCTATAATGTGAATTTGATATAATGAATCTTTGTATATAGATATAAAATAATATTTATTTATTCTGCTTGTTCATTCGGCATTTTCAAATTAATGTCAACATGCAAGGACCATGGTCTTATTAAATTCCGTATAATAGAATATCCTTGTTGTGTAACACAGTGTAATTTAAATCGAATTTGATATTATGTACATATACACGTTTGTTGCATGGTGTAAAGAGATATTTTGAATGAAATTAATATGAAACAGTAATTGTTTTTAAAAATCGCAGAAATCCAATAAGTGCGCGATATTACTACCCTTCTCAAGAACCGCTACAGCGTACATTACGATTGATAGTCTTTTCACGTTCGTTCCTATTAAAATGTTTGCGCGCAAAAATGTCAGGCATATAGATACTTTAATCCCGCCCCGTCATCCTTTCAAACTGTAGCGCGCGCGGGTGTATAGCGCCGGTTTAAAGTGCTTTAAACGACTCGAGTGCAAACGTGCGCACAAAGAAAAGCCGCTTGCGCGCGTGCATCACGAACAGAAAAAATAAAACAATTCTCTATAACGAGGAAGAATGATAAACGAAATCGCGAGCGACAATTCGATTTCTTTCTTTATTTCCTTTCGCTTCCGCACAAAGGGTTCATTAGCGGGTGGCGCGCGCCCGAATAGGAATAGCGATAAATGACTTCGACTTCAATTAAAGTTCACGACGCGAGTTATGCGCCGAGATAGCGCGCCTCGCCCGCTAAAGGGCGAGCTCCAGTTTCCAGTTTCACTACTTTCCGAAGAAGGAGGAAGATCTAAATAAATTTTAAATCGTCGAAGAGCTATTGAATTACGAGTTTCCTTTTGTGTCCGGTGTACTCCTGCCGAGTATCGTGAATTTCCAGTTGTTCGCCCAAGTCGGAACGGAAACAAATTGCAATGATTCTTATCGCCTTTATTGCTATTGACGCTCATGCGCTTTGGCTGCAATTATGCGCCGTCGTTTATTACCGTGCATAAATTATTTAATCGCTGATTTATGCTGCTTTAGTATATAGCCTTAGATTTAAGAAGTTAAAATATTATTTTATGACTGAAATTTGGTTTTATATCTTAAAATATTGTGCAAACTATAAACTGACGTTTGATAAATAGAAATCTTCACTGATGCCTACCTCATTTGCCATAACTGATCAAATATCACGTATATATGCGTGAATAATATTAGTAGTACCAGTAGAGAAACACACGTTTAGACACTGTCTAACGTTATTAATAGCTGCGAGTCTAGATCAAGATGTATGTAAATACACATATACTCGCATACGTGTACTCGTTACGCACTGCTGGCTATAACTCTGATGGCTAAACTGCTCGTTTGATTAACTGGTATAGAAAATATTAGCGTATCAACATATTTTTGATAAAATAATTAATGCTTTTTTAACGTCGTTTAATTTCTTGAAATGCACAGTAATGTTAATTCATTTTTTTAAATTAATCTTGGCATATTTTATTTATCTGTTATAATTTAATTCCGGAAATTTATCATGATCAACGATTCCCGTATCATGCAAATACTTGGATGATAACGTTAATTCGATGTTTATCAGTACATCTATTTCCTTTACACGAAACCATCTAATACCGCAATAACGTTCGTAACAACAGGAAATTGCAATCAAGATTTTTTCAACAAATTTTGCCAAGTATTAATGCCTGTACACTATGAATATTATTAAAGCATTTCTGAATCAGGATATTCTATACTGTTATCTAGTGAATTTTGATACTCTCATCAGGCTCGAGTGGCACTTTACGCTGAAAGAAATATTTTTTGTATAATTCAGCCATTCCATCTCATATACCCACGTACCTACCCGCATACCAACTATCCAAACCATAAAACGAAACGAGACGTGTGCGCAAGGACCATTCAAGTTCCACACACTCGCGTATACACATACACACACCGCGATTCAGGCGATGCAAATTCGCTTGCTGCTAGCAGCGCGCGACATTGAAAAACGCGCTCTGAAGTCGCTTTGTCACGACAACGCCTATTTATTTCAAGCTGTAGGTATAACTCAATGTGAACGCGAGCGTGTGAGCTCTATGCCTGAAGGTAAGAAAGCAGTTCGAGCCCTTATCGCGAATTATTGCGTATATAAAAGTACGTGCAAGGGTGTTTTCGTGCGCTTGGGAAATATCGTCGGAGAATATACGAGCGCGCGGCGCGCTTTGCTCCTTACTTATACACACCTCAACATGACGTGCGAGCATGCACGATATGTATGTATAGAAGTTCAGTTGCACGCAAAAGGGGGACGCGATTCCCCACTACAGATAAAATTGTGCCCGGTTAATAATTTAGCGTGCCGCGCAGTTGCACCGGTCATCTTGCGCCAACGCGCGTTCTCTTCTTTTTTTCCCTTCTCGCTTATTTATGAGCAAGTGTTCTCTGAACGTTAATTGTTCGTATGAATTTTTCATTGGATCCCTGGTGGTTTGTGCGTGTGGCGACATTGATCGTTAGATCTTCTATGAATGATTATTATAGAATGCGCTTTTTAGTTCGCCTCGGTAGTACGAATAACAGCTGCACAAATTATTTTAGAATTGGAAGTAGCTGTAAGTTTTTTATCATTATCTGGGACATCCCAGCGTAGAGTATTTTTGTAATAAAAATATCGAGTTCTTCTGACTGTTTTATATGGATGATATTTTTGTTGTTGAACTTTTTCCCGATCATTAATTAAACTAATTTAAACATCAGTGTAATGTAATATTTTATTGCATGTTATAGCTGTAACAATTAAATTGAATTTATTTTAAATTCAGTGTTAAAAACGTTTTTAATCACGCTGATATTTACGTTTGTATAACTAAATCATTAAGGGAATAAAAAGAATGCAACGGATTTGGGTCAAGGATTTACTCAAACTGCTGGAAATGTAGCTTCTATGAGCGTAATGACTTATTCTGCAAGCTATATCAGGAATTTTTTTTCTATAATAAATATCTGACTATTAAAACCTCAAATAGAACACAAAACTCTAATGTATGAACTACATCTAACACTGTTCTAGTCATAACTTGATAAACACAACTAATTGTAGAAAATGATGACGATTGTTGCAAACAGTTAGCAATGACACCTAGAAAAGTAAAACTATCTTTTGAACTCGGAAGAATCAGCCTAATCATAATAAAATTGATATTAATAATAATCATGTCGTATTATTTTTTGGCATATATCGCTTAAGATCCAAAAAGATAGATGAAGTTTTGCACATCGATGTATCGTCGACTGGTATATCAAACTCTATATCCTCTATCGCTACATCACGTGATTGGGGTCGACGGGGGAAATTTTTTCAGTAGTATGTATATAGAAGTTGGCAAGACGCGGGGTGTAACTCGAGCTCTAAAATTGCAACGCTCACAGAAAAGGGGTGACACTTTTCGATCCTCGGTAAGAGACAACACAAGTCTGTGAGGCGTGATGTGTATTTATATGCAGGTGTACGCAGAGACTCTTCCACGCTGAGACATTTGAAATACCAGTAGTAACAGGACGAGGGCAACAGGATTATAATATCGCGTATAAATAATGTGTAAAAAGGAGAGGAAATGGTAAAATCGAAATAGTGTATGCACATGGAGGTATCAAGATATAGTGAGAGCGGGATTATGATACGTTACCTTGCTCCTGTTACGCGGCGCGTAGTCCTCCTTGCTCGGCTTCCTCCTCTTGTCCTTGAGTATCATTCTCGCCGCTGCGAACGCCATGTTTGCTCCTTATGTATCTCCGTCTGGCTTCCTGCTGTCCCTCACCTCTGCCTCCTCGTCTCGTCCCGCCTCCTCCTCTTCTTCTTCCTCGTCTTCTTCGCGTGGCCGCGCTCCCTGCCGTATTGCTCGTCTCTTCTCTCTCGCGATATACACCCGCACTCGCGCTTCTACGTCTCTATATATGTATATGCAGCCTTACTCCCGAGAACCTAGACGTCTCGAGTGGCGATTAATCCTATTATCACCGTGTGCTCGCGCGCTCGATCAGCCGAGCGACGTCACAACAAAAATCTCCCTCCGCTTACGTGTGTATATATATGAATGTGTGTATATATAACAAGGTATACGAGCTACGTACTATATGTATTAAAAAGCGCGTGGAAGCTCTCTTCTATGCGCGACAACCGCTTGTATATGATCCTCGTATGCGCTCTCCTCCTCGTAGGCGCGCGCGTGTCGTATTAAGCGACGTTGGCGAGGGAGTGACGACACCGAGCGCGAGAAATTGACCGATGGCTGCTGGTTCGACGTGGCCGACGTTGACGATCGGCGGCGTCGCGTGCGGCTCTTCAGCGACGGCTCGGAGCGCTACTGCTCCTCCCTCGTGCATTTGTCACACCGCCGCTCTCTGTCTCACTCTCTCTCCCTCTCCCCTGGGGCCCTTTCACCTGCCTCCTCCTTTTGGCCGTATTGCCCCCACACACACGTACTGTTTAGTGGCTGTCACGTCCTGCTGCTTTACCCGCTGCCCAACTCGATGTAACGCCGAAGTGAGGTATGCTGTCTTGAAGTCGATGATAGTCTCTCTCCCGTGTGGGTACGTGTGCGTATGTGCGTGGGTGCTGATATATTATTGCTGCTACGTTGCGCGAGATTTGAGTTTTGGCTGGATCTTCATGTTTTCGCGGCTGCGCGAGGATCTGGTGGAGGGGGAGAGAGCGGAGAGCTGCTATTGATATACGGCCATGGATCTACAAGAGAAATGGCGGGCTCTTTGTCTCGGGCCTGTATGATGCTCACATACGGGGGTGCCAGGTGGCGATGACGGGGTGGCGCGCTTCCACGTGCGCCGATTTATAAGGAAGATTATAGGGGGAGCTGCTAGCAGGTTCGCGCGGTTTCGCAGCTTTTCATCAAACCGTGACGTACGAAAGCTCGCGAGACATGCGTCGGTTGGTTCGGAAAAGCGAAGGCCGAAGTGCTTGGATATTGTGCTGATTTGACCTTTGTCAAATTCGAACGAGAGTTATTGCAAAAAGTTTTCAACCCAGAAGGTGTAATGTTGTTGAGTTTAACTTAAGTTCGTTATTTTATCATCTTTCACATTGTAGCTATTGTCAAGGACTTTTAGATTTTTTATTGGCTACCTTTCTTATATATCTTATTCTAAAGAATATGTACTTAAACCCCTATATAAGCTTTACTTATTGTAATAATTGTCTATAACTAATTTTGTTTAATAATTTACTCACGATTGTTACTACCGTCAGCAACTTTCCCAACTTGGTGAAATTGTAGGCCATAAATAACTATCGCAGGCCATTAAAACGATCCGCTCTTTGGAAGTACGAAAAATGCAAATCTTATTCGTCTAACGATACTTCGTTTAACGAGCAACTCAAAGTATATTCTTCAGTTGCTTGCGCGGGCAGCCGCCGGGTTGACTATAGAGGTGGTAGAGAACACTTGATGATTAAGTATTGCTTAGAATGCTCCAGGGCGTGTAAGAAACCGGCGCGTAATGGTGAAAAAAAAGACGAAAAGGCTAGTTGAAAATGCAAATTCTTTCTCCGTACTCGACTTTTAAAAGTAACTCCTTTCAGTGTACACGTGCCCACGCCTGCTTGGTTTTCACTCTCCTTATAATTAAGGGGATAACGAGGTGCGACCGAAACGCATAGGCAACCGTTTATGACGCACTCGTAAGGTTACGTTAATTTATATGCACCACCACATAGTCGCATTTTATCCATATTTTTTTATGGGAGAATTATGTGAGAACAGTTTTGGAAGGACATGTTTTTAAAAGAGTCTTGCAAATGACTTGTGTCATTTTAGACAGTTTAAATGGGTCAAACAGTGAGCAAACAAAAATTTAATTGGTCAGAATGACCTTCCCGTTTTTTGCCCGAGGTCAACATTCTCATTAATGTTTCAAATCCGTTTTGCATCCCACAAAATTTCAACTTTTAATTGCAATTATTTTTTCTTAGTAATAGCTATTTTTATAAAAGATTTTCACTGTCAAGATTCAATCAATAAAAAAAATTAAGAATGGTGTGAACGAATCAACAAAATCATGTATCAAATTATATTTGGTCAATATCCCATAGATTTCGTCGACCGTTTCACTCCCATCCATAAATAAGTTAAGTCACAACACATACCCACGCTGATACAGATAAAGAGATAATCCCCCTCTTCTACAAATATTCGGTCTTTAATTTCATCTCAGTTATTTACCGACTAAACAGAAGACCGACAACATCATTTTCTGCTCTAGCTTTTTTCCTCGTTTTGCAAACAAAGCTCTTTCAGATATTACAGTTTTCTGGCCTATTAATACAGCCCTTTTATTGCAAATAAATTTTAAATAGCAAGTTTCTATCCCTCTCCCGATTCGCGTCGTATACAACGTAAAAACGCCGCGCGATTATCGGGGACAAAGGATCGTTGTCCTATTTTCTCTCTTTATTCTTCTGCTTTACACTCGCGCGTCGTTACGAGTACTCATTGTTAACAACAATATCACCGATGCTACCTTCGTTTTCAAATTGAGTTTTCCATGGTTACGTTGAAGTACAAAACTTTATATTCATTATAAAATGTTAGTGAGGCAGCGATGCGAGTTACGCGCAGGTAAAATTGTTTTCAAATGATAAGTTTTTACATTTAAGTTGAAAACTTCATGCGTTAGAAGCAAGCTATAATGTAGGCTAACAAAGGATAACAACGTAACAAAATCGTATTCTTTACGGTGATAATTACATTAAAGCGCGATGTGTTGCACTGGAAGAGTTATTTAAATAACATTGTGAATGGAATGCCAGTAACGAGCATTACGTATTCGGAAGTACTTTACGGATTTCTAAAATCTTTTTCATGGTAATAGAATAATAAAATATATTTCAAACCATGTTAAAAAAGACTCTTATTGCGCATGTGAAAATGGTGAATATTCATTTTCATAAATTTTCTACTTCCTTAAGAATATAAAAGTTTACTTAGGTCTTGACGTTGTATGTTATCATACTCCTCATTGGATAAATTTTTTTTTATTTAAGCGAAGTAGAAGTCAAATACATATTACAGCATTCTCAAGTGTAGTTAAATCTCGAAGTAGATACAAATCAAATATTGTGTGATACGACTTTTATTTGAAGTATATTCTATTGAAGATAATGTTACACAATAATTGATAATTACGCTGACAATAATATAACCGTTTTACAACTATTTTAAGAAAAGTTCAATGAAAATGATTGCTTAAGTATTTTCCATCATGACAATGTATCTTTGGAAAATTCTGTACCGTAAAACCACAAACTAAATAAAACTCTAACCCAATCCGAAAGCCATCTTCGACTCCTACCACCTTTCCTCTCCCCATCTTTCAAACCCAAACACAAAAGTGACTTTTTCTCTTCTTTTTTCCCCTGCAAACTTTACTTTCACGAATCTGCGCGTGAAATTTTTAATTCCCTTTCGCACTCCCCTCTTTCCCGCACCACCTGACGCGCGCTAACTTCGAGTTGTCAGTTGAGTAGCGCGCTGCCAGCGCGTCGAGGCTTCAAACTCCCCTAATTGAGTTTCGGGGAGCCGACGCCTCGACGAGAGTTTGCGCACGCGTGCATGCGCTGGGCTATGAAATTTTCCAGACAGAGAAGGAGGTGTCTCACAGTGGCAGCGGTCGCGGTGGCGGCACAGGTGTGCGCGTGCCCTGGCGCGCAATTAACGCCGATAACGGGGTTGGAGGAAGGCTTAAAGAGGCTTGTGGCTAGAAAAACGAGCGATAAAGGTCGCGTGGCAATGAAAGCAGAGGAGAGAAAGTGAGAGCGCGTGCCAGTGGCACCGTTTTCGTTGTAGCCTGTACCCTCTTTATTTGCAGGTGCTATAGTAAATACATGCTAATCGTTTAAAATTATATTGTATTTTTTCTTTTTCTTTCGCGTATACTATTTTTCTTAACTAGGTGTACAGAATTTTAGTATAATAATAGAATAGAACAGAGAATAGAAGCTGAGCTAGGGACGCAGTTCCCAATAGAGAATAAGGAAGGGGGTAAAAATTGGGTTAAAGCGGTTGGGGAACGAAGTTCTACTGCTATTTGAAAATTTAAAGATAATATTATAATATTGATAAAAAAAATATTTTCCATCAAACAAAATATAAAATTTATTTCAAACATGTATTTGAAGATGTATTACACTCTGAAAAACTACTTCTACTTCATAGAGGAAATTTTCTTATTATTGTGACAAGCAGAAAATCCGTTTCATAAAATAAATTTTCTATAAGTAAGAGGAATTCATTTGACTGTAAACTTTACAGAATTTCCTTTTAAGTTTATAGTCAAATAGATTCCTCTCACTTAAAGAAGATTCATTTTATATATGGTTTTCCTACTTGTCACAATAATAAAAAGATTTCCACTATCACGTAGAAGGAATATTTGAGAGTGTGATTACTTATAACAAAATTGAATAATGGTGGTTTACCATTAAATTTACCATTAGTTTAACTTGTTAAAGACAAGAATGTGACTGGAAAGACGTTATTCTTATATCGTCCACTTTGATCAATGAACACATATTCAATACTCCAAAATGCGAGTACTACTTAATAACCTAAATTCGTCCCATTATTATAACAATCATGAGAAAGTAATCAAAGAGCAGTAAAATAACAGACTAAACTTTCAATTCCGTCGATTTCTTTCATTAGCTGAGTAAACCTATGAAAAATTTTACTGCTCTTGTAGGCCTGCATAAAAAGATGACCTATATATTATATATACACATACGCAACTTTTTCAACGCGGTTATGATTCAATTGGCCAGACTGGCTGATGTCCAATGCCAGTGGCGGAACGGTGAAGGAAAAAAATGCGCTCGTTCGATTGTAGAATCGTGGAGTCTTGCCTCTTTTTTTAATCTTTTTATTCTCATTTAATTTTTAGCGAACCCTCGCTTTTAACACCCACACTTTGGCTCTTCTCATTTACGAGTGCGCGCGCCTGATGAAAAATTCAGATCAATCTAGATGGATGGGTATATGTTCGGTTCTCGATGCTCATTATCGATTCGATTTTGAGTAAGTAGGGGAATTGGTGCAGTTCTTGATGATCTTTATCGGGTTTGTGACGTAAATTGCTGTTTTTCATCACTTTGATGTTGTTTTATTCAAGTTTTATAATACGAAATCCCCGTTATCCCAAAAATTGTTTTTAAGAGTATTTTCTTAGTTATTTGTTACAATGGATGTTTGTAATAACTAATTATATCATTATAAACTTCATAGATATTTTCTAAGTACTTCCGTACACTTAATAAATTTGATTTCTATCGCTAACTCGTTTTAAAACATGTAAACAGTGATGAGGTTGAGAAGTTCGGAATCAGGAATCAGACAGATCAGTTGTTTTCCAATGGTACCAATTTCTGGGTAGAAGAATATGCTATATAAATTAATCTTAACACGTATTTTTCAGAGATTGTACTTTGAACATGACAACTTTGACAAATAAGAAAATCCAAGGTAATTCTAGGCAAAACCAAGCAAAGTCACTACAGTTTTTTTCACTGGTAAGAAACTAGATCTAGAAATAAATTCTGGATCCCGAATTTTCGAATACATATTTGATAAAGAGAACCTCTATTTGGATTGGGAATTAGCGTTAAGAAAAAAGCCTGAACTATATATATAGATTTAATATAACTAAATAATTGACAACGGAACCATTCTCAGAAAAGTCATGATTTTTATTGAAACTTGTCAGTAGTAAATGGTAATAATAATCGACTAACAATAGTGGAATTCAGTGTTGCATAATAATTATATTTATATTTTGTAGTTATAGAACAAAAGGCTTTCAAAAAGAGAATAAAAAATTAAAAAGATACCTGTGAACAATTTCTTTTATAAATAGACAAAATTTTTAAACCCCAAAGATAATCTATTATTAGTTTTACTTTATAATTCAATTTAAATTCGGTTTCCCAAAGTTAAAAGCACGTACATGTATAGGTATGATTTTTCAGAGATTTTAAAACTTTTCGGAATGTATAGGTTGGTTTATAAGAAACTTGTCTTTTTAGAAGTTTTACTTTTTATTCTTATTTGCCCTGGTCACCCACTCAGGATAAATAGCAATTTTCGTTAAAAACCGTATTGTTTCCTTTTATTTCTTATTTCAACAAATTATATTTATCGAATTGTAGAATAACTTAGCGTTTTCAATAAGATTAATTCGATGACAATGCGAACGTCGAACTCTTTAAAATTACACGAGTCATCCAATTTAAAATACAGTAAGTCAAAAGTTTAGACATTACGACAATCTTTAGACAAGAGAATACAAACTATAGAAAACAATCTTTCCGGTGCTCTGTCTATGAAATTGCTTCGCAACCCAATATAAAACCGTTGTAAGACCGACACTCTATAGGCGCTCCATAAAAATCGATCGACGAAGCCTCTGCTCTGTCGTGACCCTGCGGTAAGCGCGAACAATGCAAAACTACCGGCTCTGCTCCACTCGCTCGCGTCTTAATTACTCGGGTCTCACAGTCTCTCCTCGTCTTCCAGTTTTCCCGGCAATTTGCATTAGGGAGCGCGGAAAGACTTAAAAGTTAACGCTCCTTGCTGAAAAGCTACAGTGCTGGAAATGAATTTCTTCGCGGAAGCTGGCGCGCCCCTTTGGCCATTGGAAAATCGCGAGATAAGACTTCAAGAAAACGATTACTCAGGCTGTATAAGTATAAAAGACGGGGCGCACACCTGTCACTGGGTAGAAGAGAGTGAGAGACAGAGAGAGAGAGAGAGAGAGAGAGAGAGAGAGAGAATTTCCGGAAGCACAAGAGCGCGTGGGTCGTTATAACTGTACTACCTCGGCACGAATAGCTGCCATGGACGTCGTTTTCCTTTGCGCGACCGTGTCGTACCCTTTTTTTACGTCTGCGGCGTACTGGAGACGAGCGTTTCTCTCCCTTTCTTAACGGTTCTGATTCACGCGTTTTTTCTCGCTGCAACATTTTCTTTTTTTCCATTAATTCGGTTCTCGGGGCTTTACGTGAGCGGAGCTTTCAGGAGCTGGAAGAAATATTAAAACAGGAACGTTTTAGAGCGTTATATACCATCGTCTTATTCGATATTTTGCGACAGGGAAATAAAGACGTCCGCTCTTAACGAATTATTTCTAAACTGAAATATTACATGGAACTGCGTAGTTTGCAATAATTTCGATTTCTTTAGCAGCTTTATATGTATAATAAAGTTAAAAACAAAAGAAATGTTTTTTTGTAGTATCACTAGTGAATTCTTGCAAATACTTAATCATAAACAGTGGATTAGATAAAAGAACGATAAGGTGTACTCTAGCCGAGATTCGTACTTGAGGTCTTCTGGAGACGGATTTTATCTTACCTGATCGAGCTACTTATAGTATATGTGGAATTCTTCCGAAACTTTGCCCTAAACTAGTTCCAAAAACGACCAAAAATAAATTTGGAGGCACACCTCTGAAGTAATTTTTTTCGTGTTCTATGGGTCATAGAAGAGACGATAAGAACTTGAGGCCAAAGAAAACGGCCTTGTGATATACTTTTATCGTCAAATCAATTTTTCTTATGGGAATTTAACATGGAAAAATTGACGAAAAGTAGTCATCAATCATCAACCAATATTAATATTCCAAATATGTCAACGAATTTGTATATTTTACTAGTTGAAGCTAAAGATGGTTAATATCGGACAATTCAGTGCAAAGTTACATGCATTTTAAAATCATCAAAATTTCGTGAATTCAGAAAAAACGCTCATTTTCGTCATTTTTAACGATTTTCAAATGCGTGTAACTTTGCACTGAATTATCCGATTTTAACCATCTTTAGCTTAAATCAAAGCTCTATCCTTGTACTTTAACTAGTAAAATATACAAATTCGTTGACATATTTAGAATATTAATATTGGTTGATGATTGATGACTACTTTTCGTCAATTTTTCTCATGTTAAATTCCCATAAGAAAAATTGATTTGACGATAAAATTGTATTACAAGGCCGTTTTTTCTATGACCCATAGAACAAGAAAAAAATTACTTTAGAGGTGTGTCTCCAAATTTAATTTTAGTCGTTTTTGGGACCAGTTTAGGGCAAAGTTTCCGAAGAATTCCGAAGAGTCCATCGAGCCGTAATCACGTGACAATAGTCTAATTATATAGAGAATTTACTTAACAAGATAACAATATTTAGTAAAAGTTCTCATTACGAGAAGTATGTTCAGTAATCTAATACCCCTACAATTATGGTCAAATGGGTATAATTTTCGAAGAAATAATATTTAAGAACTAATAAACACCTTTAACAATGCGATATTTTATAAAAATACCTTCGAAATGCAAATCATTCCATTGATTTGATGGTCGTTTTAAATTTTTTAGAGTATCTCCATCAAATATGTCAATACTAACAAATAAGAATAAATCTAAAGATAAATTTATCTTGGTATAGAGATTAATTTCTAACAGTTTTTGTTAGCGGTTACGAAAGCAGAATACCACTAAACTTACACATACTTCTCGAAAATCCCGAAGTAATCTAATAAGACTACTTGGAATACCGAATATAAATGTAATCCACTTTCTTTCCGTACCCGTTTTAGATGTTTTAAATTCAATTAGACATTCAAATAGGATAGTGGAGCCAATTAGAGTTCAACTCACACTAATTAATCTGCAGTAACATTATTATCCTAGCAACAAACAACCAAATAAAAAGTACGATTTTCAGTTTGCCACGATGAATCGAATAAGTAATCTTTTTTTAATCCCAGAAACGTTGAAAAAGTGTATTAAATCATCGTAAAACGTTCACCGGCGTTAAATAAATATAACTTCATCGCCATCAATAACCCGAATATGCAATACCCCATTCGAATAAAAACGAGTAATAAAAGCACGCCTCTTTCCGATAAAACGATTATTTTCCCATATGAACTTCTTCTTCCCGTTCACGAAAATATATACTATGAAGCTCAGCTGCTTCTCCCTTTCCAAAAATCTCCCTCCATCACTCGAGATAACCCCGTGATTCTCTATCTCTTATTTCTTTACTGCCTCTCGCACAGTACACACGAAACGTCACACGAGACGTTCACAGACGCGCGAGCTCATAAATTTGGAAAATACTCGCAGACCTCCACCGACGTCGCTCATCAGCAGCAGCGCCGCGACGCGTAAACCCATTTCGAAGCGTTACACCGTCGTAAAACCGCTAAAACGCGGCAAAGGCCGCGCATGCGTTACAGGGAGCGTAAAGCGAATGGGCACGAGTATGTGCCCCGTGTAGGCTTGCAGGCAGAGAAACGGATGATTTCAGAGTGAGAGAGAGAGAGAGAGAGAAGAGGCGAGGATACATAGAACGAATTTCAAGCGCGCCACGATGCGAGGGCTCGCGGTAATTTCGTTTGAGGGAAAAACACGCAGCGGGTTTGTAGAGCACTGGGCGTGGCAAGCACCGTTGCTTTTATTCTCGAAGAAGAAGCTTTAGAAATGAGAGAATCGTTTGTCACTCACATTGGTACTTTTACCGGTAAATATTGAAGTAGTAAAGTTAGTTACAAAATAAAAGTACCAGAGAGAGGGGGAAAAGTTGATAAAAGAAAGATAATATCTAGGTTCAAACTGTATATTATTGAAACCAAAGACTTGATCATTATATTAATTATTGTTATTATTATTGTCTTTTCTAATAGCTGTTCTTTTGTTTAACTTTTGTTACGTAAGTATTTTTTTTAATTCTTAAAAGACAGCGTTGTATTTTTCTAGGTACTTATTTAGTTAGAGAAGATACTACCGCCTCTTAAATGAAGTACTGCTATTACATTCACCGTGACGTCATAACTTCACTGAAGTGTCTCTATCTTCGCCACTTTACACGCTACATGCGATACGCAAAGCTATACGCATAAACAACTAAAAACTTTGTTCATTAATTTATAAATAGTTTATTTCTTATTTAATCTCGATGTACTTGAGTAAGTAGTAAATAATTTTTATCATTCGATCAAAGTGTACGTAATAAAACAATTATTCAGAAAACAGTGCATGTGTTTCTCTCGTTACAATTCAACGAAAACGAATATACCGCGGAAATCTATACTAAACTATGAATGATGTAGCCATCAAACGAAAGTGATAAGGTTTGATTTGTAGGATGATTCAATGTCGGATTGTAATTGTTTATGTTTCAGGAAAATTGGAAACTTTATGTAAATTCTGCAAGTGAAATATCGTTGAGTAGTTATACACCGGACTTTATCTTGGATACGTTTATACGAAGAATAAAAAAAAAATTTTCTTTATCTTAACAAGTGTATTTCACTTTCTCAGAATTAACGAATTATACCTAGTTTTCGTATAAATTATATTTCACGTTATTACTTGGCATTTCCTTATTATTTTTCCCTCCTAAAGCACCGAAACTTCGAGGTAAAAACATGACATGTAGAGAACGACAACAACAGATTGTAAAATCAATGACTACTTTACCACGCGCTCCTTCATAAAATAATTTATACAATCAATACTTATTGCCGTAAAGGGCGGACACGAGCGGGTGAACCGCTGACTCGATAAGATTTACAATACATTTTAATAACGTTAAACGGCCATTCATTATCGAAATCACTCCCCCTTGGGCTGTAATTAATATTTCACGCAGATATTTCAGCAAGTCGCTAACACTGACTAGCACACACGCAGCTGTCGCACGAAAAGTGAAAAGAACAACATTCGGCCGGACACGCCTCCTTCCGTGCCTATTCCAATAAACCCTCTGTACTCTCCCGAGAGAGAGAGAGAGAGAGAGGGAGAGCGACAAAAGCACAAGACGGTAACATAATAATTGTGCTCGCGTATCGTCTCACACGTGCCCGTGACAGTCATCTTACTTGCTTCTTCTCGAAGAGATTGAAGCGCGCCTTGCTCGGCTGTTTCCTAGCCTGGCGCGTCTCACCAGCACTGCTCCTCTCGCACATCATCCTCGGCCGCAGGAGTAGTGTGTCATGTGCGCTGACCGCCAGACACTACTGCCTTTAACCTCCGATTCCTTACAGCCGCGCGTACGCCGCTAAGCAGCGCCTACGTCGTACACGTAAGCCTATACGGGCGTGCGCGCGCGTGCGAGCGCGCAAGAAACGAAGTCAGTAGGCTATACCGAGCATGTGTGTATGTTAAAGTGTATGTGCATCGGGTTGCAATGCACCGGCAGCGGGCTGGCCTCGGCTCGCACACCCCTGTCTCTCCTGGGTTAACGGCCTCCAGTCACGCGCGATAAGCTCCCCTCCCGGCCCGCGCGTGCATCGCGCTCGCGTTGCTCCCACTACCACGGCCCACCTACTATATACCAGTTGCGATGGATGAATGTGTTTATACGGTGACGTGGTTTTAAGAGGTGTTTATGCGTCCGGAGGATGCGCGCAAGCGTGCTCGCGTATAGGACGTTGTTAGCTATCTGCGCGTATATGTGTGTATGCGCGCGCGAAAGCTTGGCTTGGAGTTAGTGAGCGGGAGATGCAATGAGGCATTGATGTGCGATGTATTCATTGTGAGGAGACGATTGCCCAAGGCCTAAAGATTTGCGATAAAGATTATACAGCGTTTCTGTCGCTTATTTTATAATTTTATCTCTTCAGGTGCACCTATAGGTGTAAGTTTGTGAAAATCTATACGTATTGATTTTTATTTACAAGTCGTGCTGATACAGTGAAATCAATACTGAACAAAATACATAAGACTTGCTATAGTATCCGCTGGAAAATTCAGTAAAGCTATATACATATATACGAAATAGAAGAATTATTATTTTCGATCAACTATCATCGTTATTTATTAACATCAAGGTGAGGCGAGCATCGCGTAAGGCGTTATTGAAATTTCGACTCGTTAGTATGTTGTAACGTTTAACGCACGACCTACTGTAACTGCAGAAGCGCAGGGTATGGTTACATAAATTATGCGTTAAACTATCGACCAACATAATTTTTACCTGCCTTTGTAACTACAGTTTAGATTGAAGGTTTTAAATTATCTATCATCTTACCTACTTTAAGTTTTATCTAATGAAGATACTTGAAATCGTTTCGCACTGTTTTACACGCACTTTGTGTGAATGATTCCGACATATAAATGTGACCTTTGTTTCAATATTTTTTCGATTTTTAGATAAAAGATTTAAAATTCTAAAACACCTGTTATTTTTTTTTATTTAAAAATCAAACTTATTAGTTGGGTTATCGATTTTTTAGTAAAAATGAACTGCTTCTAATTTAAATATGAAGAGCTTTTATTGTTATCCGAATTAAACCACGAACTATTTACAAAGTTGCTGGAACTCAAGTTACAATTCAATACATTACACCACTTTGAAACTAACTTCCGTTACAGCGAGCCGAATTCAATTTTCGGTTGAACCACCAATCATCGGAATTAACGCTATCTGAGGCCTTGCGCACGAGCAGGCACAAAACTTTCCAGAAATCAATGCCGCATCTGAACAAAAAGACGATTGTTTATATCCTTCGAAGCAAGAAACACGAGCGTCTTCCAAAAGGAAAAAAAAACACAAAACGAAACTTTCTGATCCCCACCTACGCAGAATAGAAGAAAAAAGCGGGACCCATCAAAGTTGTTACATCCTCCTTGAAAAATCTCTTTTTCTTCCGGTTTGTTTAATCAAAGACGCGTTCCCTCCAAGGGGAAACTTTAACGTTAATCACTTTTTATTAGCAAGTTTCAGCCCTCAAAAGAGAAAAAGCCGGGAAAAACAAAAGACACGTGCGGCGAGCGACGTCGTTTTTCACCGTACGTATATAACGCTATCGCTGGGTGTGTTTCTTTTGAGTCTTTGCTGCGTGGAGTCGCGAGCGAGTGGCGCGTAGTACAAAGAAAACAAGCTGAGTGGAGGAGATAGCGAAGAGCGACTATAGAATAAGTGAGTGTAAGAGATTTCGTTTGGTCATCGCGGAAAATACACACTATACGTAGTCGGAGGATACAACGTGACATACAAGTTTTTGTTTTAACAAAATTGCGATAGCGAATACATGCTAAACTCAGGGGAAAAGATTTTTCTTATAAACATTCCTTGTACCTTCTAAGGAAAGACGTTTTTCATATCATCATCAACATTGACTTTTCTAGAGTATAGTCGAATACAAAAATAAAAGTACATATAGATATGATTTGCGATTTTTATTTTATAGAGATAATTTTGATAAATTATTACGAAGAATATCTAAATTTTATAAAGCTAATTGAAAATTAAGAGTTATTTTATTTTATAAAATAAAATATAGCTTACGATTGTTTTCTGAAAGTTAAACGTGATTTATAGGGTCTTTCATATCCAGCGACGCTGAATAAATTGTGTTAAAATGACGCTTTTTGTGATTCTTCTCGCTCGCGTTTTTTTCCGTGCTGAACACGACCATGGAACACATATACTCACTCGCCTGCCTCTTTTATTTTTATCCATTGCTGTATGCGAGCTCGCGCGCGCGTATATCCTGTGAGGGACATCACGTTCTCACTGGATTCGTGGAAATAAAAGTTTCGTCTATGGGTGGACGGATGAGTGACTGAGGAGATATCCGTGTTTCCCAGACCAAAGCGCGCGCTTATGGTTTTTCGCAAAAATGAATATTTACGCGTTGCTAATTTTTTGCTCTACTTCAGTACCGAGAAATACTGACGAGGGGGGTATAAGGTAACAAGTATAAAAGTTAAATGAGGTTGATCAGATAGAATTTATTCAGAAAGTCTATAGATAGATAGTTTGTCCTGGAAGAGCTGTGGTACTTTATTACTAAGAAAATAAGCACGTGTGTTTGTCGAGTGTTTGAGTTTTTACGAAATTATTATATGGATTTAGAAAATATTAAAATAATTGTTCATTTTTTCATGTGTTACGTACATTATTTTAAAGAAATGCTACATTTATATTAACTGTCAATCAAACAATAATAATTATATACATTCTGTTCTCCATAATTTACATCTGTGTTTTAACTTTGGTCTTACTTTAACGAATTGTCAGTAATATTCACCAAGTCTACAGGGGTGAGGTTACTTAAAATGACGGTTGCTAAAAATAATATAATATTTACCTATCGTAATCATTATATTTGCTTTTTCACTTTTGTCAACAATTCTAAATATTTAAATATTTTTTCATTACAAAATTTTAATAACATTGTCAATAAGCTTATCTTAGAAATATATGGTACTTTCTTGGATAAATGATTCTCATTTTGCATTTCAATTATTAACGGATGGAACGACCTCCTATTCTCTTCGTGCGCTGGCATTCAAAACATTGCGTAAATTCCTCACTTTCCCCGAGGTTCGTCATAAGCGTGCGAAAACTGCTATTCTTCACTTACATCCCAACACTCTAAACCCACCACCCAACCGAAATCACCGTAAAACTCTTACGGCATCCTTTCCTTAGGCCCATAGAAAAATGCAGCTCGCGCGGAAATGAAGATCGTCTCGATGAAAGTTAGCTGCAGGGGCTAACTCCTCTCGCGGGAGTTGTACAAGTTACTGCCTCTCTCTCTCTCGCTTCGTCCCCCTCTTCCTCTTTTCCCAAGTTCCAACGATTGATTTCTTCGCGCACATAGTGAGAGAAGCAGAGCGAAGGAAACTCTTGTTTCGCGCTGCCGGAATCCCGTTAGCTCCTGCTCGACGTCTCGGCGCCAGCGTGCCACTCGCGCGAACGCCCGCAGCAGCGGGACGACCGGGACGGGGTGAAAAAGGGGAGGTGCTCGAATCTCGGCCGATTTCGGCGTACGCGGTGTCGTGGTGAAGAGAAATGAAGAAAAATTGCGAGGGATGCTGGCCGATCGTGAGAAGGGTCAAGTATTTCGCGCAAGGGAACTTAATGGCGGTTGGTTAGTTTGATTTCGTTGACTCTAATATCGTTTTATCTTCGTCTCACTTGATACATTTTTACAGCTTTTTTATTTTTCCTCGAACAATACATGTATGCAAAACTATTCGGTCATAATGGATGTTAAATACTTCTTTAGTTCACTTAGTAAGCGTATTTAAAGTCAGCTTAGAATTATTTTAGAATTATATTTAAAGTACATTGTACAGCACATCATATAATTTAAGAGAACTTGAGAGCTTTTCTATCGATAGCTAAAATACTCAGAATATTTTTTATTTAAAATATCTAGGTCAAAGCTTAGCGAAACCGGAAAATCGCTTAAATGATGTTTCATTCCAGAACATTACTTTCCATATAAGTATTGAATTTAAAATTTTTTTTAAGTTACTATTGGTTTAATTCATTTTGTTATTTTACTTCGCTGTAGTATAATGATTAGAAATCATGAATCGGTTGGACTGCTATATAGATAATAAATTACGGTTTTGACCAGTCTAATTCATTTCTGAATGCATAATAATTGATTTTACTAATTTTTAATATTAATCTTGTATTTGTTTAAGTTAACGGTATTAGAGTTATTTCTTCCTTACACTGAGAAAAATGATGTATTAAAAATTACTATAATACATAGTAACGTCGAGACATACTTACAATATCAAAAAAA
>JAWWEQ010000027.1:14591471-14632026 GCA_035583055.1 Torymus tubicola | reverse complement strand
AATAAATTACGATGCTTTTTAACATGTTAAAGTTACATATACATTTTAAGGGTTCATACCACTTTATCACTTTAAAATAATCGATATTTTTTTTAATGGTTTTCGAAAGGAAAACATAAAAAATGCTGTGTAAAAATTTCAAAACGATCTGATCACTACAAGTGTGTGTTTTGTCGATTTTAGTTTAGCGCACTCTACGGCGTGTGGGTCGCGGCTTCAAACTTTAAACGCGTTTTTCTCAAAACCACTTCTTTCCGGTTGGCGTGCGATTTCTCAAAAAGTATTCAACCAATAATTACCAAATTTTGACCACGTCTTCGTCACATGTATGGCTATCGCCGGAACTAGGATTACGTTAAGATTTCAATTTTGACTATATTTATCAACAGAAATAAGAAGCAAACAAAACACGATTTTTTTAAACGATTTTTTTTAATAGCCGGCATTTTGTTATTTTTGCATGAAACTTAATTATCCTAGTTTCGGTGATAACCACAGACCTACTCAATGTAAATTTTTTTGAATTTTGTATTTCCGATGATTTTTCGTTTAAAAATCACGCACGCCATCAACATCCGTTTTTTAGAGACGCTCAACGGTTGTTACACTGGTAACTTAATAAACAATGTAAAATTTAAAGAAATCTGCCATTTTCACCATCGTTTTTAGAGGGTGTGTTTTACAAAATATCAAAAGGCGAGTTACTTTAAAAAAAGTCCATTTAAGACCTTCGTTTACTGGCTTAGCCATAAAGGACCACGAAACATTGACTTTGATATAACATAATAGTATGGTACTGTCCCAAATGTCTACCTGACGCTCAGGTTAATACAGGGTGAACATTACGAGCGTGTATTCACGGCTTTTAGGACGCATATTATATCTCAAGGTTGCGTTTGTATATTGACTGATCGATCAATATATATTGTACATATTATACTTATACTTGTATGAGTGTCTCCATAATAATCCATAAGTATTGTAAAGACTTTTGCAGTTGCGATAAAACTTAAAACTGCAGTATCAAGTATATCTATCACATGTTAAACTTAATTTTATCATACTCCTATTTTACAATTTTTTCTTTTTGTAATTAAATCATGCAAAAAATATTCACAAACAAGTAGGAAATTAATTACTTAATCTACGAAATCTAAAAAAGGCGCATGTCTTTCTCAAGAAGCAAAATCTGATTATGCCCGCAAGGAAGAAGACATATCAAGATGCGCATACGACGGATGAATCAACACAATGTATTCTAAGAGACACGCGAACAGTCCGGAGAAAGATCAAGCAGATCTTATATCTGCCGGAGTACACTCACTTCATTTTCGTACAATTGCTACAGCACGCTAACGATTAAATAATTGCGAGTACGTTGCACACCTATTTTCTGCATAACACGATATTAGCTATACTAACGTGAATTAAAATTAAGTATATTATGCAAAAAATAAAAAATGAAAATATTACATCAAAACTATTTTTACACACATAAAAACTTGATTTAAAAACTGTTACCAACAATAAATGAAACATATGAAAGCTATAACTACATTACTTTAGTAACTGAAGGAATTTTTAAAATGACAACTTCAAAGATTAAAGAGCTTTTGGTATTGAGTATATATAAATTCTGCAGAATGAAATCGTCTGAAAACTTTGTAATATAATCAGTTATTGGAAATGTGAAAGACTGTAGAATTGAAATGCTTATGTTTGATTAAACTCGGGGCGTAGCTGTTCAATTTTATAAATAAAAATTTGATACTAATAAAAAAAATTATATAATCACATGTTTTAGTATTTAAAACTCTAAATATTACTGGTTATAACTATTTCCAATATTCTTTTTATTTTTTTTTTTATTATAGAAATAATGAAATCAACACGTATTTATTTAATTATTATTAATTGAATTGGAATCATCTCTTAATTAAAATATGATTTATTACACCTTTTATAAACAATTAGTAACTTAATGGAAAAGCTACTCCTTCAATAACCAAAATGTGTCATTATCAAATAAACGCTACCATAGAATCTATATTAATACGCTGTTCCCAATTATTAAGACGTCAACTATATTCCTTCTCCCTTTCTCTATTACTATACGTCTCTGGTCTGGTACCCTCGGTCGAATTACCTCACGAAACTTCCACGATTAAACCCTACGCCGACAATTATCGTTTTCGCACAGTAGCCACGGGTAACCCGTGACGCACTACGCGACGCGACACCAATTATGCGACCTGCGACCACCCCAGTGGTCGTCATCAGTTGATAAGTGCGAAGCCCTTCTGGATTTAGAAAGTTTGGGGAGGGATTGAGAGAGAGAGAGAGTGGGGGGAGGACGATAGTCAGTCAGGATTTCATTAGTCTGCAACACAGAAAAGGCTATTTCATAAGGTTGTGGTGGTCTGCTGACTTGTTGAAGCTTGCACAAATGGAAAGTTAGGCGAAAATGTACAGTTTATACTTGTAGGTATTAAACAGCATTTATGTAATAAAAGAACAATATTATTTGACAACATTTCTGTACATTATTTTTATCTTAACAATTATTTTCGATAATTTTAGTAAGATAATATTAAAAAATAGCAGTAAATATCATACATCTAGCATGTCACTAAAGTAGATCTAAAGATTTGAAATTGAATTTAAAATTTCTATTGTAGTATGTACAACTATATATAACATAAAATAAACATGAAATTAGAATAAATTGTAGAAAATATATATAATTCACTTTAGTCGCGCATATTTTTATATAATATATAATCTAACTTAATTGTAAAAACTACATTTTATCCAGACATTTCAATTTGATCGCGTAACGCTAATTAAATATTTAAAACCATAATAATGTTATTACGATTAGAATTTGGAATTTTGGGGTAGTAGTTATGAATAAGTCAAAGTTCATTTTTGAAATAATAAAAAAGCTGGTTTGTTAGCCTTACAGTAATAACATTTTTTAGTATGTGATGTAAAGGAATGTCCACCGAAACACGTAACACCAAGACTTTTACACACATCAACAAAAGTGCGCAACGGGCGTATCGCGATGATTCGCGGACACTTATGAAAGAAAGTTAAACCATGCAGCTTGTTCCGTTGTTTTGCGAAACTGGCTATATGTGCAGCTCGCGAAAATGTATATAAATTTACATTTCATTTAATTGCAGCTTTGTAAATTTTTCGCACTTTCACACAATGATTTTAACGGCTACTTTAATTTCTTTTTACATGATTCGCATAAACATAAAAGGATAATAAATATAGAATGTAATTTATTATTGTAACTTTTTCTGATTTAAAATAATCAAATATGATTTTTATATGACATAAAATATCATTTTTATTAAATATACGACAAATTTATTTTTGTAAAACAAATGGAAGGCAACGAAATTGAATAAAAATAAGGTCATATCTCACGTATAAGTATCATGTCTATATTTTTTTTTCAATTTAAAGCGAATGATGATTATGCTCTAGAAGTGCCGTAACTCAATAGGATTTTACACTTCACATTATTATGACTTTTCATTATTATTGTCATTTCTCATTCCTACGATTTTCCCATTTAACAGCTTAACCATAAAACAGCCGCAACCACTGAAAATCTAATCTTGAATTATTACGCGTTATTGTATCGTCCATTACATAAACGCACAAACATTCGCCGCGCGTGCGTCTATATTTTTAAATTGTATATGTGCGCACGCGCACATATATATGAATTTACGCTTCTACGCATATACTGACGTATATTATATACATATCCTCGTATATATACGCGAGCATGCGGTTCTTGCACGCGTCCCGCAAACGCCTATGTGTTTTTATGCACGGATGCACAAGCCGCGCGCGCGTCATGCGCGTTACGTTCGATCGCTCACACGTCGCACCGCTCGGAGCCCGTCTATTAAGGAAGATATGCGGAGATTGCACCGCGCCACGGTGTCTATATATATGTGCGAAGAGAGCCGCGCGACCGCAGCAGAAATCGTTTCGACGATTTGTCAAGCGCAGGTAACGTTATATGGACGCGCGCGCGCATATATGCCCGCTGTAAGAATTGGAAGAAAAAGCGACCTTTCGCGCCGGGCTGCAGACGCCGCCACCGCTTGGTTTTCATTATGAAATAAGCCGCTTTTGCGAGACACTCTTCCGTTGCGTGACAAATGACGAGTATTACGGAAATGATATGCTATTGGATTATTAGACTTTATATTTATAATGGCCGGTCTTTGTTCCGTATACTTTATTCACTTTTTTGCGTTTGTATTTATTTTTATTTTAATTCTTTATGATGTTTAAGTAAATATATAATTATTTGAATATTTTTATATCAATCATTCTAATCAATTTGAAAGCTCTTTAAAATCAAGGCTTTGATTGACAGAATAAGCTTTATTTAAAAACGATTTTGACAAACACGCATATAATTTATTTCATTCGGCTTCGCCTAACATCAATAACGTGAATACTCGCGAAATGAAATACCTGCGATAAGTACCTTCTATTGCATGCCCGATTCAAAAACCGAAACTTACTTCTGCAAATCCTCTCATTATGCAATCCTCACATCAAACACACGGCCAATCAATCTAACCCATCCGATTCTCCAATTCCCTATACTCTCAGCCAAAAAGAAAGTTCCGCTCGAGCAATTAAGTAAGCACTGCGAGGCGCGAGACTCGAAAAAAGAAAACAAAGCTCCGCAGCGCTCGCCGTTAGCGTCCAAAATTATTGCGAAACTATACCGATCCTTCCGCATAGATATATAGGTGTAAGAAAAAAAGAAAGAAGAGTCGCGGCGACGCATGCGCGCATCTTATATATATACGCACGTGCGTATACATGCTCGAAAAATTAAAATACGAAAAGGAAACACGCGCGCGCGCGCGCGAGAGTCGTTTCCGCAACGAGAATTCCCAAACGGCGTTGCGCCACGTCCACGTGTCGCGCAACGACGGCTGCGTCGGCGGTATATAGCGGCAGAAGTAATGAGATCCACCACGCCTCGCGCGCGCAGCGCCAAGCCAACCGAAACTAGGCCGAAACGATACTTGACGTGTGGAGGCGAGGAGGAGGCTAGCTACTCTCCGCGGTTTCACTTTCGACACCACAGCGCTCATCTCTCGCTGTTCTTTCTCTTGCTTGCCTCTCAATGGAGCCTTTTTTCCCCTGATCAACTACCTATAGTTACGTCTATATGAGCGAAAATATTTTTGCAAGCCGTTTTTATTTGGCAATGGAATTCATACCTTTGAAACCTTATGTAATCATTGGGTACATATACTTATTCTTTATAGATATTAATTTAGTTAAAGTTTACCTAAAAGTTAAACTTTGATATTTCCATAATTAAGATGCATATATTAACAATTACAGCGTCCGTTTTAATCATAAAGAAATCCTTTTCTCAGTGTATTTTTTATGGGTCGCCGCGTTAATGACAAAATGCATAAAAGGAACGATGGAATGCGTAAAAAGTTCATAAATATAAAACGTTTTCATAGAAGACAAAAGTTAATTAACAATATCAGATAATTTCAACTGCAAGTATCATGTAATTATAACTTGTAATTATATCTTTATCGAAATTAAGATTTCTGTCAACAATAGAAAAGGTGTCATAATATATAGGAATGTATGAATTCGCTTAAATTGACAACCTGCTAATTAATGCATATTATCTTGGGATCCTACAAAATCAATATTTAATTAAAATTCAAATTAACGTTAATGCAATCATTTCGTTCGCATGTGAATCAGAATTTAATTAAAATAAATTAAGAATGAAAATCTTGCAAAGTAAGCTTGATCCACCCTCATTGTTACCAAAGTCAATATATAAATATCTTAATTATATGAGAAGTATGCATTAGTTAGATAATATCACCCCAAAACTGGCACGTCAAAATTCAATGATTTTCGCATAATACCTTATTGCGTTGAACTGATATTACCGTATACCTGCGATAGCTGTTCCATTTTATCTTCCGGAACGAGATTTGTCCGTAAATATTGATCTGCATTTGGCCTAACATTTTACTTTTGGATTAATCGAATTTGGCTTTTTATATTCAATATTTGTGTCAGAATGAAGAAATTTCGAAAATTTGTTATCAACGATAGACATACATTTGAAGTAGTAAAAAAAGAATTCTTGTTCAAGCTCGTAAAACTCGAACCCTTGCGGAATGTTAAGATAATTGAGCCCCAAGGTGCTTCGTTAAGACCTGGTAGATACCCATAGAGTCCAGTCAACGTTATGCATGTATCTAGTACTTAGCCCAGGAGCAACGGTAGCAGCAGTGGCAGCAGTAGACGTTTGGTAGTGGGAGGCTAGACAGAGAAAGGAGAAAGAGCGCGGAACCCTCGCCGTAAAGGGTTTAGCGCGGCAAAAAAGAGGGAAGAGGTGCGCGCGCGATTCGTAAGTCAGAGAGAGAGAAAGAGAGTTGGAGCCGCAGAGCGGTGGGACCTCCCTTTTACCAGGTGCGCGCGAGCGTGTGTTGGTGCGCGGCAGCTAATGCCGGGTGGGAGATGGATATAAGCCCATCGCCCGGAGATGATGCTATCAGTGTCTTCGCGCGCTACTCTCACGTAAGGAAAGAGCGCGTTTTGCTGTTGTGCTGTTCCTCAGAGCGAGTTCACCAAGCAGAGTTTGCTGGAGCGGCTATATATAGTTTTTTTTTCACTTCGTTCGCTGGATTATTTTTCTTTCCTGCGAGTTGTGATAGCGGTGTCTTTTTGCGCGGAGCAACGATGCTGCAGGTACATATAGTGTGTTGTTTGATTGAAAATGTGCGTGTGATTATTGTTTACGCGGGTGACAATTCCCTGAGGGACTTTTCTTAGGGATCTTGAAAATTTGGGGAAATTTTATTTTTTATTGCACAATTATTCAACAAGCTTGCACAAAATTTAAGATCATATAGGGTCAATTAATCGCTAAAATAATTTATTTGAAAATTGCTGTAAATAATATTTAAGGTAAACGAAACGATTATTTCATGTTTTTGTCGAAATTAACTTTTTTGTAAACTAAAAAAAAAACTAAAAAACGTAAGTAAGCATTTTTTTTCAATTTTGTAAAATGAAAATTGCTATATCTGAATTTATTACCAATGTCTCTTCATTATGCTACCTTTTACGCGCTTTACGCCTTGAAATAACATAATTTAAACTTTATGCACTCTTTAGAATAACAGTAACATTTTACGACTGTAACTTAAAGCATTTAAAAATATTACTGAGAAAAAGTAATAGTGACTTAGCATTGTTAACATTTACGGTTTTCTGATTTTTCAGAATTTTTATAAGTCTTAAAATTATTAAACGATTGTTATTTTTAATGTAATAATGATTTTAAATAACTTTAATTCTAATTTTTATGAAAATCTAAAAATTTCTTATTAGTAAACTATAAAATACTATTTACTATAACGTTATTCAGAAATAATAATATATTCAATCATTCGTATAGAAACTTACTAACACGAAAAAACATGTGATTACCATAAAGCTATTTTGCGAAGCTACTAGCTTTCCCTACTGACATCGAGCATTCTTTACGTCGTTTTCGCCCGCTAAAATATAAATTAAAACCTGCACAATAATCTTAATTAATGTCATACGAAGCGAGGTATACAATCGGCACGACGGAAGCCCGACCCGCGATGCATCGCGTTCTCCGCAGTTCCGTGCGATCAATCAATTTTATCGACTTGTTCAATAGCTACATACAAGGGAAAAAAGGAGAGAACAACAAAGCGTCGCCGACACCAGACAGGGAGAGTGAGAGAAAAGTTATTAGGTGCTTCGTCGCGGCCCGCGGCTGTTTACCGCGCTTAACGATCATCCACTGCCTTATTAAGGGGCAGGAAAAACGTTATGTGTTCATCGCTCCCGCGTCGTCGTTTTTTTATCGCGCGCGCACGCGTATCTGGATATTCGCTGCGCGTTTTACATCGCTTTGTATTATATGCCATGCAAAAATGACAAAGCCCTGGGGTTAGCTTTATTCTCATTAGGAGGTTAATGGATTAAAAGATTGTGAAGGACACTGCTATGTGTATTTACGCGTGCAGGCTACTGGGTAACTGTTTCAAATTAAAAAGGAATAAACTGTTGTTGTTATAAAAAAGTATTTATCTTATATAAACACGTTTTATATTTTGTTAATGTTTGTTGAACGGTAAATAGGACTATATTTAAATTCGTTGAGAATCAAACAATGGGACATTCTTAAGGGTTTTATTTTCTTGTTTAAAGATTAAATTCAATTTTTTAATAACTTTATTTTTTATTTCATCAGTTTTACGCAATTATCATTATGTCATTTTACCGTTTAATAAAATAAATGTAAATCAATATTTTTCGCTAAGTGAAAAGAGACGGTTTCAATCAGACGTGATAAGACTTCTGTATGTGCTTTGTACCTTCTTTATTTTTTCTCCATATTGACGAGATTACAGTATACATCTTTTTTTCTATATAATTTTTCCGATCGTTAGACATAAACTCTATCTCAGAAACCTCTTATCGTACATCACTTTTTCTTAGAAAATATAAAGCAAACAAAATTCATATTGTGGTGTTACATTGATAAAAATTCTATATTCTGAAGAACTGACGTTCGAGATAGAGCCATAACAATTTTCTATCGTGGAAAATCTATCTAACATTACATAGAATGATTTATTTATTATATTTTTTAAACCAGCATTGTTAGAAAACTTCCATGTATATAGATATACATTGTGTATATTTCGAAACGCAAAATGTAAACATAGTATACCTATATATGGGAGTTTTTTACAGTGAGTAATTTTTAATAAAATTAAATAAAAAATTTGGAATTTATCATAAAAAGTTTTTAGCCAAAGTTCGAATATGTAAATGAATAACATGTCGTATCACGACCCTAGATGTTTCTTGCGGTCTAAGAAAAGAAGTTTTTCGATTCTGCATTTCATCATACACAATTAAATATAAACAATAAGTAATATGAATATCAAGATAAGAAAACTTAAATGAATATTTCCTAACTTCCGCCTTTTTTCATTAAAATTAATATTTCAAAAGGTAAATTTTGGTACTACTAAAAATTACTATTTTATATATAAAAATAGTAATTTTTCAAAGATGTATCATAAATTTTTATACATAATTTCTCTTCGACAAATACGCAACATTTTTCTAATTTTTTCAGTTATTTTTAGCACTTAACGTCTTAAAGACAAATTTTTAATTTCTTTTACGAACCAAACCCCATTAAATCATCGAGAGTCCGTCGACTACACTAAGCCAATAACGTGTATAAACATAAGCGCTGTCATGCGCAGGTGTCATAAAAAAATCTCACCACGCACGAACAAGCTCATAAACTTTCAATAACTCATTCCACTAGGAAGGAAAGTCTCAAACTCCCCAAGTGTCATCTGGCGCCTCTTCCTCTTCACGGAAGCAACAACACCACCTCTCGAAGGAAATTTATGCAAGTCGTCGCGTTACTCCTCTCATTATATCCGCGGACACGTGGCTGCGGGACTTTTCTCTCTTTCTCCCTCCCTCTCTTTTTCTATATATCTTTCGCCTCTTTCCTAAGTGACTATAAAAATGGCGAGTCCGCTCGCGCCATGTGCCTTTACTTTCTCGTGCGTGGCGTCGCTTGCCAAGTTCTGCTTCCGGTGCGTGCGCGCATTTCCTTCTTCATTCATTGTTATCGCCGAAAGGCGCGTACACGCATGCGCGAATAAATTTTACGCATCCGTCGTGTGAGAACGCGTACGCGCGTGTATGGGAGGATAACGGCAGTTATCGGTGGAAAAAGTCGCGCCTATTGGGAAATTCGTGTATGTATGATTGGGGCGAGGAAAGCGAGTATTGTTTGCTTCGTGGATTTTCGAGTATTGTACTTCTGTGTTTTGCCGATGATAAAATTTTACTGTGCCAAGAGTTGGCTTGGGAGCCAATATTTTACAAATTTTTCATCTGATATAACTTTAGAGATATTATAGTAAATACGCAAACAGCAAATATTTTTAAATGAGTATCTATTAGATTCCAATAGCTGAAAGTAAGTAAAGAAGTAGTCATTTAAATTTATAGAATAGGTATTTACGAACAATAGCGTCAAGGAAACCTAATATAATACATAATCATTTCCATTCAACGTATTATATAGCGCAGCACTATTCTTTCTAAAGAATGAACGATAGTATAATAATATGGTAAACTGCAAGTTATAACGCGTCATTTATTAAGAATTACTTCGAAAAGCATATATGAGGATCAACAATATACTAAGAAATCTATTATTTTAATTTTCATTCAACTTTTTCGATTACCAATATTTTACACATGAAAAAAAATCAAAATGAATCCTGCAATAAAGTTTTGCAGCAACTTTTTAAATACGCTTTTCCACTAATATGAATCAGTTATAATTCATTAATGATTTTCCTTGAACTCTTTAGTTCATTATTATATAGTTTAAATTAAATCGTCTTATTTTACAAACTTAGCTTTATTAAAAGTCAAGAGAATATAACTGGGAAACCTAATTCTGAACTAATTCAATTTGTATATGTATTATTCCAAATATTTTAAAGTCTATTAAATAAATTCGCTTTCATTAAACTTGTATTACCAAGAACAATAATTATTAAATATAAGATATAGAGAAAATATTTACATACTAATCTGCATAAATTTATTCTCTACAAAGACATATTGTTGAATAAATAATTTCGTTCTTATCTATATTATATGCGAGTGAGCTACCGCAACTTTTAAATAAAATACCGCAACTTTAATAACAAAAAGCGACGAATTCGGGTTTATTCAGTGCCATGAACTCGCGAATCAAGCACACTACCAACTGTTCTTTTTCCGCATATTTGTACCGATATCCATCTGTAACAGTATATTTGTAGTTAAATTTTCAGTTTACATTCATTAAATTTATTCATTAATTTTACAAGAATCCGTTCTGCGTATTTTCCTGCATTTATTTATCTCGTCAAATCACGTGGATTACAATATCGAAGTCGAACCGAGAAAGTTCTTTAAATTCCCCTTGACGAGTAGAAAGCTTTCGCGCAAGCTTAGGACACGTGCGCATGCCGCACTCAGGATTACGCGCAATACCGGTGAAATATAAAATTATGCGCAAACTTCAGTTTTACGGAAAGAGAAGCGAATGCATCGAGGCCAAGGGGGCAAGTTTTACGTGAGTTTTATTTTCCACTCCCCTATGAAATCATGGAAAAAAATTTCTCATTAATTTATGCAACAGTGAAGATTGAGAAAAATTTAAATTCGTTTCCCGAAAACGGGAAAGATTCTTTAGTCTCTTTAAAAACTATAATTTAAATCATAGGAAAATATTCATCAATTTTTTATGTTTAATTAATTCAAGATTTATTATAATTGTATAACGATGGTCACGTTGATTTTTCTGTTTTTACGTTTCAAACTTTTGAAATAATGTATAGTTTTTCTTAAAATTAATGAGAAATCATACATCTAGAGAAAATTATCTATAGTTTATCATTACATAAACATCAGAAATAGCGAGGAAACCACTAAATTCTATTTTAATTTCTATATTCAACCATTACCACATCGCTATATCGTCCATCACCTCCTAAACACCCTCATCATCTTTCATTTGCATGTTAAGCATCGATATCTCAACCGGTAGGAGCTCACAAAAACTCTCATATTTTTACCTTAATGCGTTCCACTGTGAAAAAAAGGTATCACACAATGGCTCTTTCTCATCCTTGCGGGCAGCCGCAAATTCAGCGCCGAACAAGATTACAGACGAGTAAATTTTTAAGGACGATTCGAAATGCCGCGGAAACTCATTTCAGTTTTTCTCCCGTGTCGCTGCGATATTACACGGCGATAAACTATGCAACGTATGGAGAGCGGGACAGAAAGAGAAAAAGGTACTCAGAGGGGGAAAAAAAGTATAACGCTCGTTTGTAGTGATCGCGCGGAAAGATACAGCCACGGCGGCGTTATCCGACGGCGCGATCGAAAACGCTTTTTGTTTCCATGTAAATCGTTGGAGTGATAAAACGCGCAGTCTGTTACGCGAAAGGCAGACAGAAGAGGCGCAGATGCGTAAGGACGAGAGTATGTAGCAGTAATGCACAGTCGAATAGTGCGGGGCCTGAGATTAATTAACGGCTGCGATGCAAAATTACGACGGCCAAGATGCGGCGCTCGCAATTAGCGCGGGAATATTTAAATTCTATTGTAATCTGCATTTGAGACCGCAGGCGTTTGAAATTATAGCGTGTGTTCTAGTGCCGCGAAAGCGTAGTATATGCCGTTGGTGATGATGTGACGTAGTGAATTATGGTTTTATTTAAAAAGGCGTAAAATGTTTCACAGTGACTTTCAGTTCGTCGACCTAGCGAACGTTTAGATGGATTCTCGGATAAATTAGTCGACGGATAATTGAGGTGTGAAAATAAGTTAGTGCTACTGTGTCTTTCCTAAAAATATTAAGATTGATTAATTGATATATCAAAAAACGAATTTTGGTATAATTTTATAAGAATTTGATCAAGATTTTTTTAATATTGTTTAAGTGTTCAAAATATATCCGATAACTAATTAAAAGAGAGACATTGAAATACGAATTCCTTTTTTTAATTTAAATTCGGTAGCTTTAATAATGCTATTTTACATTGACTTGCCATCTAATGAAGAGTTCTTCACGCAGATATAAATATTCATTATAAACTCTCTTACTTTCATGCTATGAAAAACTATTGATCATCTTAAAACTTTTTTATCTTTTGCACATAAAAAAGTTATAAATTTCATTTAAATAAAAAGTCGGAATGAATTTTCATAGTCTCATATATAATTTTAAAGAAATTAATTTATTAATATCTAATAAAAGTATAGATTTTACGAAAAGCTGCGAAGTATATCCTTTTGAGCTAAAATTCTCAAATAACACATAATATCATATCATGACACAAAGGATAACCTACAAAAGCGGATGGTCTTGGGTTTTATTTGCTCACGTATATAAGAGCTCTCTTACCAGCGAAACTTTTGATATCTTTCATATAGCTAGTGGTAACCCTATTTATAAAAATACATTTTTTTGTTTTTAAGTGAAAAACTTCTTAATTTAAGAATAATATTTTTGACAACATTTTTTAATCAAAACTATAAGGTATTTTATATGGACATGATAAAATAAATATATACAAGCGCGAATATCTATAAATATACACGTACAATTAAATTATACTGGCTCTACAATTATTTTCAATTAAGAAGAATTGAAATTAAAAGCTTCATTAGAAAACTGCCATATCTCTCATCTTGTCAGATTCGAGCATTGTATTCAGCAAAAATAATATTAATCTTTAGTAAGACGGTTTCAAAAAGATATATAAAGAATTTTGCTTAATTTAAATCTTACATTTTAGAATATGCCTATGCTTGCTGATATTACGATATTTATCATCCATATTCATAAGCAGCCGTATTGTATTTTTGCTTTATTTACGCGAAAATTGCAATAATAATAAAATTCTCTCCGCCTTTGATTGTTTACAAAAATAAATGATATTTTCTACTCTTCCCCCATCGAAGGAGCAATGAAAACGTCTTATTTGACTTAATTTAAAAAAATCATAAGAGATATTAGCAGCGGAACATTGAAGGAAAATTCAATTAAGCTCGCAGCCTTCAAAACCTCATCACTTTTGTATTCTTTCCCACGCAGCTAGTGGGTATCCTCGCGGCGGCGCTGCTCGTCGCCCGGTGCGACGGCCTCGTGATCGGCTACAACGGCGGCGCGCACAACCACCACCAGTACGCGGCGCACGATTACGCGCTCGAGGATTATCACGAGGCCACCGGCGGTGGACACCATGCCGCCGTCCTGCCCACTGTAGCCGTACCAGTGCACGCCGTCAGCGCAGCGCCCCTCCACCTCGAGGCCCACGATTTCCACCACTTCAAGCCCCGCCTGGCCCACGAGCACGAGCACGAGTCCGAGCACGACTATTACGTAAGTATCTCGCCTTTTCGTACCTCCATACACATATACCGAGGGATGTGTGTCGGCCGATAATTACAGGATACGCTACTTGCTCACTGCCAGCGTCTCTCTCTCTCTATGTGCATGCGCTACACGCTAGATGAGAGGATGTAGTTTTGCAATTCGGAGGTTTTTCAGAGGTTGCCATGGGTTCGCGAGACAGAGCGAACGCGATGTTGCGAAATGCCATGTCGGTGTAGTGCATGGGATGATTGCGTTGCTTTTGTCATGAGATTCGCCATGGTATATGTGTGTATGAGAGATGCGGGAGGTTTATTTGTTTGAGAGATTAAAACGAGATTCAGCTGGAGAGAATTATAAATGAATAACAAATTGGTTTGTTTTAAAGATTGTTAGAAATTATCACATAAAAGGATAGAGTTGGCATGTATGTAAAAAAAAATAGACGACCATAAGTTTTATTTTCCACATATATTATAAAGTAATGAATCTTATTTAGAAAAAGCTATTTCGTAACAACATCTGCTGATTCTACTTTTAAGCATTATTGGCTAAATTTCGTGTATTATTCTTTCCACTATCATATTCACACCCAGCACAATTCATATTGACATTCTCACTCTTTCGCCCGTTGTGCTGTCGAGTAACCCTTTCTATTATTTCCTTCTGTTTTCCCACTTTATGGAGTGTAGCATACAGCGATGCTATTCGCCGTCGAATCACGTCGTGATGTGCGAATGGTTCGTGGGTCTTGGGTAAACAAGAAAATTGCGAGGAATTCCCTCTCGCGCGCATCAGAGAGTGAGAGAGAAAGAGAGGAGAAAGTATTCGAATAATGACGTGTAGTTACAATTAGATAATAGACGTGGAGACAGCGAACAATGATCCACGCGAGGCTCTGCGCATGCTTGCCTGCATGTGCACATTGCAAAATCGAAAATCGTGTCACGAAATAATTACGTCTGGTTGTTGCAAGTCGATCAGTCGCGTGATATATGGATTTTTTCATTCGAATTGTACCTTCGGTAAACATAAACCAGGATCTTGTTCGGAATTTCGTAAAGTCAGTGAATACAACACCAAAATGTTGAGAGTAATAAAATTGAAAAGAAAATCAATTCGTGTAAATTAATTCTGTAAAAGTTTAGCGTTCTCACTTAATTAGCTAGTAAGTTTCGTTACCATTAGAAGCTGAAGACGAGTTTCGTCTCTTCGGTGATAGCAAAAAGGTAAACCATTTCGGAGCTTCGTTTTTATCACCCGAAAAGCTCTCGGCATATGACATCTAACAAAAACTGGAGCCAATACCATTTCTTTTCTTACGGACGCGTTTATTTCCAATTCAATTCACCCTATGTCTGCGTCGAGCGAAGTAAATTCAATTCAAATATAAAAACGAGTAAAAGCCTTATAGCTCTACCAGTAGTAAACGAAAATATCAATTTATAAATATATGTATTTTTTACAATATTCTCTTAAATGACGTCAAAATTCAAGAAAATGATAAACCCTTCTTTTTTATCGGAATTCCTAAACTATTAGAAAACAAAACGCTTCCGGCATTCAAAGCACCGTAATCAAGACTCGCAACAATTATTTCTGTAAAATCGATAAAATAAAAACTAAAGAGCAAATCCGACACTGTAAATTTCCGTGAAACCAAATCTTCTCTCCCGAAATCCCTTCTGCCCCCTCCCCTTCGGCTAACGTACTTCTGCAAGCTCTTCATTGCGGCTCTTAGCGGCGCACTTAACTCCCCCTCCTTTCCGTAGCCACACGCTATTACGAAAATGTTGCCGTGACGTGTGTACTCTGTGTAACGCTCTCGAGTGCCATAAAGCGGAACACACATCCACCTACACACATAGGGATATATACTCACACTGAATAATCACAATCGCGAAGAAAGGCATACAGATATTATTATAAGGTCCCCACGCCGTGTCGCAACTGCTGGACGAGTTTTCGTGGTCTCACTCTTTGTCTTTACGATCGCTCGTCGTTCGCAGCGAGATGGATGATGCACGCACGTTATAGCCACAACGGCTCCTTCTTTCACCCGCATCTGCTATATATGATTACTTTTATCGCTTCGCGATAAACATGAAAGCCTATTACCGGACCGTCCTCATCATACGCGCTTTCTATACGGCGCAGGTTATAAACGCCGGTAAAGGCCAGCGCTGAATCGAGCAGCGCACGAGCGCGAATGTCTTATTATATTGTTTTCCCTCCTGATGGCCGTTGTTTGCGCGCGTGCACGTACCGAAATTTCTTCATACACGCCATTTGTTTAATAAATCACATTGCTCGCTGCGTACTTTACAGCGTTGTTTCAAGCTATTACGCTAGACGTTACAATTATTCAGAGAGAATATATGTATACATATGTATACACTAAAGTGTGGTAAAGTGAGATTTTAAAGTGTATTTTGAAATTCTCCTCGTGTCGCTTGCATTTATAGTTACAAATTATTTAACTCTCAAGTACGGCGAATCTTAAGCACTGGTGTGCGCAAATTTTTATTACCCTGTATCAAATTTATAAATAAAGATTGTTTCTGCGTAATTTTTAATCATAAAAAGTATGTTTAACTTGAAGATAAAATTAACGAGTAATGTTTGAATTTGAATTTTCAGTCGCACCCCAAGTACACCTTCAACTACGGCGTCCACGATCCGCACACCGGTGACGTGAAGACTCAGCACGAGGTGCGCGACGGCGACGTTGTGCACGGCTCTTACAGCGTCAACGAACCCGATGGCAGCGTGAGAATTGTTGAGTACACGGCCGACGACCATAACGGATTTAACGCTGTCGTGAAGAAGGTCGGACCTCAACTGCACCCTCATCCAATCCCCAAATACGTGCACCACGCGCCTGAGTACTACGGTTACGAGCACGTGTAATGGGCTAATCCTGGAAGCGACGACGATGGGTCCAAGACGAGTTGGATCTTTTTTTATTGTACAAAAATGTGTACAACATTGCCGCGAGTGATGCTTAATTTAGGTTCCGTTTGGTGGGGACGCTATATAGCCTGAAGTACGCATTGGTATGACGATGGAAGGGTGATGTATAGAAAACGAGCATTGTTTAAGTTGAAGAAAGATTTAACAAAAAATTTATGATAGAATTGAATGGTTGATTAAATGTAGACAACAGTCCTGTAGAGAGTATTACAATCGAGCAAATAGTTTGAGAAACATTTTCTTTAAATTAAATATTTTCGACTTGCTTTAAATATTATAACATGATCTTTGCATTTATTTCTAAGGATAAGAGATATTGTCATTAGCACCTCAAAATACTCCTTATAAGAATACTGCACAGGAATGGGCTGTCTTTAGAATTAAGCAATAATAGAAAAAATGAAAGTGAATAAAAGCACAAATCACAGTGGATTTGCAATATAATTATCTAAATCTACGGAATAAAATATCACAAAAATAAATCAAATATTCTTAAGAATTAATTTGTAATCTTAAAGTGATATTTATTTTACCGAAGAAATTTAGATAATTTTATGACAAATCGTAGTTGTAAGAACAGAGGCAAACTATTAGAAACGAACAAACATTCCAATGTGTACTTTTAGGTTGAGTTACTTTATCGAATCATGCGCTGACGAGAAAATAGAAATAATATCGCATAAATATAAGGTGGTGCTAGCTTGCCGATTTTAAGGGATAAGACGTAACACTTGATTCAAGTATAAAGTTAGGGAAGCCCGTTTTTCTTCTTCTACTTTTATTGATCTCTAAGACGCGAAAGAAGAACGAGATTTTTCGCTGAGAAATTTTTCAAATTATCAATTAAAATTCAAAACTGGAAAAAGTTTGATGAAACTTTATTATCGACGTATAAGAACCACGAAATAAAGAATTATATGGTGCGCAGTAAAGGTAAAATTTTACTACTTCCCACTGGCCACGAGGACTCGTTAAAAATCGAAATTCACTCTTCAGAGCTAAATATGTGGGACGAGCGTATCACGATTTCATTCTAGCTGGCATTAAAGGTATCGAATGTGACGTGACCCGCCCTCTTATATTCTACATTTTTACGCTCTATAAAGAGAAAGAGGGTGAAAGAAAGAGCATTTACTCCTTCTGATGGCCTAATTGTATACGTAACAACGTCGTAGGTGAAGTAACGACAATTTTTAACTTAATTTATAAATAATGTAAACGGTATTATAAAAATATATATATAGTAAGAGAGGTTTGTTTGTTTTCTTTGTACTTATAGGTGCACTGCGTGTAGGATTTATATATTTTTTGCTGTACGGTATATTATATACATATTTAATGTTTCCCTTGATTCGCATCAGCTTTATAATTATAAATATAGAGTGAAGCGGTATAATTGCGTCGCAGAACGCAATATGCGAATTGCATTCGCGTGCGATCGATTTAATGGCGCTTGGTACTGCGCAGGAAGAAACAAACTGGAAAACATATAAATACGCATTTATATAATATACATATACTCATGGATTTACTGTAATAATATATACATATACAAACTGTAATAAAAAAAAAAGTATTTTTGTAAAGCTTATTATATATACAATTGTCATGACATGTCAATACAATAAAAGACAAATAATAAAATATCTACATATTAAACTTTATTAAAATAAAATAAATAAATAACTTTAGAATAAATATTATGTAACGTAAGTATAAACATTCAAATATTTTCCTTCAACAATAATATCCTGTATATAAAATGATTTTTGAAACATTTTATGAAATTCTACTAGCGATATAAAGATCATGAATATATCAAATAATTAACTTTTACAAACTAACTCAAAAATTCTTATTAAATAAAAAATTAATAAAACGTCAAGTAAAAATTATAATAGTGTCTCAAGATAAAAATTGGCACCCACAACTCTTCACACAAGAAAGATATGCAAGTAGGTGTAAATGACTAAAAAAAGACCCTTCGTTGACAGCCTCCCGCAACGTAGAAGGACGTCGTATGTCTCTTTCGCAACAAAACGCGTTTCAGTAGTCCTCTCAGCTCGCGCACGCGTATAATATTCTCGAAGGACCCCTACACGCGCGTTTTTGCGCTTTCTTTCCTCGCTTCGGCAGAAAAAAGCCGGCAATGTTGTGCCTGCGATTGCGCAAAGTTCACGCTCACGCCTCCACCGCTGCTTCCACTGTATAGCTTTTTGCTGGCATTCTTTTTTTTGTGTGCGCAGCCTCCGAACGTGCGAGATCGTGATCTCTCGCGAGAGCAAGTATGATACGGCGGCTGAGAAAGGATACGATAATAGAGAGCGGACTTGATTAGCTTCTGTGTGTATGTGCGCGAGTGCGTGAGCGCGGCTGGTAATTCTCGGTCTCGCTGCTAATTTAGCTCGGGTGTAATAATTCGAGATGGGAGAAAGATAATGGATTGAACGCGATGTTAGAACAGTTCAATAGGTAAGAAGTTTGGAGGCCTTACTTTGTAGATTGATTTTTTTTTCAATGATATACAAAGGATTCGTCATTGAACAAAAAATGTTTGTAATTTAATAAATTGAAAATTATATATTCAATACAGATACGTTGATACGTTATTTATTTGAGAATGAAACTTGAAATTCTATACATGTATCTACAGCTTATTTATAACACGAAGAAGTAAATATAACACAACTGCGTTAGCTAAGTAATAAATTAGTTTATAAACGAAAAACAGTCTACAGGTACTAAGTGAGTTTAGCATAAAAACGAGCACGCCTTAAATCAATTATTCATAAACTGTACCCATTACGAATTGCGAGAAAATTTCCAATAAACACAGCTCACGTACCAACAAAATACCATAAGGACGAGAGAAAAAATCACAGTGTCAACAAAGATTATATAAGCAAGAAATTCCAGGCCGATATTGAGTTCATTCTCACAGCTAAACCTCGTTTGCCTCATCTCATTACTCGAACAATGCTAATCGTTTCCTAGACGCCATCATGCAAATCCCGGCGCACCATGAACTCATCCACTCGCTTGTACATCAAGAAGCGAGAGAGAAAGAGAAAAAAAAGCAGTGCTCCAATTACGCGACTCGCGAAGAGACGCTGACTCCTCCGCGTCAATGAGATTAACATAATGGTTAGCGAGCGAGCGCGCGAAGAATATTATGAATTTAAAACGTGAGAAAACACTCGCGACGTATGAACAGCTCGGCTGTATGTGTGTATGCGCAGAATGCTATGTGTCTATAAGCATATAGCGGGTTCAAACTTTCTTCTCTACGTGCACGTATGGCTCTTTGCGCAAGTGATACTATGAGGCGATCTTTTGCGCATGCGAGCCAGAACTTATATTCCTTTTTTTTTCTTAATATTATATAACCCGTTGACACGTTTCTCCTTGTATATACTGGCTTTTCCTATAGCAGGTGAAACGTCGTCGTAGAACTCGGACTTACATAATTTTGTAAAATTATTTTGTATTTGACGTAAATTTTTTAAAAACTATTTTTCTTTAGTGAGGAATGTGTGTCTAGGGACGTGCACTGCATGTTTACGATGTTTTTGAGACTCGTGCATTATAACGAACCCGCGCATCGCAATGAGTGTATATACGCCACGTATACAAACATGGACTAAATACTTATTTGAAGGAAAAGCGTTGAAAAGTATTTTATGGTAAGTGTATACTCTGTTTGCGTATGTTTTTTAATTAACCTCATAAACGTAGGATTGCAATCACGTGAATTACGATTCTATATATATAATATTCATAATACCTACACATAAATACTTGTCACTTTTTCATCCAAGCGTAAGAGAAATCTTCAATGACACCAGGCAGAAAATAACGTAGAACGGATTTTTCTGATGTTGTTTAGTATATAAATCACATTTACGAGCTTTATCTCGAGTCATTAATAAACTGCAGTGTCCAGGAAACAGGATGTCTAAGGTTAGCATATATTTATGTCGTTTATAAAGTATCATGAAGCCATGTATCTGAAATTTCTATTCTTCGAATTATATTTTTTCATTATATTGTTTAATACTCTATAACTTATTGAAATACAGTTGTTATTATAATTAGTATGGATTTCGTCTCAACTAAAATTTATGGTTATTAAAAAATACAAATATTTTACATAAATTAATGTATGAATCGTGTTATATGTCTCGAAAATATTGTATATATATATTTTTTTTTTCAACAATAATAAGTAATAATTTTCAAATAGCGAAATGGAAACCTAAAATATTGGCGCATCAACTTTCACTTTGAGACTTACCATTCGAAAATTAATAACCTTTATAACAGCGAGTAGTAACAGTGTCCACGTGTAGTGAATTTTAAATATTTAATTAAACATAATTCAATTTTGGAAGGAATTTCCCATGGGTGAAATTTTTGCATAATTTTTTGCAGTTACTACTGCAAATTTTTTGGCGGATACCGAAAAGGCTGACGTTCACTTCATATTTGTAGCAAAATATCGAATCATTTTATTCCGAATTACGTTATTTACTCATGACTTTTTTAACGAATGCATGTAATTATTATTTCAAATTGTGGACTGTCCATTAAGAATAAAGGAAATATAATCGATATAGTTACATTCGAGTCGTTACTGTCCGAAACATGAAAATTTTTTCCAACCATAAGTAGAAAGTTCACAAGTGCGAAAAATAGTGAGTATTTAAAATTAACTATATACGGTTTTTCGCCCCTATGAACCATCTACTTTAGAGTTAGTAAAATTTGAGAAAATAACGATTAATATCGATTATATTTGCAACTATAATATCGATTATATTTTCCTTATTCTTAATGAACAGTCGACGATTCAAACATTCTGATTACATGCAATCGTGAAAAAAGTCATGAGTAAATATATGAACGTAACTCGGAGTAAAAAAATTCGATATTTTGATACAAATACGAAGTGAACGTTTGTCTTTTCGGTACCCATCCATCGTCATTTATACTTATTAGTTAAAAATCCTCCATGCATTCATTACTTTGCCATGAAGCAAAGCTCAAACTAAATTATGTGGATTTACAAAAATGTTTATAATATATCTAACTGCAAAATAAATAAAAAAAGAGTAACATAAAAAAGCTATAAATAAAAAAGTGAATCGTATTGATCGCGTCAGCTTAAACAATTGTCTCTCTTCTCTGCAGTCGCTCAACCTGCACGTAATTCTGGCGTTTGTCGCTCTGACCGCGACTAGCGCCGTGGCGGTTGCAGCCGCCGCCGCCTCATCCACAGCCGTCAAGCGGGAAATAAGCGACGCGCGTTTTGCGAGTGGCTCCTACGCGGCTGCTTTCCCGCTCGCCGTGACTCGGACTCTCGGTTCCGGCGCCCTCTCGACCCTCGGCTACGCGGGCAGCCTTGGCAATCTCTACGAGGGCGACGACTACGGCTACGCTCCTGGCTACTACGTGAGTCTCTCTCTCTTTCTACCCCTCTCTTTCGGCTCTCGACCCATACACAATGCGCTTCCCGAAGAAGATATTGCAAGGGCAAGCGCGCGGTATCTGGCTGAATTATTGCTTGATGCTTCGCGCTGTGTACGTGGCTGGTTTTGGCGATGGCAATATTGGAAATTTTCGTCGGCGGAAATAGATGAATGCGTGCCATGGCAGCGCTGCGGGATGATACACGCATGGCTGCGATGGCGCAGTTATATGCGGATGAACGTGTGGGTTGAGGGTGAAATAATTGTGCGGCATCTGCGCGATTTTCTCCCCTCGTGTTGCCAGAAAAGATGTGTCTTTGTTTTCCGTTGTCCAGAGATTGCCTGATAAAGTGTGATTGAGAGAAGTAGTGTTGGTATCATAATATATTTTCATGTTTGGTATTGTACTTTATTCGTGATTTACGTACTTTAGAAAATTCGTTTTTCAAATCAGTCTTTTTATACACAATTTTATTGAAATTTTATTATTCAAGTTGATTGTGTAATTTTTTTTATACAGATTAGGTTTAAGCGATTTTAGAGGAAATTTACATGGACAGGATTTCTCGACAAATCAATTTACAAAGATAATTTACACCCACCAGGAAATAGATTTTAATGAAGTTACGAGAGTGAATTTCCGGTATCAAATAATTAAGTCTATAGATAGTGCTCACAATTCCATCAAATACTAGAGTATGTCAGTTACTAGGCCCTTCCCAAATACTAGATTTTTGCTTGCATTCAAATATTTAATAATTAAAATTTGTCTGTTTAGAGGACACAGTAATAGATACATTTACCGTAGGCCCTTTTTTTAAAGGTGTGGATGATTAAATTTCAACCATGCTTTTTATTTAGTTAAACAAAATGATATTTCTTTATAATACATTTTTACCCTGTCTTTTCTCTAAAATTGATATTTTTGAATGAAAAAAAAAATTGTAACTCTAGTATTTCGTAAACATTTTTATAATTTATTTTCTCGTTCTCCTATAACATAAATATTCGCAAAATACCTAACAATCAATAAAAAAAGTTTTAGTTTTAGGACGAAATAAAATATTTGAAATTAAGCCAATCATGGTTCATGAAAAAAGGCCAATAAGATGGAATTACGAACGTCCCGCTTCATTTTTAGATATCAGAAATCGACACTTAGAGCTTAGTTGAAATCCGTTTCCCGAAGGGACCTGTCCCAATAAATCATTTTAAAGGTAGCTAAACTTTACAAGCACTATAATCACATACACTTTTTGGCGTAAATTGTGAAAATTCGTTCATTAAACAACGCTCCAAAATGTAAAATCCGAGTAAACTTATTCATTGTGGATATGAGAAAAACATTAAAACTAAAACTTTCATTTAATAATCTTCTACCCGTTTCTCAACTATTTAATTTATTTTAAAAATAGAAACCAGAGAAATAATATTTAAAAATAAAATTACCCACATCATATGTCATTGAAATTCTGAAACAATTTTTTAATTTGGAAGTTTTTCAAATTTTTTCCTCCCACGCTTTTCATCATGGAATTCTTCAAAGAAAGCACTTGCCTCTGTTAGAAAATTAAGAATGCAGAACCACGCAAACGTTTTACATTTTAGTGTGTACCTAACGTAACCCTTTATTTTCTTTCTTATACTCTTCACGACAAGTTTCTTAACTTTCAGCACGTGGTTACCTTACTTTTATCATACTGAATAATGTGATTCTAATTTTTATATTTAATTTGGATAGTATATGTAATACTTTATAAAATTTAATAATTTTAAAAGGTATTTGTGCTAACAAAATTTTCTGAGATTTTCGAGATTAATTCATAATGACAGTTCGCTTAGATATTCATCTAAAAGACTTTAAACATTCCCAGCTACACACATAAATATTCGCACGCATAAACAATCACAGCTTTAGCAAAATTTATTTTAAGCTAACAAAAAAATGAATTATAATTGGCCTATTCATTCAACACAAAACTTTTTGTTTGTCCATGTAATATCATTATCTAACTCAATGAAACCATACAAAAAAAACCAGCACTATAGCACGGAATCGTTGATTCAAACTGTCGACTCATCGTAAAAATATTTTTCCCATTAGCATGAACGGACGTGTAAAAAAATTGTTCAAGCGAAAGCGACTATGTATTGATATAGCGCATGATCGTTAAGCGGACTTTATACTTTTTATGACATGGTTTCTCGAACGCGAACTCATCGAGTAACAACGCTAAGCAAAGTTGTAATCGCCCACGCGTCCTCTAAAAACTCGTATAAATCAAAACAAATAAGCGCACCTGACATAATCGCCCAACCTTCTTAGCATTTACCGACTATAATGTCTATCATATGCATGCAAAAACGATCGCATTCTTACAGGAGTACCCACAGTACGCAGTGTCCTACAGCAGCCACTACGTGCCCCACACTACCGATGACGTCTTCACATCAGGCTTCCTGCCCCTCGGCGCAGGCTTTGCAGGACGCTATCCTTATTATTACGACGGCGCGGCCGGTTTCCTCAATTGGCCAGATTCTTACTACTACAATCGGATCCCGTCTTACTATTACTACTAATATAACAAAGACGAAGATACTTTTGGCACTGCAGCCATTGGGTGGGTATACTAATGAGCAGCTTTGGAGCTCGGAAAATGCTAATCCCCGCTGGCGATAATCATAATAAGATGAATATCATTTACTCTCTGTATAAACAGAGTTGAATGAACACCGGTTTCATTTTACTCTGTTTCATTAGGCATTGCTTTGTGAATAAATAAATAAAATTTGATCATTTTTACTAAATTTATTCAGCGTAGTACGTTGCTTACTTTTATTGATATTTCAATAAAAAACTATGAAATTTGGAATAACGTATTTTGAGATGTAAATCAACATGTAAAAAGGTACATAGATATTTGGAACAATAAACACATTTAAATAAAATTTGTCTTTTACTTCCCAGAATAAGTCATGTATGAGGTAAGAGTTTTTGTACATTGAGTAAATAATAAATCTGATAGTGACCATATATTTTGACCAACTTTTTAAAAATTCACGATACAGGGTGCGTGCTAAAAGCTCTTAGCTTCATATATATAATCAATTTTAATATTACATGAATGAAAAGGATCTGATAACGTCATACCTATGTGAGGTTAGCATTCGGAAAAAATTCTTCAAAATTTCAATTTAAACATATTACACTTTGGTATAATACCTATATGAAATTTTTTGGTACCAATAAAAGTTGAATTGATATATACAACCCGAAAAATCTTCCATAAAAATAATATCGTACTTCACATGTGGACATCCTTTATACTATATTCAAAACAAATGTTATTATAATGTATCATTTTGTAAATATTTTCGTGCCCAGTCCCTTTCCAAAAATACCTCTATTTGACTAGGAACTTATTCCCCTCCTATTTACGATCCCCTATCAGAAATAAAGCTTTGCCACAACTTGTGTGAAGCGCCGAGCAAACTCTTCACGCAAGATCTATAGGCTGTTCTTTCTGATTAACGGAACGCAAAGAAGGTATGGGGAAAAACGATAGTGGCGGCAATTTCCGCGTGAAAATCTCTTTGAAAGTTTTCGTCAGTTTCCCCTCAATAAAGGAGACGCGGGAGTTGAAGGAAAAGCGTTGCTTGGGGCAACAGTAAGGAAAAAGGGACGAATGGATTAAAGACCGACATTGCTATTATACTGAAAGCATTGGCCCTATATACGCTCGCACACATTTATGCGCCCGTGCCCCGAATACATGCATAAGTGTAACAAGCTTCTACGCGCGTGTGTATATAATAACGTGTATAGGTATATGTACATATCTAAGGGTAGACAAAGGAAAGACCATTACTTTTTTCTATATTCCCTCGTTACACACAATGCCGATACTTGGAAAGAAGGAAGTATTTATCGTGAGGTATGTTACTTAATTTGTCGGTTAGGTATACCTATTAATTTACGAACGCGGCTTTACTTTGGATTTTTTCATATTTCGTGACTCAGCGCTGTATGCGTTTAGATACTTAGTCTTTTTTTTCTCATAACTTTGGAACGGGCCAAGATTACAATGACTTTAACGCTTTGAATGGTTAGATTTGAAAACCATGGTTATTAGATTACTGTGTGAAACTTATGAACATTACATTTTGAGAAATTATTATGCAATGCAACCACGTATTGCAATCAGGTTTAGAGTCAATTATAAGTTTTCAGATTCTTTTATAAGATAACCGAAAATATCTTACTATTTATTAGACGTGAATGGTTGGACATAATTATTTTATTAATTTTCTCTCATTGAATTGATAAATTGAATGTAAAATCTAATTTTATGAAAAAAGTGAAGCAACTGCATATGATACATATTATTTTTTGACCATTAAACTGGGTTTCAATTGATAACAAATCAGTATATAAGAGAACGACTTCCTTATTGATTTTCTATTCAATGTTTTGACAGATAAATATATTGTAACATTATCAGATATACGTATTTCTTTTATGATATACTTTCATTTACTTATTAACTTATTACATAAAAGATTGATAATAGGGTGACTGCACCAGTATCCGACCAGTCATCAGTTAATGAACATTTTCTTTAAATTTATGAAAATATCAAGCTTTCTATGTATTGTTTATCCAACATGACAATAATTTTTAAATTCTTAAAAATTTTTATTTCATTTTATATAAAGATTCTGCATAAAAGAAATTATCTTGTTAAGAATAAAATCATAAAATCGCTACTATTAAGTGTTTATTCACTGACGACGTATTCATTCACTGCCGAAACGTATAATAAAACTTTTACTTTGATTCTTTTTTCAAAATTTTGAATATAAATTTCAAAAGGAATTTACTTTTAATCCAGTTTTAAACCACTTAACAAAATGACAAAAGTTACTATTTCCTTATTCGTTCATTTACTGGTGAAGTCATCCTACTTCATTTTCATATTTGATATCAAGAAAAAATGTATATCTTTTGTGAAATTGGTTTTATTACAATTAAGTATAAATATGTATAACCGTTTTATGGTGCAATTGAACTATAACACTAATTATTTTGAAACTTCTAGTTTCAAATATATGTACAATCTTTACGAATTCTTTTAGAATAATACGCATAATAAGTAACCAATATTGTAAAATATTATCTTTGCTCATAATTTTTGTATATATGTAATCAACATGTAGTAATTATTATTAGTAAAATAATGGTTAACAATACAAGCATGATAAATTTTTATCAGTTATATAAAAGATTTCGTTCTTGGTATTTGTTAGTATCTAAACTGTTTTTTCGTGGTATATGGAATTTCCGTGCCTTTCTTTTATAATACTCTTCCTACAAGTATCTTAAAATTTGTAAACCGCGTATCATAATTACAATACCTATTAATTCAATAAAATTTTATTTTACTTGTCATATGAATATTTTAATTTTTTTTAAATTTTTTAATATATATTTTTAACCTTTAAATTAAATATTACGACATCATTCCAACGAATACATATTATTCACTAATGATTTTACATTAGACTATAAAATAAAAATCATAAAAATATTCTACATTAAATATTGATCAACATTAAAACTTCGTTTACATTTTAATTGAAAATAGTGAATTTTATATAAAAAATAAAATTATTGATATTTTATCCTTTTCAAAATATGCAATAATATTAAAAAATTTGTAATAGAATCAGAGTTTATTAAGTTCACTTATTTGTTATATAATTACATTTCAGTTGTTATAAAGACGTAATTAAATAGTTAAAATCATTAATCACTTTTAACGCATGAGTTATATAGATAGATATTATCTGACAGTTTGAAATATAAGACAATTATTCATGTCGATACGTTGATGATCCTGACGCCACTTTATGCTCCAATAAGAAATAAGTGACAAGCTGTAAATAATTTGCTGATATATCAATCGAGAATTGACTTCCCTCCCTCTTCGTTCTCAATGCGCATCCAGAGAGAATGATGATTAGATTCTCCACAGGACATTGCGTTATTGCATGACATCCATAAAGTGCATTCTGTTACCGTAAGTACAATCTAAAATCGAGAACTTCACCAACATTTTCCGTTCATATTTACTGCTATCCGTAGCCATGAAGCAAATAATAATCGTAAAACATAGCCAGAGCGAAGATAAAATTGTTCATAATATTGTTAATTTCTTTTAAAATAATGAATTTACAATGATCAAATTTCCTTAAAAACCTTCGTTGCTAGTTTTTACAAAAATAACAGTTTGATTCCTACCGATAAGATTTGATGAAATGTGACTATAAGATCCCTTTGAAGCATTACGTTATCGCGTTACATTCATAAAAGCGTCGTTTCCTTACTATGAATGCAAATTGAAAACTTCACCTACATCTCCAGTTTATTTATCGTTCCCTATAACCATAAAAAGAATAAAGATGACTACCATTTCGAAATACGACAATGAGAATTTTTTTAACCATCGTAAAAAAACGTAAGTGTTCGGTTAGGGAGTACAAAAAATGTGTTTGTTTAATACTTTATTATCAATAAAAATAAAAACAGTTTTTGCTACATTAACACGGCTCATGCTCAGGAAAAACATACATAGCAATTATGATAAATTATTATGTAAATATCGAAAACAGACACTTGAAGTCGTTTATGTATGGATTTACTACTGAGAAGAATCGTCAAGGCGGTTTTAAAAGTAGAACAGAAGTAATTAAATTATATCAAGATATTCATTCGACTGAATAATTTCGATTGAAGTATCAATTTGTTCTGAAGAAATTTAATACTTTATTTGTTTAATTACTTGGAGATGAAATTGTGAAATTTGAAATTACTTAATTGAGTTGATAATCAATTTTACTGTTTATTGAATTATAAAAGTTTACGATTTCAAACGTAGTTTATAATAATTATTAAAAAATTTATCAAGTTCAATTGAATTTATTCCTAATGTGTATTATTATTTTATAGCAATTTTATATTCAGCTAAAATTTTCATTACAAGCTTATACCACAATCATTGAAATTCCAATCTCTCAACTACATCGTATATAGCTATACAGTCGTCGTAATCCTTCTTTCATCTGAATAAAAAAGGGGCTTAAGTCAAATCTAAAAATCACATTCCCAAGCCTAAAACCTATATGTGGAATGATTAATAATGTGAAAGAATGTTTGTATAAAAGTGATATGCTATCTTAGTAAATATAACGCCAGCACGCGAATTCGGTAGTCAGTAATTACGTCGGATAACAATCGCATTACGCCCGGCTGCTTCATACAGCCAAAATTCATCGATACGTCCGTGTAATCCGCGCGTTGTTAGTGGTTTGCAACGCTCGACCGCACAGAGACATTTGGAAATCGATACATCTCACCGATAATGGGAAACCCCTGACCTAGCGCCTTGACACTCATTCTTCTCCTTCTTCTTCTTCTTCTTCTTTTTTCTCTCCATCCAGTCGCTCTCTTCCCGCCTCACCTTAGCTCTGACAATCGCGCGGCTTCGACGTCGTCGTGTCGTAAAACCGCGCGACGCTCGTTCTCATACAGTCGAATACACCCGCGAGCGTGACGCGCGCTTGAGAGAGCACTTGACTCATTCGAACAAAAAAACTATGTATAAGAGAAGCAAAAATAGGTGCGCGCGTGCGGAATACCCACAGACACACATACACGCACTCGAGGTGCCTTATGGGTAACGCCTAGATCATAATATGCACGCGCTGATTGCGCCGGATAAGGCTAATAGGCCGACTGCTGCCACCGCGCTATTTTTTTTCATCTCGACATAAGAGCGCTAAAAGTCGTCTTCCCGCGATCTCCACGGCCGGCCTCATAATTGATATCGCGCGAGGCCGCGTACATTACGCGACCCCGCGGCTGTGCGCAGCACACACAATAATTATTACATAAATGTCGAAAAAATGGGTGCGTATGAGTATGCGAAATGTTATTGTGCCGCGGCGAAATTAGGTGCAACGCGCAAGTATACACGCTCACCCACGCTATTGACGAAAGAAAAAAGAAATTTTTTAACGAATTTATTCCACTTTTTCTTCATAAAATAATGGTCTGTTCTTGAAATTGAACTACCATATAGTTACCTAGTCGAAATCAGTATTATTACGTTTTTATGTTTGTATGAGCGTGTAATTATGCGCTTGTTTTTTCGTAGTTAGAGCGCTTTGTAGAATTGGTGAATATTAAACGGTAATTAATGATAATTTATTGTGATATGAAGAGAATTTAAAGTATTTTTTTTTACTTAAATATTTTGGAAGCAAAGTATAAAAACAATTGAATTAATCGACTATGAGTAATATTTAATGCTTTGAATAATATACGATTCAGATTTAATGAAGTCGATACGGCGTTCAACGTTTCTTATGACCCTATGAAATATTGTGAAATGAATTTTTGTTCCAATTATCAGAAAAAGTTACTGGACCGTATCAAGGTAAATGGAGCAAACGTTTATGAAGACCAATGTCGAATTTTCCTATAAGACTCTGACGAAAACTAATGAAAAACAAACATTCCGCTATTGTTGGCTGCAATGGCCAATGATGAAAAATGTACACCTTTTCTTTAAGCAAACATCACCTTAACGAGACCAATAACTCTGCTCTACTTTATAAAAACGCATTGATTTAACCTACAAGAAACAGCGTACTGAAATTAATTAAAAATTTCATCAAACAACTATTTTCTGACTTTATTCAAGTCTTGGTAGTTTTAAATATTTGCAACAATTCTCGTATATCTCGCAAACAAAATGAAATCAAATGGCGTTACAGAGCCTTGAGCCACGGACATAAATTCTTGCATGGAGCCCCGGCGGGACCGCTTCCCCTATAATCCCTCGCAACAAAAGAAAAAAAGAATAGCAAAGCCGTGCGCGAAATTCAAAAATAACATAAAATTTCTCAAAAATGTGCTCTCGATGCGATAACTACCGTTTCGACAGCCTCGCGCGTCCATCGTTTCTCTGTCGTCCGTAAAGCACGAAAGGTAACAAGTCCAGGAAGTCGCCAGCGTCTGTATACATGTGCGGGAGCCGCTTGGAATCGACGAGCGGCGCATACATCATATCTGTCGCGGCGCACTTGTATATTCACGCATCTCTTTCTCTCTAAAAATTCTAAGCGCGTGTTACACTTCTCTCCCATACTGCCGTCCACGCACGCCGTTTTTTTCTCTCCCCTCGCGCGCGCGACTTTCGACTTTCGTCCCGTCCTTCGCCATAATAGAGCCGGGGCTATTTGGTAAGAGACACTGCGCGCGTATTATATACACATACACATACACACAACAATTTCATAGTTTCATTGATGAGGAAAAAAGGAGCCGCTGCCGTATAGCGGAGAACCAGACCTTGAATTACACAACGAGGCGGCGGCGGCGGCAGCGGCAGCAAGGCGTTTAATGCGAACCGGACGGTGGCTGCCCCCATCGGCCGAGAGACGAGCACACGCCCCGTGTGGCAGGTGAGTCCCCCCGCGCACGCGGAGGAGTATAAAAGTCCGACGATGCTGGTTGACGGTTATCAGTTCGCGGTTTGCGCTAGTACAACAAGTACCGATATACCCCGGTGACAGCCATACAGTTTCAAGATGTACTGCAAGGTACGCGCCGAGGCGCCCATCAGTTGTGATATTATACTAGAGCTTGTGCGATTTTATAATCGGGCTTTCTTGGTGCTTTTTAAGAATATTGTGGTGTGCAGTGCGTTGCGTCAAGAGCTTTATCAATTATTGATAATTCACGGTGCTTAGAATGCTTCTAGAATATCCGCGAAGTGACACTATTTCAAATTTATTTTAGAAAAATATTAGATTTTTTAGCCCAAATACTTTTTTCTAAATTCATCATGTAATTTCTACAATTCCTCATTTTGATAATTGAAAATGTTTGAAATTCCTTAGCTTTCTTTCCTTAATAAATCTGCATTTTTTTTAAATTTTTGCTTAGATTGCACTAAATCAAATTCAGTGTAAGCTTAAGTCTGATTTCAATAAGAGTTTTTTCTAGACATTTTTCTAAATAATGCGGTTTATTTTGGGACATTTTTAAATGAACATAGTCATATTTATCATCTTTTGCAAAATCTTATAAGCTTTATTGAACTATAATATTCTGTTGTAGAATATTACTTTAAGGAAACCTTATTACTGTAAAATGAAAAAGATTTTTCGTGAAGGTGGTAGAACATTATTAATGAAGACCTATATACTGCTTATATATGTACGATAAAGGCAACGAAAAGCGTTTCCGTGATCTATTCTATCTTTAAACAATTCTCTTTAGTACATTGGTTTTGTAACGACATGGTTTCTACTTTCCTTACAATAGCTTTCTCAGAAAACTTGCCTTAGTATCATAATTTTAAAATAAAAGAAAATCCTATTATTTCACCGCATCCTTATATAGAATGATATCTCTAAAGAAAATTGCTTAAAATATACTTCATATCTAAACATTCATAAAATAATATTTCGCTTGCTTTTCGGAAAATTATTTTTTTCATACATATTGATAATGTTTTTTAATCATTTTTATTGGTCGCTACCATAAAAGATCCAAAAAATTATAATAAATTTTACATAAACTTGAACAATCGTCACGGCTACAAATCATAACTACGCCAGTCATTAAGTTCACACTAGCCTCCCTATAAAGCATGGAGGATTCAATTTATCTTATGTAACCGCTAATTTGTTCGCACCGCCCCAGATCGCACCCTCGAGCTCGCCTTCCCCTGTGATATCCATCACTTGCTTTAGTCTCCACTCAGTCGGAAAAACCCAAGCTCTATCGCGACCCTGTGCCTCTCCCCCGTTCCTTGAGGAAAAAAACGACGCTATCTGTATCAAGAAACGAGTCACGCACCGTATCTTTCCTCCGAAATTGCAGAGTGCCAGCCTCCTCCTCGTCGTCCTGGCTTGCGCAGGCCGCGCGCTCGCCGGTGCCGCTCCCCTGCTGCCCTACGGTGCCGCAGCGGCTTATGGCGGTGGTTTGGACATCGACGGAGCCTACCACCACGGAGGTGCGGCGCCTGTTCTTGTGCCCGGTAAAGTCGTCCTCGGAGCACCGGCCCTGGCCTACCAGCAGCCTCTTGCCGCTTACGGAGGATACCCCGGTGCTTACGCCGGTTACGGACATCACGGAGAATACGATCATCATGACGATGATGGTCATCATGGAGATCATTACGTAAGCAAACACTTTCTTTTTCTTGGAAATTTATTTTTATAAACTATTGTTCAAATGGTATACTGTTTTTTAAAATTATAATTAATTTTTCTTTCAAATGCATTTTCACTTTTTTTATTAATCAATTTTTTTATTTTCGTCAATTAACTTTGCCCTACACAACAGTCACCTTGCTATTGAAATATTGAATAGAATAAAATATATAATGCAGTATTTGAACCTGTAATCGTATAATATTAAAAGAAAGTGCATATCATGGTTCAGAAAAAAACTTCTTTTATATAGAACTTTTAACATGATTGCCCTTTGAAAGCATTAAGAATGAATCTAAAAAATTCAGTGTTATAAAATGCCGTATAAAATTTCCGTGAAATAGCAAAGATACTCAAAGGTTCGGTTCATGAGAAGATTCCTTTTGTTTAATATAATATTCCAATGGTCTTATACAAACTTTTCATGTAGGTACCACCTCATTGATATTCTATTGAATTTCAACTTCCTTTCAAGATTTTATTAAATTTTTAAAATAGGTAGAAAATATTATCATTTTTTTTCAAATTTTATCATATTACGAAAAGTGTGAAGATTTCTTTCTTAGAATCTCACTAGAAATTTCTTGAATTCGTTTTGGCAAACGAAAAAAGTCCGATTAGTCCTCGCTAGCCCGAGCGATCTTATTAGTATTGAAACGCGCTGCAAATGTTTAACGAATCCTTTTTTGACAGTGACCCGTCGATCAAGTGGGAGGGAAAGATAGTTAATTGAAGGATCAAGGAAAACGAGCAGAACGCGATTACCCCGGCGACAGCTTCGTTTAGCAAAGCCTATTCGGAAGCTTATTTGGGTCATTCGATGTTACCAAATGTAGCGCTTAAACTGGCTTTTTCTTTCAAAATTGTATGACCCTCTCCGCCTTAATTTCGCTACTCTTATTTACGCGCTATTCTACTGTATAAGTGTATATTACAACGTTACGTGTTACAACGCGAGCAATAACTGTTTGAGCAGCTCTCTAACGTAATAATGATATAAAATTATTTTGCAAAAAAAATATTACGAATAAATCTTGATGGAAATTTGAATATAGCCGGATGAATCAGAATATATGTAAATTTAATGTATTCGAGACTTATTATTCTTCATAACTTGCCGTCATTAAGGTAATGACGTGAATCCAATAACACCATAATTAAGATCAGCTTAAGACTTTTAGTAATCGCTTTAATAAATTGATTAATGTGTTCGACATAAATAGATTTGTGCTTTTTATAGAGGATGAATTTTCTTATTTCAAAAAAAGACTGAAATAATTTTTTCATCTGCATTCCAATGCTAAAAATGCTTACTTTACACTTTGTTTTTTAATGACCAATTTAACTTGGAAGAATTTTTCGAAGCAAGCCAGGTGCAATCGCCTAAACACTCCCGAAACAGGCACGCGACAAGCCCCCTAGCTTCTTGCACCAATATGACGTAAGCTTTAAAGGTAGCTATTGCATTCCGAATCGCCCCTTCGATTAAAAAACACAATAGGTTCTTAAAACACCATACACATTTCTTTAACTGCCTCGTTAACCCAATGAGAAAAGTCAGCTCATGCTGTATACACTTTCCGTTCGCAGGCCTACCCCAAATACGCGTACAACTACGGCGTTAACGACCCTCACACCGGCGACGTCAAGTCTGCGTACGAGGAGCGCGACGGTGACGTCGTCAAGGGATCCTACAGCGTCAACGAGCCCGACGGCACGATCCGCATTGTCGAGTACACAGCTGACGACCACAACGGCTTCAACGCCGTCGTCAAGAAGATCGGCCACGCTGTCCATCCGCAACCGATCCACCACGCTGCCCCCATCCACGCCGCCCCCATCCATGTGGCGCCCGCGCACGGCCACGGCTACGGCTACGGCTACGACAGGAAGTGAGGGAGGCGAAGGAGGAAACGATCGATCCACCTCCTGTCTTTCTGTTTGCGCGTGAAATGACAGGAGAGGGATCGAAGGCGAGAAGGAGGAGCTTTTGTGTAAAAGCATACTCACGCTACTGTACTTAAAGAGCGCTGTTGTGACCTGGGACCGAAGGTCTGACGGCAGCTGAGATTATACGAAGAGTATTATTATTTAATGTTAGGTGTCTGCAATAATGCCGCGTGTTGAACTCTGACGCGCGCGCTAACACATCGCACACAACCCACATACACACAATCTGTGAGTCCGCGCTACGACGGAGACTTTTATTTTTCATGAGTTGAATAAAATATTTTTACAATATTATTATGTGTACAGTATTTTCACGCCTCTGCCTTTTCCTTATCCACTACCCCCTCCCCCTCCCTCTTTCCCGTCTTCCTTTCGCTCTCTCTCTTTTTCTCTCTCTCTTAGAATCTAATAATAGGAATAATAATAATCTAATAGTAGATTATCAATTTATTCTCTAATTTGATTAATATTCAAATATAATAAAATCTTTGAGTATAAAACAACTAAGGAGTTAATTAATGCAAATGATTGAATTATATAGATATATACAATACTAAATTACACAAGCAATTATAGATTCATAAAAAGAAGCAATGTACAGTACTGATGATAGCTTAATAGTTGTTAAGTATTTTTCTCTTGATTATTATGCAATTTTAGAGTTAAGACATTATGTTTTCACTTATCTAGGAAAATCGAGCCATAAGTAGATAATGCGTGAGTTACGCAAGACATATTGTACCAAAAGAAATACTATAATATTTCCAACTGAAATATTCTACTTTTTTTAAATTACTCAAATTCAGATTTAAGAAATTCTCTCATAAATTGTATTCGTTAAGTAATATAGTTTTAAATAAATTACCTTTTCACAAAAGAATAATTTATGAAATTGTAGATGTTAAATAAGCGTTAACCTTACAATGCTAATACGCTTATTTATCTCTTTTTTCTATTCTTCTTGCATTTAATACAAATATGATGTTCGCACCAATTTTCACGTCGAAACTTTAAACACAACATACATTGTTTCATTAACGTATATTTAAACGATTATATCACCACCTTTATGCACATTGCACTTTCTCACGCTAAACTTGGTGTATTACACCTATTGTTGGAATTTTAGTGAAAAATTTTATTGTGTGTGAATAACAACCTCATAACAAATTCAAAAGGTTTATTAATACATACTTAACAACACTTTGAATCCTATACGCAAGTTCATACATGTTGGAATCTAAAACGCATTATTTAAATTTTTTATCTACTAGATTTAGTCAAGCGCGCTACGCGCGGATAATATCAATATCGGCAATAAAAACATTATGAATAGATATATTATGGATACATAATACCTAAAATAAAGTCTTCTGTATAGACATCATAGATAATAGTGAATTTAAATTAAATAAAATGTTTTTATAAATACATATACCTATAAGAACTCACAATATAAGAAAGTCAGTCATTTCATTTCCTTCCGTTATTTTACACTCAAAACATTGAGAGAATACACGTTAGTTCTTAATACATATCATCATGTTATAGTAAAATATTGATAATAAATACAACAAAACTTAATGACAATATTATTTTAATTTATAAATATTTATTATTATTTAAAACTTTGAAAATTTAAAATTTAATTCAAAATATCGCGTCTTTTTAAAGATCAACCAATCAGAACATGTTTTAGTCGGCTTCACTTTTCTCGGCTCTCTTTTTTAAAAAGGGATAATAATTATCTAGAAATTCACCTTTAAAAAATTCTGAAATAATTAATTTGCAAAAAGAAAATGTATACCTATTATAATTTTAAAAATGTTGCAGATCCTATAACCAATGATGTTTCATTGATCCTAAATTAATTATTTTAGAATTTTTTAATTATGAACTGTTGATTTTTCTATATATATTCTAATTCAATATTATAGAAAGAAAATATGTAATATGCAAATTTAAATATTCATAATGCAATAAATAACCTCGTTATTTTAACTTGCACTTAAGCGTGATAACTTATTTTTACTACGCTTACAACAATTACTTGAATAATGCATGAGAAGCAAGTTATTCTTTTCGTAATCGGATGAAAAAAGGTGAACACAAAGTTCTTTTAAGAGAGCAAATAAAGTATTAATAGCTTCAATTTACATCCCCGGTATAATGAATTGTATGAATAAATAAGGCCATATTAAAATTTAAGGAGAATAAAGTGAAGATTTTCTTTTGAAGCGATTGAGAACACACAGCGCGCACCACGAAGTACCCGCCATTGAAGTCAGATAGGAATAATAGTATATTATTACATTTATTTTTGTGAAATTTTGAAACACATATTTTAAAATTTTTTATTTAAAAATCCGAGATTATTATATTATGTTAAATTAACAGAAATTACATATATTAATCATGAACTATTGAAAACTTGTGTTAACGCCATCCTTCTCTGATGGGAATGTTAAATGGCAAATATATGCTTAATATTGACTATCGTATTTCTTGAGATCTAATAAAAAGAACACAATTTTAGAATTTTAAAATACTTACCTTGATGTTTTAACACTTGTAAAACTCTTGGTTGACGTGTGAAAACTCGTACGTCATACACATTTTTTTATTGAAATTGATTCGGTGTTAGTCCATACATCGGAATTATATAAGTCAGAATCTCGCTTCTTCCTTTTTATTAATAATTTTTATTCGATCTGTCAAACCAAATTGCAGGCATACGAGTGCCAGTATTAATTAAACGCGTTAAAAAAAATTCTCCTCGTTAAAAGTTCCATCACAAGAGCGTATAAACGCGTCCGTTGCACTTTGTTTTGTGTTTTACTGATATTCATAGAATACTTTCGAAACTGAGTGTTATTAATGTGATTGACACGCGATAATGGGAAATGTTCGATGACTGCGAGGTAGATGAAGAGCCAAATGAAAATGATATTTTAAAACAAAGCTTTAAATGAAAATATCTTCGGCATCTATTTGAAAGAGATATCTTTCAATGGTCCATTCGTAGCTTCAACGAAGCATAATTAAAACATGCTGTTCATAATAGTTTTGCTGAATTATAACATTATTATTTTTTACGTCATCTGCTTAACAGCAGAATAAAAAATTTATTATTTCGATTCTTATCGTTGCGTAAAACGCACCACAATCTTCATCTCTTACAACTTGTTGTACACCGTTTTGCTTCCTCAGGCCTGTTCTGTTACATTTACGTTTGACAAAAGCACGAACGATAATGACAATCTTGAACCAGACTATCTACCCCATCCATTACCAGAAAATATAAACTCCAAAACTTCATTCTACCACTCTTAAGGAAAACTTACTATTAAAGAAAAAAAAATACAATTCCATATCTCTAATCCACACTACCCTTCATCCACACTAATTCCCCATCCTCCAACCTTTACTACTCAACCCACATTTTTCAAAGCCCCCCCCTCCCATTCCCGATAGCTTTTCGCAAAACTGCATTACAATCCGGGCTCTATATCTCTCATCACGATCTACCCTCCTTCTGGAATCTCAGAAAAACCTTCCACCTTGCCGAGAGTCAAAACCCCTCTTCTCCCTCCTCTTCAAAACTACCTCCTTCTCCTTTTCTACCCCTTGAAGAAAAAGAACCATATATACGTACAACAAAACAGCAGCACCCCTTCGAAATATCGAAACTCTTTCTTTCTCTCTTAAACTCCCTTCTATATACACTTGTGTGCTGCTGCACCTCTTCCAACTTACTTCCCGTTCCCTCCTATACCACGCGCACCTCTATTATCCTCTCACCGATTCCTCATTCACTTTATCTTGCTTTGTCTTTATCAATTTATCCTTCCTTCCTCTTCGCATGCTGCTCATCCTCTTGCCTTGCTGCTCGTACACATAGTGTGAGGGTAGGGTGCCGGCAGCACTCCCAACCAACCCTGATAGCATGTGCGAGCGCGCGCGTGCTCGTTTCCTCCCTTGATGTACGCGTAAACTGGAAAGTCCTGTAGCGAGCGTTAGGCCACTAATGGACTGCTGGCGCTCTCGAGATCGTATTTCTCTCTATACCGTCGGCAGCGGCAGCTCTTTTCACGTTGCTCCTGCTGCTGCAGCTTTTGCTCTTGCTATCGTAGTCGGTGTGTATACGTGTGTGTGTGTGAGTGTGTGTGTGTGTGTATATACATATACTTGTACCAAGCCACGCGCATCAGAGCGACAAAGGCTACCAGTCCTTTCAGCCACTTGCTTATGCTCTTAAATTCGTCCTCTCCCCCCTCTTCTAGTCCTCACCGCTAGAACTTTATATATATATATAAGGCAATTGAATACATACGCCACTTGTGTGTATGTGTGCGTGCGTGCGTGCGTATGTGTGTAAGCACGCGTGTAACGCTGATTTCTCTGTTTTTACTGGACATTAGCCCTCTACTATACCAATGCAGTTGCTCGGTGCCTAAACCTAGAATTCGTACTAACTTACTACCAGGAAACCATATACTGCCAAGAGTATCGACTTGATGTGAAATAAACGTAAAAATCGTATAGTGAAAAGTGGATACCTGAGATACAAAGTCGTCGTAAATTTTCATCCACTGACACTTCCGAACGTTATAAGAAAGGTTCATGCTTTCATTCCCTTTTTCTCAACTGCGGATTATTACACTAACCATTGGACCGAAACAAGAGTGTGGTTGGCTGCAGCACTAATGAGGATACTTTGGTTCTACTGATAGGTCTACTGTTCCTAAGGACACTCCCATACTTGTTTTTCAGTATACCTGCACTCACTAAGAGTAACCTTTACTTACTCAATCTT
>JAWWEQ010000027.1:14554315-14582033 GCA_035583055.1 Torymus tubicola | reverse complement strand
ACTATATTTTTTAGTAAATTTAACAAAAAATTATAGTTAACTGAATTTTTTAAATTATTATTTACACTATACAACATGTTATTTGATGTATGATCATTAAAATTTTATCTATTATTAACAACTAGTTTTACCGTAGAAGAAATTTTTTTCATTCTATTTTTCCATTGTTTACATATCCAGAGTAGATGTTATAAGAATTTAGCTGTTTCGATTAATAGCCATGAAATATATACTCATACAGGTAGTCCTAACGGGCAGAAAGCGTCGCGTAGTCGAGAGGCAAAGGCGTGTGTGTATTTATAAGCAAAATGATTTAGAATTATATTTTATAGTAAAGTAATTTAGCTAATATAGTAATATTAACTATATAACATAGTAAATTTTTCGTTTTATTTTTTTCAAGATAATATAGTTAATATTGCTATATTTTTTAATTACAAAAACTAATTTTTTTCTAGTTAAATTTACCAAAAAATTATAGTAGTGAGAAAATCGCACTATATTTTATAGTAATTTTATAGTTAAGTTAACCATATTTTTTCTCGGTGCTATTTGCTTTTACTTTTACTTACATTCATTTGGTGATGCAATAAAGAAGAAATAAAAAATTTTCGAAGTACTCGATCGCACCACTAACATGCAACTTATGGCCACGTCTATTTTTTCTGATTAATGTTTCATAGCATTATTATAAAATACTAATTCTTAATAAAAAAGTACGTGGTTATAGTATTTATTACAAGGATTTCGTTAGGATGAAAATAATATCGGTTGCCGATAAAAATAAATAAATAATAGCCACTAAGGTAAGAACAAAACAAGAAAAAATTAGAAAACTATCCTCGGAGCCTCCAGCTTGATATAGCACTCAGCACCCATGTTACCTGAACAACTTCTTTGGAATTCTGTAAAGGAACTCCTGAAAAGACTTAAATCACTTAGTTAGATTAGTTTAATTTATCATAAATTTTTATCCTTTATTTTATCTTTTATAATTTATTTCAGTTACTAAAATGTCCTTGTGCAATACAAATGTTTCTTGTCTTAGCTGATCATTTGAGAGAAGTAGATATACCTATCACAGCTTGCAAGCACAGAGAAGACCGAAACAAAGCCGAAATATGCGCAGGATTCAGACAAGGTGGCCGTGATGCATGCCAAGGAGACAGTGGAGGGCCTTTGATGTGCAGGTAAAAAAAAATGGAAAACTAACGAGCAAACATGGGAATAATTAAATATTCCATCTGACTTTTCCTATTACCACAGAGTACCTACATCGCCTTCCGAATGGTACGTCGGGGGAATAGTCAGTCACGGTGTGGGTTGCGGAAGGCGAAACGAGCCAGGAGCATACACGAAAGTCTCTTACTTTGTTGACTGGATTAACAAAATTATAAGTAAGTAGACTTAATTCTACTTAAGAATAAGTGCAAAAAGAAGTTTTTATATCTTATAATTAGCAAAATAAGTCAATATCGTGAGAATATAGTATTCATTAAACACTAATATATAGAAGTTAAAAATGGAATTATAAAAATTTTAAAATTTTTCGACGCAAGATTTTTCCATTTTTTAATATGAATTTTTCAAACTTTTTTCCTTGTTCTATTATGTTGCTATATTTTAATAATCATTGTAATAATTATCAATGAAGAATACTGAAAATGAGGTGATCATTTTTCTTTCTTAATTTGTACTTTACGTAAATCTTCTTAGGTAATTATTTTGAAAAATAGTTTATCTTAAGGGCTTATACACTATTACACTTCTTCATATATCTATATTAGGCCAATATCTCCAGTACTTACATAAGAAAGAAAAGATTAATTATCGTGCTTCCTTAGTCAGACTCACTTAAAGTATTAACAGTGAAAGCAGAAGACATATATTTATAAAACTTCATTATAAAGTTGAATCAAAAACCGTACGCAATACACAAATTTTAATATTTTTTTATTCTATCAAAATAACCATATTTCACATGAGGCTAAAAATAGTCTTTTACTATAAAACCATAACCCGTTACAAACAAAATATTTTTTTATTGGACGTTGCAAATAAATTTTATCTATCTGATCTGTGTATTTGCAAAAGTCAAATGACAATAGTTTATGCTTTACGCTTCAATCCTGAAAATTTAAGAGACAAAGTTGCAACATAATTTTCAATCAACATAAAACATACCTTTTTACACTTTATTTCCACGTGCCAAGACTCATTTTACTAAAGTATTTCGAATTTTCTCTGCTTAAAAAATATTTTGAACATACGCGGAATTATTTGAAATATAATGCCAACATACTTATACGTATAAACAATGTCCTTGAAACAATTCCACGATAAATAATCACTTCAGCAAATTTCAATTCTAAAAAGAGAAACACCGTTGGTCAAATACCACCTTTGATCGAAAACAATCTCCTTCCCACATACCAGATGTGCGCAGATCACTGTTTACATTCTTTTCCCCTTCCCCATCATCCGTATTCCGTAGCCAGTCAAATTTTCCGCTTGTCGTTTATTTCTGCTTCGCTACTTTGCAGACACTCAGACTCGCGAAACCCTGTCACCAGAGAGACAGCCGCGGATGGTGTGCCCGGGTTTCAACTGCAGAGGACCGTATGCGCGCTGCCTGCCGGCGAGCAGACGATGCAACCGCGTAGTCGATTGCCTTGAGGCCGAGGACGAGGAGAACTGCGCAATGCCGTTGAGTGGAGGCTTTATGAACATGCTATTCGGTCGCGAGCATTTATCTCCGACGACGCCGATACTAACCACCCGATAACCTGGAAATTAGTTCATATGCGCTGCATTGCCCTAAGTGTACGTTAAATTTTGAGGTATTTGTAAATCTAAATGAATTTCTGTACAAATGTATATGAAATTTAAAGTACTTTTACATTAAAGGCGATGCATCCTTGTTCAGAAAATTTTTGCAATAAGCTGGGAGTGTAATATATATATCAACACATGCACATACAATTAAGTACAATGTACTTAATATTTCATTATCGACATTAGTTTTCTTAATTTACTCACTTTACATTTGCTTTTAGTACACGTGTATATACAATTTGTTACTCATATTTTCATAATAGAGTATAAAAACAAGATTGATTGAGAAGTTCATTCAATTAATCATCTCAAGGGGATCATTTGTGATCTTAATATAACGAAAAGAAATATATATTACAACCTTACTTGATCTACTATTTTTGAATAAATACTGTAGTCTCGATAAAATTGTACTTACAAAACAACATACAATCATAAATAATTATTGTATGTGTACGTTTATTAGTAATTTATGAATAATTTATAATATTTCGATATTTATTACTAATTACGCAAATTAATTATATATAGAATTTATATATAAATTTCTTCGCAGTTTTAATCGGTGTACACTTTATAGTGTAAAAATATAGAAATAACGTACTTATATTGTTATCCAAAACTATTTCATGTCATTGATTTTGTCGAAATCGAGATTGCCAATTAAAATGTGAAGAACATTCTTGTAATCATTAAATGCTTTTTCATTATATCTAATTTAAAAATTAAGGTTATTTATTTCATCTTCCTATTATACATCAATTATAACCAATTATTAGTTAATAAACTGATAGTTAAATTTCAATCATTTAGCAATATGTTAATTTAATTAAAATAATATGTAAAAATGTTATTAGACTTACTTGAAAATTCTGAAATAACGTGTTTAACTAATACGTATTACATATAAATTGCGGAAACTATTTTAATGACAATAAATGCAACAATATAGAAGGATTATTACCAAATTAGTCTCAAATGCGATAATGTTATTTCTGAATGAAATGTAAATAAATTAATTAAGGGATTAGCCATCTAATATTTTACTTTGCATACTCTGGTGCCAACTACCTCGGCAAAATACGTCTATATTATGACTCTTCCAATTTCATCTGCAACCGCAGGATTGGCGAACCTGTTGATAAGTACTCGCTTTGTCTATGTTTGAGCGTCGGCTACCTTAAATGATTGTATTATATGAGCCATCATGTAATCGTTGCAGTTCATTTTTTTCAGCTAATTTTCAGCCTTTTCTTTCTATATATATATATACAAAACAAAGCAATTAAGACACCAATCTTATGTATATAAAAACAAGATAAAGTCGCAATTTAAAAAAGAACAACTTTCAGCCTAAATTTCAGCTTTCGATAAATTATTTTTTTTTTTGCATAAAAGAAATTCAGTCAAATCAGCTTTAACGTCCAGAGTCGATGCGAAAAGAATTTCTACTTCTGCTGTCCACCTTGCTGCGCTCTCTAGGTGTTACTTATGAAAGCTTCCGCGTAAACATTTTTCTATCACATCAACATCCGCTACCGCCATCTACACCAACTTTGTAACTCTATTATCAGATAAAAGTTTTACTCATCGGATACCATACCGACCGTAAGTAACGGTGAATGTTGTTTATGCTACACACGATCAATCGGACTCTTGTAAAATATAAATATGTACCTTCAATAAAAAATATTTCGATATTTTTGTAAACTTTAACGTAATTATTCATTTCAAACGTCATATAAAATCCCACAACACTGATCCATCGCGTGAAAAAAATATACTCTTCGGATTTCTAACAAGCTAATTCAAAGCCACACGCGCACCATAAAAAATAGCTGTTACGTATACAGTCCCGTCCACTAAAGAAATTTATCCTGCATCTGAAATGCGTACAGCTCCTTGGTGCGCGCGTTGTTCATTATACCATCGCGCTTATACTGCCCTCTCCGGCTTATCTCACGTCCTTACATAAAGCCCGCGCGTGTGTCCCCCCTCGCTAACAAAAACACACTCTGTCCGAGACATAAAAATCCGCGCCATTTTCAAGATGTCAAGAGGCTGTAAATTCCCGTTCCCCCCCTCTTGTTCTCCGCACAGCGAGAGATATATCTGAGAGAGCGAGGAAAAGCCCTCTGGCAAGCCGTGCGCTTTCCTTATGCCGCACACTCGCGAAGCGCGTACGTTGCCTCCTCTGCGTGAATTAGTAAGCAGGGAATGTGAATGGCTCGGTTAAGCATTATGGAGGAAGGCATGAGCCAGCCAGCCAAGCAGCCAGGCAGGCAGGCAGGTCGACAGGCGCAGCCGTTTGCCTTCAACGGCAGCGACCCCATTCGCTACATTCCTTCTCTCTCTCCCTCCTCCTCCTCCTCCTTCTCTCGCCGCGCGCGGTTTTGCCTTTTCCATCGCGCGCGTTTCTTCCTGATGAGTGCGGAGATCGAGAATAATATCGGAGAACACACGAGAGAGTTGGTATATGGTGAACCTGGAGAACGCGTGTGAGTCTAGTAGACACGTGTGCGACCACGTTTTTTTGGGAATAGATAGCTCTATTAGCGAAAGTTGAGTTACTTTGACCAATGACTTTCTTATTTCTAATTATATTAATATTTTTTATGAGCTATGCCAGAACATGCTCTATGCAACTGAGCTTCCAAAGTATCGGCAAATATATAATACTTTCGGTGTGCGATATTTTATTATTGTTTGTATAATATTGTTATACACAATCTTATGAAACACTGTCATTATTTTAGGAGTCTCTATATTATTTTCACAAAGTGAATACGCTACGGTTAAACTACGAAAAACCATTTTACTTCTTGGCAGTGGAAGCTTTGTAACGGTACAAACAAGTTTTTGAAGTAACATGTAAGAGAAACATGTTTTAAAACCACAACAAATCAAAGAGATCTTTGGCGGCACCCGGGAATCTTTTAACGAAATAACGATTATTTTAAGCTGTGTGTAAAATTATTAGCAGTCCAATTATTATAACACCTCTGCTATGTGTCCGTCAGATTTTTGTATTAGATGGACATCTATATATTAGTAAATATACTTTCTTTAGTCAAAGGTCAAAGTAAAACAAATATTGAAATATTACTACTTTGGAACAACGTACTCTAATCTGACGGACATTTAGCAAGGGCCTTATTATAATGTTAAATGAATTTCACATATGTAAATAATCCACGGGACAGAAAATTAAATAATAGTTATAAATACTCTGTAAAAAAAACCTAATATATTAAAAGTATAATTGACAAGGCATCAATCACTGTCAATAATAATACTGATATCGATTATAAAAAAATACAAAGGATTATTGAAAATGTGGATAATATGCGATAAAGAATGTGCTAGATGTATGAACAGGTATTATAATACATAATGCTAGTGAGTTGAAAATTATTCTGTCAATTTTCCTTTTTTTTTGAATTAGAAATTTAGTAGAGGAACTTTAGAAAGCCTGATTAACTTTTTAGAATAATCTATTAGATATTAACTCGTGAATTTAAAATATTTAACACTTTCTCTCGAATTTGTCTCTTGCAAGATCAGTCGACCAATTATAAACTTACTTAAAATACAGCCACATTTATTAAACCAGGTTTTATTAATTGTACTTTTTTTATAAGTACAACGGAAAATTAAAATAAAATTAAATATTTACTAACACATACATAAAAGCTATACAAAAGATTTTAGTTTTACAAACATGCTAAATGAATATAATAGGAGTTAGGACATTTCATAACGTATAATGATGGTGTTGGTTTAAAATGATGTTGTAATTTAATTTATCGTTGCTTGCAGACGTTCAAATACACTTTGAGAATAGGACACACATCACTTGAGTTTTATATTTCTGTTAATGAAAGAATGTATTCACAACGTTGATATTTTTAAATTATATTATTTGTCAGATAACACATTTTTTCATTGCATGTGACGGACATGTGTGAATCTCAGACAATGAAAAGAAGACCAAATTTAAAAATCTTTAAATTTATTCGTATCAATATAATCTTATTACTAAATTTAACCATTATATGCACGGATGATACGATGAAAAACCGGGTCTATTTTGATCACATCAATAAAATATTAGATGATAATGATTCAGACTAATTAATAGAGATTTTTTATGAATAATATAACAAAATTTAATAAAAATATATAAAGCATTTCAAAAGAAATTATTAGCAATATAAAATTATAATTGGAGTCATCGAAAACTCTAATTTTGGCAGGTTCCTCACTTGCTGCTCTAATATCACTTCAATTCAATGTATACATACCCAAAGCAACCGCGAGAGACTTAACGAGTAGGCGCGACCGTGGCAATTTCGCGATTTTTGAATGTCGATCCTCCTCCCGGGCCCCTTCAATTCGTGACGCTCAATCGCCTGCCTATAATACGCAGCTGTCTGCCTCTCTGTTTTGCCCGCAGGGAAAATCGGATACTACCTACATACACACACACTCTCGGGATGATCCCACGTGAAACTGGCACGGGTCTCTCTTTCTCTCTCCCGTGACCTTTGCAGAAAAGACAGCCTCCTCTCGCATGTGTCTGCAGGTGTAGGCCGAGATGACAAACTCGTAGGAGCATATAGACTTGCGAAATGTGACGGTGGAGGGAGGACGCAGTGAATCAGCAGTGCACGAGGTACAGCGTCCCGTACAGCATCCTAGAATCATTGTCGCGCTACAGTGTATATAGACTTTGTGAAAGCCTTATGGTCAATTCGAATGCGCGAGAACCTTGAAAACGCGCTTCTTTTCGCTTCTTGCACAAAGGAAGAGAGAAAGAGCGCGACGGAGACGAAGCGCACAGGACTTTGCGGCAATGCACGCGCGCGGGAGCGCGCGCTTGCAGTTGTCGCTCGCGCCGCGGGAAATGCAATAGAGCGAGTAGTTGCCCAATGGCTACGCGAGCACTGCTGCTATTATTTTTATTGTGCAAAGTGACGCGCTTGAGTTGACGGTGATGATGATGATTATTCTGGAAGGAGAAAAAAAGTAATTGCGCGGACGAGGGCCTGCAATTAATGAGGCATTGTTAATGACTGTTTGGCTCATCTTGATGTAGATTGGATGAATTAATTCTAATGATTGAAAAAGGGAATTGAGTGCCAATGCCGATAATTCTCTTGTGTTTATTTACTTTAGTTACGTTATGAATCACTAACTGTAATGAGGAAAGAAATATTGTATTGCATAAAGTATTTATTAACATTGTACTAGCGTTTAATAATAGACGAGTTTTGTATTTTGCTGTATGGGTTCTTAGTGTAAAACATGTTTTTTTAAATAAATATAAGTATAGTTAGGGAAATTAAAGATTATTATTATATTATGAAATACAATGTATAACCCTATCTATTCTATTTAAAATAATAATTCTAGAAGTAACTTAATATTAAATCTTCTCCCATATGTATGTTTATATATTATACACACTTTTAACGGAGAATTCGAAAAATCTGCTCCCGCAAATCGCATTACCAAACTTTAGATAGTGAAGCTACTAAACGTTCGCCTACTCTACTGCCCCTGAAATCTTTATCTAGCCATACAAATGAAAATTATATGTTATATGTAAGCGATCATTCAGTACAAAGTCGTCAATTTTGTCTTTCTAAAAAATCAAAAAAAGACTGATTGAAATATCTAATGCTTGTCTAATTACTGCATCTACCTTCATGTTTATCTTCAAATTAGATTTTTTAAATTTTTTTATTTTAAACATCAGAGTTAACTATAAAATATAGCCGTTTACAGAAGGAGATTGTGGTTACTGCATCAGAAAGGTGTTCACCTCGTGTAAAGTAAATTTTCATTATATATATATGTATACTTTCCAAACTATATGCTCTTCTCATCATCCACATCACCATGTACTCGTCGCAGCGCGCATCTTCCCCGATTGTGATCCATTTCAATCTTGCTCTCTCTCTCTCTCTCTCTTTGCCGTATAGATCCACAGCAGCAGTGCGCTATCGCTGCTATATACTCGTTATACGTCGATCCCATGGAAAGTAGACCTCGCGAGCATGCGCTCAGTACCAGGGGAACAATTTTCGTTATTAATTTCGAATCGCCTCATCGCCGCTCCTCTATATCTAGCAAGCAAACGGAAGAAGCACACGGCACAGAACAGTATAATACGAAGAAGACGAAATGAACGACGACGACGAGGAGTAGGTACACGCCCCGTGATTATGCAATCCGCGTGGTCTGTTGGTAGCTCGCGTCGACACGGTTAGAAGGTATACGCTGGCTGGCTCTGGCATCCTACACACATAATTTCGTTGGCCGAGCGCGCAAAGTACCGTTCGTCCTGCGAGCGATTGCCGATATATACACGCTCGGCCTTTGTAATATGCGGCACAAGTGAACAGTGCCAGTATATATACATAACCGAGCGAGATATGCGCCTATATAGGAGGAAAGGGAGAGGCTCGTGTATTAAAGTATGCGTATGTATATATACATGTGGCAGTGAGGAAAATCAGCCGTTCATATAGGTGGCTATACAGGAGCTTGATTCATTAGAACAGACGGGGGCTGAGGAGGTAGATAAATCGAGCCCCAGGACGTGCGCATGATTATCTGGGCTGCGGCGATGAATCAAAATCACGGGTGTAGCGAGCTGCTAGCTTGTTTGTCTGTTTGTGTATATATATATATATATATATATACGCAAGTTGATGGCTCAGTGCAGGGGAACACATGCGGGGAGACGAAGGATCGTTCAGGGGTGGAGAGACAAAATGTCCATTTATTAGTTTTCAATTTGAATAATCGATGTAATTGGCGGAGAAGAGCGCTTGGTCATGCGTTTGACCGATGAGCTCTAATTATGTAATGTGACTATTCGTCAAAATGTGATCTGGAACTATTTTTCATGATTACTCGGCATTGAGAAGGAGGAATCGATTAAATATTAATCTAGAAAGAATCAAGAGTAATTGAAAATGTATTTAAAAGATATTTATATAACATAAATCTTGCTAATTTGAAGGTAACGCTACGTTTATAAGAGTGTACGTACTTTCTGAGCTAATGCGTAAACGTATTTTTTTCAATGCAGTTATAATTCTTAAACAAACACCGCACACACTTCTATTATGAACTCATTAATTCTTTCCGTTACACATCTGTTCGAAATATGGAACGCTGTTTTTTCTTCCATAAAATGTTGCTCAAATACTTATTTAAAGCCTACGTATGTTGCAAGTTTACTTATATTAGAGAAAGTAACCGACAACTTAACTATAAGTTTATTTAAAAGTACATTTAGAAAAACAGAAAAATAAAAAGTTCACTAAACCCGCAGGAACAAGGAGGCATTAAAATCAATCCTCACACGCTATACTTCAGCTCAACATAATCAAAGGAACTGCAGTAAAAGGCATACAAGCAAGCTTTTATTTTTAGCGTCGATAATTTCTGCATGCCCCTTGATTCCGTAAACACGCACTCGCGTTGCCGAGTCGATCATTACGTATTAAATTAGAAAAGAAAAATCTCTCTTGGAATTCTCTTCCAGTGGCGCCCGAGGCGATGGGACGACGCAACAACCGAAGCGTGCCTCGCACGCACGAGAAAAAATCCAAATGAAAATCATGTGATCTCTTCGAAACTAGTCGAACCAGAGGCGGATGCTGCCATGCTACCACCACTGCCACCGACGACGATGCAAGCAGCGGGAGAAACAGAGCGAGTGACGAAGATGAGGAGAAAGCAGCAGCAGCAGTAACACCGAGTCTGGAGGCACCTGCATCGTTGCACCGAGCGCCTGCGCATGCTCTCAGGAATGTGTGAAGTGCCGTTGCATATTACGTGCGTATACGCGCGCTCGAGCCAGAAGAATAAAAAAACAACGACGGCGCGGCGAAGTATATGTATACGTGAGAGTCGCCTTAACTGCCCTTCAAATTGCCATTCCTTTTCCCTATGCAGTGTGTAGAGTAGACTGCGCGTGTACTTCGCACTCTATGGTATTCGCCTGGACGATTTGTATAGTGTAGTGGTGACGAGGACGCGGAGCGCCCGCAGCTGCGAGAGGAGGTATTTCTAGGATAGGTCGCCGCATGCAAATCAATCCTAGCGTGGTTCTTTCACTCGCGGTTATGTATCCTTGGATTTTTCCGAGTGAACAAACATGTATATCCTGCAGCTTTTCCAGGATTTTCGATTTAGATAAATGTAGTAGTGCTGAACAAGGAATGTTTTTAAATGCGAAATGAGAAAAATACCTTAAGGTTTGAACGTGCAAATATTTGCTGCAAAGCGATTCTATATATTATGTATTAAACATTTTTTTACATTTTGTGCTGAATACTATTGAAAAAGTATAACATCGCTGCTAAATGCTTATATAGAGTTTTAATAATGTAAAAATAGAATTAATGAAAGATTAGAAAAAAAATTAAAACAGAAATTTCATCACGCTGACCTTGTTATACCTCATCGCGACAGTCTACCTGCATCAGAGCGTATAAGAATGCTCTATTATGTCATTTCATCGTGACATCGAACCCCGGCGGCCACTTACCTATTTCCATTTGACGTTTATATACACGGGCTTCATTTTTGCGAAGCCACGAAACCCACCACAACGCTGATTATTCGTCGTACAAATAGCAAAACGTGCGCCCTCCTCTGGTTAACGGTACTTTTTTCAGTTTCTCGACTGCTGTTGCTCATCGTATAATGACATCCTGTTCGAGTACGCGCGGCATATCGTTCACTCACCTTGTTAAAAACATGAATACATAAAGATTGGGCCACGGATTTCGGAACTGTGGAATAATCGGAGTTACTAAATTATGTCACTAGTGCAAAAACGGTTATGGCTGTGTGCTCAGACATAATATTGTCAGATTTCTTATCTGAAAACTATATATGTATATCAGTTAAATATATGTAATAGTGGCAAATCAAAAACTATTATTATTCTTTTAGACCTGTAATATGAATTTTTTAACGTTTTTTTAAGGTTTATACGCATACTGATTGATGAGATTAACGTCTTTCAATTCTTCAAATATGTATAGATTGAAGAAAAAAACTAAAATGTTATGAAAATATTAAATGTACAGTTATTTAATTTATACAAGCCATTTCACTTAGCTTGAGAAAAAGCAATAAAATGCAGTCTTAAGAATGAGATAATATATTACAAAAAGTAGTCCATATTTTGTTAAGCTAATCAGAGGTAATATATCTGTTATATCTTCCTCATATAAAACTACGTAATATTTTCATAATATATTTTAATGATTCGTATAGATCTCTAGAAGAATTCTTTTTAAAATTATTAAAAACCATTTAAGTTAAGTAATTTACATTAAAAATAAATATTTAACCATCATATGTATAAAAAACTATTTATTTATATCTAGTTGATAATTAAAGTAATACAACGATTTTTACATCAAGCAGAATAATAGACTATACATAGAAGTATCAGTATTTAATCAGAGACTATAATAACCGTCAATCTTATAATATAACGGACGAAAATGTAACTGTAGAATATATTTGATGAAGAAAATTTGTTTTCATGTCACGCAGGAAATTTTAATTCTTTAAGAGAGAATTAAGGATCTAAACAAAGTAGTTTTAAATTAATTTCCCGTTAAGGATCTGGAATTCAAAACAGAAATCGAGGTAAGTTCTTGATTAAAACAGTATTTAAATATTTTTATAAATAATTAGCTAGAATAAATGTAATTATTTATCTAATTTTTTCTGAGTAAGAAATTGTTGTTTTATACTACAGTATAGTTGGCTCTTTCATATAGTTCACAAATAATTATAATTGGGTTTTCAAAATAAAATTTCACTTTACTCTCAAAACTTTTAGAGTAAAAACTTTTCATTCTTTCAAGTAAAAGTACATCTATTTTAACGTATATAGAATAAAGCTATTAGCCTCTAAAATATAGCGATATTTCACATCATTCAAGTATTATACTAAAAATTTCACACTTTCATTCTTCTCTTACACTTTACTATCCAAAATCCATTGTAGAACTCGCATTGTCTATACTTATTAGCCTACAAAATACTTTTGTGCTCTGAGACCATCATATAGACACATCGTACAGGTGGTATAAAAAATCTACCAACGAAATGATCGATTCGAATCCCTGAAAGCGACGTTCAACCTTCAATTTTCCTTTCGTGCTCATAAAAACATTCCAGCGCAACCAGCTCAGCGTTTATTAAAAAGAAGCCAATCCAGTCTTCTTCTCATACGTCGTCCCGCGCGAAATCTAGCGTGGCCTCTAATTTGTCCGGCGCGCACTCGCGCTATACGATTGACAGTTCTCTCTGCGACTGATCGGTATACGCAAAGTGTCTGCGCGGCGTTTACCGTTAGCCCCATGCCGCGAGTCACGGGCTTCCTGTGCCGCTTGCGCAAGCGCGAGTTACCTTCGCATCGCGCATACTTATATATACACGACGAGAGTAGTGCCTTTTGCGATCGTGGCCATAGCGCATGGTATAAGCTCCTAGAGGAATTCCAATTAACCTGGGACCGGATAACATGGAGGATGCGTAGATGGCGATGTGCGGTATCGATGAGGGGGAGGCCGGTTATTGACGCGTTGACGAGTGTATATGCGCGGGGTCATGCATTAATGTTATGAGACAACACTCGAGTGGCTGCCGATTGCTATACGTATACGTTGATCCTTATGATAGGCTACTGTTTATATACAGCAATATTTTCTAAACTTGTGTAGATGCTTCATCGTTTTTGCACGCGCTTTCCTTAATGACGTGTTCTTTTATTTATTGCTGATGGAAATTTAAAATAATATTTTCAAACATAATATTTCCAATCAAAATATACATCGCTAAATTTTTTATCCTATTGGACGTTTTCTTAAAAAGATGTAGCTCAACAATTTTTGGTGATTTTAATTTGTGAGAAATGATGAAACTTTTGCAGAGATTTTATTCTAAGATCTGAAAATGTGTTTTTTCATAAAGATTTTTCGCAGCGTTATGCTTTATAATACACATACTTATTAATTGCATGATAATACCTTTAAAAATGTGCAATGGGTGTAAAAAAACCGGTTTAATTCCAATATCGCTTTACCCCAGCATCCTCTAGTTATCTGGATGATTGAATTTCTTGCGAATAAGGTCATACAAAAATGTTAATAATACTCACGTTCTTAAGCGATTTAACAAAATTGTACCGATTCTAAGTAAAACTAATATTAAATAACTAAGATTTTGAAGTTCTTTTCTACAAAAATTCTTTTTAACGTAATCCGTATTGCAGCTGAAAATATAATTACACCCGTTATGAATAACTAATTGTACGTATACAAGTTTTTAGAATACTGTAAATGTAGATATTGCACGATGAGCAAGCAATAGCGTGATAAAAAAAATGAATAACGGTACTATTATCAAAACAATTATTTTAATCTTCATATAGGTATTTTACATTTTCACAAATTATCAAAAGAAATAATATATAATTAAATTTTGTAGAAAAAACATCAACGAAGATTTTCATCGGATGAATCAGTTAATTTTTTACTAGAAAAATTAAATTAATTTCCTTTGCTCCAACTCATCATATCGTATCGACGTGATTGATTTTTTTTCAAAACGTCCGTTCTTCAATACACTTTCCAGCGATTTATACTCACGATAATGAAGAGCAATCATCAGATATAAGCCACGATGCAACGCTTCTGGAATCGCGTACAGCCTTATACCCCATTTCAGTTGGACCTACACTCGCGGAACCGCTAAAAATAATTCCCAAAAAGAAGCACAACAGCTACGCAAAAGATCTCGGTCGCGCTCGTATATACAGGTGGAATAACCCGCCCCGTCGATCTTAAAAGTCAACGGGTGTCTGCCTTAATTCGCGAACCAAAGGCTTTTAGTAGGCCAAAAAGCGAGAAGCCGCTACTAACCACACACTTGCTTTCGCGATGCACAGGGATAAGCCTCAAGAACAGCGGAGAAATTAAAAAAATAAAGCAGAAATAACTCGATGTAACAACATCCCTGTCGCCACCTGCGACGAGGAACCGCGGCAACGGTGTTTTACGGAACGAACCCGACTTGCGGCCGCGCGCGCACGTCAGCCAGGGTCGACGCCCTGCCGAAAAACTCTCGTATAATATCGCTGCTAGATTCCACCGATCGGTATGCAGGCGACGTCGAGTTGCGCGCGGGCTGTCTAGATACAGGTTTTCGGCCGCGTGTGAGAAATGGAGACTCCCGATTAGCGCGCGATCGAGTGTCCCGACCGTGAACGTATGTGTGTGTATATATATACACATGATGCGTTGTTTGATCGTTGAGATTTTTTTCATGATTTTTTTCGAACTGTGTGGCTACGTTTTTCTGGAGCGAAAGGGTTTTAAAGAGAGGTGACGTGGGTGATTGAGATGTTGACTGATTTTTCATGGTTCGTTTTTTTGCGGTGGCTAATGTGAGAATAAAATGATCTCAGATTGTTCGTTCGCTTTATCTGTATATTTAAGAATCTTTAGTTTATTATAGGTGTCGACTCATTCTTGGACAATAATCACCCGTGTATCACGGAAGAAAAGTAAACATGAATTCATTTTGGATTATTCAGCTGGATTATAAGTCGTCGAGAGGTTTTTTTTTAATTACAGTATAAAAATATTTAAAAAAATAAAATAAATTTCTTTGTGCCAACATATAATCTGCTTGTACACTAATTTATGTACTTAAATGAATGGTTTTAATGGCAATAAACTGTATACAGAGGACGAACAAGAATTTGTGATTGTAAAAATACTTTACTATATATTTTATCAATTATATGTAATAATTAATACATTTTTTTCTTAGATAATACGATAATAGATAGAAAATTAAAACAAAGGATAATACCTCGAATAATTATACTAACAATACGTTAAAAACTACGTAATTTTGAACAATACTATTGTCTGGAAGCTTACCATAACCACATAGCGAAGATCTTAATTAAAACCCAAGAGTTATCTTGCAAACCAAGCACTCTCATGACCAACGTCATATACATCTTCGACAACAACATCACATCTCTTCTTCAGCACCATCGGCTCTACTCGACTCTCTCGCGATTGTTGGTACATCAATGCTCACGCTGGTGCGCAAGTAAGCACACAGGCGCGTTGGAAAAGTTTTAAACTAATAGGCCAAAGAGCTCCTATACAGCTACCATAGAGACGACTATACGACAGGACGCTTGCGTCACTGCTTACGCGCGCGTGCGAGCGCTTCTGTAATATATCCTACGCGCTTTTACCTCACATGCGCGAATATATATATAAAAGTGGCTGTAAGGAACGACGTGAATTCTCGTGGGCCGTATAGTGAGCGTTGCTCCATAATAACGCGAGCCACGTCCTACTACTCTCTCAAAATGGCGAGAACTCGCACTTTTCCGTGGCAGCAGGAGTTTCACGCTTTTTATCATCTCGCGTGTGCTCCAGAAAAGCAGTTGGTGAGCCCGTTTTGGCGAGCGCGAGAAATTCGCTGGCTTTGCCTATGCTTATGTTAAATGTTACTGTGTCTGCGCATGCTACACGCGTCGATGGTGAAAAAAAGGAAAACAATCCTTTCACATATATGTTCGTTGAAGAATATTACTTATCTAACCTAATTGTGATTGTTATTATAATCGTTGGAAAAAGGCGAGTTGAATTTTTTGCAAGTAGATAAAATCGGTTTAGAATGGAAATATACTTCAATGTAGAAAAGTCAAGATTTTTTTATGTTAATGATAAATAGATGTTATTGATGAATCTGATGTTATACACTGATATTTTTAAATAGATATAGATTTATTATTCTGCAGATAATCTTTGCATATAGGCATTAGCAAAGACTCTCTGCTATTCTTTCTTTTATTTAGCTGATTATTATCAGATATTTTTAAAACATAGTGAACACTTTTTAGTTACTTATAAACTAGTAACTATATTTTTAGGCCATATATGGCTATCACATTTTTTAGATATTTTTTCTTAATATTTACATCGCGTTGTTTCCTTTGATATAAATGGAAATAAATTGTGATTTTAAAAAATGCTATATAAATTTAAACCTATCACAAATTGAATTAAATTTAATCTAATTTAACTTTTTACTCAAACGTATATGTTTTCTGAAAAAAGATGTAATGGTTATTGTGAAAAAGAACCTTATTAACTTTTGAACTATGAATATCACTGTGCACGCTATTATTATAAAGCAGCCAGCGAGGAAGCTATAAACATCGAAGAGCTCGAGCTGCCACCACTTCATATCCACGGCACGTGATCTCAAAACATTTTTACCGTGGCGAATCACGTATTCAATCCAATACACCGCTTCATCCTTAGGCTTCATCGGACGGTCCCGGTATATAGCGGAAAACTTGAGAGCTGCCTCTCTGCAAAACAATCATCAATAATATTTAATACTTCTGCTGATAACAAAAATATAATATTGCCTGTGGAAAGCTTTAACTTCTACCAGAATTCTAGTATGTCTCTTTAGTCTATCTTTAACAACTAGAAAGTCTGATTAATGTCTTAATTGAGATAAATTTTAGATTAATTTACATTATTTAATTTACGTTACATACTTGTACTTTGGATTTGTTATAATTTCTGTCAATGCATAATCGAAATTCATTTGTGTAGCAGTTTGAATATCTAATTTTATTCCAAATCCTTTGTTCGTGACGATATCACAATTGACGTGCTGGTCTGCAAAAAGTGGAAAACACACAACAGGTACACCAAAGTAAGATGCTTCTTGAGTTCCTAAACCTCCTCCATGTGATAAAAAAGCTTTGAGATTCGGGTGCCCTATAAAAATACTCTAATTTTATGCCTGGTTGCAATAATAGTGACTAAGCAGTAATGTGTAAACAGCCATATAAAATTTATACTGACGGAATAGTTTTTGCTGCGGTAACCATGGAAAGGTGAATGTATTATTAGGCAAGCATTGGGGTAATGTTTCTGGAGTCTTTGATTTCATTATCACTCGAACAGGTGATACTTTTTTAAAAGAAGTGCATAATTTCTCTAATATTTCTTTTGGAAATGACTCAATCTTCGTTAAAGTACCAAAGGAAAAATAAATAAAACCATGATTGCTTTCGTCCAATAATTTTTTCAATTCCTAAACAAAATTTAATTTTATCAATGACTGTAATTAATTAAAATAAAAAATAATTTTATATTGAATTTATTAAATTCTAACTGATATAAGGTGATAAAAGATTATTATGTAAATACAAAAGATATTGAAAAATTTCCTTACCGTATCTATCGTTGTGTTCTCATTCCTGATATGAATGCCTGCAATCTCAACAAGAGCTGGAGTTTTTGGCTGAATTCCATGGAAACTATAGTGAGAATGGGCTATTATCATAGCAACACTTTTCTCCAATTCCCTATAATGAGGAATATTTGGCCCAAAGTACTTTTTAATTATTTCTTCTTGCTTATGTGCTTCAGCATAATACTCGATCAATATGGCATAATGAGTCATAACAAAATTATAAACTCTGTCCCAAAAATTCATTTTTTCTTTATGAACCCGAAGATTTTTAGGAGCTATTGCTATATTTAATGGATTACCTATAAAATGGTTATTATACGGGAATATTGCAGTGGTCACTACTCCTACAACTGGAACATTCCACACGTGACCGATAGCAGTAAAACATTGATATCCGGAAAGAAACTAAAAAATTTATTTATAATATTTACACATTATATACACTAAGATAAATATGCTGTAATATATTACAATCTTTATTAAACTTTAAAAATCTATCTGATTAATAAGGATTATATAAAAAAGCTCAAGCTTTGTACCGAGCAGTTTTTATTTTAATTGTAATTCTATTTGCAAGAACCACAAACACATAAAAAAATTAATATTTTTTTCTCATTTATTTCCATTTACTCGTAAAAACTGATATATAATAAAAACAACTTAAAATGCATTTTACATGTACATATATTAACAAACAAAAAATTTTACCTGAGTTAAGACAAGATCATATGGTGGATCATTTGGAGGATTTTTTATTATGTTAGCTACTTCTGTATTTCCAAGTGTATCGCACAGCTCTCTACAAGCCTCATGTAAACTTTGTATGCCCGAGGCTCTCGAAGAGATCAATTCAAATGGGATTTCGAGATTAGCTTTCGGCAGTTTAACGATGTCGGTATAATTAGGAAATGGTTCTTTTAATGGAAAGACACTGACAACATCAACTTGATGGCCTTTTTCTGCAAGTCCTTTAAGTATTTGCTCAAAAATACTGAAATGACTTCGTCCATTTATTGGAAATATTGCAAAAATTCGGTATCCATTACAAAATGATACAATCCAGAAATAGTAAATAAATACATAATTTAAATTCATGTTTAACAATGAAAATTATTTGAGAGTACAATCGAAGATAATTATTTACTTTTACGAAAGCCTTTTTATTTTCCGTTTGTTATGTGTACTGTCTAGCAAAAACAAATCTCTGGTGTCATTTGTCTGTTCTTACATATTTATAGGGATGAGATTTATCGACTGACATCTCTTTTATCATTTCTGATAATATCGAAATCTCATTATCTGACGGGAAATAAAGATTTTACTCTTATCAAGCTTACCTAAGATAAATTAGTAATTGATTGTCATATGCATAATATTACAGTTTTATTTAAAAAAAATAGATATTTGTATTCTGTACAATAGACATATACGTATGTATATGGTATACGTATAGGGCTTCTAGCTTTATGAATGGCCAAATTTTGCGTAGAATATACTTTTATCAATTAGTTCACTTGAAGGAGACTATTAGAATGAAGACTATCTTATCAAATCCAATTTAGAAAGGTGTAACCAATTGTTTTTAGTGACTTTATTTATACATTACAATTTTAAGCACATTTTAAAACCAGAATCATTAACTCTTCTTTGCGATAGTTTAAAAAATACCTAATTAATCAAGTTAATTTTTTAACAAAAGTATAAAAAAATCTAATAAATAAGAGTTGAATTTTTAATCGCGTATTTGTTGTCACTATAGGAGTCCCTAACTAAATCGAACTTTCTAAAGTATAAGCTATGATAAAAATCAACTAACAAAATAAGTTGGCAATGCCGATATATGTATGTTATCTTTATAAGAAGTACCATAAAATTTATAAATTTACAGAAAAAATTGTATATCTGAACGAACGCTGACCGGAAAGAATTCCAGTCTGGTGCTCTGCTGCTAATCCAAGAACTCGATTACATAGCAGTTCACTTATCATTTTGCTATCTCATCACCTGTCGAACACCTACAATGCAGGATACATCTTTGACAACATCACAAACAATTTACAAGAGAATTTTGCTCGCCAAAGCAAGGTCGGGTTTGAATTCGTGTAAATGATTATTACTATATACAACAATTCTATAATTATATACGAAGAAGAAAAAATAGAATCATACTGTTGTTTGACTAAGTAGGCCAACGTTTCCAATAAAATTAATACAAAGTGAGTAAAAATCGTTAATCAGAAAATAGTAACTGTTATTTTAACGTATCACAAATTTTTACTGCTATTAGAAACATTGAACTTTTAGCGAATACTGTTAATGTTTATTTAATTATTGATTTACCTAAATTTCAATATAATTTACTTTCACATAGGTATAGATTTTACAAGATTAAAACGGATTCATCAGTAATTAATGGACTTGTGCTTTCTTACATATCGAAGCATTATATAAACTATTGATAAGGTAATATTTTACGCGACTATTATTAAACCAACATAGAAAAATCACTGTCACCACGAAGTAAACCAAAGAGTCAACACATCTACTATCACGATTCACAATAAACTTTTCAACATAAAAAAATGCCACAACTCCTCTGCCTCGTTGTTTCGCGTATATAAAGCGCCTCGACGCGCGTATCGCGCGTAAAAAATCATTGCATCGCGCACGCGTGCATTCGCCCGCAGGATTTTCCAGTTTGCCGAGCAGCCTAAGGACGACGTTGGCCGGCTGCTGCTGCTGTGCCGCCTCGGTGGCGGGTTGAACGCCTCCAAGTGCAGCGGACCTCGTAACTGATAACGGAAGGCGGCGTCGAGGCTTGAGCCCCCTGCCTCGTTAAATGTATATCGTGCGCTCGCGCGTCATTTTTATCCTTATTAAAGTCTAAGCACACCTTCCGCACAAACCGGGAGGACGTGTAATAAGCCGAGAGGATATGCGCGCGCGGTATGTACATATACGTCGGTAGGCGCGTGGATAAGAGACTTGATGCACACACAGCTGGGAACTTTTCAGCCAGTTTTGCATACCACAGAAAGATGTGCAAGATGTTGCTGATTCCAGAATGGAAGAGATATACCTGCTGAGATATGGTGTTGGGATTGTCTGTAAAAATGCTGCTGTCGAATGGTTAAAGCTGCTGAATATATCTTCATTTCAGTTTAATATACGTGGAATACTCAAAACGAGAAGCGAGTTTCGTGGTCTAAACACAATCAAGTTAAGTACACGTAATGAATGTAAACCTAACGTGAACAGGATCCGCATTCCGTATCGTAAAACTTTACATGAAAAAGTAATTAAGATAACAGCGTTCGTAAATCTTTAAATTTATGAAAAAAGATTTATAAAAACAGTCTCGAAAATCAGGAGCAAAGAAAGTTTTTATAAAAAGTTTAAGACGCGCATACATTTGACGAACGATTTTTTAAAGTAAAATCATTTTATGGGGATTCCCAAAACTTCCATAAATTACAACGCAGTCTGAAAGAGTACATGAAATTTGACCTAATAAAGCCTACTAAAATATAATGATTCACTTGTCAATTTTATAAAAGAAACCTTTAACACAAAGTATTAACTGATTCTAAAAATATATAATTGTAGCTCAAAGGATATTGAAAGAGTAATCTATAATTTCATTTCGATAATAACATTCATCGTCCTGAAAGCTGATCCTTACTGTGCTGTCGCGCTTTTTTTACATATGTACAATGATTAAGATAAGAATTATTTTTAATCTTTCACAGCCGTTTTAATTAGAACAAGACATTATTGATCAAAGAATATATAATATTTTTATGAAATAGGTCACAAATTATTAAAAGAATGATACGCCTGTGCGGTTGTAACATGGCTTTTACATTTATTTTTATTTTATAATAAAAACATGTTTTACACTTGTAATGAATTGCAGTAATTGGTTGAACTCAAATATATTATACATGATAAAAAAAAATACTTATAACGAGTCCTCTTTACATAAACGTAACACCATACCCATATAAAAATTACTTCATCTAGGGTACCATTGAATGCAAAATAGCACATTTAAGGTAATAACCGAGAAGCTGCCATTGACATAAGATTTGGCGCAACCCATACACGTTCTATACAATCTCGAACGTCCAAAATTAGCCTTTGCATCATCATCGCTCATTGCACGTTTTCGGCATGCAGTGCGCACGCGCGCGCGTGCTCGTTCCTTCTTTCCGCGGGCGTCGATCTAGTGCGGAACACGATAGTCACGATCCGCTGGGTGCGAAAGTGGCTTAAGTCATAGGCTCTCTGACGGCCTGCGAGCCGTTGCTGCGGCCAGCTCAATCAAGTACTCTCTCTCTCTCTCTACCTCTCTCACTCTGTCTTTCTTCTGTATTCCGGTGACTTTTGTGCGCCTCTTCCTCTGGCGATAGCTTTTTTTCTTCTCTCACGCGGGTATGTGTATATGTGTGTACGTACGTTACAATTCCGCGAGGGAAACAGGGTCAACCGGCATATATGTGTACAGTTTACGCACTGTGTCGTGTTTTTGAACTTTTCTTCTTCCTCTTCTTTATGGACGTGCCTGTGGGCAGTGTGAGCGGGTTACTTTTTTCTCCGGTTTATTTTTATCTTTTATTTTTTAACGCTCGTTAGTTACCGCGTCGCTATCACTTCTTATATATGACTGCTGTTGCCAAGCTAAAGCTTGTAGATTGAGACTGCAAGTTGATGCACTCTCTTTACAAAAAAATATGTAGTTGAAAACAACTCGAATGATAAAATTAACATTCAACTTCATTTTTAAACTGGTAGAAATGTCAACCTGAGTTATATTTTTCATAAATAATTTTATGGCTAAAAACAACATTCTACTCTTATTTAATAATTGTTTATCAATTTACAGTAAATTTTATATAACCCAATTCATATATACATTTAGTGTTTTACAAATATTAAAAAAATGTATTATTTATTGAAACTTTTTTCCAATGTACATAGAAATAAATCATTTTATTTTAAAGTTATTATAAATTTTATTGCAGCAGAATTATTCTCTTGTACTTGAAATAATTACTTCTTTATATCATGTGCCGCAATCAATCCTCAAAATTTAAAAGTAATACATCTTATACTCATCCATTAAAGTTTTACCAATTGAAAAAACTAGTGCAACGCTTAGAAAAATAGAGTTAAGTCATTTGACAATCTACATATGAATGGAAAAGAAAAATTACAACCCGATATTCTTCTTACATTCACTTGACTATGAGTTAACACTGTTTAATTTCAAGTACCAATTATAACATTTTTGTCGTCAATACAAAAGAGACGTAGTCGTTACATCATTGTTTAAGTTTAGTTCTGTGAAATAGTGTATCAGATATGTAATTATCAGCTACCCAAATGTCGACCGTATATAGCGAGATTGGTGTTAGGATGGCAGTCACAATAGACAGTTAAAAATAACGACTTGAAAACAAGTATACTGATCTTGACTGAATATAAACAAAAAGAGTTGTGCTGACAGAAACGACTTATTTGCTTTTGTTTAACGGCTGTGAAAATTGCCAAAATATCACGATAGTACCTCTTGAACAATAGTCAAGTTTTTAACATCTAACTAAATATTCGTTCATTCTAGTCTTCATAAATATTGCTAAAAAGATTCATAATTATGCCATGGAACTTTAGTTTTCATGTCAACATAATGTCAAAACAATGACAACCACCCATCTATATATCAGCAAAAGAGACCAACCTGCTCTAGTACCCCATTTCCCTCCTCGAAAAACCTACTCCTGCCCAATTAACATTCCCAGCTATCCAAAACAATGGCCAGAAAAAAGTGAGCTACCGCAGGAAACCAAACGCGGAAGCGCGGGAAAAAAATCCGGACGTGGCGTGCGCGTTGAGAGTAAGTAGACGATTCTCCGCTCGCGCTCATGCTCGCAAGACGAGGAAGAAAGATCGTGCAAGGATCGCTTCGTCTACTGTCCATATATTCACTCGCGGCTCTCTCGCATGGCGCGTCTACTGTACCAAAGCGCGCACTGTAGATAACTGCTGCCAACGTTGCCGCCGCTGTCCACCGCTCACCGAGGCGATGGAATTATGCCGCTGCTCCACCGGTTGCCTCGAGATGCTGCTGTTCGGGTATATCGGTGATATAAGACGCGAAGGCGTTGATGATTGTCAGGAATGAGCCATGTGTCTTGGACGCGAGGAATTTCGTTACTAGGTACATAAATTTCGGATTTTAGTGAATAAGACTCGAAGATGGAGTTCCACGCATTGGAGAATGGTCCGTTAATGCATGATGAATTTTATTGGTTGTCTTACACGTTGTCGGATAAAATATCTGGCAAAGATTCAGTAATAATTTAAGTATAATTGATTAAAGTCGATTTTTTCGGAGTGTTGATCTATTACTGATCGTTCTTTATAATCGAAGAGTAAAAGTATGATCTATGTGGAAAATCTCTATAGTTTATGACTGAAAATTCCCATCTTATCAATTGAACGAGTTGGCTATAAATTGATAGCTAAACGAAATGATCTCTCAAAGATTATTAAAATACTTTTGATATGCTGGCAAACCGATTTATTTATTTATGTAAATAATAATTTATTAAAGGTAATAACTTTTCTTCTAGTCTAAATCATACTAGTTCTGACGAGATTTTCGTAAACATCTTCATAAGTATTATATTTGATGCTTTATGTATTAATATCAATGTAGACTGTGTATTACTCGAATCCTAAATAAATAAAATTAAATGAAAATGATAATCAGAAAAGCCGGGGAATCCTTTTCCTCCGGCTTTTAAATACCGGCAGGCAAAGGGATCATCTTCTCGATCTCCAAAGATCTCATTCACCGCACTGCAAGCCTCGGGAAGAAACAAACCGTGACGAATCTCAGTGGAGTCGCGGTATTAACGAAGGATCGCCGAGAGCTCGCTTGCGCTCCCGCACACGCGCGAGTAAGACAGAAACAGGTAACTCGGCGAAGCGGGAGAGAGGAGAGCTGGAGAACAGGTAAGGAAAAGGAGAGAGAGAGAGAGAGCCGCGCCTCGAGACTGTGCGCTCTCTGTCTTTCTCTCTCTCTCTCTCTTTCTCCCTCGCTTTCTTACGCTCGCGCGCGCACTCCTGTCGAGTCACTGGCTCCCTCTCGGCGGGCCTCCTTTTGTCGGGGCCTCGGCTCGCGCGGCGGGCCCGTTCCTCGCCTCAGTCTCGACGCGGCGGGCCGGAGGGAAGGTGCTCCGTGACCCCGGGATCTGTCTCCCCTACATACGCAAGCACACGAACACAAGAAAAGTTGACTGTTGTTCTCCCTAATGGATTGTTAAGAGTTGTACGCGATAATTTGCCGATAGTGCGATAATCTCTAGTTATCGTTGTTTAACGTTGATTATTTTTTGGTTCGTTGGTAACCGGTTGATCGAAAGTTGTTGCACACACACATACACACGCAGAGGTGGAGGAAGAGAAAGGACGCGAAGTGTGCAGGAGTACTCGGCTGAAAAGTGGTTGTATATCGCGCGACTCTTCGACTAACCGATCGGCGCGCGTTGATTCTTGTGGAGAGAAGGGAGACAGAAGCGAGTGATTCCATGTTTCGGCGCGCGGACACCGTGCCGTAGGACACCAGCAGCCGTGGGTGCAGCCGTCGTTGTCGTTTACAACAATAATACGTGAGTGTTACCAACTCTATTGATAACGCTGTCGATAATGATGATGATGCAAAAGTGCAATGCCTGCAAAAAAGGGGAGAGAGAGAGAGCGTAATATACGCACATGCGCACCGAGGGATAAGGTTCCTTGAACTCCCGGCGGTGGCGAGGTAGGCGTACTTGCGCAGTACGAAGGGACGGGAGTATTAAGTGTGCAGTGCTCTCGCGTTCCTCTCCAGGGATTATATTTATGTCCCAATGAAATACCGTTAAAATATAGGATCGAAGCGCTCGGTTCAGACTGTCGAGATCGACTATCCGGTGATTTTTTAAAGGGAGAGAGAAGGAATTATTCGTTTCGTCAAGGGAAATGATTTTTTTCGAGGTGTGTGCATGGGGATCTAGTGTACGGTTGAATATGCCTGGATCGGTTTTCTCATCGCGTTGCTGGTGTAATATATACGACATAAGATATACATAAGATACGCTGGATAGAAAAGAAGTGAACCGTTTACTGTATAAAGAGGCGACCACCTGTTCTCCCCCTCCGTGCATTGAACTTGGCTTTTTCTCGTGAGAAACAGCTATGAGATCGGTTTCAAACTTTTCATTTTCAATGTAGTAATCGCTGTATCTTTAAAGCACACCTCACCCACCACCCCCATATGAATTACGCTATAATCTCGATATTCCATCTTATACACCGTGCATAAATTATCTAAAAATAGCCTATATCAAAGCCGCGGCCCATGGGATCCCATCGAACGATCTCAATATATAACGTTCCGCATTAAAATTCCAAGAAAAGTCCAATTAAAAGTCCCCCGATCGAAGCTCTACATCTTTCCTCGCGCGCCGTGATATCCTTCAATCTTCGACCCTCGAACCGCGCGTTTGCCATTCTCTATTCCTTTTTTGTTTTGACGTGCGATCTCTCTCTCTCCCTCTCTCTCTCTCTCTCTCTCTCTCTCTCTCTCTCTCGGGCACTCCCGCCAATTTCGCATTCCCGCATTGCGATCGGATCCATAATGCAACGAAAAAAAAGGAGTACGAGCGCGCGCAGGACCTTGAGACGCGCCACAGATATGCCCACCTTTTCTCCGGCGCGCGTGAGCACGAGTATATATAAGAGAAAGAGTGGAGAAAGAGGAATGTGGAAAGCCGAATAGGAGTGCCGAGGGAAAGAAAGAGAGGGAATGCACATGCGTGTAGAGGAGCGATTGTTGGTTTTGTTTATGGCTAGGGTTTCTTTTTTTAGAATTCTCCTTGGTTTCACAAGTGTGTGAGTGCAGCGATTGTTATGTGGTTAGGATGTTGAGACCTTTTGCTAAACCTTCGATTGCGTTTTTAGTATAGAAAATGGTCCGCGTGTTTAGTAGTTGAGAGAGCAAAGCGTTAAATATTTTTTATTGCCGTTGCTTTTTGTCGGGCGGTAAAATTATTAGTGTTTCCTATTAAAAGGCGTTTTGTCATCGGACAAAGTGGAATATACTTGCACAACTGGTTTAATTAAAATTCATGTTTTGCAATTCAATCATAGCTAAGTATAGGAAAAACGTCAATTTTCGTATATTACTAATGTAACGTGTCTCAATATTATTATTCCCCAATAAGCTACCCGATGTAATAGATTTTGCAGTGGTAAAAGGACTGACCGCAAATCGTTTCACCGCTGCATCTTGTCTCGATCTAACTTCCGATCATTCCCCAGTTATTATAAAATTAGCCTCAAACGTTAAAATCATTCAAAACAATAACTTTTTATACAATAAAAAAACTGACTGGGAAGCCTATAGAGCAATTCTAGATGAAAAATTAACCTGCAATATACCACTTAAGACTACGGAAGACATTGAAAATGCAATCGAAAAGCT
>JAWWEQ010000027.1:14528340-14554215 GCA_035583055.1 Torymus tubicola | reverse complement strand
CAATCAGTAAAAGAAGAAGCACAGACTATATCTCAAAGGTACAAAACGAGATTACGGCAACATCCTAATCGCTTAGCCTCGAAATTATTAACACAAGGATCCGGCGAGTCAAGATTGAAAAAGTACAAGTGTCTTTTTGTTAATCAATTTATATAAATGAAATGAATATATGAATACTCTTATTATATACGTAATTTTCAACTTTAACCGATAAATCTGTAAATATTGTTTAATGGTACAAGTCACTGGAGTTGTACCTTCATGTTCTGTATATATATTGTAAAACATTAACCTATTGTCTCCACAGACAGATTGTTAATAAAGAAGGAGTTAAAAAAAAAAAAAAAAAAAAAAAGTTAAACCATTTTCTCAAAGAATCGGCGTTAACTCACGGAAAAATCGCTGGGTATAAAACTAATAAACTATAAACACTGGCTCACGAAACTAATCGAATAGTAATTACAGCTCGATAGAATCTATTGTCAAAAATAAATGTAGTAGTATATGGTCGGATTCTCTAATCTACATCAGAAATGAGATCATTTCGACATTAGCCGGAGAAATTTCGCGATTCGTATGCGCGCTCTGCCATTCATATCCATTACCTTAACCAAAGTCTTTATGACGAATTTCTAATTGCCAGTTCTGCACTGATACGCAGCTAATTGTATATTTGCGCACGTCCCGCGGATATTAATTAGTTCTATGTCGTATTTTAAATGGAAAATCATACAAGTATCTGCGTTCTCGTTGCATATTTTATACTTTTACTATTTCGCGTGATTGTAGTTTTTCGATATAATTGAGGAAAATCCACACTTTCAATCAATAAATAATTTATCAGCCAAGCATAATTAAATAAAATATCATTCAATCCATATTAATCATAAAACAGAAACAAGCCGTATACACATTTGAAATCGTGCTACCAATGAAATTACCCCAACAATCAACACCAGGTCCTTCGATATTCATCAAGCACCACCCCACTATATAACATCGAGTATAGCGAGTTCACTTGCGCTCACGCTCGTGCACTCCTGCCTCGTTACGCAAACACGCATTCCCGGCGCACTTAGCGAGTCGCGTCGCCGCCGCAAATCATGCGGCCGATCAATTAGCATACGCAACCCTGCTCACACCGTAAAACCACATGCCGGCGAACGGATCGCGCATAGGCAAGCCCGCGCGCAAATAAATAAATCGAGAGAGAGAGAGAGAGCGGCGTGCGCAAGCGCGCGGGGAGTATAAGAAAAAAGGGAGATACGAGCGGCTGGCAACTGAAACTACCGTTCGAAGAAGGAGGATATTTCCGTGGCCGGCGTATAGCGCGCGTGTATATAGTAAAACCGGTCGAACGACGACGAAGCTCTCTCGCTCGCCGGAGAACCAGAGAGAGAGAGAGAGAGGTACTCGATTTCCCGAGCACTGAAGCTGGAGGAGAGATTCTCTCACTCTCGCACGTAGAGTAGGGGAGTGCTATCCGATGTGTTTCCGGCGCCTTATCTGCGTGCGCGAGCGATCTGCCTAACGGTGTCGGAACGCAGGACGACGAAAACTCCTTTCGAGTTCAGAACATCACGTGTTCACATCAGCTGCTTATCGGATCCCCTTTTTTTAATGGATAAGGATTTTGGATTTGTTCGATATACCGCGCTGACTATCGGGAAGTGACACTCAAAAATACGTAATTCATAATGTTACATTAAAAAAGAAAATTCAAATGTGGGTTAGTATAGTGTGGCTGAAAACGGAATTTCGAGTCTGTTAAAAGTTGCCAGTGGGAAAAAGCAATTATCCTCGAAGGTGTACCGGGATCCAGGGGTGCTCGCATTTTTCACGGTGAAGGTCAAGCTTTAACGCTGTGGCATCCCTAAATCCTTATGCCCTATAATTAACTGTTGGTAACAATGAGACTGGAGAGTCACTCAAAAGTCATTTATCAGAAAATTTAGAAATCGAAACGTTTTGTTGAGAAGATGAACGTTCAAAATATTTTACTTTTTTCCACATACATATAAGATTCAATATCGACGCGAACTTGCCTAATTTTGTTGTGGGCGTTTACTGATCACCCAATGAATATTTCACTCGTAAACTAGCATATTTACTTTGAAATACCGATAAAGTTATACGTTTTGAAATTTTAATAACACAGTATAAATAAGAGCTCGGTAATAAATTAATTTACATCAATAATACTTTAGTTACGTAAACTCAATTATTTTCATTGCCTAAAAAGCGTGAAGAAGTGTCTGAATAGTCGCGCTTATGGACCATAACGTCATTATAAGGTCATAGCTCATTTTGGAGCACTATGCGAGAGTAGAAAGTCCATTAAAAATAACTAAACTTTCCCCATGCAAAAGTAACTACAAAGGTACACGCAGATAGCTTAAGAAAGGGTCATAATAGTATACGATATTTTGTCAAGCATTCATAACATCCTATTGAATTCCAAACGCTGCTTTTAAATAAGGTTTGCCGCGGCGCAGCAACCACCCATACATTCAACGATCGCGTTATCCATATAATCATTGTTGACATTTTCAGCTATCACATTTACACTCTAAATATGCATTTTTCGAGAAAGTCGCGGTCTAGTATATCGCATAATGGTTTATAGTATTGGGATAAGAAAATACATATCTTTGGATAAAGTAGACCGACAAATAGGTGAGTCATGCAGCGCACCATACGGTATATCCCTATATATACACCACTTCTATTTATAAAACAAGCGTTCAGGATAACAATTTATTATTATTGCCAGTCATAGCTGGACTACTTACCATATAAACCGTCCCACAGTTGACACAACAATTAACACATTTTTCATGCTCAATAATCATATATCGATAAAACAATCAATCATGCGAACTACTCCTAAACCCCATCGATATAGCCACAGTGTACACACGAGCTATCAATTTTCGAAAGTGTGCCACGCGAAGCGATGATGATTTTTCGATTCCTCGTGGCGCGTCCACAGATATATACAACGGAGCCTCCTTGGCGCTTGATATCAAGCCGTGTGATTGAGCCCTCATACGAGACCTCGAGAGAGCCCAGACGCAAATGTAATTATTTACTTTCTAACGAGCGCTAATCGCTCACGCCGCCTTTTTAACGTGCCTACAACACTACCAGGGTACATGCATACCCACCTGTCCGCGATTGTGTTCCGGGGAAATTTTCCCGCGCTCGTAGTCGTCCGCACGGGAGAGATTCGATTGGACGCTCATAAACATATAAATTCCTCTCTCTCTCTCTCTCTCTCTCTCTCTCTCTCTCTCTCGTTTTCTGTATATAAGTGAGTGTGTATGCATGTATGTGCGCGCATCTCGAAAGCTTTACGTAACTCGTCGCTCTTATATGGCTGAGAGGCAAAAGTAAAAGTATAAGCCGTGGGACTCGCGCGCGCGCGCTCGTGGAGCAGCCTTATACTCAGCTCTTGTCAATCTCCGCCGAATATATAACGCCATTTCGGATGTTTTCACTCTCCACGCGTGTGTGTCGCGCTCTCAAATAATTAGCCCTCATTCGGATACATATATCGTAATTAACTACAAGAAAGCTGCGTCGCAGTCGTGCGAGGTTTTCGAGTCACAATTTGGGACCAGATGTATATAAATGCTGGTACCATGCTGCGAGGTCTACGTCATTGCGCACGCGCGTGGGTTGTAGTAGTGAGAGAGATAGGGAGAGACATACAAGCATGCGCAGAGTAGAGGTTTTGCAATCGGGTTCGGTGCGCGCGGGCATAAAATAGATAGGATTTTATCCTGGAACGTTATAGCGCACGTATACGTCGCATTCCTGGCTATAGAAATGGGCGAGCTCAAGTTGATCAGATTACTGCACGGCTTTTTCAAAATGTTGTTTCTCTTATATATATACATTCAATTGAGCAACTATTAAGCTTTTTTTCGATCACTGATTAAGCAATTCAGTATTATTTTTATTTAATCACCAAAACAGAGAGATTTACTTTGCTGAAACAATGTTTACACGTATAATTTCTTATTGTTCGATACGTCCATTGGTATTCGTCGCGTATGCAGTGAACGCATAAAATTGTTTAAAATTTCCGAGCAGTTCGTTGCAGAACGGCTGTCGCATATATAAAGCCATGTCTCAAGTTTCGCGCCTATGGTTACATTTGCGTAGAGTACTCAAGGTTCAACACGCGCACCTTGTTTTAATCTACTAATAAGGATTCAGCTTAAAATAATTAGACGCAAAGTATAAAAAAATTTTCTCTCGAGTATCACAACAAAACCTGTATATTCACATACAGCCTTTTTAAATAACTCCCAAAAGTATAAACTCTCTGTAACAAGTCAGTCACCTTTCGAGCCGCCTTCAAACAATGAGCCAAACATAATCTCGCCAACGCTTTCCTCGCCGGGCGCACACTCGAAACATGCCGCGGCGCTCCTCCTTCCCGTAACAACACGCCGTCATTTCTATTTTCGAAAGGCGCGCGCGCGCGCACAGCCTCTCCGTGACAATATCTCCGCGCAGACCGAGAGACAGCGGCCCACACAGCGTATAGAATCCTATATAAACCACGCGGGCGCCACAGCACAGCTATGTAGTATAGGAGATTTTGTATCCGCCTCGTGCAACGTCCCGTTACATAGGCCTTATTGCGCGTGTATATATATGTATATATATACAACGCTCTCGAAAAGTCATCGAGAGAGACGCTCGCACAGTGCAGAAGATCGGTAGAGCGAGATTCGAAGCACGCGCCATCACGCGCCGTGTGTTGATGCGCGCGGGAATCGTAATTAACGTGTGTATATATATAAGTCGAGCGATGCGGCTTTACAGTTATGGAACGCAGGAGAATATGACGCAGAAAATGATTGTTATCGGCTATACGGGGATTTCGCGGTGTAGAGAACGTGGTAGCGAAAGAGCACAAGGATGATTTTCGTTCCTATATATAGACGTAGAAATGAGGGATGGTACGCAGTGACGGTGCTGTGTTGATAAAATGTTGATTTTTAAGTGTATTTTAGCTTTAATATTAATATAACAATATCCAAATGTACGAAATGTGCACTGTAAAATGAGTATATTACTTTAAATAACGAAAATGTAATTGTCAGCTATGCGGCTATTTATCAGTAAAATGAATAACGAGCGAGTAAATGATGTGAACAGTAGGGAAAAGAAATGTATAGTATATGGTAAAAAAGATAGAGATAATGATGACAGAAATAGCATATTTTGAGAATGAGTCCACATAATTGCGGAAAGCATTTAGCCCTAATTGCGAGCGGTTAGCATCGATAATACCTCGAGGGCAATTAGCGCGGTAATCGCTCACGTAGGAACATCATTTCCTTGTCTAGCAGAGAGTTTCGATTCGTCAGCGCCGCCAATTGTGCCATTCATATACGTGCGTGTGATTTTGGAAATGAATCTAAAAGATTAGTCTTGAGTGTTGACTCGACGGTAATTTTCGCATAATTATCGCTTGTAAAAAAATGAAACTCTATAATGGTTCGTTTTTCTTTCTAATTAGTAAACGAATGTATGTTTCAAGTTTATGAATAGAATAAATAATGGTTGCTGTTGATTACCAACATTTATATTTCATATAGCATATCGTATATTTATACAACGACTTCGAAGTAACAACAACAACCATTACCATGATACCTATATTAGATCCTTCTACATGCACTATACACCTGGCGACTTCTACTCTTACATTTCTCCCCTTCCGCGGAAGTTCACTTGCCCGCACATAGGGCAACCCGCAGCCGGTCACCGATCGTATCGACTTTCGCGCGCCTTCATGTCCGCAAGACGCGTTTTACATTGCTGTCTTTCTCGCCTCTAAAATCGTGCGCGACCCGTCAATATTAACGGCGCGTGGCGATATCGCTACGGAGAAATAATGGCGAGATGGCGGCTTGAGAGATGGCTAGGAGATACCATAAATCGTTCGACGCAGATGCGACTTGACAAGACTTTATGGCTGACGGAAGAAAGTCCTATCGAAGTGATGGTTTTATTTGTTGTGTGGTTTTATTGATATGTCGATCATTGAGCCTGGTACGCCGTTAGATTTGCTGGCTAGCTGTAATAAAGTTTTGATTTTTTCTTATCTTGAATTGTAAAAAGATAAAATAGAAGAAAGCAAAAATTGATCTAGTTTCGCGGACATTTATTAATCTCGAAAGTAAATTTGAAAAGGAAAAAAATGCTTACTCAATTTTTCTTACAAAAATTTTTAAAAGTAAAATTATTTTTCATTGTCAATTGCCAAGACTTCTTTCCTCAATGTTGTATCTTTTTCAAAAACGATAATATTGCGAGTCTTTTTATTTGACAACCAATCAAATGACAGCGTTAACGATCAAATACACACACACAGTAAATTACATTCCTCATACACGTTGACTCCGCCTCCGAGCCATCAAATATTGACTCATATCGGTACACCGAACTTTAACCACCGTTCGGAATACTCAAACTGCTCGCGAACCACAGTACAAGAGCCGCTCCGAAAAAAAAGTGCGGCATGTACCTACAAGACGTCTCTCCATGTTTATTCAGACATCGGTCGCGCACGATTGTCACAGCGCGACGCGCGCCAAAGTAGGCTGCCATAAAAGGACTCCCGCGTATAGCGCCGCGCGTATGTATACTTGACGTAACGATCACGAAACGTAGTACCGTTCGCCATTGTCTAATTATCGTTTCCGCTGACGACGTCGCGCGCGTTTCCGGTCAACGACTTGCTGTCGCGCGCGGTAGCGGCCCGCATTATGCATCGATGCCTCGTTAACCGATCGCGCGCGCGTATACGCTGTTACGAAATACACCGGTCGTATATCGATGCAAAAGGAGATATACATACGCCGCGCCGCGTTCAAGAGCCAATGCGAGCTTGACATTGAATTAGACAGCGGGGCTAATTAGAGACGGGAGGCGCGATTCAATGTTAATGAATTTATTTTTTTTAAAAGATTGTCGTTCTAGTAAAAGCGGAGCTGACGATTTTCAATAAATCCTAACGGTATCGATTGAATAAGGAATCGTTATGGGTGTGCTTTACCTCTTACAGTTATATAACGCAATTAATATTTTAATTTCTTACACACTTGTGCCACGTTTTTGTAGCTCACCTGTTGTACAAATTGGTCTTGATAAATAGTAATCATTCATGTTGTACAAATTCTATATCGAATTTACATCAGTTAATACATAAGTTTTAAGAAATTTTAATATTTTGAAGTAATATCCGAGATCTATTGTGAACTATTGCATAAGGTACATAAGAATGCAGTCAAAGAAAAATTTTGCATCAACTATAATAGTATAGACGCAACTCGTAGACATATTCGTAAACCAGACTTATTCAAGTTTCTATATTAGAAAAATTTCAATTTCCTAGTTCAACTTTCTTTGAAAAGTACCCGCATCCAAATAAATTGTATGGTACATATTTAATATCTAGAAAAGGCAGGTGTAAATTATTTCCTCAGTCGATAGCTCAACCACAATAAAGAAATTACTTCCTCCATGCAACTTCGGCAATATCGAATAATTTTTACCGAATTTAATCTAAAAAACTATGTACTTTCTGTTGTGTAAGCCTTATGTTATAAATACTACAATATCAATTATTCATCATTGCTCATAGCTACTATGCAAAACCAAAAACCTATATAAACAAAGCCCGCCTTGAAAAAGATATAAACGAGTATACGTACGTTAATCAACAGAAGAACGAGCCTCGAATTCTCGTGAAACCACAGCAAAACACTTGTGAAAGTGCAAATTTAAATTACGTCCTCATTGTGCATTATTTGTTTGATCACAATGACACTCGATACAAGCCGCCTCTGCGCGTGGCGTGTGCCTCCTTTACACGATTCTACTTTTATATGGTGCTGTGCGAAACAAAGGTACAAAAGGCTTCAAGAATCGAGCCTCTCGATGCATCTCTCTCTCTCTCTCTCTCCTTCTCCTTATTGGCGATCTCCAAGGTCCTCACTCCCTTAACCACAGCGCGTCTTTATCCCCACCGCGTTGTTTTTGCTCGAGCGGACCCGAAATTCCCTACCGGATTCCAACGCGACTTCTACCTGTGCGCTCGCACTGCCAGCGGTCAGGTGGATTTTAAAACCGCCGCAGCTGAAAATATCCAGCGTCAAGTGCAATCGGTTCCCGGAAAATAGGTTTAGTATTTTTACGGAGGTGATGCTCGTCTTTTTGAAATGGGTTTAGAAGGGTCGTCATAGAGGCGCCGCGTCAGTTGTACGCGCCCTTTTACCTGCTGGTTTATTGGATTAACAGACACCTATGAACGACAAAAGAGCGAAACATTAGACGACCGTTAAAAGTGTGTCGTAAAATAAACTCTATTTACAAAATTTTAGTTTTAACGGAAATGTATCCTGTTTACAATTCCGGATTGGAAAGTATAAGGTTAATGAAGAAATTCTGGGAAACATGTTTGTATAAATAAACCTATAGCAATTATAGATATAGTACAGATTTTTACAGCCCCGTAATAATAGGAACATATAGATGATTTATAAAGTGAAAATTACAAGGCGCAGATAGCCGACAAACCGCGCATTTGGAAAAGGAAAAGGAATACTAGAGCGTTGGTTGTACTTCCGTTCGTGCGTTATAAAATACCACGTGAACACGAATGCTAATACTACACAACAAACATAGAAAGTGCCTTAATTTTCGTAAACAAGACCGATAAACGAACGTTCGCAGACGTATCATCAACTTACCACCGCCGCTATTTCGAGCACCAAAGCGTGAAACCCCCGCCGCTTTCCCGTCATCGTGGGAAAAATTACAAACTCATATCTTCACAACGCGAAAAGCCACCGCTCGGGAACAAAGCCGCCAGCACTGCACTCTCGTTGTCCTGTGCGCGTAATGACACTTTTTTTTTTACGATCAATTACGGAACATTACTTTGGATTATAATTATCAAGCATTTTGTTTTGAGCACTAAATTCGCCATTTCTGAGTATACGCTGACGACGATGACGCTCAGGCGAAAGAGAGATGTAGGGATAAAAATGTTGGAAGTATTATAATATAATAAAGCAAATTTATGGGACTTTAGTGACCTTCGCAATTTGTATTATGGTCATTTCGCTGAATGCTCTCGACCGTTTTCAAGGCTTCCAGTGTGTAAAGCTTGTGAAGCTGAGACAGAGGGCAGTTAAGCGTTAACAACGTAAAAATGACGTTTTATTTAGCTTTTTTCAACAAAACGTAACGTATATATAAATCATATACTTTTTGTCCATTAAACTGTAATTATGTTACAAAGAAGATCTTTATCGGTTTTCATGATTACGTTATAAAGCGAAATGTAGTAGTTAATTGTTTTAAAAATATACTACATAGGATTACTGCGATAGTAATAAAGTAGAAATTAAGAAAAAGGTTGCGAGTTCACTACGATACTATACCTAACAAATAGAGGGTGCATAGAAAACAATTGTTTATGAACATTGATAAGCTATTATCCTATCAGAAAAAGTTTGTAAGAAAAAGCGCAAAAAAATTATACGCGATCTCATTGCGTTGAGATCATAAATAAAACACCTGTCACATGAACCTCCCCCGACAAAAAGCCAGCGGGATTTCAAGGCCACATCATCCAAAGCCTCTCGCATCACACGATCGCGCACTTGTCTTTCTCTTTCTCTCACTCGCATCAATTAAGTCTCGCTCGCGCGGTCTTCGCGTTTTCGCACAGGGTACCGGTGCACGATTGCGGTACACTTAGTCGCGAGCACATTCTATTCGTCGGAGAATCACCGTTACGCCGATGCAACGCACGAAAGGACACGAGCGAGAATGCGCGATGACGTCGCTTTCTCGAGTACGCGCGTCGAACGAACAAACGAACGAGGAAAACGAAATCGATCGGACTTTCCATTTTTCGTTTACGCGGAAAGAACGGAGACGAGGAATATGTGTGAGAAGGGAACGTAATTTTTTTTCGCCGAGTCACGAGGAAAGTAGTGGACGAGGGCAAAGGGGTTCGTAAGATGACTGCGGGCGTGAGACACCGAAGAGTTGAGTTGACGGGGTTATACGTGCACTGTTCCGGAACGACTTTTGTTTTGGTTTTCATCGTTGCGCAATGAGAGATTCTTCGTTCCAACTGGACGATGATGCTCTTACGAAATTTTGCATAGCTTCGACGTAGAAATAAATCGAATTCGTTGTTTTATATTAATCGATCGTGAGATTATTAAATTATTTAGTGGTTTTGTTGACTGGGAAAGTGCTTGGATAAATACAACAGCTGTCGGAGGAATCTTCTTTCTCTAACTCGAATAGTTTAGCTGGCTGAATGGCAAAATAAAAAGCGCACCAGTTCTCCCCTTTTTTTTTAAAGAATTAGTCTCACCGTAAAAACTCGCTTTCACTTCCCCGTCAATCGCGCTAATTAAGTAAAACCGAGCGCCGCGTGTATATATACCCACACGCATCATCGAGACAACGAGGCATGCACAAACGACTCGAGCAGCCAGAAAAACACTGAAACTCTGCCTGGTGCGCTCTCGCGCAATCGGCCCTCTAATTGAATCTTGATAAACGCACCGCGCCAGGAAAACGAAAGCGGGGAACCTCTCATAAACGAATCTCGCGGAGACAAAGCAGCGTTCACTTCTTAAAGGCTAGTGAGTAGAGTAGCTTATCCGGCCCATCGCATAAACGCCTTGCCATTCGGATAGAATATATAAGTATAAGCAAGAGCTTTTGTCTGCGCGCCTTTCACACGCACCGTTTCGCGCTGATGATGGCGCGGTAAACGGGTTGGCTGCGTGCGATATAGCCAAATGCTTTCTCGTATGAGTCACTGACGCCGGTCTCTTATAGGCCAAAGTCTCTGGGCCACGCGTTGGGTCAGTGTTGCGTATATTTGTATATATATACCACCTGTATATGGATACGTGAATGTACCGAGGAGATATTGATCTATAAGGCGTAGAGAGGTTGATTTTGGGCGGCATGAGTGATTGTCTGAGATACAGGGAGAGCTAAGCTTGATTTTTCATTGCTCGCCGTCAAGGTTGTTACTTTCAATCATTTGCCGTAGAGAAATGATTTCTATAGGATCGTACACGCGAGTATGTACACACATGTGAAGTGATTATGTTTTCTATTTCTCTTGCGTCTCATTTTAAAGGATTGTTGAATTAATTCATTTGCAACGCAGTTGCGCTCTAGATATGGTGAAAAGCCGGAAAAATCCTCAAAGATGAATTTATTGCAAAAATAATTATTAAAATAATTATATTTTAACATGCGTGATGATTCAGAAATAAATGGTAGCTAAAAAGTAGGTTTTAGTTTGCTCACCCATTAAATACTCGGGCAGCAGCTACATTCAGTTAGTAAGTCAATAAAATAAACGTTCTTCGAGATAATACGTGCGGGAGCTATAACTGTACAAGCGGGCAGGTAGAAAATTTTTCATTTTTTATGATTCTTCTTCTTCTTCTTCTTCTTTTATGAAGTTGTAAAGATTATGTTCCTGGTAAATAAAAACATACATGCCCTTTCACAATTAAATTATATTATTTAAACAAAATAAGCAAGTTTTATACTATTGAACTAAGATGTAATAATTACACAACTTTCCAATATTGGTCATTCAGAATCGTAATTCCGCAATATACAACGATTCAAACATTCGAATAACGAATCGATTTGATAAACATGCAACCACCTCAAAAAAATGCGTGCCCAGGAACGAGAACTATAAATAATGAAACAAATATATCGAGGTACTACATCAACGTCAATGTGGATTGTGTGATTCGAATTTTTAACGATACGGGTGTACGGGTGTACGCACGAAAGAGTTCGGTCAATCGCTGTAAAAGGAAAAAAAATTCGAACACACTGAGTATGCGCGCAAGCATAGCTTTCTCACCTCAAAGCTTTCCAAGCGGTTGAATATGTTCTATACACATCAAACGCTCAGATTTTCACGCGTCGGGATATTAATACTTTGACGATGTATACCTTTTGCATGGAGGCACCGGATGTTTTGTGCATGCCGATAAGTGACAGGCGGAGTTGAGTAAAATTCATGAGTATTAGACGTAATCATTTACGGAGAAGCATGTTACATTTTTTTTAAGAGATGTAAATTTTCAGTGCCGAACGTGTGAGTTTAGCCGAGATCGTTATATTTCAGTGAAAATACGGAGAATTGGTGATTTTGAGAAGAGTGCAGTTTCGAGCGATTTCCTCAAAGTACTTTCTTCACACTTTCCTTGGAAATAATTTTAGCAAATATATAAAGATGCGTCTATGTAATAGCCGCAAAGTGAAGATGGGCTAGAAACGTCGAAAACGAATACATTGTTCCGTTAACTTTGTGAGTGGCTTTAAATGTTCTCAATATTTTTAACAATTCATGCATTTAAAGTTTTACAAGCAAAAGATCAATAAAGAAGGTCTTTCTGATTTTGATATGAACAAGTGATTCAATACAATTAGTTATTTCTCATGCATAAGCTACATTCACAGCTATAACAGTAGAAAAATCTCATTTACTATGAAATCAGTACGAATACCGTTTCTTTATCAGCCTCGTACCACTGGAACGCTCACACATTGCACGTGTATCACTCCAACATAGCTCTCGCGAATAAAAAAGAAAACACGCGTGTGCACTCGCACTCCGATGTACTTAAACATCAGCCAAGTTGTCGTTGCGCCACTTTTATGCCTCGGGCGCCTCCTCGAGCCAAATCGCTTTTGATTGTCGCGCTCGGCAGCGGCGCGCCTGTATATATATCGCACGCACGGCTGAAAGACTTTTAGAAAGGTGCGAAAGATCTGCCGTACGTGTAAGCACGCGCACGCGTACCGTACACCGGCTGACCCTGAATCGCTAATTTCGGACGAGAGAGTTTTCTAAACTAGGAGAGTAGAAATGCGTGTATATACTTGTGTACAAGCTTTTGCTGATCTCTGCAGCGGCTCGAAGAGAAAAGGTTCGATTATGGCTGCGAAGCGTAGAGGGGGAGAGGAATTTTCACTGGGAAAGGTTGATCAAAACGTGGACAGTATAAAATGAAAGCTCTTAGGATATATTAATATTGCAAAAATATTATTATGGCCTAGTGCTAGAGATACAGGAAGTAAATAAGCAAATAATTTTAGTTGCAAGACAAAAATTAGTATTTTAATGCAAAGTCAAATACTGGATATTGATAGTAAAAATTCATCGCTATGAAAATAATTGTTTTATGAAAGTTGTTCTGATTGGCAGTAGCAAGTGATCGTTACGCTAATTTTTTTTCAACTATAAATTTCTTAGAAGCCACTCAAAGTTAAAAACTATAATTGAGGTACTATATCTTGGACTTTCATTTAACACTTTTTACTTTTTGATAATAAGGTTTCGACAAAAACTATGTAGTAACTTTGCCTCATTTGAATTTAATATGTCTTTTTTTCAAGTTTACTAAATTTTTGTAACCCTAAAAAGTAAAACTTTTTAAAAACACTATTAATATTTAGATATTTCATTAATAATTGTTAATCGTACTTCGCATAATTTCAATTTTCATTTATATTTCGAATACACAACGGGACATTAATAAAAAATCTTTAACAACGTTCGTTAGTAATAATTAATACTCGTATATCAAACAAGAAAAAAAAAATTCATAACTTGACACAATCAGCCACAAAAAGCAAACCTCACACGATTCTCCCCTGCAATTAAAGTCTCGTCAACGCGACGCTCAGAATAATTTTCAATACAACAAAATCACGCATCAAAGTTCATTTAACTCCTGCACGTCTCACCGTTACAGACAGTATAGTCATGATGTTTATGCAACCGGCGCAGCAGTGATTGTCTCGTTCCCTCCCTCTCGCGCAACTGGAGCAAATTACGTGAGACTGCAGATCTAATACTCACCGGTAATTAATTACGCGGCAATCAGCGCCGCTGACGACGGAATATTCGACATATGGTTCGTCCGTACGTATACTGCTACTACACAGCGAAAACAGGTCGTCGCGATGTGTCAATCTACGCGCGAAGCACAAGCGGCACCTTTGTAGAAAATTGCAGACAGCAGGCCCGCTTTTATTCGGTTAATGTGCCTCACTCCTACGAGCTCGTAATAACGCATGGGGAGTCGAGAAGTTGAAAAATTTCGGGCTTAGCGGTTGTGAGCATTTATTCGCAGCCAGTACGCATTTTGAGAGGAAAACGGGACACAGAAGAAATTACGGCTCTGAAGACAGAATTATGATTGAGATATTTATATATAGTTAGGGCCCTTTTTCTAAAAATATTTTATTAACGCTTATGTTGGTAATTATCGTTTTTATCATACAATCTTCATAGATTAGGTCAGCATTAAGAATACTTCTAATGGTTTCTTTTTATAAATAACGTATTAATACCACGTATACACGTATATATATACCTCAAACTAACTGTAAAGTAATACACACTACTTTGTACCACGCATTATACAGCCATAAAATTGCCTCTCCACGCCACATTACCTGTATATATATATCCTTCGAGCGCGTCCTTTTTAACGCGCGATAAATAATACAGTTATTTGTATACACTTCATTATACAATTACGCGAAACACAGTTTTTCCATCGCGCCATTAGCCATCGACAAAACGGAAGGTCGACTCGATTACGCGCAGACAATGGGATCGAAACATCAATCCTTTGCGACTGAATATATATAGTAGTTTCCAAGCGATTGAAGGGTGTACGTCCTCGTCTCTAATGGCGCGGTTGATATAGCGCGAGCTCGACTTTAAAGCGAGAGAGGATCGCGCGATAATTGCGCCTATAAGTACTTGCAGCCTTAATCCTCTGGCGCTGCGCGCAGGTGTAACGGGTTCTTGCGCGCACGCGTGTCGCGCATAGCTGCGTTCTCTCGTGTATAGATAGCGCATAGCCGCTGAGCTGTATCCTAATTACAAATAGCTCCCATTTCTTTTATTCTTTTCTTTCTTTTCTCTTTCGGTATACTCAACCTGCGATTTACGTGTACACGGTTGATGAAAATGACTAAGAAGGAGAGAGATTGTTAAACTTACAGTATGTATATATATACATGAGCGCGCTTGTTTGTGTGCATATGGTTTATGGAACGAAGTGTATTATATGTGAGAATTTTCTCTTATCTTACGAAACGCGCAGACACACATGTTTCGTTATTTTTCTCCGGATGAAATGGGATATATATAGGTATATATAGGCGAAATTTACTCGCGCGATATTTTAGTAAAGAGAAACGAGAACGCTCTTGATATATATACTAATCTAATGGAAATCGCGTATGTCTAAAAGCCGCAAGTGTACAGTTAGAAGACATGGGTAATTATTTTAAAACGATCGGCGGATAAGATTCCCCGAGTGTCTGCTTTTATGGTTTTCCCATCGTTAAAAAAATATATCTCGCGTAAGGTTGGCCAATTAATCTCAGGAATCGATACTATTTTTCGACCTCTCTGTATAATTTCCTTTTTTTATTTTTATTACTGTTTGTAGAACGATTTAGATGCGTTACTTTTGAAGAATAAATTTATGTAAACTACACAGTTTATTCGTGAAATAAGATGATCTCGACATTGATCCGAGAATGTCATTTTTTATAAATATTTTCTAGCCCCGATTAATCAAGAACTCAAGTATAACAGTAAAAAATGATTTTTTCACGCAATAAAATATATACTTATCTGTCAGCAAATATCTTAAAATCTCATGCGCGATCCGTATACTTATAAATAACGTCAAGTGTCGCAGCTTATATAGACACAGACGCACAATGTGGAAAAGATTCGCGGCAAAAGAGCCGGCTTTTTTCTATGCCCCCCCTCGCTCGCGCGCGCGCGCGTCTCCGTGGCAAAGAAACTGGTTTGTGACATAAATAACGTCGCGTATCAGGCGTCAAAGAATTAACTGTTATACTCGCGCGTGTGTGCACGACACATCTCGTCGTCGCACGCAGACAAAAAAAATCGCCGAGATAATTCAAATCTACGCGAATATTCGCCGTGGTTATGAACCTCGACGCGGCGTTTCTTCATTTACCTCGTAATAAAGGTGTATATAACACAATTGCGCTTTCTTTTTTTTTTCTTACCGCGGCGAATGTAGACTAGGCGTACACTCGCGAATTCGGAAATTCACGCGCACTCTTCCCATAACGCACGCGCCGCGCGTTACGTCAGTTGGGCGCGCGCAATTAGGATCCTGCGCGAACCTCGATGTGGCTTATGTATAGCCCTGCGTGAGAACGCGGATGCACTTTTTATACAGTGAATTCGTCGCGTCACCGTCAGGGAATGATCCTCGCGCTTTTCGACATAGCCGTGAGGACTTCCACTTTCATGCGAGAGATGATACGAAGTTGAGGAGGTACTTAGGAGGTTTCAAGGGAATAACTTGCGAATGATTGACTAAAAAGTTAGGCTAATAGATGGTATGGTATGGTATAGTATGCATGACGATTTGGAAATACCGTTATTATGTTAGAAGAGGAAAACTAATAGTACGGTGTAATGATTTAAGGTGTACATTCAAAACTTACCATTAATATTTATATTATGAAATCTATTCAAAATTGTAATAAATATTCTAAAATAAATAAGAGAATAATATTTTCTTATAAATCTATTATTAAGTTTCGTCATTGAAAGTAGTAGTACGACCGTATATGCACGTGTAGAGGAAGATTTCAAATCGCGAAAACAGCACCTCGATGAAAGCGCGCAGCTATAACGAAATTTTCCATAGCGGGAAGGAAAACAGCGAATGCAATCAAGCGAACGATAAGAATCCAATGCTCATCGATCATCAACTCCCGGCTCACACACGATGTGTATACATACACGCGGGCATCGAAAACAATAAAGCGCACGCGGCACGAGTGAATCGAGTGGCGAAGATACTCTCACGCTTGCTGGTGTGAATAGGGATCTCTCTCTCTCTCTTTCTTTCTCTCTCTCTCTCTCTTTCTCTTTCTCCGCGCGTAACGCTTACTCACAATGTGGAATGAGCTAACGAGCCACGCTTTGACTTAAGGCCGTTAGCTTTAATTATGTCATCTATTGTTACGGGCGCCGACGAAAATTCTCAGACTGCGTGCGCGCGAATCGTCGCTAAAACAAAGAAAAAGCGCACGTATATGCGTGCCGATGCGCGTATTGATAAGTGCTTTATTGGTGCAATATCGTTGCAATGCCGTGTATACATGAGCAGAGAGTTACATTTTTCCTCCTAATTAATCACGTGAAATTATTGCGAGGGAACTCGAGCGCATCTTTTACGACTTTCTTTTGAAGAGTTTGTTTTTTAGATTGCTAATTTCATAAGGTAAATTGTTATAATATAAGAACTACTTCTTGAAATAAAAAAGATTTTCTTGACCTAGCTTTTCTCTACTTTGATTAAATGACATGGACAACAAATATACAAAATTACATACAATTACATCCACAAAAACTTAATTAAATTTAAATCATTGAAATTCCCGCAGTTCTTTAACATTCTAACGTGACAATGCTTTCTTAACCGCGAGAAATGACGATTCACTTTCTAAAAACTATGATTGGACGGTTTCGCACTTTTAACGGATTTAAGTTGAAATAGAATGGTGAGAAAGCTATTACAAAAGATTTTGAAGTAATTAATTAAGTCATAACATTAGATACGCTAAGTAAATTGTAGCAACTTTTTCATTGAAAACATCTTGAGCCTATAAAAATACGCAATTAAAATTAGTAGTTATACTGTTAGATATGAATATTTCCATAGAAACGATTGTCTAGGTTCATAAATTAATCGTTTTATTCGAATCGTATATTTTAATTAGGGAATGCTTATATTGCATTCTATGGAATGCACACGTGTTACACAGATTGTACAGTTGGTATTTAAATAATATCACTATGAAAATATCACATATGTTGACCCTAAAAAATATTACGGTATCGCTAAGCTACATTTTCCATCTTTTCAATTACAAATTCCTCCCTCTTTTTACCTACTATAGACATAAATTTCGTAGTGCCAATCAAATTGAAAAATTTGATCGATAATAGGCAGTGTTCATAACCATATTTTGTAACTTTTAAGCCGCTAAGATACATAATAAACAAATTACATTGTAAACACCATACTAAAATACATCTTTTCTATTTGTTGCAGAAAATGCTGATAAGGAAATCGGCGGCCGTGTGGCTCGCCGTCCTCTTGTGCCATCTTCGACTAACGGAGTCTCAGGTGAGTTACCTCTCCTCCTCTCTCTTTCTCGCGTACACATATATATATATATATCAACGCTTTTAATACCCACATACACAGACTCAGCCCGCATTTGCACACAGACGCTCTCTCCTTCTTTCTCTCTCATAACCGAGCTTGCCCAACGAGCGCGGCCTCAAAAACAGGTTTTCGCTATTTTTTACTCGCGTTTTCTTCCTTCGCGTTCGCGCGAGACTCGGCGATGCGTGTAAAACGCCTCGCGACCGCGAGGTACATGAGCCACACGTGTGTATATATATGTTCGTACGGCCGTTTTGCTTTCGACGACACAACAAACGGGATATATAATGCATATGCGTAAGTCGCGTGGGCAAGCATACATATAGAAATCGGTTGTAGCGAGTCGCACGGGACGATTTTTCGACCCGCAACGCGACGAGGTGATACGGGAGTGCGTGAATTATAGCAGTGGAAAAAGCTTGTCGCGGAAACGGCAAATGGAAACTTTCGAAAGTGTTTCTCAAAAATTTTAACATTGAATAATGTTATTAATCCGGGCGCTCTACTAAATTTGTTACAAAGCACCCGAGGAAAGGTTTAAAAATAGTCCGTTGAGTAAAATGCTCCAATTTACGCACTCTTTCAGTGTTTACTTCCAGAGCAATTTCCGGGCTTTCCAGACTATGATAATTGCCGGCTTGGACATTCTTCCATGCAACCTCAAAACTCGATTTTTCCGTCTGACCACTTGAAAACAAAAGCCACCTGTGCATGCAAAACTATGTGCAATAAAAAAACTCTAAATTACCCTTCTCTCTTTTTCTGTACCTGCGAATCCTATACAATTTTTTCCCGCTCTGTAATTTTTTTCCTTTCAAAATCACAATTGCCGCTCTAAAAAGAAGAAAAAAATCAGTGACGTTACAATTGCCGCAACGCCGAGCATCGGGTAACTGACCGTTTAGAGCACTTGGCAGCATTTTTCTGCGTGCGTGCGTAATACGTAAACACAGTTGCACAATTCCTTCCCCCGGAGCTCATTTTAATTCACGCAAGACCGGAAACGTTATTAAATATAATAATCATTTGAATGTAACCGCGAGCCGTGGCACTACTCGATTTACGATCGGTTGCTTTGCGCAATCGGCAATAACACCACGCGCTCGCGCATCTGTAATATATCCAAATTTCGGCCGGTATCGAACGAATCGCGAAATCTCCATTGGGGCGGAATTGTTCATTGTTATTTTCGTCCTCGCGCTTCTTTGCGAAATCTACTCGAGCGTTACCGCAATTAACCGAGCCAGTCGTCCGCGGAGTACAATGCGCGTCGACGACAATTTGCGTCGCTGTATATATATACGTGAGTCTGGGTGGCCGTGCGTTATTTTCTCCTCTTGTCGTCGCGTCGCTTTTCTTCTCGATGGTTATTAGCATTTTTCATTAAAACCGCCGTCCATGGGCGAAATGGAAAGCGCGCGAGGCCAAACAAGCGAACGGGTTTTTCTTTAATGAGCGTCGCGCGACGGATCGTTGTCATTATGTCGCGAAAAGTATTGGCTGCACAGCGTTTAGCGAGAGTTTTTTCTTTATTTTTACGTTACGGTTTCGAAATTGCTACATGGATACTATAAACAAAACATGCATTGTTCGAAAAATTTTCTTATTACGTTCTGTATATATTATTTATTAGCTTTGCTTGTCAATAAATGTTATTTAGATTATTAAAAATTTGAACGAAGAAGTGGAATAAAATTATAAATATTGTTAAAATAATGAGATTTTGACAAAACCGAGTATTTTATAAATGATTTATAATGCGCTATAAGGAAATCTTATTAAAAGAATATTGTAGAAAGTTGTTAGTTAAGATATAGAAATAGAAAGTCCTTGATGTCTGTCTTAGCTGAAATTCGCCCGTATTTAATCTCTCTGATTGCAGTGAAAATACCATCTATCATAAACATCGCATCTCAACCGTGGTCGTTTCTATACTAAACATTCAAAGAAGTAAAGAACATGCAGACATACACGTCACTGTGTTGCAAAAAAAATGTAAACCAAACCACGCTCGCATTTTCCCACACGGCTGAGACTTTTTTTCCAAAAGCAACGGAAACCGTTATAGCTGGTGTTTATAAAAAGTACGGTGAATAATTGAGTTACGAGACAATAACGCCATCGTGGTCGGGCGGCGAAATTAGCGCTTGCTCGCCACGCAATTCTCGCTCGCTAAAACGGAAAAACGAGCCTTTGTGTGCGGATGTATATGCGACAGTGACCTGCTAAATGGTACGAAAAATAAGAATAAAGCGATAGAAGGAGGAGCAAACTCGCAGCTTGTAAAGGTTAAAAATCACGAGAGAGAAGATGAGTAAAAAAAGGTGGAAAAATATTATCGGTTAAAATCGAGAAAATCCGCAATAGTTTTGCGATTAAATGAACAGATAAAAATGATATAACTTTTGACCACGCAGTCTCGCACCACTTATTTTTTTAATTAAACGATGGACAATATAACTATTACAGCTCAATTATTAAAGACATTCTATTATCTGGATTAAAGTCGCAAGAACATTTATTTTAATTTGTCTTGCGAGGTAAGTGACCTTTTTTACTCACTCTTACATCTATCAATCAAAATAATTAGATCAGGGGCCCACAGCCAACCCTCTTCTAAAAGAAAAAAAAGAAAAAAAATTCTCAACGAGGCGTTTCTTAACTCAAACTCCATCGATCATTTCCTACAATATATATCCGAGCTGAAAAATCGCCCCATTAGTACCCCCATCATCTCGCCCCGAAAGAAACCTCCTTCTCGCCGCCTCGCCTATTTCTCAGTAGACGATAGGAATCTGCATTTGCGCGCGAAATGGCCGATCGGCCAGAGGCTAGGCCCGTGCGCGTGCGCGGTGAAAGTGCATTCTATACGCGAGCTCACGCAGCCATGGCCGAGAGGCATCTATACATACTGTGCGGCGTGTATACACACACACGCGGTTATACCTACCCTACGGGAAAATCGGACACGTGCAGGCGCGCGATATAACGAGATCGCACGCACATATACCGCGTGTATACGCACGCGTGCGCCGTTTAATTAGACGCGATTTTCCGGGATATGTGTATGCATATATGAGCGCGGCGCGGAGTTTTGTTCTCTTATGTGCGTGCTGTCGGTGAAATTGTTAATGGGTAGTTGGAAGGGCGTTGCGTAAGGCGAGAATTGTAATATGCGCGAACGGGTATATATACGTACGTGTGTATGTGGATGGATATTTTTTTGGGCGGGAATGTTGGACGCGTGTATGTTGTACGGCAAGATTTATGTAAGGTAGATATAGGGAAGCGTGAGGAGTGGTTTTCTAATTTGGTGGGAATTTTTTCGAAAAGGGGAAGTGCTAGATGGAAAAGTCTAAAATTCTTAGATATGAGCTTCCGGGTTTATAATTCGTGTATACTTGGGAGTGAATGTTAATGAAGACGCACAACGTCTTATTAATATGAAAATTCTTAATTGGTGATTTGTGTTTTATGACTAGTACTTACCGTTTGAAATGATTGTCCACAAAACCACAGATAAAAATTTGTTGAATAAATGCTTAAATGATAATTAGAAAATATTATTTTTCAATAATGCGGATGTTCTCATGCTAACGCGTCACACAATGCGAAAATTGGAATTACAATTTAGCGCGAGAAATTGCAGTTTTCATAATTACAAGGGGTTCTGTGGTAATATCCAGGTGACAAAAACCATTGTACAAATACGAAGAACATAAATCTGCAACAATGAAAAAGTGCAGCTCCACATAGCGAGCAGTACGTTAGGTGCTATTGCGACATCATTCAGTATATATAGGATAATATGGTTTAAGCATTAGGTGCTTTGAAAAAAAAAAATCCTAAGAAATCTACCGCTACACAAACAAAAGGAAGTTGACTTATGCTAATTTGAGCGATAATGATAATAGCTCGAAATTTTAAAGTTTTGAACAACCTCCTTAAATGCCGTGAGCATTCAAGTCTTTTGCGAAATTGCCTATTCTTCCTAAAATCATTTTGAATAGTAAATGATGTTTGTTTACATTAATATGGCATTGTGAAATACGAACACTAGTTTTAGAGAGACATACATTTTCTTTACTCCATCGACAATGTAATGTAAAAGATACTTTTATCGTGTAAATAAATGAAAAATAAATTCAATAAACACTTGACACGCTGAAAACTCTATTACAAATGAGGCACCGACGTTTCCTCGTCATAAATTTCCGCTAATCCGTTACTAAATACTTTGTACACTCTCGTCTCACATAAACTTAATCTTCACAGCGCGGCTTCTCGATCCTTAAACCGCGCACTCGCGAAACGCGCGAACAACAAACCGATAAACCCGCTCCCACCCCATCATCCACGCCGCATTCCGCTCGAAAAACCAGCGAAGCATCTCTATCTTTTCAATAACTGACTCTTTCGGTGAAAAATTCCGGCAAATCCGACAAATTAACGTCTCCTTCGGAATATTTATACGCATATATATATATATATATATATATACGTACATCATGGCCGCGTGCGGAATGCGCGCGAGCTGCTATACGTTTGTGTATAAGTATATAAGAGTGTGTACGTGCGTGGCTGCCGACGCGCCTCAATGGAATGCGATAACCCGTTATGTCATTTACGAGCTGAAGGGGGAAGAACGAGGAGATGAGAGTAGCAGCGGCCGCGGGAGTGGACGCCACGCGAAATACGCGAACAGAGGATGAGCGTAGGTCGCCGCGGAGGTGCTGAGGGATGTACGAAATGTGAGGTGCGAAAGTTAGGAGGTATAATTGCTAGCAATTAGAGTGAATTCTCTGGATTGAACAATTTTCAGGGGTCATGACGAAGACGCCGTATGGTCTAAAAATATCTTTTTAATATTAAATTGACTTTATGATGAAGAAGTAAACAAATATTGTGAAATTTTTTATTTAATTATAGGTGTAAAATTTAACTGTGAAAATAGAAAGGTGATGAAAGGAACACCGATTTCGAAATCGGTGTCATTCGGTAGAGAGAAATGGCAAAAAGATTGTAAGAGAGAGGGAATGTCGCTCGAGACACCGTGAAATTGTTCTGATAATGGCTTCGATATTTAAGTGTCTGCGGTAACTAAACGCCTTATGGAAGCGAAATTAAAAAATATGAATATCGCTGTGAAATTGGAGCGGTATAAATCAATCTTACTTTATCGATCGAGGGCGAAAACCGGTATAAAATAAAGCTTTTGTATATATGAAGAAAATCCTGATTATAGGTGGGTATAGAGAAATGTCTATTGAAAATGCAATCTTTGGCAGTACATCAAAAAGGTCACAAGTTCAATCGCTTAATACAAACTTACTGCAGCATTGTTTAATTTATCTCTAACAGATCTTCACCTATAATCTCCAATTAATACCTCATCAATTGTTTAAATATTGCAAGTTCGGAAAAATTGTTTGTTTTTTCCCACCTATGTCTCGACACGAAACCTCGGTAAGCAATAATTCATCTTGCCACAACAAACATCTGTTGCCCAATCTTCAGCAAAAATGTACACACACACACACACAGACGCAAAAATCTTGCCTCCTAGCTCGTCTCGCCGAAACCTTCGCATACCACAGTACCGCAACGATCTCGCTTTATACGCCGGCAGGGAATCGCTTAGAAAATTCCACAAGATACACACATATATATATGAGGCTCGGAAAATCTCGGGCCACCTCCATGGACTCGAGGTGCAATCTTTGTGTACTTTCACTCGCGCGAGTTTAACAAGTGCCTCACCGGTTTCGCGAACATAACCGCCGTCGAGCGCGCGCGCGCAGCTGGAAAACGCGCTGGAATGTCCCTCGTTTAGGCGCACAAGCGCGAGTGCAGACGCGATTTTTTGCACCCGACTTTATATATATACAGCTGGCCACTCGATGTACGTATGTGTTGCAAAGTCACGTTCACGTTTTCATTCAGCACACACAAGAGAGATATGAACGTGTGCGCTACCATTCACCGAGAGAAATCGGGTAGGCCGGCAAGTTTACAAATCGAGCGACCCGTAATCCAGTGTCCAGTGCAGTGCGTATATATATATATATAAAAGTATTATTCGTTGTTGCTTTGGCTTCTTTTGGGAAAGCAGCAAAGCGGCGCGGCTGACTCTTGATCTTGGAAGTTATCGGAAGGCAAGAGGCCGATGTATTGATGGCAGTTTTCGCCCCGAATGAATTATTATTATATACGCGGCCGGTTCGAAAGTCCGATCATTATTGAACGAGAAAAGTACACTGCGGAGTTTCTCAGTTTCCAATTTGTAATTATATACTATATGTACGTTTTTGATTAGAATGCGGGATTGCAATTGAAGGTGTCGATATAGTGCCGTTGTACGAGTATGGGTGTTCGTGTATCTTATTATGTGGAAATTGGTAATAAGGGAATTGAGAGGGAAGTGGAGGCGCGCACACAGGTATATGCATATGCGTGTGCACCGACAAGAGTGACAGTGATTAACATACAACATGACATTCTAATGTAAATCGAGGTTACGTTTCTTTCTTTAGTACTGTGCACCTCGCGTAACTTCAATGAACAGATACATGGAGACTGTAAACGTCGATGACGAAACAACAGAATAAAATTATACACCTATAATAGGTCCACGCAATTTTTCCGAATCTACATATATTCAAATATACAGACTACTTATGCATCTTAATATGACGCGATTATATATCTCAACGTTTACATAATTCCGTTCATTTACACCTCGAGTAACAAAAAACCACCATCAACACCCACCAAGTCGCGGCTGCATTTATCTCCTCATTAATAAAAGCCCTAAAAATGCACTTCAACATCCGACAACAAATTTCTCTCATCAATAACAGACTTTTGCGCGCCGCGCACTAAGCAAGCGCGAACACGAACCACCTCGTCATAAATCCACATGTCTCTCTCTCCACCTCTAGCTTTACTAATACACTACTGTACACCACGGAAACACCCATATTCGCACGACACGCATACCTGACGCCGCATAGATTGCGCAATATACATGCCCACCGTAGCGCTTGATAATAAACCAATCAATAAAACGCAAACATCTCCGTAAAGTCCGAGTTATATCACCTGGCGAACCGCAGGAGAAAGCCGCGGCTTGGACCGTCATGTATATATACATATAGCTGCGGTATATATAAGCGGAAAATTCGGTGCAGCACTGTGCGCCCGCATTGTCCGCACCGGAGTGCGTGAAAGTAGCGTGACCGCCGACGGCTGTGAGAGTGCGCGCGGCGACCGAAGAGGTCGTTACGCTTCTGGATTTCTGCGAGTGATGGGATCGTTTGCCTGATGAGTCTAGTGGTCGCTGTGGTGATGATGACGAGGGCTTTCAAGAGGTGCTATACGCAGATCGGTGTATAGCATAGCTGCGAATTCCGGACCACTCGTGTTTTCACTTGTTTCTTCAACAATAGGAGGGGGGGGGGTCCAGAGTTTCGACGATTCACTATAAAATTGAAGTCAACTATAGACGTTTTTCCGTTCGACTGTA
>JAWWEQ010000027.1:14482456-14528240 GCA_035583055.1 Torymus tubicola | reverse complement strand
CAGTAGATAAATTGGTACATTCGAAAATGTGATTTTCGTAATTTATAATGTCGAAAATTTGCACAATCTGCATTATTGCAGTCGAACGGAAAAATGTTCATAGTTGACTTCAATTTTATAGTGAATCGTCGAAACTCTGGACCCCCCCCTAGGAGGGATTTGATTATAGCATGTATTTGAAAAGGATTGGTAATAATTATTCTAAAAGTAAAAACGAATTGTTATTTGCATGAGTGAATTTATGTAAATCTATATAAAAAATCTCATAAAATTAGTACCAGCAAGTGACTCATAAGCAGTAAATGTCGTACAATGTATAAAAGAAACTGTCGGAAATGGTGTAAGGTTCAACAAACTATATAAATTCATATCGGTTGAAAAATGTCCTACAAATAATTATTCGTAATTGTTCGTCTAATTAGTTTTACTGTAGTTTAGTTTGTAGAAACCGTTATTATACGACAGGTAATACATTAAATATTGATGTGTCTTTTGCATAATTGAATAGTAATAATCTGCAATTAGTGAGTAACTTTTTTTTACTTGTATCGGATGAATTGCTTCACGTATTGCAGTGTAATCAGACTTACATTGATGTTTTCAAAGTATACCGTATCCGAAAAAACTACTCTAAATTCATAAGATAATTAATTGAAGATTTATATTGAAACACTTCGAACATGTATCCCTTTTAAAATATTCTAAAATATTTTTTCAATTGATGCTTCATAATTTCTGCAGCACTTTTGATAAGCTGTCATCAGACGTAACCACAACAGAATTTACATCTTCCCTCTATCCAACCATGCAAACGTCTTTAGTTTCAGCTCATCATAATTGTATAATTAGTCGCAAAAAAAGACACGAAACCATAACACTCACTGCACGGTTAGCAAATGACTTATACCGTACGCAAAATTGTATAACGCTCCTTATTACTTGCACTCTTATAAAACGTCGAGCGTAAACATATTACTGAAATTCGTGCAGCCAACGTTTTTTTTTTCCTCTTAGTGCGCACCACTCGCATTTCTTTTTCTCTATACCTCACCAATATACTCACGCACTCCACTTACCAGTTCCACGTTAAAAATATTGCTTAAGACGGCGGCGTACATAATGCCTGCGCGCGACTCTGGCTCAAATCGTACTTAACTTTTTATATTACATGATGATTGTATTCGTTCTTTCGTAAGAAACCCAAACGCATACACATATATACACGTGCACGCAGCGAGTAAAAGTAATAAAACGAAGAGATATGTTAAAATAACGCATTTCATCTTCTCTGTTACAGGTCCCGGCCACGAGCGTCTTTACCTGCCCGAACGGTGAGTACATTTATCCTATACACATACATAATATACGCATCATATAAGTTTCCATTTGAAGAGGCGCCGGCAGCCGCGGTAACGAATTGGCGTCGGTGGTCGCTGCTTATATACTTTTGATTTCTGTGCGTCGCTGCGCGCTGCGGTGCGTGCGCGCAGGTGCAACGCGGTGACGGCAACTGAAGTATGTGTGTGTGTGTCTCCGATGCAACCTGCTGCGTCGTAGAGTCATATATTAGGGATCGCTATAGCGAGGTTATTGTGCCCGGATGAAAAGGGCAGGTTTTTTCCTGTTGACTCTCGAGCGCTTGAGGATTTTCATTGGGGGAGATGCAATCGACACGTATGAGTGTGAACGTTGGTATTTCTGGAAGAATGTGTATATATAAATTTAAGAAAAAGTGGATAGATGAATATTATCAATGAATGTTGACAATTATCATTTTATTTACAATTTTGTATAGAGCTGTTCTACCTTATATGTAAACGCCAACATATTCTTTAAGTGCTGTGAAAAATAATTAAATATTTATCGTTCTTAATATAAACGTAGTATTTGAAAATTAATACATTCTGATAAAGCAGAAATTATTTAATTATTCCTTTTATACATTGTTTGACGTTTCCCTGTTCAGTAATTTTTAGGTACAGGCGTACGGTATTTACTATTGTATTTTTAAAGAAAAGCATTAAAATTCGAAAACGTGAGAACTCTAATTCTGACATATGACAGAAATAACGCATTCCTTAACTAAGAAAATGGATGCACCACTAAACCAATTATTCTATTTAAAAATCTAGAGTATAGCAGTACTTTCGTTCTAAGAAATTCGAAAAGAATACAAACACTTTTCAGATGTTTCCCGATTTACCGAGCTCACTCGGAATCTTTTACCATTCTTTTTTCTCCCCTCGTGTTCTATACGAAGATTTCAATAGCGTACTCCGTTACCCATTTGACCACGCGGTAGGAATAGACGGGAGTTTCTTTGGAGAAAGGTATTTTTTCCGTGCTCTATCGTAAACTCCGATAAGTTTTATGTGTGATAGAGACAGAGAACGAGAGAGGGATAGAGAGAGAACTGAGAGAAGGACTTTCTCGGAGAAATTCCGTGGGACCCTTGAACTGCACCGGTGGACGTTTCAACTTCCGGTTCGTTTAGCTCTCGCTTTTTCGATTAACAGCATATATTGACTTCGAGTTTTTTCCAATTTTATGTTAAAAGGAACGACAAATTTGCATATTTTGGCGGTTTATGTAACCATGATTCTATGCTAGTTTTGTGAAAAGTTACGAAGACTTTGGTTTGTAACGCTGAGAGATGAGAAAGATTTGACAAAACAAGTAGTTAAGTAATGTGTAGAAACTTTTCTTAAACGTTTCGTTTATATGTTAAAAATTGAAATCATTAATTTTTCACTCTTGAAAATCACATTATATTGTGTGTAAATTTTAGTCATAAAACATTCGAGTGACATCATCCGTATACTGTGTAGAATGTTATGATTCATAAACTACTTCATTTGTATACATTTAATTTTTTTGCGACTAACTAGTAGGTTTCTACCACCAAAACTCGTTACGCTTCGTCACCTTCTATTTTTTCTTAATTTAATAGATGTAAGTGTTTCATTAAACCGTTACTTAATAACTGCTTACGTTTAATCTATGAGATACTACCGTTATGCATGCTCTGTGACATAATTCATACAATAATATAAATATTCAACGTTACATACTTAATTCTCATCATAGTCAGTGTAATTCATGTAGTAGAATATTTCTCTTGATTTAATTATAACTTATATATAATGGCACACGTCATGTATATGTTTCATAGTTGCATAAAAAACATTATCTAAAATAAACATTTACAGTTTCTATAAGCATAATTAACGTAATAATTAATAATTATATACTAAAATTATATTAATTATATCAATAATTAAATTAGTATCACTCACAAAAGTGAGAAGATGATATTTTAAACAATTATTTAACATAATATTTAACGAATCGATGAAGTAAAAAAGTTATAAAAGTGAACATAAAAAGGATTCTGTACAAATATGTTAAAGTTTCAAACAATACAGTTAGCATTCCAAAGTAATTGCATGATTTTCAAGGTGTGCTCAAACCTTTCATTAACTGACTGACATTGTACAAAGTAATATCTTTTAAAAATATGCAGCTTTATTTAAGAAAAATTATATATTTGTTTCTATTTAGTACAAATGAAAAAGGCTTTCTATTTCACAAATCACATTTATATTATCAAGTATAAAGATTAATTGTAATCATAAAATATAAAATTCTAACGTAAAAATATTAATATTTGTTAACCCGTTATCTAAACGTGTACAATCATTTATAGCATAAATCTCAAAATAAAAATACCTAGCAATAACTAATTCATTTGAGAGAAGCATGTTACTCCCAGCAGCAAAAAACCGTATATATGTCTATTCTCTCAGCCGACCCAAATTCACACTAATTACCACAAACTCGGCCTTGAAAATCTAAAAACTGTAAGAAAAACTGCTATACCAGCAACTTATTAATTAAACTCCTCTTTTCTCTCCGCAAATCCATAATCCCAATCATATATATATATATATATATATATATATATATATATATATACACATATACAAGGCACAGTCGTGTACGCGCGCTCCATAACGAGCACGTATAGGAAACTGCCGCGTGTACACACGCGGGGTTAACGGCACCGAGAGAAGATCCTCGAGCTCGGCGGTACCGGCAACCTACATAATTACGCGCAGCTCTGCGCAAAAGTGGAACGACGTTAACGAATGCTCGAATTCCCGGCGATCTTCGGCCGAGCTGCGCGTTTCCGCGTCTCTCCTTTCTCTCTCTCTCCTTATCACCTCTCTCTCTCTCTCCTTCTTTCTTTCGTGCTTTTTCCTCAGGCACAGCTTCGCTTCTCGCAGTGTGCGCAACGTTTCTTTTTTATTTTGCGGATTTATATATAGCGGATGAAGACTCGATCAAAGTACAAGCCGGACACTTTCGTCCGGCTTGCGATGGAGGCTACGCGGAAGAAACTTCGATTCGATTTAGTCACTCGTGCGGATCTCGAGTTCCTTGTTTTATGGACGATGTGGTATTTATACAGTGTGTATGGATGACTACAGGAAGCGGTGTGGAATGGCTAAGGAGCATCATGCATGAAATGCAGATATTTTTAATTTTTTTTTTCCATCGAGCGGGAACTGAATAATAGATTTGATTTATTCGGTAATTCCACATGAGTCAGTCATCGACCGTGACGCAAAAATTATACACATATATTTTTTAATAGAAATTTTCTATAAATAGAAAACTGTAATTTTTCTACAATTTTTCCATTTCTTTGAAAATGGATGTTTTATTGAAATAATTGATAGAATGATGAAGTAGTTTGAGAATAAGAAAAAAGTTATATCTGCATCACAGTAATTTGCACATTTTGAAAAGCTGTCAGCACTCTAGCAAATTTTATTCAAGATAAATTCAGAGAAACTGCTTAAAACATGATTGATAAAAAAACATTGTCGGTTGAAGGTTGACAGGATTCGAAACAGCATTCTCGAATTGTGACACCAGCTATAATTTATACAGGGTCACAAAAGCAGTCAGCCTTCCAAGGATGATTCCATATCCTAAATATATCCATCCATGTAATTTTGTAATTATAAGTTCATTTTATCACGGCGTTTCAAAATTAACCAGAATAACGTTTTTTTCTTCTTTCTTCAAAGATTTTTAACGAGTTAAGTATATTTTAATGAAGCTAAAAACAGTTGACGAATATAAAATATTGGTAGAATGTGGTAGTTTAAAAAAGTTTATTTTTCCGTTAAGATTTGTCACTAGTTGTGCAAATTACATTGTAACCTGAAAATGCTACTCAAAACAGCTGTAACACTCACAGAACCATTAAGACTTCTCAAGCCTGTGCAAAAAATTGAATACGATCTTCCTTGAAGTGTACAATCATGAGTCACGTTAATTTCTCCAGGTTAAACAAACCTTTATAACTGCGCTTCATTTCGCAGAAAAAAATGCAGGTACTAAAAACTGCGACCCCAATTAAAATCTCAAAAATTTATAGAACTGCTGACAGTTGCAAAAGTACAAGAACCCTCCCTTATATAAAAATTTCCATCTTCGAATCAGTTTCGAACGTTTTACAATAAAAGCTGATGATTTAAATCCCATTGGATATTCATGGAGATTGTTCAAAATTACGTAAGTCCCATCCTCGCTTATCTCACGCGCTCCAGCTCGAGCAAGCATCCACATAACGAGTCTCTCCCCCATTCTCGAAAAAATCGGCGCCTCTCCAGAGGTCGATCACCTTGACTCTCACGCATGTCTCCTCCAAGATATTCTGGAGGGATTCAGGTGACACGGATCAGTTTCTCGGAAGACGCGCACACACGCCGCGGCAGAAAAAGACGAGAGAGCGCGAAAAGAGAGAGCGTCGACGTCGTCACTGCAACCAGTTTCCGCGGGCGTCCGCAACGCAGCGAGAGCGTCGACGTGGAAGTGTCGCCGGCGCGCGTCGTGGTGACTTCGACGCGTGTGGTGAAAGAATTTACGGATAGATCGCCGGCCGGAGATATGATTCATCAGGGATGACTGCGACCACCGCGGCCTAGTTTTTTAGTATATATTATATACTAAGCCGGAGGTGCGCGAGCTTCGATTTTGATTTCTATCACAATTGCGAGAGCGAGAGGAGCACGGGATGCTGTGGTATAGTCGCTTGATGAATGGGATCTGAGATTCGGTGATGTAGTGGATGTGTAGGATTTTCGAGTAAGAGGGATCGAGAGGTGTATTATAACTTGATGTGTGTGTACGGAGGTGTGCAACGTCGGCGCGCATTGTGGAGATTTGTGTACGAGCATCGTGGGATTGCGTTAGGAATATAATTATGCGGCTCGAGAGTTGAGAGAACGATGCTGAGATTGTTGGAAGTGAATGTAACTCTTGTGCAGGGAAAATATATACGTCGCTACCAGCTGATTATATTGTTGTAGATCGGAAGAGCTCGTGTACAGAAATGTTTACGAAACACTCTTATTTCATATTTCGTGTACCAGTAGACATACATTATTATAACGATGCCCGTACATATCGTATATTTTACAAAATGTAGAATATACCAAAACCATACACTTTAGAATAAAGCATCAATATTCTTTTTTATAAGCAAACATTTCGTCGTACAGATCCACTCGAGTCAGAAAAAACTGTAATTTTCTTTTGAAATAGAAAATTGTTTCAAAACAAAAAGATTATAATTATAAGGGTATACAATTGTGATTCGAATAATAATTTTCTCTCGCTCAACTAAAAACAGTTTTTTTTTATTAAAACTGTTTATAAATATTTTCTACTGTATTCAACCAGAAAAAATTATTTGCATTTTTAATGGTCACTATAAGACCTCTCAGCTATCCACAACCATAATATGCGATAAAAAAAGCTTTTGATGGTCTTCATGAAGTTCTAGTAACGGTTTATATAGCTGCTAAATAATCCTATGCAAATATTTTAAGACCCTCTTTCTTCCATGTACCTCATCACAAAGTCATTAACTACATAGTCCTAGTACATGCTAAAAATGAATAATTATAAATAATAACTCAATTTTATAATTTTACTCCGAAACTCTCAGTTTCAGTCCGCAGTCTAGATTATTCCGTCGTCTTCCTAGTACGAGTTTAGAATCTAGACCGCGTGCGTCTACATAGCATCGCGGAATCGGTGTCCCAGCATTCCCATTCCTCTCTCAAGTGCACGCGTAAAAACAGCGCTCACATATAAACACAGTGGACGAGGAAGAAAAACGGAGACGCGCAGAGAAAGTAGCCGAGAAACACACAACACAGGCAGACGACAAAGTTCCTCGCGTAAAAATGCCCCTGTTAAATGTATTCCAGAGCGCGTGTGACGCACGCCGCATCTCTGCTAACCCAATATACTTATACGCGTGCCTATAACATACTACGTGGATTGGCGCGTCTATACGGGCAGACGCAACGCTCTCTATCGCTGTGCGTTTTTCACAAACGATCGCGCTAAAGCATATACACAGGCGCTCGCACTAGAAACGATCGAGGTCAGCGACGCTTCTTCGCGCGCGTAGAACTTTTTCTTAGTAGTGTACAGCTCCGTCTGTCCTTTGACTGATTACACAACGTTGTATAGTACTACTACTGCACGGATCATCCCGATGAGAGGAAATCAATCGTACTGACCTCTTCCTCGTGTCTGTATGGCTGTATGCGAGGATCGATTTAGGAAGGCATTTTGCGCAGGTGACGTGTGCGAGTATACGTATACGTGTGAGTGGCTGGATTGCAGTGATTTGTTTGACCCGAAAATTCCAATGATATGACCGAAGGAGGCTTGATGATCCTTAAACTGGTTGCGAGAAACTCGATAAAGTGCATGTGTGGTTGCATTCTTCAGTAAATGGCAAAGGTTGAGTGATTTCAAGTTAGTATTCTGTTGAGTATTTCGATTGAGCGTAGGGTGAAATCATATCGCTGTAGTTCTGTAAGGAAACGTGTAATAAAAGGTAGAACAAGGTTATTGGTATAAGAGGTATTGTTGTTGAAATTGAAATTAGAAAAATTTAATGAGTTTTATATTTTACCTAAAGGAGAAATACGATAGCTTAGGTAATTTTGATAACGATACTATCATGAATGATAGTATTGTTTTCTATTTGAAACAAACGTCATATCACTGTTGAATAGAAAAGATCGTTATCTATACACGGAGAGAAACATTTCAATAAAAATTACTATAGTTTATTGTAACCGGGGGGACAAACTCGCACTGTCAAAAAATTTACTATAGTTTCTAGCAAAAATTGCTATATGTCTGCTAATTTTTACGACAGTTCTAGTAAAAATTGCTAGAAGCTATAGTAAATTTTTTGACAGTGTGAGTCTGTCCCCCGGTTACAATAAACTATAGTAATTTTTATTCAAAAGTTTCTCTCCGTGTATATCGCAATGATGCGCAACTGCAGCATCCATAGTTTAGAGCACGCACAATATGCAAATCGAAAATCCTGAGAACTGTAACAACAGCTCTAATTTTTGAATACTCTATTCAAATGAAGTAACCCAAGCTGCTATACACCGACGCCGATTTTTATTTCCGAAAGCCGCCAAGCTACTCAACGCGGAAGACAATAATAAATTCCTTTTTTTTTATGTCCGCAGGATGGGAGCTGAAGGGCATCCACTGTTACAAATTCTTCAACATCAGGCATTCATGGGAAAAGGCAGCAGAACTATGCAGGAGGTAAGCACTACGCGGATCCATATATATACACCCCGCCCCCGCGTATAATATTCGCATCGCGGATTCCCACGTGCCGAGGCTCTTGAACCTCGCCTATTTCCGATATCCATCCGTCAACGAGCGGCCGACTTTCCAATTACGCGCCTATTACGGTAATCGAGCGTGGCGAGATTCGCGCACGCAGTCTCGTACGTAGCATGCGACGCCGCGAGGGGCTCGAGTAAACATTGTTGATTGTACTCGTGCGCGGAACTATGCTACGAGTTTCACGAGCGCGCGTAAATTAAATGTTATACTGGTTCGGATTATGCAGATAGAAAGGAAGCTGTGTATAAGTTAAGCAGCCCGAGAAAGTGACGAGGAATTGGAGATTTAAACGACTTTTTTCGGCATTAGACGTGAGGGAAAAGAGCTGGGGAAATTTTTGACGACCGTTTTCTTTTATTTTCGTAAAAGCGTGAGACGTGCTCGGTATGCTTATGTAAAAAACTTGTTTTTAATAAATGCATGCTTGATATAAGCGTGTTGCATAGAGGTTTGGACCAAAGGGGATAGTAAAGAAAAGATAAAGAAAACATATATATCCTATTATGTGGTTGAAAAAAAGCTATTGTATTCGACATTTTTCCTCTGCGAAGACTTTTGAATCGCGTTATTATAATAATTTCATTTTACACGCACGTGTTGCGTTTGACAAGTTAAATAGAAACTTCTGAAAACCGGTTTTATTGTAATACAGGAACCGGTGGAAATTGTTCAAATAATAACATGCGTCCATTCTCCAAGCTTATTATCAACGCACGGGGCTAACATACAAACGCTTGATACCTTAACTATATCAATACTTGTTATGTGTTCTTCGAAAAAAATCTACAACTGACGATTTTGCAATATTAAATGTAGGTACGGAAGCGAACTAATGGTGGTCGAGTCGTACGCGGAGAACAATGTTTCGGCAAGCCTCATTGGCCGGCATTCCGAGCACTACTGGCTCGGTCTCGCCTCTCTCGACGACCTAAGGACCAACACCTTGGAATCGGCGGCTGGTATGCTCGTCTCCCAATATGCTGGTAAGTACAAAATTCTGATTTAATTATTTCTGGCTACGATAATTATGCCATTATGAATTTCATTTTCTTACGCAACAATGTCAAGTGTTTCCAGTAAGAAAAAAAGAGTAAAAAAAATGAGGAAGTGAACGAATTGTGAACGTAAATGCTTCACAAAGCTTTCTTTTCTTATCTGTTTCGAAATTGTGTAATTCATTATTGATGAAAGTAGCATTTAAAAAACTAAAAAATTTAGCGGAGGATGTAAAGCACTTAAGATTTTAAAAGCACTTTTTGTCGGCAGCCACAGTCATAATAAATTGACAAATTTCAACAGAAAAATATCAAAAAATGTATCTAAAACTTTCAATATTTTATTATAATTAAATAAATAATTATAATTTCACCAGTTGTTCTTAACAAAAATGATAAATTTATTGAAAGAAATCATAATTCGTGATATTAATTAGTGTGTAAAAAACATCGAATCTTGTTTATATTACGTCATGGTGCAACTTGCTCCTTGTTTGATAAAATTTATCGACAACTATATAAAATCAAATAGTCACAACATTAAAAACAGGCAAGACTTTTACTTTATATGAAAATCATAAATTCGAGATGCATATACTCCCCATTACATTTCCCGGCGACAAAATATCGTTATAGTTTCCGTTACGAACCGCGTAATGCACCGGTCACAGCGGGGTTTCGAAATGGAAAAGCGCGCGCACATTGCGTCGTGCACGCACTTCTATATAGTCTGCTATGACTCGAAAGCGAAATCGTCCCAACGTTTACGCGAAATAATATGCTCCGATGTCTACACGCTGTATCGTTTATCAATGAAAGTTAACGGCGCGCTTCAGAAAGCAACTACTCGATTACGCCTCGTCGACGACACGTTCCCTCCAAGTCAGATCGACAAGATTGTAAATTACAGTGGTGCGGAAATTCCATGAACGATGTCTTGATCGCGGGAAAGATTCTATATCCATTTGTATTTCGTGTTTTGAAGTAATGGACAAGTAGAGATGCGAATCGATCGGCAATTGAGGCAATCGCTGTTGTTGTTATGGGAAAAACTACGCACGAATACGTTGCGCAATTGCAATAAACGACGGTGTAAATTGCTTTATGATCGAGTTTACGATGATTATAAGAAACTTGATTATTCGAAGTCTATAGGTGCTACTGCGGTTATATTTTGCTTTATTAAAGCCTGTGACATAATGAAATAGGAGAAGAATAATTGCGATTGCAATTGAAATGTAAGAATACATTCGTGCATAAGCTGAGATTACGAGTGTGACATTTTTAAAATTAATTTTCATTCATAGAATTATAATATTATATTTTATCTAGTAAAGATTATTCAAATGAGGAGTTGATAGAAAAATATTTGTTCAACACTTCGAGTATACAATTAAAAAATTTCAATGAAATTGCCCCATTTTATTTAAAAAGTATAGCCTTACACCATTGTGACATTATGTATACTGAAAAAATATGGAAAACTGAAGAAACTTCATTGATTACTCAATTAGCATTAAGAAGAGAAAAGTAGCCGCGCGTCATTACATAAAGAGCCTCATCCGGAAGATCCATCAAGTCCAAGCCACACGTATACACCCAGTTCTCTTCTAAAAGCGTCCAATTGAGTCCACGCCGCGTATGTATGTATGTGTGTACGCGCGCAGCAAGAAAATCCAGGACCCGTTGTCCCACCAACATCGCGGTCTCTCCTCGCGCGCGCAGGCGCGTTTGAGCATTGTATCGAGGTCGCGGAAACGCGGAACTACGAACGCGCGCGCGCGCACTGCGGCACGAAGACACACTTTTCCCACTACAATGCAAGCTCTCGGATCTTCTTCGCTACGCTGATTCCCTTTTGCATAATGGGGGCGTAATCGCAGCTAGGTGGAAAGGAAATCGAGGAGGAAAAATTACATGCATCGCGAGCCACTGCTACTCTGTTGCAAAAAGCAAGCGGCGAAAACTTATATATTTTTGCCCTGTGAAATTGATTAGTGCCGCGGAGCGCGTCCTTACTTCGCCGTCAGCTGTTTATCTGAGTAGCGGAGCTAAATTAAGAGATTACACGAAGAGACTAGTTTGATTTTTTGTAGAACACTATGTTGTTCGTGTAATCGGTTAATATAAGTTCCGCAAATTCTTTATGAGAAAGTAAGCTTTTTATAAAGAATTTGTAATTACATGACCGATTGTCGAATACCGTTGGTAGTACAGCTTTATATGTAACGCCGAAATTGTTCTCATTGTATACATACATATTCAATAACATCCCAATTATAACTATGCTTACCTAAGGTCTTATTAGAAATAATTGTTTTGTGATAATTATATACTTTCTGTTACAAAAACTAGTCTATCTAATTAAAGAAAATGTTACACAAATCTGAAACAGATCAGAAAAAAGAATAATTTTGAATAAGACAAATTTTAAGTTTTAATAGTAAGTTGTATAAGGTATACTTACAATACCTCAGAATATTATGTTCCTACAGTACAAGCACTTTTTAAACGCACATGTGAATGTAGGTTTCTGGGCGCCGAGACAACCGAATCCCCGATCAGGTGAATGCGTCGACGTAAAAGTTACAGACGATCAACATCAATCTTGGGAACTTACCACATGCGAGTCCCTTCTTCCTTTCATGTGTCGTGCCAACGCCTGTCCAGCAGGTAAATTATCTTTTTACTTTACTTAAACTATACGGTAACTCATTATTTTCAATATTCTCTTAATGGAGCGAAATCAAACTTAAAAATAAATGATGCTGGAATTCAACTGACTATTTAAAAGTTATGCTTCGAACAATATTATTTCATTTTTATCGAAAACCTTGAAAGACCATCAAACATTTATATCGCATAATTTTTTCTATAACGATCAAACAATCTTTTCTTTCGTTTTCCAATGTTTATATACAAAGTCTCATTGTACTCTTAATCTTTAATCAGGCTCATTCCACTGCTCGAACGGTAAATGCATCAACGCTGCCTTCAAATGCGACAAACAAGACGACTGTGGTGATTTCTCAGACGAAATCGACTGTCCGCAGAATTGCCAATTTTACATGGCCAGCAGCGGAGATGTCGTTGAGAGTCCAAATTATCCACACAAGTACACTCCTTTGAGCAACTGCAAATGGACTCTGGAAGGACCACAGGGTCATAACATTCTCCTGCAGGTAATTGGGGATCTCATCTTAAAACGTTGACAGTCGTTGCTTTAATGAAACTTTTTCCCACCAAAGAATGACGTATATATTATATCTTTCCAAATACGACGATGTAATGTAAATTTACAGTACGAATAATTTTATTTTAACAATATTTATGTACATTTTTTATTTAGTTCCAAGAATTTGAGACAGAGAAGAGCTTCGACATTGTGCAAATTCTCGTGGGCGGCCGAACAGAAGAGAAGTCAGTGAACCTGGCTACTCTCTCGGGCAGACAAGAGCTGAGCAACAAGCTATTCGTCTCCGCATCGAACTTCATGATCATTAAGTTTAGTACAGACGGCTCGGTGGAACGCAAGGGATTCCGCGCCTCCTGGAAAACAGAACCGCAGACCTGCGGCGGTACGCTGAAGGCCACGCCTCAGGGACAGATGCTAACGTCGCCGGGTTACCCACAAAATTATCCCGGTGGCCTTGAGTGCCTATACATTATCCAGGCCCAACCCGGAAGGATCATTTCCCTTGAGGTGAGGCTTTTTATGATATCAGAAGATTCAATTTTATATAGTCGTTGCTCATCAAGATACTAAACATAGAACATCGTAAATTATACCTTTAAATGTTGAATGGACAGTAAAAAATATTTTGTCAAAAAACAGATCAAATAAAAGTTATAAATTGAAATTATTAAATGCAAATATTATTGTTTAACAGGTTGAAGATCTAGATCTAGAAAATAACCGCGACTTCATCTTGATAAGAGATGGAGATTCGCCAATGAGCCGAATGGTCGCAAGACTGACAGGTGACGCCCTGAATAACCAGAACGTTATCATGTCCACTGGCAGCAATCTCTATCTGTATTTCAAGACAAGTTTGGGTGACTCTAAACGGGGCTTCAGTATTCGCTACACGCAAGGGTGTAAAGCCACTATTGTCGCACTCAACGGCACTGTTCAATCCCCGTCTTACGGGCTCAACGGGTATCCCAATAACCAAGAATGTTTATACAAAGTTAAAAACCCAAAGGGAGGACCACTTTCATTGAAATTCATTAAATTCAACGTTCACAAGACTGATTTTGTACAGGTACGATTGTATTTTTCAGGTGTAAAGTTGTTCAAAATAGTAAAAAAATTAAGATAATAGAATATTTACAAATAAATTCGAAATTTTAGGTTTACGATGGATCTAATACAAATGGATTAAGGTTACACTCAGGCAGTGGATTCACGTCAAACACTCGGCCAAAAATTACTTTAACTGCTGAAAGTGGCGAAATGCTTATCAGATTTGTTTCTGATGCTTTACATAGTAGTTCAGGATGGCAAGCTTCCTTCTCATCTGGTATTAATTCGAAACTAGTATACTAACATACACTGCTATTAATTAGTGATAATTTAATTATTAATTTTTCGTTATAGATTGTCCTCCGTTACAACCAGGTGTAGGAGCCATGGCTTCAAGCCGTGACACAGCCTTTGGTACCGTTGTTACCTTTTCTTGTCCACTTGGACAGGAATTTGCCACCGGAAAGAATAAGATTACAACTGAATGCTTACCCAGTGGAAACTGGTCTATTACTTATATTCCCAAATGCCAAGAAGTCTACTGTGGACCAGTTCCACAGATTGACAACGGGTTCTCCATTGGTTCATCTAATGTAACTTATCGAGGTGTTGCTACTTATCAATGTTATGCAGGATTTGCTTTTTCAACCGGTAGACCAACGGAGAAAATTTCGTGTTTGGCCGATGGCATGTGGGAAAAGAAGCCTGCTTGTCTTGGTAATGATCAATATTTTAAATTTAATTTTAAATAATTTTAATATATGCTAAAATTTAAAATAATAAAATTTTATGAAAATAAAAAATAATAAAATAATGTTCTTCTTAGCATCTCAATGCCCTCCACTTCCGGAAGCGCCGCATGCTAATCTAACTATCTTGAATGGCGGTGGAAGGAGTTATGGTACTATTGTAAGGTTCGAATGTGAGCCTGGTTACGTTAGAACTGGCCACCCAGTGATTCTTTGTATGAGTAACGGAACTTGGTCTGATGATGTTCCTGTTTGCACTCGTAAGTTAATTATGAGAACCTATGATTATCTAACGGTATTTTATTATCTTTATTTAATTAAAATTATAAATCTATGAAATTTCAGGCGCTAAATGTCCTATTCTCCCGACAATTAAAAATGGATTTGTCGTTGATTCTTCCAAAGACTATCACTTCGGTGATGAGGCACGAGTCCAGTGTAATAGAGGTTATAAATTATCTGGATCAAACATTATTAGCTGTGGCACAAACCAGCGTTTTGAAAACGTACCCACGTGTGAAGGTAGATTATCTCTTCAAATAATTTATCTTCTTTGCAGCCCAACAAGAATGTTGAAATTCATTAAATTTATTTGTAGATATTAACGAATGCGCCTCAAGCCAATGCGATCTTGCTTCGACGGAATGCATCAATACACCCGGTGCATTTACATGCAAGTGTAAATCTGGTTTCTCTTCGACAATGGAATGTCGACCGATAGGAGATCTGGGTCTGATTAACGGAGGCATTCCTGACGAATCGATCACCGTATCCAGCTCTGAGAACGGATATACTAAGACGGTAAGAATTGATTCATTTTATTCTGAATAGTAAGTGGATGAATTTATTTCAGTAACACTGGAATGATTATTGATGCATACGTAGTATTATTTTATTACTGCTAAATTCAAACATCATTTATTCACAATACTGTGGGTAAGAAAAACACTTAAAAAGGTATTTATTATTGAATAGGGCATCCGATTGAACAATGGTGATGGATGGTGTGGTAATAGCGTAGAGCCAGGTGCAAACTGGGCCATGATCGATATGAAGGCACCAACTATTATTCGAGGCTTCAGAACACAAGTGGTTGCTCGTGCTGATGGAAATATTGCATTTACTACTGCCGTGCGCATTCAGTACACCGATAATATGACTGATGTCTTTAAAGATTATACCAACCCCGACGGTACTCCAGTCGAATTCCGTATACTCGAGGCAACGCTTTCAGTACTGAATTTGCCTGTACCTATTGAAACTAGATTTATTCGATTCCGAATCCAAGATTATGTGGGTGCGCCTTGTATAAAACTTGAAATCATGGGTTGTACCCGTCTCGAGTGTACCGATATTAACGAGTGCGCAATCAACAACGGTGGCTGTTATCAAAAATGTATCAACAATCCTGGTAGCTTTACCTGCTCTTGCAACACTGGTTATGAACTTTACAAGGGTAACGGAACTGCTGGCTTCGCAATTGAAAAGTCAGAATCAGGAGAACGAGACGGCGATTTGTATCAAAGGAATAAGACTTGCGTTCCCGTCATGTGCCCTGTTTTATCTGCTCCTGAAAATGGAAAAATCTTATCTACAAAGGTAAAATATAATCACATTATTTTCATTAGCGTGTAATTATGCATAATCAAACAATTACTTTTTTTAAAGACTAAATTCCACTTCGGCGATCTTGTGAAATTCCAATGCGACTTTGGATATGTCCTTGCCGGTTCCTCTGCAGTTCTCTGCACATCAACAGGCGCATGGAATGGTACCACACCAGAATGTCAATGTACGGATAAGAAAATAATATGATTTGAAATTTTCTTTTTATTATATTTTGTTAACATACATAGTACTATATTAAAATTAACTATTAATTTTCATAATCTTCAGATGCCAAATGTGTATCTCTGCCTGATGATAAGAATGAAGGTCTGTCTGTTATCCGAGGCGATGAAACTAGCGTATTAGTTCCATTCAAACAAAATGTTACTCTTAAATGTACCAATAATGGACGCTCACTTCGTAACAGTGCAACGTCAAGCTTCCGTCAGTGTGTATATGATCCAAAACCTGGATATCCCGACTATTGGTTATCAGGAACCTCACCAGCTTGTCCACGCTCTGATTGTGGAAAACCTTTACCAACTCCTGGTGCCGAGTATGGTCAATATATGGATACAAAATATCAATCGTCATTCTTCTTCGGTTGTCAAGATACTTTCAAACTTGCTGGACAAACAAACCGACATGACAATGTAGTCCGTTGTCAAGCTAATGGAGTTTGGGACTTTGGTAACCTTCGCTGCGAAGGTCCAGTATGTGAAGACCCTGGAAGGCCTGCTGATGGTTATCAAATTGCTAGAAGTTATGAGCAAGGATCTGAAGTTCAGTTCGGATGTTCTAGACCAGGCTACATTCTGATTAATCCACGCCCAATCGTTTGTCTTAGAGAGCCCGAATGCAAAGTTGTGAAGCCGTTAGGTCTAGCTTCAGGAAAAATTCCAGATTCAGCTATAAATGCCACTTCTGAAAGACCAAACTATGAAGCAAAGAATATTAGACTAAACTCTGTTACTGGTTGGTGCGGAAAGCAAGAAGCATTCACTTACGTTAGCGTTGACATGGGCCGTGTCTACAGAATTAAGGCAATTTTAGTTAAAGGAGTCGTCACCAGTGACATTGTTGGAAGACCAACCGAGATTCGATTCTTCTACAAACAGTCTGAAAGCGAGAATTATGTTGTTTACTTCCCCAATTTTAATCTTACTATGCGTGATCCTGGAAATTATGGAGAATTGGCGATGATCACATTACCTAAATATGTTCAAGCTAGATTTGTTATTCTTGGAATCGTCAGTTATATGGACAACGCTTGTCTCAAGTTCGAATTAATGGGTTGTGATGAACCTGTTGCCGAGCCTCTTCTTGGTTATGACTACGGATTTTCACCATGCGTTGATAACGAACCACCAGTATTCCAAAATTGTCCTCAACAACCCATTATGGTGCAAAAGGGAACAGATGGCGGCTTACTCCCGGTAAACTTTACTGAGCCAACAGCCATCGATAACAGTGGAAGTATAGCTAGACTCGAAGTAAAACCACAAAGTTTCAAAACGCCGATTAGAGTATTCGAAGATACGGTTGTTAAATACATTGCCTATGATTACGATGGAAATGTAGCCATTTGTGAAATCAATATTACTGTACCAGATGTTACACCACCAAAACTAAGCTGTCCTCAAAGTTATGTAATTGAACTTGTAGACAAGCAAGAAAGTTACTCCGTAAACTTCAACGAAACTAGACGCAGAATCAATACTACAGATGCCTCTGGATCAGTCAAAATTACATTCTCTCCTGAACGTGCTATAATTCCCATTGGTGGCTTCGAAAATGTCACCGTTACTGCCACTGACACAAGCGGAAACAAAGCCTATTGTCATTTCCAAGTATCAGTTCAAGCCACACCTTGTGTTGATTGGGAGTTAAAACCACCGGCAAATGGCGGACTAAAATGTCTTCCAAATGAGAAAGGATTACAGTGTATTGCCACATGCAAATCAGGATTTAGATTCACTGATGGCGCACCTGTTAAGACGTTCTCTTGTGATGTTCAAAGACACTGGGCTCCAGCATCAGTAGTACCAGACTGTGTATCTGAAAGTAAGTTACAAGTTCTTCATAATTTAAACTGAATATAATTTCTAATATCCAGTATATTAACAATCAAATTTTTGTATAATAGATACCCAACAAGCTGATTACCATGTAATTGCATCTGTTACTTACCGAGCTAATGGAGCCGTATCTCGACCTTGTCTACCACAATATCAAGACTTACTATCGCAGTATTACATGAATCTCAATAATATTTTAACGCAACGTTGTTCTGCTGTTAACGTTAACATGAACGTTTCATTTGTAAGATCATTACCAACACTTTTAGAAGAAAACGTTTTGAAGGTCAGTTAATTTTTAGTGTAATAAGAAAATTTCATTTTCATAAGTAACATATATAAAAACTAATATATTTTTATGTTTATAGATGGACTTTGTGCTATCAATTGTTCCGGCAATCCGTCAACCTCAACTTTATGATCTCTGCGGTTCAACTTTGAACTTGATATTTGACCTTTCAGTACCATATGCTAGCGCTGTAATTGAACCTCTATTAAATGTTTCCGCTATTGGTAATCAATGTCCTCCTCTGCGGGCTCTTAAGTCAACTATCTCACGTGGATTCACCTGTAGCATTGGAGAGGTGCTTAATATGGATACCAATGATGTTCCACGATGCTGTAAGTTTTTATACATACATTCTTATAGTTACAGATACGTCTTGCAGTTAATGATATTATTACTAATTTTTCCAATTGTAATTGTTTTAGTGCATTGCCCGGCTGGAACTTTTGCTGGTGAAAAGCAGAAACAGTGTACCTCATGTCCTAAAGGTTTCTACCAAAACAGCGATCGACAAGGTTCATGCTTGCGTTGTCCATTCGGTACATATACTAGAGAAGAAGGATCTAAGAGCATCGATGATTGTATTCCTGTCTGCGGTTATGGAACTTATTCACCTACTGGTTTGGTACCTTGCTTGGAATGTCCACGCAATAGTTACAGTGGTGATCCACCAATTGGTGGTTTCAAAGATTGTCAAACCTGTCCAGCTGGTACATTCACCTACCAACCTGCAGCTCCTGGTAAAGATAGGTGTCAAGCCAAATGTCCACCTGGAATGTACTCCGATACTGGACTTGCACCTTGTGCACAGTGTCCCAAGGACTTCTTCCAACCTCAACATGGAGCTACTACTTGTATCGAATGCCCTACCAACATGTACACCGACAAGTCTGGTGCTGTTGGGCGAGAAGAATGTAAACCGGTGCAATGTACCGACAATGTTTGTCAACATGGTGGATTATGTGTACCCATGGGCCACGGAGTTCAGTGCTTCTGCCCTGCTGGATTCTCTGGTAGACGTTGTGAAATCGACATTGACGAGTGCGCATCTCAACCCTGTTACAATGGCGCTACTTGCATTGATTTACCTCAAGGTTATAGATGTCAATGCCCCGCTGGCTACTCTGGTATCAATTGTCAAGAAGAAAAATCTGACTGTAAAAATGATACCTGTCCAGAACGAGCCATGTGCAAAGACGAACCAGGATTCAACAATTACACTTGTCTATGCAGATCTGGTTACACTGGAGTTGATTGTGATATTACGGTAGTTATTCATTTATTTCTATAAATTTGAGCTCTTAAATTTTAATTATTATTTTACAAAATTTTTACGTAAAATTACAAACAAATTTTATATTAACTGTATAATATTGCAGATTAATCCATGCACTACGAGTGGTAACCCATGTAACAACGGAGCAACATGTGTAGCTCTTCAACAAGGTCGCTACAAATGCGAATGTCTGCCAGGTTGGGAAGGTCAAAGTTGTGAAATCAATACTGATGACTGTGCTGAGAAACCTTGTCTCTTGGGAGCTAATTGCACAGATTTAATTAACGATTTTAACTGTGATTGTCCTCCTGGTTTTACTGGAAAACGTTGTCATGAGAAGATTGACCTCTGTTCTGGCAACCCTTGTCTGAACGGTGTTTGTGTCGATAAGCTCTTTAATCACGAATGCATTTGCCACCCTGGTTGGTCTGGTCCCGCTTGCGAAGTCAACATCAATGAATGTGCTAACAAGCCTTGCCGTAACAACGGACAATGTACTGATCTTATCAACGACTACAGCTGTACCTGTGAACCTGGATACACTGGCAAACAATGTCAGCACACAATCGACGACTGCGCTTCTGATCCTTGCGTCAATGGTGGTACCTGCATCGACCAACTTGAAGGCTTCACGTGCAAGTGCCGACCAGGCTTTGTCGGTCTGCAATGCGAGGCTGAAATAGACGAATGTCTTAGCGACCCCTGCAGCCCTGTAGGAACTGAGCGATGCGTTGACTTAGACAACCAGTTTGTGTGCCACTGCAGAGAAGGATTTACAGGTCCAACTTGTGAGACTAACATCGATGATTGTCAATCTGATCCCTGTCTAAATGGAGCTACTTGTAGAGATGAGATCGGAGGTTTTAAATGTATGTGTAGAGAAGGATGGACTGGACTTAGGTGTGAAACGGATGTAGGAACTTGTCAAAATAAACCTTGTCAGAACGATGCTGCTTGCGTTGATCTATTCCAAGATTTCTTCTGTGTGTAAGTTAAAATTTTTTTAATTAATTTTAAGAAAAAATAATATAATTTAATATTATTTTCAACCATAAAATACCTTAAATTACAAAAAATTATATTTTCTTAACATTTTTATAAATCTTTACATTTAATTTAACTTGCAGTTGCCCATCTGGAACTGACGGTAAACGATGCGAAACCGCTCCCGAACGTTGCATCGGTAATCCGTGCATGCATAATGGACGGTGCCAAGACTTTGGATCTGGTCTTAACTGTACTTGCCCGGATGACTATACTGGAATCGGTTGCCAATACGAGTACGATGCTTGCCAAGCTGGAGCCTGTAAGAACGGGGCCACTTGCATTGACAATGGTGCCGGATTCACTTGCGTCTGCCCACATGGGTACACTGGCAAAACTTGTGAAGAAGATATCATTGACTGTAAAGAAAACTCATGCCCGCCTTCGGCTACTTGTATCGATTTAACTGGTAAATTCTTCTGCCAGTGTCCATTCAACTTAACTGGCGATGATTGTAGGAAATGTAAGTAATTTTGAATTATATCTTTAAATGCGAAATATTTTACGAATAATAAGTAAAACTTTAGTGGAAAAAATATTGTACAAAAATAGAACTAACTTTTTCAATCATCTTTTTATATAGCACATAAATTAATAAAGATCTTCTATTTTTGTAGTATAATACGGTTGTATTTTGTTACTATTAAAAGTATTTAATTACAATTACAAATTTTTTTATTTACAGCTATCCAAGTCGATTATGACTTGTACTTCAGCGATCCAACGCGCAGCAGTGCAGCGCAAGTTATTCCATTCTTCACGGGTGCTAAAAAAAGCTTAACAGTTGCCATGTGGGTACAATTTACTCAACGTGATGAAGCTGGAACCTTCTTTACTCTTTATTCAGTCAGGTAATTAAAGTTAAATTTATATAATTTCTAATTTTGTTAAATTGATGAACTTACCATTGTTTTTTTTTCAGTTCTCCTCATGTACCTACTAATGGTAGATCAATGGTGCAAGCAAACAGCAATGGTATTCAAATTTCTATTTTCCACGACTTACAAGACGTTTACTTACCATTCAGAGAATACGCTACAATTAATGATGGGCAGTGGCATCACGTTGCTGTTGTTTGGAACGGAGATAATGGCGGTGAACTTATCCTTATTACAGAGGGTTTGATCGCTAGTAAAACCGACGGATACGGAAGCGGACGTTCTTTGCCTCCATAGTAAGAAGATTTTGCTTTTATTTGAAATTGACTAATTTTTTATGAGAACTATAATTCATAAGGCTTATAAAAAATCTTATCTTCATTTTAGCGCCTGGGCTGTTCTTGGAAAACCACGCGAAGACATTGGTAAAGGCTATACCGAAACTGGCTTCCAGGGACACCTTACCAAGATTCAAATATGGGAACGTGCTCTTCACGTAACCAACGAAATTCAAAAGCAAGTACGAGACTGCCGTACCGAACCTGTCCTATACCAAGGACTTGTTCTTACCTGGGCTGGTTATGATGAAACGGTTGGTGGAGTTGAACGAATTGCCCCGTCACACTGTGGCCAACGCGTTTGTCCACCTGGCTATGGAGGCAACAAATGCCAACAACTGGAGGCTGACAAGATACCACCCAAAATCGAACACTGCCCTGGAGATTTATGGGTCATTGCCAAGAATGGATCATCAATTGTTACTTGGGACGAACCTAAGTTCAGCGACAATGTGGGAGTTGTTAGAGTTCAAGAGAAGAGTGGTCATCGATCCGGACAAACACTACTATGGGGATCTTATGACATCAGTTATGTAGCTTATGACCAAGCGGGAAATTCAGCCAGCTGCAGCTTCAAGGTTTATGTACTTTGTGAGTATCGAAGTTTCTTGTTTTTACAAAAAAACAATGAATTTAAATATTACGGAGATATTTAAAAATTTTGATATTTTCAGATGACTTCTGTCCTGAACTACCTGACCCCATTGGCGGAACACAATTATGCAAGGACTGGGGCTCAGGAGGGCAATTCAAGGTTTGTGAAATCTCTTGCAATCCTGGACTCAGGTTTTCGCAAGAAGTACCCAAGTTCTACACTTGTGGAGCTGAAGGTTTCTGGCGACCGACTAATAACCCCGGCTTACCACTTGTCTACCCTGCTTGCACACGTAAGATATTTACAAATGATTATTATTTTATTTGATACCGCTATAGAAAACAGTAGATAACATGAAAAAAATTGTAGCCTTCTCGCCTGCTCAACGTGTATTCAAGATCAAGATGAACTTCCCAACGTCTGTACTTTGTAATGAGGCTGGACAAGAAGTTTTGAAACAGAAGGTCCGAATCGCAGTCAATTCGTTGAACAGGGACTGGAACTTCTGTTCTAACTCGTTTGAAGGTATATTTTAAATATTTATAACGTATTTTATAGTTTAAATCATAAAATCCAAATATTTAATGTATAATTTAACTATTTAGGAACCCGGGAATGCAGAGACTTGAACATTAATGTCCAATGCGATCACCGCACTCGAAGTGCAAGACAAGCAACTGAAGATGATGCTGGTACCTACACCATCGCTGTTGACGTTCTTGCTGAGCCGTAAGTATTGTGTAACTTGCACTTTTTATTTTATTAGTAGAAAATTTACCTGATAAATTTTCTTATTGAATTTTTCATTCCACGTTTTATACATAATTATGTAAAAAATGTATAAAGAATAGTTTTAAAGTGAAAAATTTCTTGCACCATAGAACGAGACAAGCGCGCCAAGGCAGCGATACCTACGAAGTGGAAATTTCCTTCCCAGCTATAAAGTAAGAAATAGTTAGCGCGTGAAAGGAAAAACCATAGTTTTTTCATAATTTACAGATACTTAATAGTCACTAACTGGGAATGACATCATTGTATCCCGATCTGGGAGCAGACACGCAACACAGATTAATATAAACATAATAGACATTAAAAGAAAAATAACTCAACCTCATTACGATTACATTATAATAAATCATCAATAAAATAGCGTTAGCATGGTGCATGAGCTTCTCAACACATAAAAATTTAACAATTATTACAACATTACCTAGACACGATAGTGCTTATTTAGTGCTAAGCTTCTTAGATATGTAGATTTTATAATAGGTAAGCGCTGAGGAGTATAATGCATTTAGGTTTACGTCAATTGTGAAGTTAAACAGGTAAATCTACAGGATGCTACGAAGGTGCTATATATCTAAGCTTCAATAATAGCTAACTAATTATTTTATTGACATCTTATATTTATATTAACACAGATAATGATCACACCTGTAAATAGTACGCGTAATATTAAATGGATTAATAAATTAATTACAATTTCGTGTATTAATGTAATATTAATGCATATTTTTTTCTACGTTTAGCGATCCAATTTTGAACTCGAACTCGAACGAAAGGTCCAATGTTCAATCATTGCTCGAAAGTCTTATTCTCGAAGAGGATCAATTCGATGTTCACGACATTCTACCAAATACCGTTCCTGATCCAGCTTCTCTAGTCCTAGAATCCGATTACGCATGTCCAGTTGGGCAAGTCGTGATGGCTCCTGATTGTGGTAAGTTTCTTACTCTACAACTTCTCTTGCATGCATCATACGTCTTATTCATAACACTGACGTCAATTCACGAGAACGGAAATACTAATCTCATCTAATCTTATCTGTATCATTGTTTATCATTCTCCTGCTTGATAAATATTTTGTACTTTACTGTATTTCTTAAAATAAATGTAAATCACTGCTATTTTTAAACCGGAAATGTTTTTAAAAAACTATGTCTTTCGCCAAAATCCGTAAATCTAATTCATAAAAATTTTTCGTCACAGTACCATGCGCCGTCGGTAGCTACTACGACACAACAAGCAAAAAGTGCGAATCCTGCCCGATGGGCACCTACCAGAGCGAATCCGGTCAGCTCAAGTGCAGCCAGTGCCCCATAATCGCCGGCCGACCATCCGTGACCATTGGTCCGGGTGCCCGCAGCGCCGCCGACTGCAAAGAACGTTGCCCCGCTGGCAAATACTACGACGACGTGGCTGGACTATGCCGTAGCTGCGGCCACGGTTTCTACCAACCCGAGGAGGGCAGCTTCTCGTGTCTGCTCTGCGGTCTCGGCAAGACAACGCGCACCGCTGAGGCTGTGTCGCGCGAGGAATGCCGTGACGAATGCGGCTCTGGACAACAGTTGGCCGTAGAAGGCAAGTGCGAACCTTGCCCACGAGGAACTTACAGGACGCAGGGTGTGCAAGCGGCCTGCCAGGCCTGCCCACTCGGCAGGACGACACCAAACTTGGGCTCGGCCGCCGTTGAAGAGTGCTCGTTACCAGTCTGCGAGCCCGGTACACATCTGAATGGCACGCTCAACGAGTGCGTCGAATGCAAGAAGGGTACCTACCAACCCGAGGCACAGCAGACCTCCTGCATACCCTGCCCGCCTAACACCAGCACCAAAGGACCGGCTGCTGTAAGTATTTCAGACATCTATGCGGGGGGCATAATACTGCTAAAAATGCTAAATTAAACTCAATGTTAAAGATATGAGGAATTTTGATAAATATCAACAAAGAAAATGATTGCGTCATAGCATGACATTGTATTTGTCATTAATCGGAACGTGTATTGATAAATCTCACTAGGAGAGTTCACGGACTCCTGATCACAGATTTTGCTCAAACTTTGAGGTATATTGTTAGATGCTAAAATATGAAGAATGCTACAATATTAAACCCTAACACTTTGATAAGCTTGAGTTATTGACAGGTTTAGCTGTATGTGAAACTTTTGATATATTTAATATTATTTAATTCTGAAAAAAGCAACGTAAAACTTGTAATCTCTAGTTTTATTTTCTTTTTTTACAATTATATATAAGGATTTTCTAGCTTAACCATTAAACAAATAAAACAAAGCACGTTTTCAGTATTTCTTTCAAATACAGCTAAACCGGTCGACAATTCAAGTTGATCAAAGCGTTAGGGTCTAATATTCTAGCGATCTTCATATTTTAGCATCTAAAAACATACCTCAAAGTTTGAGCAAATTCCGTGATCCGGAGTCCGTGACCTCTCCTAGTCAGCAGTATTTAGATAAAATTCCTCACAACTCCAACAATGTTTAGTACAGATAAGAAAGCTTCTATAGCGTTACATTTGTCAATCGAAAAGTTAAACGTAAATCTTTTTCTTGTCATTCTCAACATATATAGCATTATCATTTTAAAAGTAAATATTGATATCTCTGCAGGAGGTGCAATCACTGCACATATTTCGCGTACAGGAAAACTTCCGTTGGCTATCTTCTATTAAAATTAACGACCCACGAAACTATTTACATTACAGACCAACAAATCCGAGTGTACAAACCCATGCGAGGTGAACGGAGAGGAGATGCACTGCGACGCGAACGCTTACTGTCTTCTCATTCCCGAGACCAGTGACTTCAAGTGCGAATGTAAACCCGGATACAATGGCACGGGACAGGTGTGCGTCGACGTATGCTTAGGCTTCTGCGACAACGAGGGTGTCTGTTTGAAGGACTCGAGGGGTCAGCCCTCGTGTCGCTGTAGCGGAAGCTTCACTGGCAAGCACTGCACGGAGAAATCCGCGTTCTTCTACATCACCGGTGGCATTGCTAGCGGCGTTGTGCTCATCATCATCGTCGTACTGCTTGTCTGGATGATCTGCGCTAGGTACGTATTATCAGAAGTCATTAAAATTTTTTTTAGAAATATTCTTATTCAGTTTCAAAATGAATTTTGATGATACTTAAAATTGACCATTAAAAATGTGTCAAAAATCGTTTACGTATTAAAGCTATTTTTCAAATGATCATTTTTATGATACGGTCATTTTTAGAAATATATTTTCTCTGTACTTAAATATAGATAAAGCGAAAATGTACTTCCCCTTGTCCATGTAAAGTTCAACGCTATGCACAGCTGGAACTTTATCTAAATCTAGTTCTTTTACAACCTCTAATATCTTATCAGTTCAAAGAATTACGTAATCCAAAAAATAGTATTACACTTTCTGCGCAATACTTATCGCTCACGTGAAATTCAATGACTGACTTTTAAAATTCAATGATTTCAATTATAAGTTGAAAGATTTTTGTTTTTAACATAATATACTGCTAATTTTAAATTTCCTATTCAATAATTGAAGTTTTTTCAATAAGTTCTACTGAAAAACATTGTTTTTACAAAAACTTAATTATTAAAAAAAATTTGATATTTCTCTTATAAAAGAATAATGTTGGTTAATAGGGCTCATCACTAATTCGAAAAAAATATGAAATCTTTACAGGGCGTCGAAAAAGAAGGAACCGAAGAAGATGCTGACACCCGCAACAGACCAGAACGGCTCGCAGGTGAACTTCTACTACGGCGCTCCGACGCCGTACGCCGAGTCCATCGCCCCATCGCACCACAGCACCTACGCACACTACTACGACGACGAGGAGGACGGTTGGGAAATGCCCAACTTTTACAATGAAACCTACATGAAAGGTAAGAGCGACTCTGAGCGATCAGACGCCATTATATTTTGAAAACAAACAAAAAAAATATAAGCACTTCTTCCAAATTTCAATTGATCATCATACATTGCCTAACGCACGCAAAAATAAAACTGTGACCATAAGTCGCACAAGTCGCATGAAACTGCTATTAAATACCTATACAGCGTGTGCTATTATTTATATTTTATAAATATATTTATTATATATAAAAAAAAACATATCGCATGCCAACAAAAAATGCAATTGTACAATATCTTTAAGAATATCTTTTGTAAAAAATCAATATTCTTTGTTCACGTTGCACACAGAGAGTTTACACAATGGCGGCAAAATGAATAGCCTCGCACGATCGAACGCGAGCATTTACGGTACGAAAGATGATCTTTACGACAGACTGAAACGCCACGCGTACCCCGGAAAAAAAGGTTCGTAGACAAAAACAACCCCAAAACCTAAAAACACAAGCCAATTATAAATAAAGCACTTTTTTGCAAAAAAATTTCTCTCATCCAATTTCATACATGTATATGCCTTTATTTGCCATGATTTGCACGTTCATTTACATACTCTTATATGCAAATATTATAAATACTACTCATATACTCCATTATAAATATAAGCATGTATCAAGCTTTGTTGCATACTACTACTATTATCCATTAATATTAATTATATATCAGTGCACGTTGACAATTGGACAATTTTAAAGTTAATTGAGTTGAATTGTGATGAATTTATAGATAAGAGCGACAGCGATAGCGAAGGTCAGTGACTTTCGGGAAAAGTGGCCGAAATCTCGAGTCGAAAGTGACGAATCTCCAATAATTGCGGCGAACCTCAACGAATGTCTCTCTTTGTGTGTGTTCGACGTCGACTTTATTAGAAATAAAAAATGAAAGAAAGAGCGAAAACACACACGAAAATGTATTTATTGCACTGTTTAAACCGGATGTGTAACGCACTAGAGAGAGAAAAAACAAAGTCAAACCTGTAACGAAACGACTCGAAATGTAATAATGAGTAGATATTGAGGGGCAGCGAATCGCTTGAGAAAAAAGTCCTGGAGCCGCGATCGACTTTAATGTAGGGAGACAAATTAATTGCAGAGACAGATCTAGAAGAGACAAAAACCGACGATCGCCGCTTCGGCGCATTTTCCTCGCGCTTCGCGCGCCTCCGGAGAGATTAATACTCCAAATAATGGACGATTTTTTTAATTATTATTACGTTATTAAGTAAGGAACGATTTATACTTATAACTATACCAAGTGCGACTGATTTTAATTTGTGTGAAAGGGAACTGAGCGAGTCGTGTACTAGAACTACATGTAGACACGAGTATACTTTGTGTACTCACATTTGTATTTAATACGTGGAGTTGATTGAATAGGTGATCTTTTTTACATATGTACGCTATTTGTTTATTATATGTTTAATACTCCAGTTTTTACTACGGTGATTTCATTTGTTTTCATTTTTATTGTCAGTCATATTGTGTATGTACTTTGATAATTACCGATGATTCTCCCTTTTTAACGCATTTTAGTTTCATTTTTTATTATTTAAACTTTTATATAAAGTCTTCCCAGTATAATTATTCATTTTATATCAACGGTGCGAAAGAAAGATAAGTGTGTGCTGATTGTAATTATTACATTATTGAAATTAAATTAGATTTAAGCGATTTTTTATTTTATATATAGATATATATTGTTATTATAAATATGTAACTATTTTGTACAATAATTTACGTTACACATTGACCGAAATGTGGGAGAACAATGTTTTTAAAAGAATCACTATTATTACCGACGACTAACATTACACGCATGCAAGAAACATTTCAGTCAGTAGAAACCCATAGAAAGCTCAGAGTACTTTCATCAACGGAATATTGTATTTTTAAACCCGAGAGCTTGTTCTCTATTGACATTGTAAAAATGCTTCGACGAATTGTTTTTAATAAAAAAATATTTCAACAATACACATGACTTCATTTTAATTTTCACAATTCCAACCGTTTTTCCCTCAACACACATATACCATTATCCCAATTACTGTTAAGTGCAAAAACATTTTAAACATTGTAGCCAATGAGGTACATCCAGAATAATTGTGGATGAAAAGAATGTGAGCTGATTCAGTAACACGTAACATGAAGGTTACGACAATTTCTGCTGTTATATAATTTCAACTATCATTATCTAGAATTATTGATGAAGATAGAAGGCAAGATTAAAATTTTAGAATTTCACATACATTTTCTCGTGTATTTTGTGAACTTCGTAAAAACCATTTTCTCTCTCAAGTAATTTTAAACTTTAAATAACAGGATATGCTACTGTATTTTTAACATTATAAAACTTATTAAAATTTTTAAATAAATATATTTTTTATGTAATATTTGATATGTTTAAATTAGTGTTGTAAACGCAATTAATCCAGATCTCTACAAATCAATTGATTAATACCTTGAAAATAAAATAAAACAATAATGACTAAAGATAATTTTTAACTCCAAAATTATTAATATTGTTTTCAATGTTGTTTTCTTCTTAAAAAGACTAGATCAAGCAAACAATTATTATTATTCTTATATTGCTTAAGGTAGTTATATCCCAAGAGAGATAACTTGCAGAACATAATTTTTATTCTACTTATGTAAGAATCTAAGGATATGAGGGTTATAGATCTTCAAGAAGTAGGCTTAATAACCAAAAAAATTTTTAAATGCAGTATTTTACTACTGCATGCATGTAATATAGTTGAATAACAATTTATTGCCTTAATAACTATCTAAGCATCCACAGTTGAAACATCTCAACATAATTAATAGTAAAAGAAAGAAGCTTCTAAACAATAAAATTGAATCAAAATTTTAAAAAATCGAAACATTGTATGTTTTTTTTAATGAACAATAAATTTTTATTTGCAATTCTAATAATTTCGGATTAAATTTTTTTTCTAATTCATTCACTCTACTTCTTCAACATCTGTGATACCTTACATTATCAGATCTTATAAAAATAAAATAAAAATTATTTTTATAGGACCTGTATTTTGGGGTATAACTATTTTAGCCAAAACTTTAATTATTAAATTTTAAATGTTTTATTTTAAGGCGAACTTCCGTCTATAGGCTTCTGAAATCAAAATCACCTAAAATATGAATTAAAATAATAAAATATTATAAACCATAAATATAACAAATTTTTACAAAATATGCCAAAGTAAAGATTATTTAATCCTTTCTATCCTGAAACATAGACCTTTTTTAAAAGAAATTTCTGAGTAACTTTTTTTTGGAGACCAGTTAATGGATTTTGATGGGATGGAGTACAAATTACTTGAAATATTTCATTAAATTTGTTTTCTACGTAAAAAACATTTTTTCTTCTTAATTTTTTCAATTTTTATGGTTTTAAAGCAGTATATGAGCAAACTTCAGAAATTTTCAACTTTTTGAAAATTCTCAAGTTGTTTACGAGATATATGATTAAATCAAAGTTTCAAATCAGATTTTTCGATAGAGAAAAAAACGATTTTCAAAAAGAGCAAAAACGTGTATTTTGGCGAGTTTCATATATTTTTACAATAGATCTAGAAAAAAAGGTCACTTACTATCATTATAAAATTTTTACAACTTTTTCTTTAACGAAGGCTTTAATTCGAGCAATGCTACATCAATATGCCATAAGCGATAGTCCAAATATGACAGTTTTTTCTACCAAATTTTCAAGAAAATCGTTAATTACTAACAGCAGTTTTCTACACCTATTGGAAAATGGTACAAAAATTAGAAAAAAATTACTGTTTTTCGCAACTTTTCATAAAATAAGTCTTCCTCTAGCAATATTGAAAAACTTTTTTTCATTTTTGCAAAGATACTGAGTTATAAGCTCTTGAAATTGAAATTTTGCACCTCCAAAAAGTTAAAAGTTTCTGAGATTCGCTCATATATCTTTGTCTCTTTTAAATTCTTTGACATTCTTCACCACAATTTAGAGTTATACTTAAATTCATGAATCTAACATGTGTATAAAATATCGTATATTTTGCAAACCATCGAGAAATATTATATAACGGCGTATAAGTAATTGAAAAATTATGAGACAGCAGTGAAACATCAAAGTTTCATACCTCTATAATTAACAATTATCTCTATTAGCTGAAATGAAAAAAAACTAGACTGCAGAATTTCAAATATGAAGTAGATATTAGAATTGTTAAGAAAAATGTCAATATCACGAATGATGATCTGATCGTTATTCAAGTGTAGATAAGAAGGTATTCTGTCTTCCCGACGATGAGAGAAGGTTGGTTCCTGTCCAAGATAAATCAATTCTACCCACGACTTTCGTCGCTCAATACTCGGAACTCGTTGGTTACCAGGCTATACAATACTTTCTCGACGTAAAACGCCCACATTTACACACACATATACATGTAATGACACTGACATGCACACAGACGCATTCACACGCTCGCACCTATACCTATGCAACACGTGTATGCGCATATACATACTGACACACTTACCAAGGGGCACGGAACAAAACCGCGCGACGGCACGTATATATACATATACTACTCACCTACACATTGATACACATACACACGCACACATGAGTGACCTACACTCTGCGACTCTGACGCGCAAAATTCACGAGCCACGATGACGTCGTAGATCTTTCGCTGCCTCTATATCTCGTACTCCCCTCGCCACACATGCCCCTCCACCAGCAGCAACGAGCTCCAACTTGATTGGCCAGCCATCACGACACCTTTCTACCGATTGGTCGCGTATGACGCAGATACGTCGTCGGGCCGGCGCGCGAAGCCGGGCTCACGGTTCGATCCCCCGACGAGCCGCCAGATACAATACAACTCGCGAGCGAAGCAAAGCGGACGCAGACGACTTGTCTCAAAGCGAACTCAACTGCAGACACAAAAGCAACCGGCGCATCTCACGCACGCTACTACTTGTTACGCGCTCACCACACGAGAACTCGTGTGGCCCACTGCACTTGCGGACTACCCGAATAGCCAGAGTCTGTGGCTACTGGAAAGCTAGACAAACTCACGCGCCCATCCATTCAAGCGCACCTGGAGGAATCAGCGACCGAGACGCAACCAAACAGAGTCACGCCTAGACTCGCCGCTTCCAGCCAGGTGGACGGAGTAGAAGAGTTCCAAGCTTTTGGGAGGGTGAGTACTTGTTGTTTTCCGCTTGCTTCGGTTACTGTCATATGCACGCGTTGATCCCACCTTCGCGTATGTTCAAGTCAAAAATGCAGGCACGTTTATGTACTTGTTACGTAACTGCAACCACATCTACCGAGTGGCCGGTACCGCATGCACCTCGCGCTTCATTTTTCCGCGCTAACAATACGATCCAGCTCACGTGCGGCGACGGTAGCAGCCAGTGGCGGTGTGCCTTACGTAACGCTTTCGTGCGTTTAGAGTTAGCTCGACTCTGTGTGTGTGTGTGTGTGCCTGACTCACCGCCGCAATTACGGAGGATTAGAAGTGCAAATCACTTCTCGGAAAATCGCGCGGATCGATACTCCGCCGACTCTCTATACACGCGTTATACGCGTGAGCTCAGCAGCTGCTCTATATATTCTCGCACGCCGTTAATAATAAACCACCGGCCGAGTAAACAAACAGCCCGCATAAACAAAATCATGCGAGCTAGATATATACATACATGATTCTACTATGTGTAAAGCATGTGATCGCGCTTTAGAATCTCGCGTTTACGCGCGTGCGCCTCCTCCGCCTAGAAGCTTCCAGAACGTCGAGCGAATCGACATTAGTATACGCACGTACATAACGAGCAGGATGGGGGTGTAATTAAATAGCGGGGGAGGTATAGAGAATGCGGATTGTTATTTTTTCAGCAGCATAACGCAGCGGCTGACGTAAGTCTGGCACGACGTCGCGCGACGCACTAGTCGTTACGTAACGAGCGCAGCGTCGCCGACAAGGAGGTACATATATAGAGAACGCGGACTATAGGGTATAACAGAAGCGGAGCAGCTTTGTACGCTGGGTGCAGTTTCGATCGCTTATCTCGCGCTGCTGCTCATGCTTAGGAAACATATGACCACCGCCGGCTATCACATGACTGTGCATCACTACGGTCACGTGTTGGTTTGGCTAGCTGTGCTGTCAGTGTCAGGGGCTCTGGGATTCGATTTCTTTTATTCCAACTCTCGTATAACCCCGACACCTATAGGTCCGACGACTATATGTCACATCGAAAATCGACTTGTTCCACTAGCTTCCAGGACATCTCGGTTCATACTGGATGATGAAACTTTAGTACGGAACGCGCGATAATGCGTAAGATGCGAAAGCAAGAGAGAGAGAGAGAGAGAGAGAGAGAAGATGGGTACATACGCGTAGTGAGTGGAGGCAGGAGGAGAGTTGGCGAGTAAGAATGACTCGGCGGAATTTCCGACTATACCAGCACTACGGCCGCCGTGTAGTGTATATAAGTAGAGAGTTGAAGCTCGCAGACGGTCAATGGACTGGCGATATTTCAAGTCCGGATTTCACGGACACTGTGTGCCGGCACTGACAGATTCGAGAACGAATAATAGGACACGTGGATTCCCCGAATTTAATCTTGTCCGAACAAACTCTGCAGTCAATGTCTTGGTCTGTGTGTGCACATGCTACACACATATTTATCTATGAGTACTTACCTGTATACACACGGAAAGATAATGTGCAAAATTCATATGCAATATTTTAATACATTTTTAGAATATCGTTTAATTAATGTAATACACAATTTTTAGTATAGTATCGAAGCGAAATTTTTAACAGCTACAATTCGTAGTTTTCATCGCTATTTTTATCCTTCCATCGCTATCCAGTGAACGCTTATCTAGCTTGACTAATGTTTTATCAACAAACAATCGATTTATAACGTATCAATTTCTCAACTATACGTGACTTTTTTTTATCTCAAACATTTCAGATACTTGAAATATTCCGTTTATGAAAAATAAAAATTACAATTTTGTGAATTATTTTTAATTTAAAGATAATGAAAACAATTGGTAAATTAGTAATTATTTGAATTCAAAACAATTGGAAATCAACATTACTATTTAAAGAAAGTGTAGTTTGGAGTATAATCTAGTTTCCTGTTAAAGGAAACCATGGAAGTAAAATTTGTTCAAAATCAATATCGGAATAACTTCATTTATATCTACTTGTTTGTTATCGTTAAGAATTCCACATCTACCAATACATTTTTTATAATTATTCAATTAACAACATGTTTTCTAAGACAATACAAAACTTCAGGAAAAGTAATAATCAAGGAATTTCTTTAGATTTCTATAAGAGTAGGAAGGAAATGAAAATAAAAAACATGTTTTTTTTCATTTTGATATTTCAGTAATCAATGCCAATCTCTTCAGAACTTTTTTGAATTATGGACAATTTTATTAATCAGTTCTAACTAATATTTAAAAGCAGTTAACGAAATTTCCATACAAACGTAAAATATTTTTGAATAGATTAAAAAGAGAAGATTAAAACGTTGATGTTTCGTCTTTTAAGTGTTACTGTTTATCGACAGTTTTTACATATTTCCGCAAGTCTATTTATAGTCAGTTTGTGTACGACAGAAAATTCTAAAAGTAATAAAACTCAAAAAAACATTAGCAGGAAAATCCATGTGATCTCCAAATAAAGAGCTCCGAGAATCTTCGCTCCTTCAGAGCCAAGGCCATTTTGGAGCACGCCGAATCGGAGGGGGCGAGCGAAACGTTGACCGCGCTCTGTCTTTCTTTCTCTCTCCTTCTGTCTCTTTTCGGAGCACGCTCCTCTCAAATGCGCATGTATGAATCACGAGACGCGGCGCCGGCTCATGTTATACCTATATATATATATATATATACTACGTCTCGCTCTCACACATTCACACACGCGTGCGCCAACGGCGTATTTCCCCAAAACACGCAGGGACCTGCGCGAATCCCTCATTCGGTTCCCCCTCACACCTATACATATATATACACACACATACATGCGCGTCTTTTCTGCAGCGCGCACAAACATGTACTATATAGCTCCGAAACGGCTTCCACGAACTCGTCGCGCGATTCTTTACTGCACACGCGTCGAATGCATGCGAAGTCCGCCTCCAAAGTGCTTTCCCCACCCGTATATTATACATATACCCTTTTCCTCCTTCGCGAATGACGAAGCAGGAAACTGATAAAAGAATTCCGCGCGCTCGTGCGACTGCGATAAGGATCGCATTATGAATAGCGAAGCTGCTGTCTCTACGCGCGTATATAGTATACATGCGGCGCTGGTGGCACACAACGACGACGACGATGTTATTGCACACCGACTCATGCGAGCAGCGGCGATCGATAAATTCCTAACTCGTACGGACTTGCACGACTCGGTCGCAACGTATACCGCATGATTCTTGGGTGATGCCGCGCGAATATAGCCGCAACGGCGTTATGTGGTAACGCGTATATGCGCGATATGACGGAGAGGGGAAGGGATGGAATGATGCATGCTGATTGCTCGCGTTTTGTTTGTGCCGTAAATTTTTTGTTATCTTCGACAGGGAAAAAGTATTTATACGAGGAGGAGGATCCAGGGTCGTTGGTCAAATCTCAACTTTTTTAAGAAACTTGTTTTTCGACACAGCCTTGAGAAAAATGTAATTTTACTGTTTCCTGGAATTATCTTGTTTGCTTTGTTTCTTTTTTTGTAACTATTTGATGAATACATGGAACACACGCAACGTGTAGTTTGAATACGATTACGATGTAATTGCCAAGTTACAATGGGAGTCGGTGCGCAGTTTCTCGCATACAATCTAATTTAATTCTGATTGATTCAAGTTTGAGCTGGATTTTCCAAAATAGTTGTGCGTTCAATTTAAAAACTGTAATAAAAATAGTTTTAGACTAGATTAGAACAAGATTGATCGCGAATAAACATTGTATTCGATGATATTATTCCCATCAGGATTTACTGAAATTTCAACTTAACTTTACGTCAATCAATTATCAAACTATACTATATGCTAAATCGATTTTTTCACTAATTGCAGGCCTCCACAATCCCTCCCGTCTTCGAACGCCAAACGGCCAGCAACATTTCAATAGAGCACGGGGTTGAAGTAAGGGTAAGCATCATTCAATCAACAGAAAAACTTCCTACGTCGTACTCGCGTCGTATATTCATAAAAGGATGTAGAACATCAAACTTTTGACACGTGCCTATCATATTTTTACGAGTTTCTATAAATACAGTATTATTCATCGAAACCTCTTTCAACACAATATAGTATCTGAAAACATTGTTTACACAAATTTACAATTGATTATCTTTCATTTACGTCATTAAATTTTGATCCCAACTCTGTGATTGTCGGAGAATATTTTTAATATCGTTGGCACGTTTCAAAGTAAATTTATGTTACGTAAGGTTTTTAAATCGCAAAAACCTTTGGCAAAGAAATACATTTCTATAAAACGATCTTTTCTTTATGTTGGTATTTTTTAAATCTCTTGATATAATTCAAGTCATCAATAAAATAGTTTTAATAAAATTTTCTAGGGCGAACAAAAGTAATATAGATTTGTAAACGATAATAAAGAGATATAGACAATAAGTTCTTAGTTTTAACAAAACTACGAGGCAATCTTGTAGTGTTTTGCTCTTAAGTTTATGTAAGGATAAAGACAATTAAATTAATTACTAATGTCTTAAAAATTCTACTCATATAGGCTATAAAAAAAGCTATGGAGCATACAACCAAAGAGGTATTTAAAAATCAGAAGCAATATTCTAATGGCAAAAGGCGATAAAATTAATTGGCAATAATATTTATTAAAATATAATTGCAATCAATATTGAATGAAAAATATCTGTATCAGAGATTGGAGACAAATGATCTATATCGAATGATCTATATTAAATGAGCACACACGGGAAATCAGAAAACTTTCAATGAGTATATGCCATTCATTTATCCTCTTAAAAAGGAAACTTTTGTGATGGTAATAAAAAAGAAGTAGCTATTTAACGGAAAGTCGCCACAAGACTCCCTAACAACTATTATGATAGATTCACTAAATAACGTGTTTAAATTCAATCAAAGTATTTTGTAAAAGACTGACAAACAGCTGTTACGTAAGACCTTAACAGTAGTGGATCTGTCATAAGACAAAAAAGTGTTCTACCCGTCCTTAAGTCCCAAGCCCTACGGAAAAAATGCATTTCGCGCAAGGTCCCTATGACGCGGAGGTACGGCCACAACCTCCCGCAACAAAGCTCCGAATACTGAGCGACGTTTTGTTGACATGTCCCAAGGAACTAGCAACATGCAACCCAAAGCTTCGCCAGTTATCTGCTTCTCGTGGCGTGAGATCGCGGCAGGAATCGGTGACGACGGCAGCGGGGATGGATGCTGCGGACCTCTTCGCCCCGGTGAAAGTGGAAACGATACCTCTGCTCAGCCCGACGACGGAGTACGAGCTGATGATGCGCGAGCCCTGGCAGCCACGCGAGCCCGCCGCCGTCGCAGCGCCTGCGCGCCCCGGGCCCACGGCCCAACTGCTGCAGCACCACATCGCCACCTCGGCCACGGGCACCGCGCCCGCCGCCACGCCCTTCTCCGCCTGGGAGGAGAACTTCCAGGATCTGAGCAGCTGGTGCATGGCCAACGCTCAAGCCCGGTGCGATTTTCCTACAGGTGAATCCGCCATGGCTGCTAATAAGCTCACAGGTCAGTTTGCTCGCGTCATTTTCACTTTTACACTTGTACAGCAAGCAGCAGGCAACATTATATTTCAAATTTGAGTGCATCAAGTTCAAATACAACTAAACAAATTTTTTTAATTTTTCATTAATACGCGCAATGTAATAAAATATAGATATATATATATGGACAACAAGCAATTACTTGGCTTTGAGATTAAGTAGATGTGCTAATTACGTAAAATACTTACATAAAATAATGCTCTATAACATCAAAATAACAGACTAGACACAAGCATTAAATTTTGAACTATTAAAATGTGCCAAATTTATACATTTGGAAATCTTATGATTGAATAACAGTCTTTCCTACATCGGATTAGCAAAAATAGAATTTATGTTTAGATTTTTGTACCGAGTTTAATATTATGGATGATCAAAGCAGTACGCTTTTCAATTCACATTTATAAATCCTTACAAAAGTAAGTCTTAGTGACGAAAAAGTATTAAGATTAAAGTCATTCACATGTTAAGTACGGCGACAGTTTAATTAAATAAAATCAAGATGACATAATGCAATTGCTTATAAAATACTTATTGAAAGCGAACATATAGTGAAGAATTTATTGGAAAAATTAACGATGTTAAGTAAGAAATGATGCTACGTCTGCTTGGAAATAAGAAAAAAAGTCATCTCTAGATACTAAAAAAAAACTTGCGTTTCTAGGTACGAGAAATGAGGGTGACGACGTCTTTACCACAGTGGAAGGAGCGACAAGTGGTTTGATGCAAGCGATCGGGAGGAAGGCCGTCAATAGCGGCGGAGACACGATTGTAGGCGCACGTCGGCCGGAGCCGGTCACGTGCGTCATCGAACCACAAGAAGACCATGCTTACATTTTAGCTGGTCAGCAGCAACAGCAACAACAGCAAACGTTTTTCAACAACAACAATAATAATAATAATAGCAGCAGTAACATCAGCAAAAACAATATCAACGTCAAGACGAGTATTATTAACGACGGGAACGACCTCAGGAGCAGCGGCAGTTCGTGGATGGGTCTACCATTAAAAAATAAGTTGACGACGACCGCGGCGTCGGCAGCAACGAGTAACAGCAACACACTCGTATGGCAAGAATTGTGCGATTTGGGAATCACGGCAGCACCCACGGGTTTATATCAGCCACAGAGCGCAACAATCGATGTAGAGTTAAAGCAAGAGCCACAGCTACATACGAGAGACAACCAGGATGTATTCCAGTCGTTAGAGACTGACGCGTCCAATGGTTTTGATCTGCTTTCATATTTATGCGAAGTAAGTGTAACATAACGACCTTACGTAACTGCTGTTTGCACCGCGATCTATAATTTTAAAACTTCTTTTTTTTTATTACATCACAAAATCATAGAATCTTTGCTGGAAAAACTAAACGCCGTATGAGCTTGTGACTTTATAATTACCGCGATATAGATGTATTTGGCTCCCATTTTAAAATTATAATAGATACTAGTAGGTACTAGCGTTTGGTCTGTTGTTATCTTTTTTATCGAAAATTCGATATTCGATTGCTTACATATTCGATAAAACGATAGTTCTCGAATAGGATTTTTATATAAAGGAATGCTAGGTTTTATGAAACTTGATTAGAAATCTCATACAGAGCATCTATATAAAATTTCATATATGAACCATCGACTTCGCGAAACAATTTTTTGAACTTTTTCGTATAAAAATAACTACTTTCAGGAATTAATTTAAAAATGTAATGCACTTCAGTAGAGAATTTTAATTAACATTTGTTAAATATGGCATGATCTTTTTCAGGACGACATTCCATCTCCAGGCGATAGCGTGTCGACGTGCTCGTCGCGCGCAACTGACGCCAACAGCCTGTCGAGGCTACAGTCCAACCCCTCGGCGCACATAGTCGTCTCGCCTAAGACGTACGAACCGATCGGTCTCTCGAACAACACGCCCACGGATACCATCCGATCACGTCTTCATGCCGCCAGTACCGCAGACTCTCCCTACTCGCACAAGAGCCCGAAGCACTCGCCAATCTCCTCGGCGTCCCCGGACTTAACGATACCAACGCGCTCGTCGTACCGTCAGCTGCGCACGATTGTCAAAATCGAAAAGCCCGAAACTCCACCACCAACGACCGAGAGGCGAACGACAAGACCAAGGCGAACGCGAACCAGCTCGACGACCAGTCGGGCCAGCAGCAGCACTAGCCACAGTGGCCGGGGCAAAAAGCGTGCGTTGGATGAGGATAGCGACTCGGATGACGAGGGCTACAGAGAGGTGCGCGAGAAGAACAACGAGGCGTCACGCAAGTCGCGCATGAACAAGAAGGCCAAGGAAGTGGAGATGGCGAAGCGGGCGGTGGAGCTGGAGAAGGACAACCGGATACTGAAGATGAAGGTCGAGGAACTGGAAAAGCTGGTCTCGTCGATGCGCAACGCCCTGTTGCGCTCGGCACTCAAGAGGGAGGTCAAGCCGAATATGTTTTGAGCGCTTGCCCACCCACCCAGAAGTGCGCGGCTCTACGTTTTCCTACTTTCTTTCTTTCGATTGCGTATGACCAAGTAGCCAATTCTTTTATTATGTTCTTCCCACAAGGGATAACTACTTCGGTGGCACTACGCACACCGCTAAACTTTGAGGTGTAGTCAATCGAACGATGGATGATATTATTCCGTTCTTTTTTCTGGAAGCGAAACTTTATGCATTTGCATGTACCGAGAGAGGGATTTTTTTATATTTATGATGATGATGATGATGATGATAAGGATGATATCCTGCTGTGAGCGTAGACGTTTATAGAATATAATATGATTTTTACTATGTACGGTCGGCTTGACCTACACAATTCTTTAATGCACAGTTGGATTTATAATAATATTGTAATCGTTTATTACAATCAATGACCTGTATACAGACAAGCATTGAATGATAGCTTTATTTTTCTATTATAGAAAAATGGGAAATAAATTCCAAAAATTATATCCAACTGTTTAGTGAGTGCACGATGATTATTAGTTTATTTTTTACCAGTATTCGCTACTGTGTAATACCAGATAATAATGAATACTATAATCGCTGAAACCTTATATAAAATTCGCGATTATTAAACTTTACGAATCTGATTAAAAATCTATAAAAAAAAAAGATTATCAAAAATATCAATGCAACTTATTAATTACTTATTTAATATCTTTTCTTACTTTGTGGGAATTCGGATCAACATAAATTAAGTTTTTATTAATACTTTATCAATCTATTAAACGAGTGTAATTTTTTTGTAAACACGAGTTAAAATATTAATGTTTATGGAGTTTATTAAAAACGAAGGATGCCTTTAGCAATAAAAAGAAAAATATTTTGTAATGATCCTGTATCATATTTTTAGTACACAGAGCTGAAATTTTAATTTGTCGACTTGTTAGATTTTATAATTGTTATAGACTTCTGATAGGAAATGCTGGAAACATTACCTGCAAAGAAAGAAACGAATAAATTTTATGCAAAACAAATGAATAGTTTAAGTATATTACATCTTTTATTTCTTAGCAACTCTAGTACCTATTAAATAAAAATAAAATAGATACATTTTACACCCCACGGTGAGCAATCACAAGAAAGCGGCTGATTCGAGCTTCTGATTATATTTTTTAAAAAAGGTCGCCCGAATCTTAAAAGAGCCGAAGATTGATTAAAGATGTTATAGTTGCATCATTAACAATTCACATATATATTTTACCACGATTTCTCAGAGAAGCGATGTTATATCGGTCTTCTTAAATATACATATATATTTTTGTTAGTGAACGTCTATTTTTTATACGCTGCAAATGACGTTTTACATTCTACTACAGCACAGTTTAAATTCAAAGTAATAAAATAAATAACATAATATTTCAAAATTATTGTACAGCTTTGACTAAAAAATAACTACTTGGTATTAAAGCATATATTTCTTGACAAAGCATTTCTTGAATTATTAATTTTTATTATTTTATCTACAAAAAATTCCAGTGCACCCATTTATTTTAAAACTTTGAATTTATAATTGCTTAATAAACAAATAATGATTTTCTTTGCGAAATCCAATTGGATAAAGCTTACCATGTGTTTGCTCTAGCTGGAACTTAAAGAAATAAATATGTATTTTTATAATAAATACGAAAATTTCATGTTTTATTTATGCACAAAAAATAATATCTGTATTTTAAACATTCTTTATAGCAGTTACGCAACTGCTTCGCGCAGCTTCGATCGCGTGTTGACTTTTGTGCGGATTAATCATTGTATAACACCTTATATGTAATAAATGTACCTACGTACAACATACGTTGACGTCATTATTTGTACCATGTATTTACATAATTTTCTATATAATACCTTAATCCTTTATATCCCTTAAATAAAAATGCTCTACAAGAAGTATGTCGGCTTACCCACCGATTTCGTGGCAATCGGAGCGTCAACCTCCGGATCCGGCCAAACAAATAAGTTGTGGCGTTGCACAGGGATGCGAAAAAGTGCAATGTTATAATATTAATGTTTAAATATTTTTCCAATCTTCACGGAAAATTTGTTGTAATTTGTTTATAACTGTCATTAAGAATATAACTATCTCCTTGGCATAAATTTGCAAACAGGTATTTTTTTAGTGCAATTTCAATACCAATTTCTGATTTCAAATTTGTATCCATATGAATGATGTTGGTAATTCTTTTTTGTCTATATAACTTTCCCAACAAATATATTATATGGCCAGAAATTATAATATACACATTAGAAACCTGCCAAAACTAAAAAAAACAAACTAAAGAAAATAAATAAAACTAAAAAAAAATCCCGCGTGAAAGTTAATTGTGTTGTCCACATATTAGTAATATGTTGGAAAACATATTGATATCAATATATTTGCAATTTGCCTTGAGTGTTATCAGTAATACATTGCCAATACTGTTACAGAGAATGATTTTTAGAAACAATTAGCAATATACAGAAGTAACAAAGTGGTGATAGCTCTATTTTTAGTTTTATTTATTTTCATGTTTTTCATTATTTAACTATCCATATCTTTATTTGGCATTTTATACATACAGCTTAGCTTCTTATTAGTAGGTCGCCAAAGTATTAGATATAATTTTGTTTAGTTTAAATATACATATGACTATGTAGACAATACAACGATTGATAAGATACGTATTTAAAATAGACAATTAAATATTTATTTTCGTCACAATAGGCGTAAAGTGCGCACTTTACGCCACTGTGACGAAAAATAATGTTCGCACCGCGGGCGTAAAGTTGAACTTTACGCCCATGGTACGAAAAGTACTATTTCTTAACAATTATACTAATCTATATTCAATGTAGATTTTAACAGATTATAGTTTCTTGTCGTATATTACCGAATCCTTATTTTTAAATTACATTTTCCTGTACATTCAAGTCATAAAAACTTAAATATTTATTGATTTCTAAACCTACTAATTAATATATATATACACACACATACACACACAAACGTAAGTATTTGTATTCTAGCGCTAATAATAAAAGAGTTCAGTTTTTAAATATTTAAGTAGTTAGAGCCAACAGGCCAATTACTTAATATAAACTTAATTGGAATCATGAATTTTCTGTCATCATATTCCAATAGCCGATCCGAATTTAATTCAGTTGAACTAAAGAAGAAATATTTACTTCCTGTTTCAAACATAATGTTTGACCTCAGAGTATCGATTTCTTCGCCAACAATCTCTACGCACTCATATGCGGAACATACAGATGGCTAAATTTCCAGTTAATTTTAGTTTTTGCAGAATTATTGCGTTTCTTGCCAATATTTTTACTAGTTTCCTTTTAATTAGTTCTATATTACTGTACGCATAAATTAGGAATTGTCCACATAGAGGTAAAAGAGGAGTGGTTAACTTTAACAGAAAGAATAAAGTGATTGTCATGAATATACATAAAATAGAGACTCTATACCAATACGTGTCGCCCTCCTACCTCTCTCCCGTGGCTAGTCTATAGGCAATGGCGTCTCCCCTACCATACGTATTTGTAACTTGCTACATTGTATTAGTTGCGTCCTCGTTATATTTTACTTATATACATACAAAACCACTAATATATAAGGCAGGATTTTACAAAAGTTTAACCATTGACAAACGGACACTCTTCCCGCGATTATTAGTATCATTTCACTTATAAGTTTTATATTAATTTTTAACATTTATATTGCATTGTGGTTTAATATATATAATTTTTTCTGTTGTATTAGTTCCTGATGAGGGACACATACATAAAGTGTCCGAAACGATGACGATATTACATGTTCTTTTTGATTTTTTAATTCAATAAATAATAGCACAAACTGGTAGATAAGCAGGCCATTAGAATTAAAGAACAAGATTATTTAAAAATCCTACCGTTAGATTCAAAATCAAGTTAATATTTTCCTATGCTTTTTGAGTACCGTATGATTATATTTGATAAATCCAAAACATCTTGACTGATGTCGAATTATTTACTGTGACTATTGATGATTTATTAAGTCAATGATCAATTACTACTTATTGTTAGAAGGGTGACAGTTAGGCCGTACCAACAAGAGCTTTTTTCGACGATCTTCTTAGGCAGGGAAACATATGTCTTCGATGTTTCCTTATTATGAAAATGCCCAAGATTAATTTCTCTACCAGGGGAAAGAATTTTTCCGTAGAATCAACTTTGACTATGTAGCAATAATTCAATGATCAAATTAAAAAGAATACCGAAGAATCAATTCATGACTAATATTATATCAGATAGTCCGAAGTTTCTTGGGGGAAAAAAATTAGACACCAACACTATGGTGGTAGGTGTAGCCCAGCAACAGGTTGAAGCCTGACGGTTGAAATTACAAAAATAAATTATTTTTAAAGAATATAAAATATACATTTTTTTCGTTTTTCAATTGATAATACTTGCAACAATTACGATCAGTACAGTACATCTCTTCAAATCTTTCAAATACTCTTACTTTTTATTTTGTATTGAGTACCAACTATACATTCATTGGACATGGATGAACTCATATTGGGTTTAGATCATCAAAGAACATGTTAGCGGTTTCTCTTATATTTCATAATTATGTGAGGACAATATTTTGAGAGAAACCGAAATTCCGATACAAATTATAAAGCAGAATATGAATAATATGACAGATACAAAAAAAGACAAAAAGACCCTGGTAGGAAAGTTCACCAACTATTGGTCAACGATTGCTCAATTTCAATAAGTTGACCAACGATTTCATTATCTGTTGGCCAACAAACCTACTAATTTCGTCACGTTTTTGACGATCCATATGTCAACGGTTGACCAAAAGAAATATTTACAAGGTTAAAATTTGGAGGTTGCACAATACATCAAATAAATTACCCATGCAGTTAAATAAAAAACTATAAATTGTAAATTTTAATTATATTTTATTAAT
>JAWWEQ010000027.1:14356982-14482356 GCA_035583055.1 Torymus tubicola | reverse complement strand
ACTGCATAGGCACTGCATAGGCACAGCACGGCATAAGCCGACACAGCACTGGCACAGCTCTTATGTACATTTACCTTTACACGAGGGATAGCCGCAGGATAGCCAGACCCGCACATATACCTATATAGATTATGACAAGGCGCGAAACAATTATTCCTGAACATTCCGCATGAAAATAATAAATGGAAAAGAAAATCGTAGAAAACAATACATTAATTTTCGGACAATATTTTTTACAGTTTCATGTCTGCATGTCTTTGTATAGTTTTACACATTTTTATATGATTTATAAATTTTCTTAAATTTGTCTGTAAAAACTTAAATATATAAGAAAATACAAGAAAACGTATATTTCCATAACAAAATTTTACAAAGTAACACAAAACCGAAGGTATCTGTAGAAATTAATCGTACGAAATCGTAGAAATCCGCACAAATTTTTCGAAAACCGATACTTTTTTACGGATTTGTACAATTTCTTACACTTAAATACTATAGTTAAACTACCCACCTGTGCAGACCCTGCTTCTTTTCATATCTCTAGAAATTATACATGGTATTAAATTTATTTCTTTTCGGCATAGTTATACTCATTATGATATATCGACAACTATTTATTTAAATTTTAAATATTAAATTTCAGTTGAAAATGTTGAAGTACAAAATTTACGTTCGGAAATTAAAAATCTTCAATTTGATTTGGAAAATCAAAGATGCAGTTTGCTAGAACAAGACTTGAAAAAAGCTGAGATAGAATTGAATGAATGTAGAAAAGAAAGTTCTGAGGTGCAAAGGTAAATTATAAAATTCATATTTAAATGTTAATAAAAATATATATTAATGAAAACGTATTTACATACATATCTATATTTTAGATTAAATAAAGAAATAGAAGAGTCTAAGCAACGAATAATTAATTTGAAATCGAAAATTAAGAATTCACGTTATAATTTCTTATCGAATACAAGAAAGGATTCGAAAAGTCATTCAGTTCAAAGTAGTGCTGATTTCAGCAATTTACCTGTCACATATCCAAAGCACTTGAAACTGGACACTCTTCAGCCACTAAAACTTGTTACGCAAATAAATAATTTTAATAAGAAATTTAACGAATCAAACAATATTCATTTAAGGAATACGGGAAATTTTGTAAAAGCCAGTGATTACATGAAAAATACAGAAAATGAAAGTCAAAACGTAATTTTACGAGATAAAATTATTTCTGAAGTACAAACTAATGATGGAAATATTACTTTAAATGTAAGTATCATTTACATTATATTAAATAAATTCAAACAATTTAGTCTATTAAAAATATTAGGAATTCATAAAAGTATTCATGTGTTTTTCAGAAACCAAAAAAAAGGTTTGTCGTTAAGACGAAAAGTATTATCACTCAAAGGACGACCCGCTAATTGATAAGGTGTAAAAGAAAACAAATCGAGTGTTTTTATAATATATACGTATATTTAGAAATATTTATACAGTTATCTATGTTGTCATTTTTAATATACATTGAATTACAGTGACTAAATTATAATCTTACACTCTGTGAATTATACACACAATATTACGCCCTTCAGGCTATTCAACAAGTTTTGCAATATGAGAATAATGTGCTATCAATCTTATATTCTGCTTTAATATGTTATATCAATTGAATCTGTCATTTTTACGGCACGGTTTCTTCTCAGGATATATATTTATTATTTCACCGTTATTCTTAATGAAGACTGTTTAACAGCTTACAATAATGAATTGCACTCTTGTAGCTTCTCGGGGAAAACTTTCTTGTAGAAAGTGATCATCGCTGCATCATTTCGTCGCTTGATTCAAAGTCATGTTTCAAGTGTAGCAAATGCATATTTGTACATTGACACGATGGCGCAGATAAAGTTTATTTTTTCGTTACTTCACATTTTCTTATACTTTGTCCATTACCATATCTATGATTTCAATCAACAAGAACTTTTGTGACTGATGTCCACTGCCCCAAGGTATAACGCGAAGAATTAGGTATATTGATATACTTCAACTTCTATGTTTCACCGAATTATTAATAATTAAATAAAAAATATATGTATCAACGATAATGTTTCGCTATAAACCAACTAGGCATTCATATATTTTACAAAACAGTGCTGAAACTTTTTCATGTATGTATTTATCTAAAGATAAAAAAATAAATAGTTATCTCACATTTTTGCTAAATTTATTTTTTTATGATATCCAAGTGATAAAATATAGATTTTTTCAAATTTACAATATTATTTTTACGTAAGATAGCATAAAATATTTTCATGTTAATATTTCAAAGACGCTATAATATCATTAAAATGGGCAACTAAACATGTTTTTGAAAATAAAAATTTAACAAATATTTATTATATCTTTTTTCAAATACATTATCTTGACATTATTTTACGTGATAAAACGATGAATTTTCAGCACTGGTACTGAAAGGATAAAAACTAATATGCATTAATCTCGATGTCTAATTTAACTTACAACTGTAATTTTTTGCGAAAATTGCGCTTGTCTTATATTACACTATACATATTAAGAGTAGATGCAAAAGTCTTAATTTTTTATTTGTGTAAAATATCTCTATTACTGTTTGTTTTACTGCATTTTCTTTATCGCATCGAGCTAAAATACATAATCTTTCATCTCGTGAATTGCACCTGTGATTTATTGAATTAAAAACTTAACAAAATATAATTTTTTTCACATACACAATTTAAAGTGCCCCTGTTTTAGACACTTGGACTATTGAAGGAACGTAGTTAATGTTTTTCACATAGTACATACATATCCTTTTACATTTTGTTTGCTGCACTCAAATTTAGTTATGGGCAGTACCTTCATATAAAAATATAATTATGATAAAAAGTTTTCATTTTTGTACCAAAATTCAACAATTATTTCAAAATTAGAAACCATACTATTATTAACTATCACTTCTGTCAAAAATTTTTAAAGCAATTAAAAAGGTTTGATGAAAAACAGTAGTCTTTATACTATCTCATAAATTAAAACTACTCATTAAAAGTGTTGCCCATTGCTCATTTGACTTTCATCAGTACAGTAACATACTCCTTTTTAACAAATGATTATTCTACACGAAAACTTTCCATGCTTAAAAAATCGTATGTGTATTACAAAAGTTCTTGCTGTAAATGCAGTAGCTAATTAGCATTAGATATTTTAAAGATATTAGAGCTGCTACCTTAGTAAAAACCACTTGCAGTGTATTCATAATGAAAACGTACATAGAAAAATTGATCAGCGAGTTCATAACAAATTATTTTCTTTTCATGCAGCTTTTTAAAGCGCAAACTTTTCTGTATTCAATTTTCAAAAATTCAAGAAATTTCTTTTCTGTGATAGAGGCTTGATGGCTCATATGATTTTTTTTCTATTTTCATCTTAACAATATCTTAACATTTAATACAAAATTTCTTTTACATTTATCGAAATTACAAATTAGCTAATTATTATAAATTTGTCCTGTAGAAAATTATATTCATTTAATTGAAAAATGCTTAAAAACAGATTTTAATAAAAAGATAACTTTATGCATGAAGTATATATATAAATTAGTTATTCTATTTAATAAATATTGTCTAGAAAAATTAAAATTTGGAAAAAAGTTTTTAATAATTTGAAACATTATTGAATATCTCTAAATAAATAAAATTATTCAAAGTTTTCTCAAAATTGTATTAATGTTTAAATTTTTAAAAATAGAAAACAACTGGAATTATATAAATTAATTTTTTATGCATAAAGAAGCTAAATGCTACTAAATGAACTAAAGGACAATAATTACACTTTTGGCTCACATTTTACTTTAGCAAGAAAAAAATTACTCTGTTATCTTATCTATAAATGTAATAGTTATTGAAAGAAACATATTTTTACAACATTCAATAAATAATTTGATGGACCTGACATTATGCTAATTTTCATTGTCATTTCATAAACTAACATTTTTATACGTATAAGAATATTTATAATAAGAACCAGAGAATTTTTTTCTCTTGAATCCTAAAAATGTAATATAACATAAATATATATATATGTAGAATAATACAATTGAGGGAAAGACATTCAAAGTACGCCCTTCATTTTTAAATACTTAAACTTTCACGCTCAAGTCACATTATCCAGCTTCTTCCAACAATTCCTTCTTCGAGTCTTGAAAATATGACGAAGAAGTCTTTAAAGAAGACTTTGGATGTTTTATTATAACTATTTATGTATATACAGAGATTTTTAATTCTCATGTAAAATTCTATAGATAGGATGGAAAATCGTTTTTCATTTGTGCGCATACAATTCTGCAAAGTCAGCAAAGAGTAAATAAAATCTAAGATTAAAAATATGCATACAACTATATGCAGGAATAATAAAATAATTTTGAGAATTTTCACGATACACAGCCATTGGTGAATTTCAAAAATACCATATTTCGAGTTCAATAATTGAATCTATCATAAATACATTGAAAAAAGATATGAAATAATAATGAAGGAATTTGTTAAACCCTTTCAATCAACAAAAAAAAAACAAATGGTTTTCATTAATAAAAATAGATTTTTCTGTAACATATAATGTAATATAAATAGAATGTCATAATGCTGTTTCTCAATTATTGTTATATTTTTTTTGCAGAAAAATAAACTTTGTTAAATTTTTTTTTAGCTTGTATAAATAATGAGTGGACATATGTGTGTAAAAGAAAAATCATTCTTTAATTATTAAAAACCATTTAAAATGCAAAATGAACAAAATCAACCCCTAAATTAGTTTCACTAGATGTTCTCTTTTATATCGAAAACAATTTGTAAGATGTATTAATCTGGAATAAAATTAAAAAAAAAAAAAAAAGAAAAAAATACAGCCTAACATCAAATATAGGTATTAATTAACAAATATTGCAAATACAATTGCAGTAAAAGCTAAAATGTTTACAAATCATAACTCGTCGCAACATTTTTTTTTTAAATCACTTGACACATTTCCAACATAGTACAAACATACATTAAATGAAGACATTTCTAGTGGAGTCTAATGTCTGACATAGACACACGATAAAAATGTATAAACAAATAATTACAAAATATTTGCCTTTATGTTAAAAGTTGTAAGTCATATTAATTTAGCAAATCCAAAATAAATTTGGCACGATTTTTTGTGCTTAAAACATAAATTATGTAAAAATATGCAAGACAAAAGTCTTTTGAATAACTTTTTTGAATTTCACAGATTAACAATTTGTATATACTTAATCTAATATTTGGCTTTTTCAAAATAATGAAATTTGTGCTTTTATTATTAACTGCAACTAAAATAATTGTTCTGTAGTTTGGATTGTATAAATGTAGCTCTAACTATTAAAAACGAAATCAAAAGCTTCAGACTTACATGTGTAAATGAATATAAATGCAATTATGATATTGCATTACCCAAATGTTACTATTTTTTATCAACTGATCCTTTTTACCTTCAAAGCTGATAAAAAGTCTAGATACACAGATCTGTTTTGAAATCTGTGATTTATGATTTGCATAACTTTAGAGTCAGCTGAGATATTTGCATAGTTGAAAGACTCGCAGTAATAAAATTCTGGCACTTGAACCATTTGATCGACATTACTATGATGTTATTAAACTGGTTTGATCAATGGAAAACAATAGATAATATATGGCACACATCGCTGAAATATTAGTTAACAAATTTACTTTGTATTTTATTGCTCTGATATTGAAAATTTAAAGTCAATATGGTCACTTATAAACATTCTAACCAAAGACCTAAAAATAATAAACTATTATTTATATTCTGACCATATATAAGATTAAAAATATTTTAATATAGATATAAGAATAAGCAAGTTTTGTTAAATTTCATTTAAGAAATGTACACTAGTTTTGAATAGCAATAATGGGAACTTTATAAATTAGGTAAGTGACCACATGAAACTTTAAATTATTGAGCTGATTACAAGCTTACACAATATCAAAGATTTTGCTTGCGATTTATGCGTGCCTCATCTTTAGGATCCTGTTACATAGATCTGTAAGGTCCCTGCACTTTAAGGTATTGAATGACAAGTGAGGGACCACCAGCAACTATTTCTGGGGGTATTTGCGAAAGAGGACAATTCTCAATTGACATAATGCTAAGATTGGTACAAAGTGCCAGTTCGAATGGTAAATTATGGAGATTCGCATTGTCATTAATATACAGAGAATCAAGATTCTCTAGAGTACCAATTTCTTCTGGAAGATAATTTAAGTTATTTTCACCAACACTTAAATGTGTAAGGTTTGTAAGATGTCCAATAGCTCGTGGTAAAGAAGTTACTTGGTTTGACTGTAGAATTAATTTTTGTAAATCTCTGAGAAAGCCAATTTCATTGGGCAAAGACTCTATTTTGTTTTCTTCAAGATCAAGTACTCTTAGTTTGCTTAAACTAGCTATACTGGCAGGAATACGTTTTAACAAATTATTTGACAGGATCAGTATCTCAAGATTCTGGAGATATTGTATGTCATCTGGAATTTTGGCCAGCTGATTTGTCCCCAAGTTTAACTCTACCATATTGATCCAGGTTCCAGTGTCAAGTGGTAAGGCAGTCAACTGATTCTCTTTCATATTTAGTTTTGTAAGATTCTTTGCTCTAGAAAAAATACCATAAGGTATTTTGTCAATTTTGTTATGCTCAAGATTTATAGAGTATACATTTGTAAACTGCGAAGGTCCTCCAGATGGGTAAGCTGTAAACGCATTTCTTGACAACGTAATTGTTTTTAAATTTGACAAGCTCGATAATAATCCATCTGGTAATTGGGAGACTTGATTTCCTTCCACACTGAATTCATCCATAAGTTTACAATTGGCCAGTGATTTAGGGATACTGGTCAAACGATTATATCTTAAACCTAGTCTAGTAACAGACACAAGATTACCAATGGTTTCTGGAATATCTAGAAGCTCATTGTGCTGCAAATCAAGAGTTGACAGCTGCACACAATTACCAATTTCCTTGGGTAAATGTTCTAAATGGTTGTGAGACACATCAAATGTTACAAGATTAACAAGTTGACCAATGCCCGCAGGAAGTTCTTTGATTTTATTTTCCCTTAAACTAAGCATAGTCAGATTTGTAAGATTTCGTATCTTATCACTGACATATCTGACTCGATTGAATCGCAGAAAGAGAGTTGTTAATGATGTAAGTTTATAAACAACTTCAGGAATCTCATTGAGCTTATTGTGCCTCAAATCTAAAACTTTAAGTCCTTTTAGATTTTCTAAAGTGTCAGGTAAACTTGTCAGAGAGTTTTCACTAAGAGCTAGTGTCACTAAACTTGTTAGACATCCTATTTCAGGTGGAAGAGTCACCAATTTATTACCATACAAGTAAAATTCTGTTAAGTGTGTTAAATCTTTGACACTACTTGGAAGATGTGTAATACTCGATTTACTGAGGTCGAGTCTAGCAAAGCCTTCATCTCTACATCTTGTGAACTCTTTAGAGACATCCAAGTCAGCTTGTATAGGTTTACCTTTCTTAGCTGTTGGCTTGGGTTTGTTGGATTCTGGATGTTTAACTGTCACAGTTTTCTTTGTATCACCAGTAGATATAGAAGCAGTTGACAATTTCTTGGGCTGCTCCTTAGCCTAGAAAAATAAATAAAATTATTAGTATAGAAGTTTAAAACAAAATTAATTTGCTCTACACTATACAATTAATTTTAACTCATTAGTGGAGAGGTATATTGTGTAACTATAAAAAGAAACTAATTATTTGTCAAACACATCTAAAGTAAAGTTAAATGATAATAAAAAAAGAAATAGAAAATAATCCAACAGGTCTATGTATTGATTTAAAAGAAATATAGCAAAAAAAAAAGATCAAATGAAATTTATAAAGAATGTTTTATGCTGAAAATGTTATTCAATGATAAAAGATTTATTTTTTCTATTATTAAAAATACATTTCAATCCACTGTAAAAATAAAAAAATTATTATGCTATTTTTAGTTTGTACCTTAGGTCAAATCTGCCCACATAAGTAATATATGAATAAACAAAATGACTTGAAAAATTTTCCAATAAAAGCAAAATGATCTGAAACAATGAATTTTTATCGATTTGCATTCTATATATATCAAGGACCAACTCCATAGCGATAGCAGTTCAGCGAACACGAAAAAATATGCCCCAGAAACCCGATCACCCTCGTATCAGCAGATTACTTAATTACTGTGTGAAATTCGCATCCGAAATTTCCATTCTCGCCGAACGCGAATTGCCAGTTTGGCCATCCGCATACCCGACGGCGTTGTACCGTTAGGTCGTGTGCCGTGCGAAAATCGATCAAGTGAACAAGCAGAGATTAGCGTTATCGTCGTCTAACCTGGGCGCTACTGTTGGAGGTCTCACGGAGGAGCTCGCAGGCCTCGGGCATGTTGTTGTCGTTGGCCACAGTCGACAGTCCGCAGCCCTCCAGATACTCTGGGATGTCCTGCTCCTTCATGTAAGCGCTCGGCCGAGCGACCACCGCCTCCGCCTCCGCCGCCTCCACCCGCGTCGCCGCTGCCGCCGCTGTTCCTGCGTCCGCGTCGTCGTTATCCTCCCGTCGAGCAAGACACAAGCCACCACACCGCGGAAGCACCTCGTCGGCGACGATGTAAGCTGCGCCGGTACTCGCCTCCTGCTGCCACCGCTGCTGAGCTGTTGCTACCGCGTGACGTTTTCCGAGCTGATGCTGCTGTACCTTCTGCACAAACTCTCTTGTTTCTTTTCGATCACGACATTACCACTTTTCTTCTGCCTCTCTCTTTCTCACTCTCTGTCCTTCGCTTTTCGCTCCCTGCTGCTACTGGCTACTGCTATGTGGCTCGTATATGAGTGCGCGCAGCCGCAAGTATTGATATTATCGACAAGGTCCTTCGTTTCTGCGAAAATGCGCGGCGCAAACGCAATAGCACACTGTATGTGCAAGTACTCTCTCCCCGTCCCCGTGCTCGCGTATGTACGTGTAAGTATATCTATGTACGCAGGCAGCACGTACACCTCTTTGCGCACACAGACTGCTCCTCCCTCTCTCTCCCTCTGTCTCGGTCTTGACGGTACGCAGGCTCTCCGCGTTGTCGCGTTTTTTGCTTGGCCAGGCTTTGTTTGCCCGCGCGCGCTTCTGTCTCTCTCCCTCTTTCTATCGCCCGCTCGCCTCCTCCTTTCGGAGCAGCCCACCACAAGAGACGCACAAAGCCAGCGGCGCGAGAGATATAGATACGCACAGTGCCTGTTCCCGCAGTTGTCGCTTCACTGGCCATATATATATATATATATATATATATATACTTCTGTGTGTGTGTATATTGTATGTGTGCACGAGGCGGCGAAGGTCGGGATTGCGAGCGCGCACGCCGCACCCGAGTTGAGGCGCTGAAAATAGCCGCCCCGTGTGTATCGGCCCGCGTGTGCAAGAGAGAGAGAGAGAGAGAGAGAAAGAAGCGATATATTCTATAGCTATAATATAACTAGACTATAGAGTTCGTGCACCGACTCCGCGATATTTCTGCACCAACTTTGCGATGATGATGAGTATGTAAACGTGTAAGTACACGAACTATACTTTATCTAGATGTCCAATCGGCCCTTTCTGCAACTGTAGGCTCTGCTTAGTTTATCGACATGCTTTTGGGGACGACACGCGGATAACTAGTATCTATAACAGTTTTGATAAAGTAATAAGTATCCTTAGAAAAGGTCAAATGGCTTATTGTTGTATCTGATACCAATGAAGTTCGCGGAATCATTAATACGTTATTAAGTTTAGTATTATCAAGAGTTTTTATCAACGTGTACCTATGCTTATAGGAGCATTGTTAGAATGTCGTTATCTAATATTAAAATGCGATATATTAAATTATTTCTTCTTGATGTTTTATTATTATAAATAAGATATTGACAATTGTGTATAATAATAATATTAAAATAAAACATTATTGTAATTTTTTATAAGCAGACGACATCTAAGCGGAATTTAGGAATTGGGACTGAAGATAGGCGTATGGTATAGCGTGTTCGCACATACAGCTCACAAACTCTGTGACACAGAGAGAATATTCTTTGAATTTACCGCTCATGAAACGCCATCTAGTAGAGTTTGGTGATCAGTTGTTATAGAATCAGCTAGTTTCGCACGTGTGTTTTCTTGAACTATTTGTTTCGTTATTTAAAAATAACGTTTATTTGCGGTAATTTGATAAAACAACAAATAAAAATTAATATTAATATAGTTTAGGTAAAGCTACAACTATTATGCCAATTAAAATTTTAATTATATTGGCAAAAACTTTAATTATTTGCATCATAAAAATTCTAACCTCTCATAAACTTTGTTTATAATGTTTACTCAAGATTCTTTGGAAATTAATACCACTTTCTCGTGTTTTATTTTTTCAGATGTTATTGTTTGATCGGTTATTGATTTAATAACAAATATGAGTGACTCCGAAAGTGATAATGGACCAAAAGTGACAGGTCCAGTGGATAATGCCTGGTCATTGAAAATTCCAGATTTTAAACCAGATGACAATCCGCATCGTTTACTAGAAGAAAGTTCATTTGCCACATTGTTCCCTAAATACAGAGAAAAGTATTTACGAGAATGCTGGCCACTCGTACAAAAGGCATTGAGTGAACATCATGTTAAAGCAGAACTTGATCTTCTAGAAGGCAGTATGACTGTGAGAACTACACGAAAAACATGGGATCCTTATATTATTATTAAAGCTCGGGATATGATTAAACTTATGTCACGTTCAGTGCCTTTTGAGCAGGCAGTTCGTGTACTTCAAGATGATGTTGGAGCTGACATAATAAAAATTTCTTCGTTTATTAGAAATAAAGAAAAATTTGTGAAAAGAAGGCAGAGACTCATTGGACCTAATGGTTGCACTTTAAAGTCTATTGAATTATTAACAAACTGCTATGTATTAGTCCAGGGCCAAACTGTGGCTGCATTAGGTCCATACAAGGGTTTACAGCAAGTACGAAGGATTGTTGAAGATACCATGAAAAATATTCATCCCATTTATAATATCAAAGCATTGATGATTAAAAGAGAACTAGCAAAGGATCCAAAACTTAAAAATGAAAACTGGGAAAGATTTTTACCTAAGTTTAATAGCAAAAATGTTAGTAAACGGAAACAACCGAAAAATAAAAAGGTTAAGAAGCCATATACACCATTCCCACCACCACAACAAGAAAGTAAAATTGATAAACAACTGGCGTCTGGTGAATATTTCCTTAAAGAAGAACAAAGGAGAGCTAAAAAACGAAAGGAGCAAGAAGCGAAACATGAAGAAGCTACTAAGAAGCGAGAAGAACGTAGAGCACAAGCATTTGTACCTCCCGAAGAGAAAAAAGCAAAAGTTGAAGAACAAGAAGTTGATCTTAATATTGATGAATTTAAAAAGAAAGTTAAAAAAGGACTAAAAGTTAAAGGAAAAAAGTCGTGAAAGGTGTTAATAGATAGTGATAATGTAAATGATTTGTACAGATTAGTTTTTTGGAAATATCCTTATTTTATTAAAAAACTTTATCTTATAATTACTGTTTAATACCATTTCCTTATTTTAATCATTCATATATAACTATTATTATACAATTGCAAATTATAGTATTAAAAAAAAAATTAAAGTTTTAGGTTACAAATCACAACATTGATCATTGTGTTAGAACTACCAAACAAATTTTAAAAACAAAAAATTGGTACTTGTGTAAATAGATTTATTTAGTAACCTATAATTTGCATTTTAGAATAAATGCTTACTAATAAAAATAATTATATGACAGTTAGTTTTAGATATTAACTGTGGAATTAATTCAAGTTTACAGATAGTCTGTTTATAAACACAGTATTTTTTAAACTGAATGTCATTGTTAAGCTATTATTTACATTTTTAATTTAATGTATTATAATAATGTTGCATTCTTACAATAATAGTCAGAAATTAATTAGCAAATAAAAGAGCATTACTCAACAAATAAGTAGAAATTTGATTTTACAGATTTGTTTTCCTATTACATACTTGACATTCCTATGCTTATTTGTCAATACAATATGTACGAAGCACAGGTATAACCTTACATTTTTATTTTTGTTCAAGCAATTACTTACGTTAATACATAATTATCAAAATTATTTTCGATAATTAACTTTTTTTTTATTAAAAAGATAATGATCTTAACGAACTCTCATATTTTGATGTTTTATTGTACAAAAATTTACATTTACAACTTACCAGTAATATTTCTGGATATTTATTATTAGAAAAATGAAATTTCTTTTTAAAGATATGATAATAATAGACTTACTGACACTTAAAAAATTAATATGTATACTTTGCTCTAACTTTTGTCAAGAAAAATTCTTCAGAAGGTTTGTTATTGCAGTAACAGTACTAAAGTAAACAACATAATAACACCCATTTACTATAACCAATATACGTTATTATTTATACAAAAATAATTCTCTGTATAAGAATGATTGTATGTTGTGAGTAGATGTTCAGAACAGCTATAGTTAATGATAATTAATTCTCATTGAAAGCTCAGCTTTAAATGAATAGAGGAATCTCATATAAAGTAATAAATACCAATGATAATACGTACAGTAACAATGTCTTACATAATACGGCAGTTACAGAGTTTGAAAAAGTAAATTTATAATTTATAAACGATTTGTAAATATTTACATGTCAATAAAATTTTAAATTGACTTAACCTCACATAAATAAAATTAATGATTACTTTTTAACAATGGTAGTGTTTTACTTCACAAAATTTATTATTAGTACCACATTTTATTTTACAGCCTGTAATTACTATTTCGTATTTATTTATTTATTTTTTTTTTTAATAAGTTATGGTAGAGCCGAAATGTATTTGATGAAAATCCTGGAAAGCAATTATTTGTTGGAAATAAGAAAAATCATATAAAATTAAAATATTTTGTATCTATAATTTTATACCATAGTTATCTTATACCATAGTTATTTTAAAATATACAGTATGTAAAATAATAAGGAGTTAATAGTGTTCAAATATTAATGATAAGTAACTCAATTTAATATTATTTAATTCTATGAATAGTTTTTTAAGAATTTATAAAATTCTAAATACAAAATTTATGTGAAACAGTGCTTCCTACATTTTTATTATTTTCAACAAAAATTGTTATTTTGAATTATTTAAAGTTTTCAATTCCAAGCACTCATTTGTTTGTTTTTCACATTCGCCATATGTATAAAAACTTTGTAAATATAATTTATATAAAAATTACACCTAAAAGATAAATCGAAATCGCGATGGCTAAATTCCATCTACTGAATTTCAGAATTAAGCATTTACAGTGAGGTGACATGAGTGAAGCATTTGGTGCATTTTTAATTTCAAAAAGATTCTGAAAATTTCATTCATTTTTCTATCAAGATTTTCATGATATATAGTTGTAGATTTTACTACTTTTAATCATTCGCCTTTGATTTTTGTAATTTCTTTTTAGTCTGATCATAGCATTTTGGTTTTGGCTCCTTCAATTATTTATTTAAGTAATTGGAAGTATAGTTTGCTAGTTTTAATGTGTATGCACGTTTACTAATCACATTCTTTTTTATCAAACGTTTATGTCTTCAATTTGTAAATTCCGTTTGAATATAAGGATACATTAGCATCCTATGACTGGTATGTTGATTCTAAATGCATATTATGGAGATCCATGTTTTAATATTTTTTTTTAGTATCTATGAGAAAAGTTGCACTCATAAATATGCAATTAAAGAAACTGTACAGTGAAGAATTCATACAAAGATAACATAAGTTGGAAAGAAATTATGCTTGTATGCATAAAAGAAATATGAAATATTTACAACTGATCTTAATTATTAAGCTAAAATTCATTGATTACATAATTCTTAGAGAAAGAAATACAAAAATAAAATTTTTTTGAAAAAAACTTAACACAAAAAATTAACCATTATTCGAAACTCTTATCTATCAATGCATCAGTGGAATAATTCTTTCCTCGACTTTGATAAAAGTAATATTTATAACAAAATCTTTAAAACCATTTTTCTAAATATACAATTTCGGTTTTCATGTGTTTCTTTATTAAATAATATTTCAAGAGTTGCATCATATTTAGAAAGCAATGGAAATAATATTTTCTTTCAACATTTTAATGCTTACGTTTTTGGCCTTTTATTTACCAAAAATTTGTGATTTTTTTGAATTTTTATGAGTTTATTAAAATTTTGATTTTTATGCTTTTAAAAGATAATTTTAATGCGACATATTTAGAAAAATGTTAAAGAACAGAAAACAGTCACTTATCTATGTAGATCATGATTCTTTGCAATATTTTTAAAATGATTTTTAGAAAACAAATATATACATTCTGACAAGCTTAGTAAGATACATCACAATTAGCTCTTACTATCAGTTTAATGAGTTTTCGCGACGATACTAAATAAATAATCTTACTTAAAAAGCTAACGTAAAATACAAAAGTATTCAGTAGCAACAAATGAATTCTGAAAATTCTATTCATGAAATCATTCATTGTACAATTTCCCCAAGCTATGCTGCTGGAAAACTCTAATACTTCTGTTGAAATCTCAATAATTAACATTAGTAAATTGATTTACGGGCACGTTTTAAAAGACTTAATTTTAAAAGAATTTAATTTAACGAAGGGTAAACTGTTAATATAAATCAGCACAACGTAAATTACTTCAAAATAATTCAGTTTGCCAACTTTTTTGACCAATCGTTTACTTTGTTTCAAATTTAATTTGTTATGGAATTATGCAGCTACTGCCATGGAAGAAAAATTGCAATAATTCAAGATATCTCCCAAATCAAACGCTTCAGAAGATGTTTTTTCCAGCTGCTTAGCCATCGAGCGCACATTGCGCACAGTAATGTCTGTCTTTTTTGTAGAGACAGAGGCATCATCATCATCATCGGGGAGCCGCGGCTGGCTGGCCGTCGGCATGTGTGTGTCCTCGTTCAAGCAAGCGTCGCGTTAACAAGGACCATCATCCAGGGCTAATGGGAATGATTGTACAGGTGCCACCTCTGCGTCTCAGCGTTGCTGTCGCACTTCTCGGCGGTTACGCCGCGCTGGGCGTGATGCCTCGAGTCGATGCAGACGGGTATCCGAGCGTGGCGTATTAGGCCGCCCTCGAGGTGACGCCATTTCTGGTTCTCGCTTCCGTCGCAGATCTGCATCAGCAGGGACGTGCCCTTTGCATACACCGGTAGCGTTAGACAGAGGTCGTGGTGCTTTATCAGACCCTCCTTCGTCATGCCCCATTCCTGCGAATTTTGCGATATCGTTAGAATTGTATAGTATGTCGTAGAGCCTTTAAGAAAATAAAATAGGAGGGAATATTTTTTTCTCTTATTTAAGAAAGCAGCTACAAGCGTTTTCTTCATCAGACAACTTTTACAACTCTTATTTCCGATTCTGTAAAAATGTTTGTAAAGCATAATAACTGCTTTTTTATAGTATGCTGTAGCATCATGCGAGTAACTTTTGTCTTATAAGACCTCTTTCTTGGTGCTAACTTGTAAAACAATTAAGTTATAAAAGCTGCCTGAATATGGAAAGTTTTGTTTGAACTAATTGAAATTCAAGAAGTACTTGGATTTCAATTTTAGTTGATTTAAATTACAAATGCCCATAGTTAGCATTTTTATAGAAAATCTATATATAAGAAGAATTTTTCTAATTTCTAATAAATTATAAAATTACCCTAAGCATTTGTATAATGCATATAAACAAATAAATAAACAATGATAAGTTAGAAAAAAGTAGAAGCAAAGTATTCTTATATATTATAGACGGAGTTGGTCAAGCCCCCGAGCAAATCAATCTCCCCTCAAAATTATTCGGGCTCTCGACCGACCATTATATGCGGTCGTCTTGCAACTTTCTTCGAGGGGAGGAGAGCACAAGGAAGAGAGAGGGAACATGAGAGACTGAGAGAACAATCGTAAAGCGCAAGGCTTTGGATTTTATCTCCCCCTTCAGGAATTTTGATTGAAACTCGCCTGATTCCCGCCCGTGTCGTGACAGGGATAAAGTCCGACGTTGCCGTCGAGAAGATGACCCATGCTATCTAGACAGGCGGTGCCCTGCTTCAAGGAGCCGCCCGGGCCCCCCTCGCTCGTCGGGATTATCAATTCCGGATAGACGTGCTTCAGGTACCAACTAAACGGCTTACAATGCAGCTTACGCTTCAGCTCCATTCTGTCTTGTATGCTGAAAACAATTCATTATACGGGGTTAGAAGTGCTCTCGAGGAATTTCGCAATTTCAATATTAATAACGCTTAATTGAGATTAATATTTATTCGCTTAAATTTTTTTTTTCAATCCTTTTGTGTCATTTATTTTAGTCTTTAAAGGTGCAGAGAAGCAGGCTCACATTTTTAACGTTTATCATGAAAATTCTCTCTTTTTTATCGTTATTCTTTTAACTATGAGAATTAACAAGATTATAAAACCATTCTTCCTCACTTTTCAGTAGAAGAACTTCTCTGACGTATTTAATTCCTACAACTTTATAAATAAAGTTTAAAACTTACTTTATTTGAAGGCACTTTTACAGTAATTGATTTAGTTAGTAAATTATTACGTTTACGTGACTGACAGTTTTCCAGCTGCAATCATATTCTTTAAATTTATTTTTGAAAAAGTTTCTGAAGTTGTAAAAACGAATTTGAAAGTTCGAAATTTGCTTAATGCCATCATTATAGTTCGCGTGTATGCGTGGAGCATGAAAAAAAGTTTATTCTTTAAAATTCTTATATAAAAAAAGACAAAAACACAAAAAAGTGTGAATTTGAAAACTGAAAAAGATTTCTTGACTCAAACTTTTCCTACACTCATGCTTTTTGCAATTTATAAGAAAAAACACTAATAAGTAAAAACATAATTTCAATGCAAAATCTTTTGCCGCGTTGGCGATATCCAGTCGAAAAATCAAACCAATACACATACACGTTTTTTTCCTAATATTATATATATATAGTATATATCTACACTCACTTGCCGTAGGGTATATTGCGTGCTAGGGGCACGGCGTTATAGTAGAACTGCTTGTAGTCGTCCATCCAGACCTCGGCGGCGCGTCGGGTGTTCCGTGCGAAAACGTTGCCGCTGCCGCCCGGGAAGGAGTAAGGGTGCCGCTTGCGGAAAACGTGACCAACCCGCGAGCACGGAATGATCTCCAAACTACCGCCGCACTGCCACACGCGGAACGAAATTTCTGAAAACCATACACATTTGTCTATAGTGTCATTGTTGCGCACCATTCGTCTAATTAAATGAGTATATGTTTACCAAGGAAACCATTTTGGGAGGGAAATAAAAATAAATGTTTTATACGGTTAAATGTAATTTTTCGAAACTTATTTTTAGAATTCTATTAGATGAAAAATATTTTATTTGATAATATTATTACAATTAAAATTGTTCGATAGAGGAACAATCGATTTTTCAAACAAGTTTTATCTATATTTCGCATATTCCTACCTTTTCATATCTACAGCTACTGACAAGTATTTTAATTCGGCGTTAAAGTACAGATTTGGCGAAAGGAAATTCGACTATGAAAAATTCAAAGGACCTACTCGCGATACCTTACGAGCCATTGTAAGTCATATAAATGCTAATATCTCAGTGAAATCATCTTTCTCACTCAAATTTTTCAACCAAAATTTAAATCTCCGTAGATCGTTTACAGAAGCGCTACGTTGGCTGTCAGACTTTGTAATAGATATAATATATGTACGCCGTGATCATAAATGTTAAAGATAACCGTACGTTTTATCGGATATTCAATTTGCATTTTTTTTTTAAAAAGTACCTGAATTTTCATTAAACCGTTCCTTAGCCCATTAAAAATGATAGAAGTTTATAATCAGTTAAAAATTAGTAATAATGAATTAACAAGACTACTTACCGAGATTTTCACCGCCCCAAACATCCATCTGCGTGTCATACTTTCCCAGTTTCTCAAAGTACGCCTTGTTTATGACGAATAGCCCACCGGCAATCATTGGCGTCCTAATTGCCTGCGTCGGATCCTTTTGTCGTGACTGCCGCTCGGACTGACTGAGGTACTCCCACTTGAAGACGAGGCTCCAATCAAAACCTCCTCTCAAGTCAGCTGAAGCACCTATGAGTATATACAGAATAAATGTGTTAATGTTGGTGGAGCAAAGGTAAGTAGTTGAAGATGACCGTAACATCAAAGAACGTTTAATTGTTTAATTAAATTGATATTCATGCATATTGTAAAGTGTAATTTATTGTATTTAACGAGTATTTCCAGAGTTCTCCTTGTCTTTATCATAAATATAAATAAATCTCCTATAAAAGTTTATTCTGCATAAATCAGTGAAATTAAATATTTTCATAATTATTTCTGATGCTTATTTATGCATGTCTAATTTGGATACGCGACCAGTCAGTGATGAAGTATAAATGATAATTTACCGTGATGAATATTTTTAAAGAACATGGATTAAAGGGATGGAAACGTCATAACAGCTAGATGACAAAATGTGAACAAGAGAGGGTCGTGTTACATATTCACTGAATGGAAAAGCTATGTATCAGCATGTTAGTTATAGAAGATAAACTTGTTAAATATATATGTTTCAAAGGGTAAATTAATGTTGACTTTATATAATGTACAAACTTGTAAAAAATTAAAAGCGCGTTTGTTTAAACACAAAAAATTATATAAATTTTAAAAGATAAACATTTAAAAAATATATACTCAAGTTATATAACAGTGTTATTAGATGTATAACATAGATCACGTTTTCAAAGATGTATCGATAATGTCATATTAGCATAAACCAATTTTCGAATAGTTTTTTCTACTGAAAACAGATATACTTAGAGAGTGCAGGGAATGCATTTATGTTTGAATTAGATTAAATCGGGATAGCGCGAACGCAGTCCCGGCTAACAAAAATTATACGCCCGAGATATCCACATTAGGGATATTCGCAAGGGTCAGCTCGACCGTAGTGCAATGGAAGAGCCTCGCCCTGGAGGAACCGCCTTTTTGATCACGGTAACCTCTGCGCCAGGTAAGTATGCTTTGGGCCGTGATACGAGGCTTCTTATAACCTCGCGTGCGCGTTTTCACTTGCGGGTGCGCTGTCGCCTATGCCAATAACATGAGAGACCGTTGGCTCAGACATCTAGCGGTTGGACGGACGAACTAACGTACGCGCGACTGGAGAGGGATGTCGACATGTCGTCTGCTATAAACTCGCCGCAGCTGCTGGGTAATGCGGTGGAGCATGAATGGCCTTGTATAAGAGTATTATAATACGAGACAAAACTGCTCTTTAATGGAATTGTGCGATTAAAAAAAATGCAGTAAAAAAATTATTTTGTTATGGCGATGCGTTCATTAAGCGTGGGAGAAATAAAATTGATTACTTAAAATAAACGTATTTAACGCCAATGTTAATAATCGAGAAAACTTTCAGTTTAAGTTTGCGATGTTAAGTGTCAACGTATTAATTTTTAAAACGTGGTGTTTCTTAATTACTATCGATGTTGTTTGTATTTCAATATTTATAATGATAACATATTTTTTCCAATTAATCATTTAAAGTGCATTAATTACCACGATTTTTTATGAAAATGTAACGGAAAATATAACGTTTATTGACAAATATATTTATTTCTGAAACAACATTAATAAAATTTATGACTTTTGATATCTATATTTTAAAAATAATTTAAAATTTTTCAATAATAAATGATAATTATACGTAATAATTAATGTCATTGAACATTTATAATGATAACATTTTTTATTACCTACTTCAGTACGATTTCACGTGAAGTATTACAATTCATTATTAGGTATTAAAAATTCAAATTCATTCAATAAGATATATAAAAATTGAATTTATCGTACATTAGATATCAAATAAAAAATACTTTTTAATACAAGTACTAAATCAACTAAATCAACTATAAAAATTTCTTGCATAAATATTGAGAATACATTGTACAATTTAGTTGTCAGATGCAACTTCATACTCGAACCAAAATATTAATAATTTTTATACAAGTTACATTTCTATATTGTATTTTTGAAAAGGTGAGTATAAAAAATTGTCATTTAAATATTACCATTAGTTTGTGATGGTGCAAAATAAATTAAATTTTCAAAATACATAATTTTAATAGATTCCTTATGAATATATATGATTTATAATTATTTTAATAATGAAATGTATTTCTCAATAAATTGGAATTTATTATTTTAAACATTTCTTCAAAATTTACTGAAAAATGGATACATAATAAAATGAATAACAAACTATTGTCGGTTTAAGGGGATAAACCACTCTACAAATTTGGAAAAATAGAATTTTTTTTTTTTTCTTAAAGACGTCTGCAAGACCAATTGTATGGTGCACGCATAGCAGATTGAAGTTACATTGATTTTAAACATGATTTCTTAGTATTGTAAACTTTAAACGCGTTTTTTTCAAAATGATATTTTTCAAGCTGGCTGGACCATTATCTCGGTCAACTTTTGTTCGTTCGACTTGAAATTTTAAACATATATTGAAAATTAACTAGTCTTTAAATTTAAATGATTTTTTCTCGATTTTTTGAATTTTTTTATGAAAATCCTATACGTGATGTCGAAGCTGTGACCATACTATATGGAAAAATTTTTGGTTCATGATGATATCTTTGAAATTACAGGGAAGTCGCTATTTTGTATTTTAAAGTTACGAAAAATTTGAAAACATACTTGAATATGTAAATAATAAAGACCTATTTTTAAAATTTCGATATGTTGTTTTGTTTCTTTAGAAAAAAATCCCAAAATTCGTTTGATTGTTGTGCCTGTAGAGTGGTTTACTCCATTAATTATGTTATACTAAAAACTATTGACCGTCAAAATATAAAATGGCTACCCCAAATATATTGTAATAACCTGATCTTACCAATATACTGGAAATTATCCATGCTGATGACGTCGATGACGGGACAGACGACCCTGCTCGGATCCTCAGCGACCCTCTCTAACAGCGGTTCCAGCCAGTCGGCGTTGCACTCGCAATGTGAGTCGAGGAAGGTAAGCAGGTCGGCCGTTGCTGCGTCCGCTCCCCGCACCCGCGACCTCATCAGACCCTCGCGCTTCTCGTTTCTGATCACGCGCACCTTGTGAATCCGCGACAACTCCTCGCCGTCTTCCGCTGTTAGTGGTGGGAAAAGAAATTTTAGCGAGTTATTTGTAAGTATGTATCTCAGAAAATGTATTACATACTTTTATCTGTATGGTATAAAAGCTACATCTTACAAGTGGTGAACACAATAACCTCTCTATAAAAACTAAGGTCTAGGAGAATTTCTCAAAATCTGCTGTCATTTTTAGGGTTATTCAGAAACATTGAAAACATACTTTATTCATTATCCATATTATTATCAAATATTTTGCTCTAATTACTCTTAAACTTTAATTTAAGTATTTTTAATACTTTCTTTTTTTAATTAATTATCTTAAAAATATACGCACTTATCTTTAAAAAAAGGAATATAACAAAAAAGTAAGTGAATTATATATGCGTAAATCAGTAGACATGCGTAATATTATACGCATTACATAATATTTGGTATGACCGGTTTTTGTAGAAAGAATAACATAATTTTTAATTTTAATTATATCATAAACTGATGCTAGTGCAGGTATACTAGACTTGACGTACCTTTCGAGAGTTTATTAAAGTATATTATCTTAAACTCTTTCGAAAACAATATGCCAAAAATACTAGATTATGTAGGTAATCAAATTTTTGAAACGAAACTACTTTTCAAAGTTCTAAGAAGCGTTTGGTTGAAACGATATCTAGCATACTTTCTCTTTGCGCTTTTTGCGTCGCTTATATTAATTAATAGAGTGAAAAGCATTACATTTTACCATAGTCGTTTTGAAACTTTGGTAACGTCTTTAATGCAACGAGGTTAAATAACGCTTTAAAAGTTTAAGGTACACGAGATTAATCAGATTATTTAATTAAGTGATTAAAAAGTTTATAATTTATAAGATGGTAGCAGCAGTATAAAGTATTCTTAAAGAACTACTTAATTATAAGAGAAATGTTTTCTTTTTAATAATATACTCAATAAATATAACAATCTATTTACAACGAGCTTTAAGTTCATAAATTAATTTAAAAAAACTTTAAAGTGCATTGCAATAAATGTGTACTCACGGTGATCACTGAAGTCGTCCACCAAAATGATTTCTTTAATGAGATGCTCTGGACTTCTATTTAGTACGCTGAAAATGCGGGAAACGAATCAGTGTTAATGAGCTACTGCACATGCTGATACCAAAAATAAATGAGGCATATGTTACGCTCTGTATAAATTATGCTTTATGAATACAATGTTGGGTTTTATTATAGGTTTTATTATACAGGCATAAATCAATACATAGTTATTATATATTATTCACAAACTAAATTTTTGGTTTGAAAATGAATTTAATTATTACGAGTATTGGTTGATTAATATACTTTCTGAATTAAAATCAAATACATTGTCTTGTGGTATTTGCGATACATAAAATTTTTATATTTGCAACATTATTACAAATATTTGAACAGGTTATAAAAAACGAAACTGATACAATATAACTATAAAATTGTAAAGAAATTAAATTGAAAATTCTGTGAAAATTAAATGCAACAATAACTAGATAAAAAATGAATAAAATACATTGTAAATTTGTTCCGTAAAAAATCTTCACGCACTTTTGACAATTCTCTGTAATAAATTTCATCGCCCCCATTTATTATTCCTCTATCGAACTTTCTCCCCGGCGGCTTTTCAAAACACAATTGAAGAGAAAACCAGAAAAACGTATGCAGTTATTCACGCCAGTCTCAAACGCACGCAAAACTACAGAGTACAATATTAGCCCCTTTGGCGTTCATTAAAAAGTCAGTTGACGCGCATTTGCCTCTCTATGCCTGCTCGCGCGCGAGAAAATAATCGTCGATTCATGTCGGGGAGGCGGACGGGTGTCTCACGCGCGCTTTCACCACTGGGGCCAGTCGCGAAATTGGATGCCGTTCCCGGGGCGCAGGAATGGCGATTAGAAAATACCTCTGGTCTCGAGCGCGACGCGAATGTTTCTCTGCCTCCGACGAGGCTCTCGCGGTCTCGCTGCCGTCGCCATCGTCGTTGTCGTCGTATAGTTCCATCTCCGGTGCGTGTACCTATATGTGTTTCTTAAGCCGTGCGCGTATATACACGTATCGGGAATGTTCCTCCTTTTGTGTGTGCGCGAACGGGTGAAACGAAAGCGCGCGTGTGCGCTCCCATTCGGCTTGACGTTACGAGCCGACAGAATGCGCACACCCGTTTCTCCTCTGTATCTCGGTTTTTTTTTACTTTTCGGGATAGTCCGGAATAGAGATTTATTTTCTGCCTTTATTTTTGTTCTGGGGTTTTTGCGTAGTCTAATTTCGTTTGGTATTTGTATTTTTATATCGATTCAGTTGAAACGGTTAAGTGTATGTAGTTAAGATTCAAAACTCATTTTTTATTGTCCTACAGGAAGTAAACAAAATTTTTTATTTAATACAAAAATGAGTCAATCTGACGGTGGGATTACACTGAAATCTCGATAATTTATGAAAATTTAAAAAAGAAAAATAATGCATGGAAAATTATGATTCAATAGATATCGGAGAAGTTGAGGATAACATTGAAAACGAAATAGTATAATATAGATAGCAAATGATTTGATTTGATGAAGTTGATTTGATAACATGTAAAAATAGGGTGTTTTTCATTCATAAAAAACTATTTTCGTATTTTAAAAGGGTTGTTTTTCATTACTATAGCAAATTTTATTTAAAAAGGATCAATAATAGAAATTAATACCTCACAACAGTTCGGAGAAGTGTTGAACGTGCTTCATTATGAAACGTGATAATTACAGAAGTCGGGGGAAGATCCTTTCGCCATTGCTTTAATCGGCACCTGAAAGCAGAAACAAAAGTTACTTTTTATTAATAAATTAATTTTTTTTTTAAATATTATAAATAACTTTAGGAGATTATGCAGTAGTAATTTCGGTTCAAATATTTCAAAGCTTTGTACATTTTCAACCCCCACACCTTCGCAAACCAATTAAACAATATGCATCATTCCTATTGTAAAACTTTGTCGAATTAATATTATAAAAATCTTATTTTTCACTCAAATAATATAGACACATCGACGTGAGCGTCGTCGGTAAAGGTCGACCTTTTGAATAGATACGGTAAGTTTAGATAGGTTTGGATTTACCCTTCGAAGTGCTGTCGACACCTTTGAATAAGCGCGCGTATAGCTGAATGAGTTGAAATAATACAGCTTATTCGAGCTGAAAAAGGCTCAAAGTAAAATATACACCACTTTTTTAATGTAATGTAATACAACTTCAAAAATAACGTATTTTATTTCACGATATTAGCTACTACTATTTTTACACGTTGCCCCTTTTCCTGTAAAGCTTAATAGTTGGTTTCAGGTAGAAATTAAAAGTGACGGAAGTTACAGGTGAACACTCGAGCGCATTTACGACGCCGTCATTGCAATTCGCGTTAACGCGTTTATCAGGGGCGGTTTTCCGTAGAAATTGGATGCGATCTCTCGCTTGGCCAGGGCCGTTAAGCGTCGTCCATTACACCGGGGATTTGTCGCTGTAATTGCAAATCACGCGCCTATATGAAATGGGAAATTCGAGTAATCACAGGTGTTTTTAATTATACTTAAGCTATACTGATACGGAGAAGGTACTCTGTATATGTACGTATAGTAACGTAAAGCAATTCTTAAAAGTATGAGAAGCAATACATTTTAAAATTGTAATAAATAGGTATAGCACTTCTCGTTGATAAAATTTAAATATATAACTAAACAACAGTAGAGTTATCCGTACAATCTTTTTTTTATATAAAAATGTTAAAAGAACGAACTTTAAAAAAATCACGCAATATCCATCGCAAAACTTCCTCGATAAAAATCCATAATAATACCAGCGATCCAGCGCAGGTAAAGACGTCCGACCGTTCGCGTACACCATCGTACTGTGTATATATACATAGGAAAAGCTCGGAATGCGACCGAAAATCGAGAAAAGTACATATACATGCACAGAACCGCACCTACGGGGGTAGAGTCAGCGCAACGGTAAGAAGGCCAAAGACATCGGGAAAACTCCCTTTTCCAATATAAAGGCCGCAAAAGAGCAACGGCAGCGCACACGCACGTATATATAGAGAAACGCGGGGACAAAAAAAGGTAAGAAAGCTTGTGCTACACTCGCCTAGCCTGAGAATACAAGTGCGGCCAGGAAAGAAAGCTCACTCGCGCGCTGCTGCAGAGTGATCCCAATATGTCAGAGCGAGAGCGAGCGTATTTCGCCCGGATAAACTCGCCCCCGTACCCAGCCGCGTCTACGTGCGTCGAATATGCACGTTCGCGCGTGTGCGCCGTACAACGAAAAAAGGAAATTGAAAAGGAGGCGGAAGTAGTGCCGGGGAAAGAATTCGCACGGTCGCCGTCGCAACTGAGTTTCGCGCTGCGGCGGCTTCTGTGCACATTGGAATTTCCTATACAAATTTCGATTATTTTCGCGAGGGCATGGGAGAGAAAAAACGACGGGGGCAGGAGAGGGGTGATTTGTCGGGACGTGCGCTGACGGATGATTTTTGGACTGTGAGTGTTGTACCGCGGGAACTTGCTGGCCGTAAGAAATAAAGGAAGCTTAAACTTTGGCAGTCCGAGGTCTTTGTTCGGTGCGTTTCACTCAATTAATAGATATTTTGATATTAAATTCTATATATGTTTCAAATTATGAGAGGATGCAATTATCAAACAAAATAACTAAGTAGAAAAAAAAGTTAAGAGTTATAGAAACTTCATTAAAGAAATTTTATACATGCTTCTTTACAGTTATAAATTACGTTATAAATTATGTATTATCAGTTTTTAATTTTTATTGATATAATAACGAGTTAATTAAGTTATCTTCATTAAACGTGTGCATATTACAATGTAGCATCTGTGTCGAATGCAAAATCATTTAATGTAGCTCAATGTTCTTTATTTGTAATTTGCTTTGGATTTAAGAGTAAATACATTGCAGTAATCGCTAAAGTTGTCTCTATAACAATCTAATAAAATTTCAAGTAAGATTATTATCGCGGCAGTCTTTCTATTACTTTTTCACAGCAAGAAAAAAGGTACAACAGCATAAAATGAATAAATAGGCGTAAAAATATCCATAAATAAGGAAGACAGAAGAAGATAGACTACGAAATAAAGGAAAAAGATTCACGAAAGGTATAGACTTTCTTTCCAAGGTTTTGTTTATACGAGGGTTATATTGATGGCACAATAAACTTCAGGATATTGTTTGATTCTTTAAAAATAATTTTTTTGAAACTTTTTTTATTATTTCTATACATTTGAACGTTTTATTATTGCTGATGTGTTTTACGGTATGTGTTATAAGTTTTACCCTTACGCTGAATTTATTTTTAATCGTTACATTTTTATATCAGTCACAGATTATATAATTCATAATTTATTTTATTTAGCGCATTAAAAATCTGAAACTTGGAAAAATGTAATTGTTGCCCGATTTTAGTACACGAATTTGAATTATGTATAGAAAAAACTTTGAAAAGCCAATTTAGTTTTCCCGGCGTTCCTCAACATAACATAAAAAGTATATTGTAATAGTGAACGATTTGTATAAACGATAAATAAAAGCTAAGCAAAAAGAAATTAATTGTGACAAATTAGACAACACTTTCATGAATTTCAACCAAGTACAAAATTTTTATTGTTTCAGTTTTCAATTCAATATTTTAAACATTTAACAAATTCAATGAAACTATGAAATCTACTAAAACTGGATCACTTATTTCTAAAACATATATCAATTTTCAAAACGAACGATTCATTGAGAAAATCTACTCCTAAACCATACATTAAAGTTTTACTGTCTCGCCTCGAACGCTCATAACTTGTATCGCCATTCTCCCATCATGAATTATAAAATGAACTCTCTAAGACCAAGGAATTATATTCCTCAAAGTGGGCTGAATCGTGGCTTCTCAAGCACGCCAACGCTAAAGCGCACTGCTCCGGATGATCCGGCCCGAGCGTCCGGCTTAATTTGAAACTTCAATTTGGTCTCGGTCGCGGGGCAAAGTGGATAACGCCCGCGCGAGGTATACTATATATAGTATACGTGTATGTGTGCGAGCGCGTTAGCGAGCGGTGCACAATGCGCACAAAACACGTCCAGTCGGTTTAATCCGCGAGCGCGCGTGCACCCGAAAGAGTCGCACTCCGGAATGTACTGCATATATATACACACACACACACACACACACACAACTATACATGCTATGTGTATGTATACGCGTGAGAATGCATCTCGCCTGTGATGGATGGGAATAACGTGATTTTGCACTGGGCATGTATAGTTTTCAAGGTATGAAAAAATGCTGAAGGCTATACGAAGGTGATAAGAGTATAGGTTCTGGTGTCAATCAAAGTTTTCATAAAGGTTGCATAGTCATCTGTTTTGTATATTTTACAATATAGTATCCTAAGATTTAGTTTAGTTAATACTTGTTTCTGCATCATCAATTTAAGGGGATGTCGACCGTAATTCTACATTAAATTTTTGATAATTTAAATTTATTTTTAAGTTTTTCAAAGTTATTTTTTTTAGTAGTTATTTCGGTTTAGTAGTAATCCACTGTTTGAATTAAGATACGGAAATAAAAAATACACGGAGTATGAAATTATTTTATGTTGACGTCGACATTCCTTTTATTAGCGTTTTTAGCTTATACATTTTCACTAAAAATGTTTCCATTTAATTAATACATTATCTATAAAATACCGTTAAAATAATTTTTTAAATTGGATATATCTATATATAAAAATTTTCTGATTCACTTTGAATTTATTTAGCATTTTTTTTGTTGGCTTAATGTTTTCCTCTATACAGTTAGGCAAATTCATATAGTGCTAATACGTCACATCAAAGCACACGAAAGCATCCTGTTTGACAAGTATAAGGTTCAAAGGCGTCATTGCAGCCTTTATATATTGAACTTTAACATCAGTTTAAGTCTCTATTCAAATATGCAACGGTATAATCAACATATACAGCTATTTTTTCTTATATTTTGCTCCCTGTATAAAAAAAGGAACGATCTTAAGACTTTGTACATACATATTAAAACATCATCATTTCAAATTAACGTTCCGTTCGAACTCTATCCTTGTTTATTTCCATGAAGTCAACGTTTGACAATTAAATTGAAATTCAAAGAAACAAAATACAATGTTTGAATCCAAATCCATGGGTATAATACTGAAAAATAAAGTAATAAACACTAGTAGGTACATGTTCGAAATTCATTTTAATTTATAATATTATAATAACTTGTAAAAAAAGTAATAAACATTAATATATGTAATTAATGCAAATTATAACGACTATACAGTTTTATTAGTAACTGTTAATTAATTTATTATCAAAAATTGAATCTCAGTGCATTAATAATCATATAATTTCTTTATTCAGTATACGTTTTACGTAATACTGCTCAAATTCTGTTGCTTCATTAAACACATGTCAATAAAAGTTATTACAGTAATGTCAATTTTATTAATGAATGCAATGTTATATAAATTAAAGAACGTAAAATTCTTGTGTTCTTTGAATCAATACACTGCTTTTAATATTTCAATATAAAAGCTTTCCAACTTTGTTTTATAATTATATTTAATATAATACGTACATGGTAAGTGTATTTTATTGTTTGCATTAAAAACCATATTTTAAGGAATAGCATTTCGGATTCAAATTATTGCTGACATAATTTGGCGTAAAAGGTTATATAATTTTATTGATAAATAAAAAAAATCGTGAAAAAAGCATCTATACTTTCGAAAACCAAAGTCCTTCTCAATGCCACTATAAAATTCCAATTAGAAAGGGAATTCGAAGGCTTGAACCGTGCGGAGATTGATCCGAGCTCAAACAAATAAACGCGCGCGAGCTTCCGATAATTCCCTTCGCCCTCTCTCTCCTTCACTCTTCCACCCGCGGGACTTAGATTCGTCACCACTCGCAATCGTATACTTTATCCTGCGCCAGGGCTTAAATTCGGGTGACTTTATCGGCTCGGAATTTACCGACGCCCATAAAGCGTGGGTGCGCGCGTGTCCGAGACTCTCAACCTTCCCTTTTAACTCTATGCAAAGAAGACGCGCGATGCAATTTCGATAGATTTTCATGCGCCGCGCGCAAATTCACCGATGAACGGAAACGCATGTGGGCGGCCACCGTGTGGATTACTATACCATCTGCGTGAGCGTAAAAGTCAAGGAATTTCAGGTTTTTACGGTTGGTATTGCGCGTGCGCTCGGTCGGATTTTACGGGTGTTTTTCCACTTGACTATATGGTATTTTTGAATTAAGCTCAGGGGGCTATCAGATTTGTTTTTCGTAAAATAATAGCAGTATTGTAGAGGATTGAAAAATATTGTTATACGTATTGTTTACGTAAAGGAGAATTGTATACAGAAAACAAAGAAAATGTTTTTTTTTCACGTTGTTGTAAAGTATATACAGTTAGGTTTTCAATATCCATTCGGAGTTAGTGTATATTCTTTACTATAATAAATTGTAAGCTTAGAGCGTTTTTGGGAATATAAAAACTTTCGTTCCATTATGTTTGCAATAAATTATTTTTTTATTACGACTTTTCTGAATATGAGGATGATACATAATCTGAATTCTACTGTGAAACATTGCGGTTTAATGAATCCCGAGTATTTTGTTTGAGGTTTACTTATATTAAAATAAATGTATACATTTTCGCGGCTACATTGCGTGCTTTGACAAATTTCGTGATTGGCTACAAAGATTTTACTATACTGATTCTACAAATGCAAAGGACATTCGTGTTTTCATTTCAAATTAAAGAGAACCGAGCTGTAAATAACGCGCTGAACAGTAGCCCGAACTCGAGTGCTACGCGGTAACCCGCAAGCCAGCCACACTAGCAACGAAATATGTATATATATATCCTTTTCCCGGCGTAATATTCTCTAACCTGAAATTACAGCTGTTATAATAGCTTATGAATAAAAACTGGCGGTACAGAATTTTTTTCTTTATTAACATACAAATAACGTTGGTTCACTACTCTTCTTCGACTTTTTTTTATTAAGTTCAAGTCGTTACCTATATCACCTTTTCCTTGCGTAAATGCATTGACCAGTTTTGAAATATCTCTAACGTTGTAGTAAGCTCATACAGTAGATCCTTTGAAAAATTTCCAAAACTGAAAAACTCTGAATATTCAGCGACAAAACCGCGCCCCTATATACATACACAGCGTATCCGGACAGAAATCGCGAGCTTTTGGGAAAAAGCTGCTGCTGAAGAAGAGCGCTGACATACGCGTTTCGTTTCAAGGGCTGTTCCGCAAAATTCCTGTAAACCGCACCTGTTGACCTTAATTCCGCCCTCTCTTCTGTCCCTACATATCCCTATCCCTACGCTCGGCACTTCAATTTTCATAAAGCTCCCCAACCTATAATCCAATACATCGCGATGCATTAGGGCGAGCTTGTGCGCGCCACAGCTCACGCGCACGCAATTTAGCCCCATATATAACTCTCTATATATATATACTACTCCTCCGTGCTCTCCATTTTAGGGCATCGCCTTTTCATTATCATTCCACGAACAATGGCGCGCTCGTGCACGCGGCTTCTCAGCTTCTCCTGCGACACCCATTCCCTGTCCTTTGATGTTGAAAAAAGGCTGGGTGACGGTATTAGAGGGGGAAAGGAAAGGAGTGCTCTAATTTTTTTTTGCGTTTTTTTTTTCTTTTACTTTGGATAGGCGAGATTTAATCAATGCAGTGAAAACAATGTTTTTGGCTTGCATTTGTATTTAACTTTCCCGGAAATTATTCCGAAACCGAGATTGAAACCGCATAAGTGTATGTTTATTAAATTTCTGAGAATTTCAAAATAACATGTTGCAAATGTTATTAGTATACATTGTATTAGGCAGATAAAATTTTACGCTTAGATTCGGGAACTTAGTTATCTAATATTTTTTAAAAAATTCAAAATAATACAAACTCGTAGCTAAAGTTTTGTTTATCAATTTTTGATAGTTTTAAACTAATCTTAAAATAATGATACATTAAAAATATTTAAAATATAAAATTGAGTAGTCTGTATGAAAAATAAATTTGATAATCTAAACAATTATTTTCTATTTGATTCGATTTCTTAAAATGAAACAAAAAGACCAACTCGTAAGTTGATCCATTTTCAAAGCATACTTTAAATTCGTATAATTCTTAACCGAATTTCGAGATGGTAAAGTTTTTTGCCAAGTTCAACCTTTAAATTGTTCATCAACCTTCAAATTGCAAAATTTTTAATATTTCTAATTCGGCATCAAATACATAAAATTTATATTTCATGAAGATTAATTATTTCTATTCACATGTATAGTAAATCATAACATAAATTGAATTTCTCTATGTAAGTTTAACGTAATGCGTATTATACATATGGCTAGAATATTATTGAAAATTATTAATTGCATTGCGGGCTTAATGATCCCGCAATTACTTCAGGATGTCGATTAGTGATTTGGTATTTCGATTACTGTTAGTAGCACAGTCACCTTAATAGGGTAACATAAATTACACGGTTTGCGGGCTCATTTGCATACAGCATTGTTAACTCTGCTACTTCAAATTAATAAGTCATTAATGCCCTTTATGCTATCTATTTTTACAGCTATATAAAGCAAGGGAAAATGTAAAAATATTTTAAAAAATTATAAAAAGCTGAAAATTTTGATAAAAACAAAAGAAAGACTCAATTCGTACTACACATTGTTTCTGCATTTTATCGGTTATTTGAAAATGAGTTTTTCAAAACACTTTTGTTAAAACATTTAATATTTATTTTTCACTATTTTTGGTACGTTTTGAGTGTATTTTAAATATTTTCTATTGCGTAATTATATTTTCACTTGAGTGAATGCATGTTATCATAAAATCTGAATATTCAACAATTTTCTGTTTGCGGTTTATTCATTTTTAAAAGTCCTTTTTATATTCAATTATTTAATGGCAATATTATTTATTTACAAATATAGGATTTTAGATTTCGTATATAATTTGGGCTGCTTCTATTATCATATGTTAAATAGTGACATTATAATTCTAAATATTACAGCACCACAAAAACAAAAGTAGTTTGTTAAAAAAAAATTATATAATTTTGGAATATAATGTATCTATACAATCTTTCGGATGGATCATTCTTTTATTATTACGTTCCTAAGTGTAATCACTAATCTAATCTGTTCAGAATAATAATGATTAATATGAAATATACAATACGATATATATTTTTCCTATAGTTTCACTACAAATGCCTGCAGGTACCAGAACAAAACAATGTCTTATTATGATCCAAAAGGCAGTATAACATTATAGTACGAAAGTGACTAAAAACGCTTCCTTACTCTCTCTCTCTCTCTCTCTCTCTCTCTCCCCGCTAACCATATAACAGAAAATCCACGCAAAATATTCATACGCTGCCGGCGGTGCAGTCATTTTCCAGAGACTCGCCCATCCTCCCCTCGAGCTGTTCCCCCCGCGTTGGTGCTACTGCTGTCGCTGTCGCAGGAAGACGCGGTTGCGCGCCTCGCGTAAACCCGGCTGTATAAGAGCAAGCCGCGTTCTCGCGCAGTCATGCACCATGAAAATGCATGCGACGTCTTGAGCGTCACGGCGGCAACACCGCGCACAGGAGTATTATGCAAATTTAATTAGCGTGCCGCGACGCCGCGTCGAGACGTTTCGACGAGTGCATTGCAGCAGACGCAAAGAGCATGCCGAGTTTGAATCTGATTAGGGGCTCGATTGACCTGATATTGGAGGGAAAGAGAAGGGGGTGAAGAGAACAGCTGAGTGATTATGAAAGCTGAGGGGTGGCAGTTGCGCTTTTGAGTTTCAAGAGTTCCGTGGTCGTCACTTCTGAGGGTAGGGGAAGAGGTTTCTGAGATTAATTTCGTGTGATGTGTGATTTAGCGGCTGGCAGGTATCGGTTGGCGTGACTTCGGTTAAATAGTCGGAACGAGCGGACTAACTTTTCTGTGCCGTGAATGATTAGGGGAAAGAGATTTATTGCGCACGCGAGCAATTAAAGTTGCAATCGTAGATCACATTCAATTTCCCGACGAGCTTTATTTCATCGCTTCTATTATATGAAATACTTAATTACTCACAGAATATGCATTAAACGTAATAACGTGGGACACGGTAACAAAACTTATTTGCTGTACCGACATGTCATTGTTTGAAGATACGCACAATGTTTACTACCATAACTCTTGCCTTATACTAATCGGCTCGAATTCTGCGTGTGATAGAAAAGCACAAACATTCGAATCAAGGATAAAAGGTTTACGCACGCACGCATCTTTTACGATCCTATAACGTCATCACATCGATAAAATCGAACGAGAAGAGAAAAATTCGTGTTTTCTCTATACTTACACTCATCCACGATGTTCACGCCGACGCGTTTTACGGACACGTTTCACAGCTCATCAGTGTCCCGATAGATTACAAATAGTCTCTGTACAAAAATGACAAATTGCGAACCATGCACCTTTTTTTATTCGTCTATATGCACGCGTTTGGGAGATCCTTCTTAACGCAAGTTATTTACATTGTTGTTTTTAGAGACTTATACCACTGAAGATCAAACTGCGTGATTTAGTTTTTAAAACCGACTAAGCAATGTATAAGCTTAATTACCCATGCAGTTAAATAAAAAACTATAAATTGTAAATTTTAATTATATTTTATTATTAATATTATAGTAAATTAATATTGCAAATATCACAATTAAGTTTAAGTTTAATACAGATTAATAAATTTTAATTTAAATAAAGAAAATAATTAAGTTGATTAATTTTTCTTTTTCCATCTTTTGGCGTTGGATAAAATATTACTTATAAGTATTATTATTATTACTCTATAGAGTAGATGTCAACATAGGTGAGGTTAACTAGGTACTTGCTTTGCTCCGATTTACACTGCGCATGCCCTATATCTATCGCGATGCCAACGGTGAACCGTTGACCAAGCGTTGGCGAACTATAAAACTAACCGTTGGTCAAAAAGGTTGGTCGACTGTTAATCAACTTTCGTTCATAGGCCACTTTGATTGGTCTAATTCTTACCAGGGGAGCATTAGAATATACTACAGTACAGTTGAAGACAAGCCTATGTAATATAATAAATTTTATTATTGTTCTCTCTGGATAACATTTTATTTTTAACTTGTAGAAAAATTGTTGGAAAAAATGAAGAATAGTATTAGTTGTAATGAAATTCTTTAGTCTCAATTTATGCTAAGGATCGTACTGTTTCTATTCTTCATGAAGGCATTGAAATGGGTCAAGTAATAAATACCAAGGTAAACTACGTCAACTATACTTTACTACTTATATATAGTTAGTATGTATAACTATGAGCCATCATGGATTTTGAAGGTATTTTTATATATGATGGTCCTAAAATCGGAAAAAACCCGAATATAATATCGAAATGAAGAAAGAAAAACAACACAAGTACCTAAAGTCAATTTCTTTCTTTTTTCAATACTGATTGTAAATAGTTTTTTTTAAATAATTATGGTGCGAATCAAGCAATTATTTTTAACTTATAAATCAGACTGTTTAAAATGAAAAAGATACCTAGGATACTTCAGTTATTTATGATTAATATGGCTCATTAAAATCATGACGTATTAAATCAAACTCCTGTAGACATCAACGCCATAGCTATCATAACATTTTTATATATTGAAAATGTGCATTAGATTTCTTTGAGTGGTGTTAATAATCTTTTCAAAATATAGGTAGCTCAGGTAGCCGCTGATGTACTTGGAGTAAAAGTTAAAAATATCAGTATCAAACCAAGTAACAATTTAACTGCACCCAACGCAATGGTTTCAGCGTCGTCTATGGCTAGTGATGTATCTGCTAATGTATATTTTAACTCGCCAAATTTCATTTATACAAATGAACCTAATATACCTTTAATAATAAACTACAAATATAAATATTTTTACATAAAATGTAGGCAACAAAAATAGCTAGTGAAATGTTAGTTAAAAGGCTACAGACAGTTAAAGACAAACTGGAGAATCCATCTTGGGAAGAGCTCGTATTTAACGCTAATTTACAAGGCATAAATCTTTGGGCAATTTATGCGTGAGTAATTATTTGAATTCGCATAGTCTTGCATTAAAAAGTGTATATTTGATGAATTCACCTAGTTATAATAAAGAAGCTGATCTTCCACAACCTTATGATATCTACGGAACGACGGTGGCAGAAGTAAAAGTAGATATCTTAACAGGAGAACATATTGTAAAAAAGAGTCTATCTATTAAAAGACACCGGTATCAGTATCAATCCTGATATTGACATGGGGCAAATACAGGGGGCCTTTATAATGGGCCTTGGCCTTTGGACTACTGAAGAGTTAAAGTTTGATAAAAGGACAGGCCAACTGATCAACTACAAAACTTGGGTAGTTGTTTTACAAAATCAAATTAAATTTTATATTTATATGAATTATTTTGTACAACGGCTTTGAAATTTTTACAGAATTATAAATCATCGGGTGTTAAAGATATTTCAGTTGATTTCAGAATTGATTTTTTACGTAATGCTTCAAATCCGAAGGGAATATATCGCTCAAAAGGTGACTAATAAGTATTAAATTATTATTAAATATAGTTTATTTACAATATTATTAAATATCATAAGAAAATACATGAAACTTTTCCGCGCAGCCTACTGGCCTAGCGCGCATAACCTCCACATTATTTTTTTGTACTTTTATTTTATTATACTTCTTCTATTATTATATTCTAATAAAATATATCTAATGATAATATGAAAATATTTTTATTACAGCAACTGGAGAACCTGCTGTATGCATGAGCTATGCTATTCCTATAGCAATTCGAAATGCTATTAATTCAACAAGGCTGATGCTGGAAATGTTGATACTTGGTACGAAATGAGTAATTATAAATTACTGGACCTAGAAAATGTTTATAAAAATGTATAATGAATTCTATAGAAAATTTATAATAAACCCTTTCGTGCCGTAGGGGTTCGGTAGGACCCACTTTATTCGAGCTGATGTAAAAAACTAAAATTAAATAATTTCTTGAAGCTACCCATTGAGTCGTGTTCATTCATCCTAGAGGAAGCCCTCTGTCAATTAAAACTGAAATTTTTTATTTTTTTTCGTTCCATTTAGTACATTAAAAAATGGCTCGGCGTTGAAAATTGGGATTTCATAAAAATTCGGATCTTGAATGGTTTATTTTCCAGTGAAGAAAGGGTTAATGTGGATTTTCTTTTATTCTGAGTGGTGGATCTTGTTAATGAGACAATATACTAAAAATTGATCACCTTCTAAGTTTAAAAATATGATATGGTTGTCGGGGCATGTTAGGTAAATGTAGTGGGTCCTACAGGACCCAGTCGATCTTACTGACAAATAAAATATAAAGGAACCGTGATTTACATGTATTGCGCACTCGCGCTCATATGTGTGAGTATACAAAGCCATCAAACCTCGTTGATTATAAGTAGCGAGGATTTGAACAATGCCGATTTATTTTAAAAAAAATAAAAATTTTGATTTTAAAAATTTTAATTTAAAAGAAAATTCTATTGAGACCGTACGGGTCCTCCAGGACCCGCTTGAAAAATAATACTTGTAACGGAACGAAATACTTTTATTCAGTTATTTTTTGTTTGAATATTATTTTATTTCAAAGTAAAGTTTTTACATGAACAGACGTCCGTTCGTTTGCAAGCTCAAGTCAAGACATGGGTACGATCTTTTCCAAATGACTGTCTCGGCCGACCAAAAACGTCCGCAGGCGGCCTCTACGCGCATCCTGCTCCGTGATCTCTCGTCATCGAACAAATTCGGCTAAGAGACAGCTGCGGCCCCAGATAGAATATCTGTGCACGCGGTTGGTAACTCGACAATCGAGCCCGAGACAGACTTTAGAAAAAATTTAGGTTTAAAGGGTTTAAAATAATGAATTAAAAATTATTGAATAAAACTTGAGCTTAAAAACGAGCAGATTTACAATTTATAACAATTAGTTTCGTAACAATACTTATCGCTACTTTTGAAAAAAAAAACGGTGAATTGATCTTATTGTTAGTTGAAGCATTTACAATTAGAATATTGAAAAGAAACGTCACTTTTTCCCCGGGAAAGAAGTCTCGGCACAAAAACAAATTTTAAATATTTTTTTTGACTACCCACCTCTGTAATAAAATTTTTTCCCGCTCTACAAGTCATATAATAAACGAGAAAAGTTTAGAACCAACAAAAACGGTCTACCAAAAAATATTTAACATGAGAAGAACGAATGAAAAATGGGCACTTATGACTAACCAATATTTAATGCTACAAAAAAATTAAAGTAGCAAAAGGCTTTAAATTAAGCTAACAATCGTTAAAATCAAAGAATTTGTGCAAAGTTTCGTGCATTTAAAACCCGTAAAAAATAGCAAGAGTAATATTTTCCAAATTCAAAATTTCGATGATTTCCTCACAGAAATTTTCATTTTTAAAGATTTTTAGTTTACATTAAATATATATGGAAAATCAATTATTCTTTTTCCATAAAAAAAATTGATTATAAATTTTTCTGATCTATTGTATGACCTATGGAACGATACTAAATTTATTATCGACATATGCTTTCAAATCTTGTAAATTTTTATATAGATTTTCTGTATAACCCTTCATATAAATAATTTTTAATTTTTAATTATTTCTATAGATAATACTATTACACCTGAAAATATACTATTGGCGACATTAACAAAAAAAGAAAATATGATATTATATAAAATACATTACTCATTCATATAAATAATATAAACGTACTAGATCTACACTATAATTCCATGTCCGCGATTTTATTCAATATGAAAGTTCAAAAGTTCCAAATACAAAACATAAGCAATATTGTTTCTTTGCCGAAATCAGAGCAATAGCCGGTCTGCTTAGATTTTTAGTTGACTGTTTAAACTGCTTAAATAAGGGCCAACTTGCAATATGAGCAGACTATTTGTTGTCCCGAGCTCTTCATTCACAACTGGCATTGGTGAAAAGAAAACCTATATTTGCTTTATCCGGGATCTCTCCTGCCACCAGCCGTTCGCCGTGAAAAATTGTCAAGTTGGCGTTACGCGAATCCGCGAGTACGCTCGCATTTAAGTATAATACGTACTTACCCGCTCTCGCATAGACGCATGAACTGATTGAGTCTTACAAGCTATAACATCACGTACGAGCCGAAATCACGTGGATTGTCTTAGCTTAGCGAAAGACAAACTCAAGCTGCAGCATGCACTTGTAAAACTCGGCTTGGCGCGTGGGGATAATGGATCGTGAGAGAGCAAAAGTGCCTCTCGTGAGAGGCACTCTCGATCCTACGGGAGGGGTACAACATTGGTCAAATTAAAAGGTAAGTTTGACGACGACCTGCATAGTGAACACTCGACTGTCAATAGAGACACCGAGTCAGGTGGAAAAGTTCCTTTTACCGTAGTATAGAAGAAGATTGCAAGTGCGTGCGATTTGGCTGTTGCTTTGTTCAGCGAATATGGGGCAAGGAGAGAGTGCATTGACTTCAGAAGCGTAAGTTACTTTCATTTGCATTTTGTGCTGCGAAAAACATTATTAAGATAGTATATAAAAATTATAACTACATGGAATGAATAAACTATATGCAAGTAATGTAAAAAAACATTTATTATTGATAACGGTCCAGAGGCAAAAATTTAGCCCAGATACAGATTTTAACTTTCACTGCACTTTTACCGCTATGGTCGCTTGGCTACAAAATAAACAAGCTGTATGAAAATAAACTTTTCAGTACAATATTGTTAGACTTTAATTCAATAAATGATTTAATTAATTTTACACAAAAATATATTATTTTTATGTTAGTAAATTAAAATGTGTCATTCACATTTTTCGACATTGAAAAATCTTATAGAGTGTTGTTTTTATTAAAGTGAGTGCCTTAAAAATAATGTTTTTCAAACTAAACATATAAACATTAATTGCACACTTAAAAGTCGTTGCTTTAATAAATTAAAAATCGCGTCAGAATTTGACATCCCCTAAAGAGAAATGTGAACAAAATAATTTTATTGTGCGTACTTTAGAATAAAAATACTTTAATGAAAATTTGATGAAAATATGATACAATGAAATGCAATACGAGCAAATATTTCGAATTAATGTGCAATTCACAAAACCAAAATAATACTTCATCAGAATCTGTTACATTGTATGCCCGCTAATATATAAAATAGCATGTCTCATGACAGCTCGTTATCCAGGGGGGATTCTACTTCGGTAACGCGTTTGCACCTATCAATTTTCTTAACAATGTTGGGTTTCTCTTTTTATGCCTATAGAAATATCCTTTTACGTAATTAATCGTGATTAAAGAAACGCGAATTAAACTCTAACCGGACGTTTCTATCCGGAAAAGTAATTTCTGTATAAATTGTAATTTTATCAAAATGAATTATGGATCAAGAATAAATGAATAAAGTAGTCGTATATTAAGAATATAAAGCAAAATATAACATCAAATTTATCCGTTATCAATTTAAGAATGGTTGCTTCGAATGCGGTTGGTGACGATTCAGCCGTACAAGTACTCATAAACAATATGATGTACAAAGGTAAGCCGTATTATTGTTCTTTTTTGTATCATAAAAATAAGGATGAGAGTAATTTTCTAAATTACATTCCATTGTAGTTTCAAGAGATATATCGATGGGAACATCATTAAACACGTTCATTCGCGAGGTGGCAAAATTAAAAGGGACCAAAGCCATGTGCCATGAAGGAGGATGTGGTTCATGCATCGTCGCCGCAGAAATGAATGGCAATGTAATGGCTGTGAATTCTTGTCTCGTTCCAATTTTTATATGTGATGGGTAATTATCAGCATTTTTTTCAGATATAAATTAAATCGGTGATAAACAGATTAACTTGTCAATATTTCATGATTTTGAAATTTGTGATATTCTTTATTTATGACTTTGTAAATGCCATAATGAGTTTTTTCGTGGACATTCTGATTTAAAGCACCAACAAAAACTTTTGGCAAAAAATATATTTTATAACTAAAAATATCGATAGTCTCTGAACAATTAAAAAATAAATAAACAATTGTTAATTAAATATTTATTTTTTTAATAGAACTCTAGAACACTCGCTGTTATAAAGTTTTGCACGTAAAACCAATGAAAGAGTGATGAGTAATGCACATTATTAATGAATAATAATGATAATAGGAAATATGAAAGTTTCATACGGTGCTACTTATTTATATTCGTAATATGTTCAAACAATAGTACCGAATACTTACAAAAGTCAGAGATATTAAGATGGACTCATAAGATAACTATCAAATAAGTTATGACCTTGTAAAGTAAAACTAATTATTTTCGCAATAATTCATTCATACTGACATCATTGCCTGACCAAAGCAATAAATTTTTTTCTTGAGTATGATATGATAAATACATTTGCATTAATTTTACAATATTATCCAAAAATGTACTATATTTCATGAATTTTAAAATAATCTCTCTATATTTATATATCATGATAAAGATGGAAAATAACAACAATAGAAGGTTTAGGCAACAAAAAAAAGGGTTACCATACATTACAAGCCACTTTAGCTGATATGAATGGATCTCAATGTGGCTATTGTTCAGCTGGTTGGATTATGAATATGTACAGGTAGTTATTAGAGTTTTGTATAAATTTACAAAATAAATCAATCATCTTACATTTATTCCACAACAACAATGATTCTAGTCTTACGCAAAATGGAAAAATGACAATGAAAGAAGTTGAGAATTCTTTTGCCGGTAATCTGTGTCGCTGCACTGGGTACCGACCGATTTTAGATGCTTTTAAGAGTTACGCTACTGATGCACCGCCCATGATAAAAGAACAAATTAAAGATATCGAGGTACATTAAACTATGTCTCTCACTCTCACACATATACACCTACAAGCATACCACTTTCTCGATCAATTTTATATAATAAACTTATTTCCCAGGAGTTATACAATGTTGAATCGTGTAAAAGTTGTCCAAAAAAGACATGTATTGGCACTTGCAAGGATATAGAAGTTATTTACAAATCTAGCATTCCAAGAACGTTAGAACTAGAGTTACAAGATTCCATAAAGTTTCATAAAGTTTTGAATATTAATGATATATTTTATATTTTTGGAAGGTATGAAAATTCAACCTATATAATTAATGGAGGGAATACAGCACATGGTAATTAATATATTTTACAGAATAATAAAAAGTTTATATTGAAAAATTATAAACATGTTTAGTATTAGTCTATTCATTATGGAAAACTATAATTATCTCCATTTAGGTGTATATCGTACGAAGAAAAAGCAAGTATACATCGATGTGAACGACATTGCAGACTTACACAGAATAGAAAAAGATAAAAACTCTTTAATATTTGGCGCTAATGTTACATTAACAATGATGAAAAATAGTTTTGAAAAATATATGAAAGATCCTGGATTTGAATATTTAAAACAAATGGCTAAACATGTAGATCTTGTGGCTAGTATACCAATAAGAAATGTATGTATAAAAATTGGACTGTAACTATTAACTGTAATTATCTACTTTTGATAGATATTAATTCAATGACACTTTCAGATCGGTACAATAGCAGGTAATCTTATGATAAAGAATCAATATAGAGAGTTTCCATCAGATATATTTTTGATATTGGAAACGGCAGGAGCACAAGTACACATTCGTATGTACATTTTGATATAAGATTTCGTTTATTTTCAATCATTGGCCGAGTTATTACAAAACGTTTATAATAAAATAATTTTTCTGTTTACTTATATATTATTATAGTTGATTCGCCAGGCTCAAAATCTAGCTTAACATTAATGGATTTTTTGGACATGAATATGCGCAAAAAGTTATTATACAGTATAGTTCTACCATCTTTGGGTAAAGATTATATGTACAGAAGTTACAAGGTAGTTATTTAATATACTCTTTTTTAAAATCTATACTTTGAGCATATCGACTAAAATTTATGAATAACTAATGTAATATATAATTATTTTTTTTCAGATTATGCCTAGATCACAAAATGCACACGCTCTTATTAATGCTGGATTTCTTTTTAAATTAGATGGAAGTGGAAAAGTGTTAGAAAAACCAAATATGATATTTGGTGGAATAAGGCCAGATTTCGTAAGGAAATATTCTTATAAAAACTTTCCTATTTTTAATTTATTAATCAACTGTGAGAGAGTATAGTTAGGGTCAACAATTTTACTCGACAATATGTTTTTGGATTATGTTTTGAAAAAGCTACAATGGTAAATCCGAGTCCGTAGGATACTACGAATACTCGGATTACAAGTTCTTTTAAATTTAGTTGAAGAAACTGTTTCAAAAGCCGTTTTTTCAAGGGATCACATACTCGTCCTTCAACAAATGTTTTATACGTCTTTTCAAAATTAAAGTGCACTAAAATAGGCACTGAATCTTTAAAGTATTTTATTTTTGACAAAAAATGAACGTTTGTTTTCTCTATTGTTATATTCTAATATTTAATCTATGCTAGATTTTTGCTTCCTCCTAGAGGAAGCTTTGTGATGGTAAAATAAAAAAAAAATTTTTGAAATAACGTGTTAGGAATGTTATTTATAAAATTTGTAATTGAAATACAGTATTTTTAGAAAATGTCCGTATGAATGTATGTGTGTATGTATGTATGTCTAACGCTGATATCTCATGATCTATTCAACCGATTTTAACGATTCAGTGATCATTTTTTTAGATTTTACTCAAACTATTCGGGTCAATATTCTATTTTTGTAAAACTAATCTTTTTTATAGACATTTATTAATATTCAAAATTTTTATTTTCGATGTTTTTAATATTTAGAACAAATATTGTTTATATAATTCTGTGTATGCTGGATAAAATTCTCTACAATTTAAATATATATTTCATCACAAGTCATTGATGAAAACGTAATATTTTGTAAATAGGTTATTTTTCGAAATTAAAAAAAAGATATTAACATGAATATTTTTTTGATTATAAAGAATATTAAGTACTATATCTTACTAAATTTTTAGCTTTTTTTATTCATTATTTTTGGAGAAAAAAATAATTTATAAAAAAAGTGTTTTTTTTTGTCGTTGCATAACTAGAATACAATTTACTTAATCACTTTGAAATTCTATACAAAAGTAGATTTTGTATACGAATCGAGACAGTTCTTTGGGAAAAATGATTGGTTCATAAATTGCAGAGATATTTGAGGTTAAAATTTTTCTAGACCTGTTTTGAAATGTATTTCTTGAGAATGGCTTTATATCTAAATGGGATGAGCAGTATTTGAAAGAGGATCGAAATATTTATATTTCCTAAAAGGGAAAAATTTTCTGGTCATCACGATTCTTTTGTTATTAACAAAAAAGTAAAAATTGAGAAAATGAATCTTGTATGTTCAACCATTACGATAGTAAAATTGTCTTATTCCCTTCAAAATTCATTGTAGAGGTAGATTATTTATAGTTCTCAGCCGGGTATTTGTGATTGGATTCCATTGTGAACCCTTATATAAGAATTAAAATCACAAAATAATAAATTACAAATGGAACAGCAATGAACAGTCATTAAACAATTACAAATTAATATTTTCTATAAAATATTTCCAATTTTTTCTTGAAAAATTTATTTTTGAATTTCAATTTAATAAAAGGAATCGATAAATTAGTTTGAGGAAGCTAAATGCCAATGAATTGGTAGCGGTTTTTAAATTGAATCATTAATTAATTGAGTCTTGCTCTAATTTGCCGTAGAATTTAACTATATTTTTTCAATCTTGTGTAAGATTTTTTATTACAAATCAAAAACTGGGTGAATTTTTTTAGATCTACAAACAATCACTAATTATTTCGGGACCCATAAAGACAGTTTTATGCAATAAAAAGGTATCTCCATAAATTTTTTTGTAGAGATAATCGTGATCGGACTTTTATTTTTTTAATTTTAATGTTTCATTTGCATATATGTAAGTGAAAGGATATATACGTACAGCTTTGCAAATATTTTTTTTGAAAAACTGAGAAGATTTTATAAAAAAAACATATATAAAAAATACTAACATTTTGAACTTTGTCATGAAACAGTTCGAAAACATTAATTTAAAATTAAAAAAATCTAAAACTAATTCATCAGCATCCTGCATACAAAATAGAACGTTTTCACGAAGTTTTAAGGAAATTTACTTTTTAATTTCTCGATTTGATGCAGAATTATCTTAATACTATTGCAGATGTTTTCAAATATAAACGTCCAAAGACATATTCAAAAATTTGAATAAAAATCGTGATTCCAGGTCTTACACTCTCCTAGTAAGGTAATTATTTCTTGCAGCTTCATGCTTCACAAACAGAGGAATTCTTAATTGGAAAATCTATATTCAACGCTAAACAGCTCAAGAGAGCCTTAAACACTTTATACTCAGAACTCAATCCTGATCACGTTTTACCAGACTACACACCTGAATTCCGAAAACTTCTCGCCGTCGGTTTATTTTACAAGGTATTTTATTTTATAAATTAAAACTAAAATATATTGCATTGTAACAAATTGAAATTTTTATTTGTACTCACCTTTTGACTTTTTATAGTTTGTTCTAAGTGTTAATCCAAACAAAGTTTCTCCTAAATTACGCAGTGGTGGAACTTTACTGGAGCGTGACGTATCGTCAGGGAAAAGAAATTATGATATAGATCAAAGTTTGTGGCCGATTAATCAACCTGTTACGAAAATTGGATCAATTTACCAAACATCAGGAGAAGCTGAATATATTAATGATAAAGTGATACATGAAAATGAAGTATTTTGTGCGTTTACTGTAGCTGAAGCACCTGGAATGTTTGAAAGAATAGATTACGAAGAAGCAATGGTAAAAAATAAGTTAACATATTTAAGATATTCTAAAAAAATAATATCTGTCGGTTTCAATAGGTTTATAAAATATTTTCTATCTTCTGCAGATGATTGATGGTGTAGAAGCTTTTTTCTCAGCAAAAGATGTCCCTGGAAAAAATGCATTTATTATTGGAGCTAACAAGTTCTTCTTCCTGGACAATGATGAAGTCGTAAGTAGCTACTGAACCTCATATACACATTGTGATTAATATGATAATCTTACTTTATTTTCCACAGCTATTCGCGGATAAGGAAGTATTGTATGCTGGTCAACCATATGGAATTATAGTAGCCAAATCGCATACTGTAGCCCAACTGGCAGCGTCAAAAGTGAAACTTATATATCCCAAGGATGCGAGACGAAAACCAATGATTACTGTTCATGACGTCCTGGCGAGTGATGATAAGACTCGAGTAATAAAAATCGTTGATTGGCCAGCAAAGGCTCCACCAGGTAAGTAATATTCATCCTATTAATTCAATGTACCACATTACACTTGCAGGCATTGATAAAAAACATAATGTTTATGGTGATTTCTTTTCGTTTATGGTGATCTTTTAGGAAAAGATATAAAGCATCAGATTAAAGGAACTTTCGAATGCGGTCCACAGTATCATTTCCACATGGAAACCCAAACGTGCGTATGTGTTCCTGTGGAGGATGGAATGGATGTATACTCATCGACGCAGTGGATGGACCTGCCGCAAACAAATATAGCTTCTGTGCTTGGAGTACCAGTAAATAGGTATCACTGCTAAGTAACGTCTGAGAAAAGTCAATTCATAATAAAATAGTATAGATATAAACATTTGCCAAAATTGACGTTTTATATCCGTAGCATCAATATGATCGTACGACGAATCGGCGGCTCTTACGGCTCGAAGATCACTCGTGGGGTGCAAACGGCCTGCGCCACCGCACTCGTCTGTCATTTGCTCAACCGGCCGGCGCGCCTGGTCATGTCGATCGAGGACAACATGCGCATGGTTGGCAAGCGCGTACCTGCTTATCTTGAATACGATGTGAGCATCAACGACGCCGGCGTTATCCAGCAGCTCGATGGTTCGTATTACGGTAACGTCGGTGCCAGCTTCAACGAAACACATTCGTTGTCTGCTGTCACGCATTTCTACAACTGTTATGATCCCTCTACTTGGAATATGATCGGCAAGGACGTGAGGACGGATGTGCCGTCAAATACATGGTGCAGGGCACCTGGTAAATGTTTTACATAAAAAACTATGATTTATGTTTCTTTTTCTATAGGAAAAGTTTCACTTTCAAATTTTAAAAAACATCACCTTTGTGACAGAGACCATTGGTCATGGATTTGATGAAAGTATTAGGTATACTTTCTTTTTTCATAAACAAATTTATTCGAGTTTTAAAAATTCGTGTTAAGGAACAAAATCAATTTCTATAATCAACGATAAATTTGAAATAAGTCATTTAGTTTTATTACTAAATATATAATTATATAAATATTCATTTTATAATTCAAAAAATTATTCTTATAGCTAAAAGTCAAGCTTATAATTAGGAAGTTGAAAATGTTCCTAGTAAAAACAAATTTAATATTTCCATTTTTTTCCTCTTTGTTACGTTGGTAAATTCGTTTTCAAAATATATTATTAGGTTCAACCGAAGGTGTTGCAATGATAGAAACTATAATGGAAAGAATTGCAAGAGTAACACGAAAGGATCCTATCGACGTTAGAATAGCTAACATGAATCCTGACGATAAAAAAGCTTTGGAACCAATGATTGCTGAATTGAAAAAATCATCTGACTACGATAAAAGACTAAAAGATATAAAAAAATTCAATAGTGTAAGTTAGTAGATTGAAGTAATAGATTTTCTATTTACAATTTCCAAGTATTTGATTTTTTTATAGGACAATCGATGGAAAAAACGTGGAATAGCCTTAGTTCCAATGAAGTATCCGCTTATAGTTTACGGCCAGTTTCATGCTTTAGTTGGAATACATGCACGAGATGGTACAGTTTCAGTGGCAACTGCTGGTATAGAAATGGGTCAAGGCCTTCACACAAAAGTAAATAACAAATCAATCAAACAAATGCCTTAAAACTAAACACTTAGTGAACTACTGTTTTAAATATAAAAAACCTTGAGAAAATCTAATAATCTTTTTTAATATATTTAGAATTGGGAGAAATATTTTATTAAGTATTTTTTCATGAGAATTATTAATAATTTTTGTCGAATATTAGTATATGATCAAAAATCAAAATCAGTACATTTCCCTTTTCGTATTGTGACAATTAAAATTAATTTATTTTAGTGCATTGAACTAGATTTTCTAATTTAATAAACATTTTTTAAAGGTTGCACAAGTAGCTGCACATACGTTAGGAATAGACCTAAACATGGTGACAGTGAAGCCAAGCGTTTCTTTAACAACACCAAACAGTTTTGTCACCGGTGGTAGTTTGGGTAGTGATACTTGTGGATACGTAAGTATAAGTAATAACTGTTGTATAAAATTTATTTACTCTAATTATAATAATTTTCCATTGTTTAGGCAACACTAATGGCATGTAAAGAGCTTGTAAAGAGACTAGAACCGATCAAAGAAATGCTAGGCGGAAATCCTTCGTGGATAGAATTAGTACTTACAGCCCACGCTAAAAATGTCGATTTATGCTCTTCATACATGTAAATATTATTAAAAAATGTCAAAATATTATTTAATTGATGTCATTCCTCACAATAATTCATATCCTTGAAGGTTCTCGGTTTTGCAAGAAGACATCCAAACATATCCAATTTACGGATCTACAGTGTCAGAAGTCGAGGTCGATATGTTGACAGGACAAATATTAATTCGTCGAGTAGATATAATGGCAGATGCTGGAATCAGTTTGAGTCCTAAAATAGATGTAGGTCAAGTCGAAGGAGCATTCGTTATGGGAATCGGTTACTGGACGTGCGAAGACTTGATATACGATCCCGAAACTGGCGGCCTAACGAATTACAGAACTTGGGTACCTTTCATTTGATATTGTTTACTCCTAATCTACAAATTTTAGTAATGTATTTCAAACGAATTTTATATGTTTAAATTTTAGAACTACAAAATCCCCGGAGCGAAGGATATACCAATGGATTTCCGAATTTCATTCCGTCGTAATGCACCAAATCCTCTTGGCATACATCGATCAAAAAGTCATTTAAAAAACTTTATAAATCATTTTACAATTAATTACTTGTTTTTAAATTACATTTCATTTTATTTTTACAGCAACGGGAGAACCACCTTTATGTATGAGCTGCACTATTCCAATTGCAATTCGTAACGCTTTAAACTCTGCTCGAGCTGATGCTGGAAATAAGGATCTTTGGTATCAAATGGGTTAGTAAAAAAATTCGTATATTTTAAATACGTAATTTTCATTTGTAACTTATATATTAACTCTGTTATTTCCAGATAATGCAATTACCAACGAAAAAATTTTGATGACTAGTCTAACTAATGTGGATGCAATGGTGCTATAAGACGAATTAACAATATTATTATGTGTACATTGTGAGATTATAGTTAGCTTGAATGTAATTTTTAAAAATTAAAACGTTTGAGGGGCAATGACTAGAAATGTTTTCTAATGGTTTATTTTCAAATCCTTCCATTGCCTACTTCCCAATTTTCCATGTTATTGTTCTTTACCGCAAATTATTTTGTTTTTACTCTCATATGAATATAGTCGATAATAGGTTAATTCGTAATAGAATGGTTAGTTGTCAAAACGGTTCATGTTTATTTTGAATAATAATTAAATAATTTTTTCTTGGATAAATCGACTCGATAAAGCGTTAAAAACAAAGACGATTTTAGAGTGTTACTAATAAATAACAATGGTTGCAGATAAATCAAAATTAGATAAAAATATAGATGATCGCCTATGTGGTGATTTTAGCAAAGTATTATATAATTTCGATGTAAGTTTCTTCTCCATTTCCAAATATAACGTGAATTAAGGGGAATCGATTAGCGTGAAGCAACGATCATTCACGATTTGATATGTTTCTAATTACGTTGCATTGATCAAAATACCATAGATAACCTCAAGCTCGTCATCAGATGAGGGTTCCAAGGACAAAAGTGAAAACAATTCCAATCTGGATCAGTCTCTTGATAGTAGTGAAAAAGATGAATCCGCTAACGAACCCAGGACTCTCAATAGCACCTACTTGTGTCGAAAATTTGATACTGTTGCTGACTGTAGCGGTGACGCTAAATTGAAAGGATTACAAGAAAGTATAAATCTAGATGACACCGAACTGTCGGGCCAGCAAAATAAAATAAGCAAATGTCGAAATTTATTTAGTTTATCAAGTAATTTCGATACACTTCGGTGGTACTCGGAAGTTTGTAGCCTCAAAACAGGTATCAATTTTTCACTATTTATTGTACACAACTCTATTGTTAGCAAATAAAAAACCAAACAATTAAACTCAGCGCATAATTCAATATATCTTTCGATCTAATTAATTTAGAGAATTTAGATTCGGAGAATTCGAGACTGTACCACGAAAGTACGGATGATTCGCTCCTTGCGAGGTTAAGAAATTACTTGGCGGAGTACCAAGAGTCGCGTGGAATACCGCGCGAGCAGTACACGTTTTCCACGCTAATCCGGGTTATGGGTCAGGCGATTGGACGTTGCCTGCTAGCCTTGTTTTACGTCATTGTCAACATCGCACCAGTCCTCGAGGTACTTTACGTCATCTAGCAATGTTAAGATTATATTTATTCCAATCAATAAACATTTCAGATTTTTCATCACATCTTGAGATTTATTACTGACAGAATTATAGATATAAAAAACACATCGAATGTTCAGCAAATAATTAGCAAAACCACGATATTTTTGGTCCAATTAGTGGCTATCTACATCTGCTTGCTCTTTATGTTCGGGTTCATAGTGTTTCCAGTTATTCGGATGGCTTTTGGTATTCTGACGAAATTTATGCTGTACGATTGAAGTTTAGCGATTTCTTCTTTCACTTGTGCTGTTCAGAATTAATGGATATTTCTTACATTCAATTAAAAATAAAGGTTTACTTACACAGCAACATTTGATAAGAAAATTAAATTTTTATTTCATTTGTTATTACATTTTGCAGCATACAATTTGCTTATACTTAACTTTTACATTAAAAATAATATTTAATTACACGCTAGTTAATGTATATTTATAATAATAAGATATATATATATATATATTTTACTATACAGTTCGGAATCGATGTTTCGTTCAGTGATTCATGTAAAAATTGGATTACATTTACAACTGTAAGTTAAATTGAAAAAAAACATTTCCATACGTAATCAGCATATCCAGTTACGAGTAATTACATTACTCTTTTTACTGAACTATGATCACTGCACAAATTAGTAACAATTGTTCATTTTGAGTTACTATTAACACTGTAATTATAAAAGTAATTAAAACTAATCACTTATTCAATTACTCATAATGATCTCTACAATATTACAAAAGTTACTTGAATTTAAATTTTATGCTGAGATTTCTGTAATTTGAGTAACAGTGTAAGAAAATTTATTACATATTTACGACTGACTAAATAAATTTGTATTCACTTAAATTTCCCTTTGATATAAAAGCAATCGATTTTAGTAATATGATATAATATGAAATTTAGGAATTTAAATTTAGTTATGAGTTTAGGATAGCACCTTAAAATCATTTCATAATTCACTGAAGTCGTAAATATATTATTACAATAGAGATTTATTATAAGAGTACGCACTCGTACCTATACCTACTTAAGCTTTTATTAAAATGTGTGCAAATTATTTCTAAGCGATTACTCAATTTAACTATGAATAAACAAATAAAACATTTGTATTCGCTACAAGACCATATATATAGTTGAAATTTCTGTATAGTGAATAGTTCTATCATAGTTGATTTATTCACATAAGTTTTTTTTATTACTAAATTTTTAATTCAGTAATCAAAAAAGTACTTATTGATTTACATGAAAAATTTTCAAACGTAAATGATTGCGTTGATCGCGTAAATGAATAAGATATGATCGATAATGCTACTGTACAAATGAAAAGAGGAGATATCTACAAGAGGTAGTTGTACCCTTTTTTCATTTGCAGGGCATAATGACAAAATTAATCAATAGACAGAATTAAATTTTACACATCCATAACAATATGTAAAATTGAATTTCAATTACCCAACAGACAAAAAAGTTTGACGCCTTTCTATGAAAAAAAAAACATAATATAAAATTAAGCGTATTCCCAAATGTGGAAACTACTGTACAATATTTATTTTCAAACGCTTCAAAATTATTGTTTCTTGGTGTGAAGTTACAGAACGTTTCGAAATTAATAAAAAAAAACATGGATGTTGAATATAGGAATAACCTATAAGAATTTATTAGGTATATTAGATACTTGATTTTGAATATAAAAATGCTTGAAAAATTCAGAGTTGTCTATTTTCGTGAACATGCTATATTTCAAAATGATCGGTAACTCAACTCGATGTTTCGAAATTTGATTCCCGTATTTTCACATTTTGGTATACGCTCCTAACCTTAATCCATTGGAAATATGCGTTTAAATAAAATAAAAAAGCATATACTTTTCCATAATAGATGGAGTATTTCTATATATTCTACACTTTAGATACTTTATTTCATTATACTCCTATGTCTTTTTTTATTTCACACGTTATACAAGACATCAAGTACATGGATGGATCAAATTGACGAACTATAATGATCAGATAAGTTCGACTATTTCTATCAGTCAGACTCACTTTTTTGGTATCAAGCGTAATGTTTATTTTGCTGAACCTTTTTGAGTAAACATGAAATTCGCTTTTAGCTAGAGCTAAAGTCTCTAAAATGTCAAGACACTTTGCATAAAAAAATGTTTTATCTTAAAACATGATTCTATATTAAAGTCAACGATTGATTATCTTTCAGTTGACTGTGAAGAGTAGATGGAGTAGACTTTCTACAACAGTTTATTTAAAAACACTGAACAATTGTTTATGTGGTTTACACCTATAAACGTATAGTGTTAAAGTATCCATAACAGCAACTGATATCGTAAGATCATTACTACTCATATACAGATATCCCGAATTACCATTGAATTACACATTAGTTATGAGAATATCTATATACCCATAGCAACTTTAAGGCATCCAGGCAAATTTACGTTGAATATATAATGACGTGATTTTATGTGTGTGTGTACGAATTCGAAAGTTCATTGTGGTTTCACCGTTATCGCGGTCAATTGTGTGTTTGTGTTTTGTACAAGACTTTGAACACCATGACCAGTCTAAGACTAGCTTCGATGTTATACAGTCTTATTGTTTAACAACTTTATTCTTCAACAATTTTCAGCAATTTTCAACTAAAAACTACGTGAAAGTTGTATCAATCTTTCGTAATAGATAACCAGATATTAAATGGCGAGCGAAAAATTTAAAAAAATTTAATCACAATACTAATTTTTTGAAGTACTGAGAAAATTAGTTATTTAATTGATTCTATAATCACTAACCATGTAGTTTATGAAATACTATTTTATGAAAAACATAATAATTGCTTTTATAATTTTGTTGTTGTTAATGTTTCTATGCACATCTAATGTTACATCATAATTTTTTTTCAAGGTACCCGTGCGCGAAAGTGCAAGATTACACATACAATTTTTCTTACAAACTGTATTATTGCTATTTTCCGATCGCACATAGCTGTGCATCGAAATTTAGATGTGCAAATACAGTTTTTTTTTTTTAAGTAATTGTTTAAAAAAATTGAGGGCTGTGATTAAATTTGAATAAGAACATTTTCTTCTAATTTCTTCTAAAAAGTAACCATGGTATTTAGACTAATTTACCTGTGAATAAAAGTAGAAAGTATAAATATAAAGAAAGTTATTCTTTTACCACGTAAAAATGAAAAAGTTTTGTCGATAAATTGACAAATGCATAAAAATCTTGCTCAATACTGCCTGAAATATCATTTAGAAGTCCAATTCTCGCACTCGAATAAGAAATCAGTTATTAACGTTTTAATAAGCTCCAATGATTACAGCTATGAGAATGGAAACCGTAGCAAGAAGCTTGGATAGCTCTATTGAAGAGGCAGCAGCCCAGCCGCACTCCAAGTCCGACTTGAGCGCTTCCGCGAGTGACATGTTATTCTTATTGACACAGAAGGTTTCGCGCAGGTCATCGTCCCAACCGTTGTCCCAACATTCGAACTCACTGCCGTCTTCCCGCTCAAAGTTGTTCAGTTCTGTGTGAGAGTTGCAGCGGTCTTCCTCGTACTGCCTATGTTTTCTCATCCACATTTCGATCCATCTGTATGCAAAAAATTTCACATTATTAACCTTTTTATAATATATTATTATTTATACAGTCGAATCAAGCTAAAATTCTCTTCAATTAAAAAAAAATTGACTTCATATTATACTATCAATTTTTCAAATCTGTATATATTTTGAAGCTAAGGTAAAAAAAAATTTTTTATTTACCCCACATCGCAGTCGCAATTAATGTGACTACCACGCATTCGTAGTCTTAGCAGAAACCGCTTGCCCGGCACTGCAGGCTTATAGGCATTGGAAGGGTTATGTAGAGTTCGCGTCTCGGTGTGGTGAAGCTCGACGGTGATGTTCCGAACGACGTCCGTGTGAGCAAACAGTTCTTTCGGTACGCTGCTCAGACTCGTGTTGTACAGGCCGAAGTGTAGATGTGGGTTCCTCATTCCCTAGGAAAGACAAAAGGAGATTTTCGTCGAACGCCATACATATGACTTTGCACAAAAAAGGTGGGAATATGTAAGCGTGCCGTAGCCACTCAGCCCACCAGTGGCATTAAATAAGCTTAAGGAAATTATCTTACATGTAAGACTTTCGAGTGAATGTTCTTCAATGCACGACCACTAAATGTAAAATTGTAGAGTTTCACGGGGAACCGGCCTCTCATTTCTTTCTCCAAGTCAGTCTCGTTTCGTACCTATTTACAGAGAATTATTTTGATTTATGATTCGTGTAAATAAAGATGTGCATAACTTGAGAATATAGAACAATAAAGTAAACATTCTATTTTTCAAGTTATACGAAAATAGTTGTAGAACAGTGTCTTACATCGATGAACAAGTGCCTCAATCCATGGTTATATTCTAACATATTCGGAAAATTGAAGTTCTTCACCCCGGTATATGTTGTACATAAGAGGGTTCGCAGCTTTGAAGCTTTACACAAAGCTCCAGTCTATTGTAAAAGTTCGCAATATTATGCTTTGTTATATTATATCTCTTATTATTTATTTAAAATAAAAATAAATAAAAAAATAACGTAATAATTGTCTCGAGCCTCGTAAGAAATTCGTTCCATTATAATTTAGAATGTCATAAAATAACGTTGTTTAATGTATGACTGTTTATTTCTTTCTTTTATTTGTAAGTATCGAGGCAATTAAATATATTAAAAAAAAAAAACTAAAAACTAGAAATGAAATAGTGCAAAAACCTCAAAAGTGGAGAGAGAAAGACCACGTATATCAAGCATTTCGAGGCTCTCAGCGATTCCCAGAAAACTCGTGTTCGTAATTATTGTAATTGGATTATAGGCGATGTTGAACATCCGCAAGTTTGGTAAAGCATGAGTGATAAGTGGAACGACGGTCAAGTCGTTGTGACTCAAGTCCAGTAAATGAAGGCTCGTCAAGTTCGACGCCATCTCGGCGGGTACCGACGCCAGCTCGTTGTGTGCCAGGTGAAGCCTTTGCAGTCGGTGGAATGGAAGCTCCGGGACCTAAATATCAGAAACAAGAAACGTACGGAAATGTTTGACCTGATCTCCTTCTAACTACAATTAAACCTCGATTTACAACAAACTGTAAATATTTTTAGCAATCGTCAATGTTCAATAAGTTAGAAACAATTATACAAACTACGTACTTTAATTTATTGAATTGTTATTTGAAAAATTAAATAAATCGATTTTCATAAAATGCTTATTTTAAGCAGTTAGTAATATTTTTATTAATCTCAATTGTGGGTACCAGATTCGTCATATGCATAGACGAATTTAATTTAATTTACTCACCGAGAGTAAAGAAATGTTGCTCAATCCAAGGAACAACAAAGAATCCTCTAAGCCATTAAATGTCCTTCCTCGTGGTTCTAGTATAAGTTGTTTATTGTGGCTCAAATCGAGGTATGACAATTGCGGTAAATCGGAGAAAACACCGTCATCTAGTCGGACGAGTCGATTGTAGGACAAATCAAGCCAAGTCAAACCCTACAAATTCATCAATTAAAAAAATAAGAACACGATCTAAACAGCAATCCAAGAAGGTCATTAACAAGTTTAATCTTATTATTTCTATCTATACGCAAATTGTAAAATTGTTTATGTCAAATTATTTCGATAGACATAAAAGGATTCTTCCGAACACGAAATATCAGCTGCACGTGTGGTACAGATTTCCTAAGGTCAATTAGCTTATCGCATTACTGAAGTGTCTCCTCTCGATGAATCCAATGAAGCGATATTCACCGAATAAAGCAAAAAATATATCCAACTTAGTCTAATTAGCCACTAATCAAATTTAAGCCACGTGTACTAAAGAAAAACTGAAATAAGATTTGCTTATATTTAAATACTTTCATGTCGTATCACGTGTTGTTAAATCTATCGTAACAGATTAAGCGTTACAGGACTTTGATTAAAAGATTACAACTTGTGATTTCATCGATCACGTAATGTTTTTATTGACTCTGCAACTGCTTTGAATTGTTTTTCAATAGTTGTTTGAAATATTTAATATAAAAATCGATTTCTGGCATATGGTAATAATTTTCCTACTATTAACTAACAGTAGAATGCAATTAAATTGGATAAAGTAATGGAATTCTTACCCTCAATCTAAAGATAGCATCCGTGTTGTGAACTCCTGATAAAAAGTTCCATGACAAGTCAAGAATAGATAAACTAGCAGCCGCAGACATTGACATTGTCTTAATGGGTAATCTCATAAACTGATTGTGGGATAAATCCAAACTTTCAATACTAGCGTCCATGAATAAGTTGTCCGCAAGTGTTCGAAGTCTATTATATGAAAGGTCGATGATTCTTAACTTCTTCAATGGTCTGAAAGATTCAGCTGGTATGTCCATCAAATTATTGTGAGCGAAATTGAGCACTTGCAGATTTCTCGTCTCTCTAAAACAGTCGAAGTCAATCTCCATGAGATCATTATAACTGAGATCAAGCCACTGTAGATGTGGCATATTGCCAAAGACACCCTGTGTCACATTATTGAGGTCGTTGTGCGAAAGATACAGATGAGTCATGGAATATTCGACTGGTTTAAAATAGTATCGCATAATTTCAGTTATATTGTTGTAACTGAGATCCAGTACTTTGATATTAGATTGCATCATGCCTCCCACTAAAAGTAAAAAGAATTTTCAATTAAAGCTAAAACTCATTTTTTCGTTCACATTTTATATGTCATAACAAGAAAGCTCCAAATGAACGTGTTTTTTTTATTTGTAAAATACATATTAAATAAGTACAAGAAATACTCACTGCTACTACTCATTGACGTCGTGTAAGAACTATTCACTGATAACCGAGGTATTTCGTTGTGACTGGCATTAACTTTGAACGACGACAAGGTTCCTACTTGGTCAAAAGATCCAAAATCAAATTCAAATAAATCATTGTACGCTAAATCCAAGAATTCTAAATCCGGTAGATTCTAAAAACAATGATTTTATTCAGCCAATCATTTTAATTTCAAAGGAATTATCAATATATCACATCTAATTCACGTATATCAATTGTAACTATTACCTGGAATGCTTCATCTTGCATCTCCTTTATTTTATTTCCTCTTAAATTGATGTATTTTAGTCGATTCATATTCATAAAAGCACGCCTTTCTATGTTACTGATTTTATTATCTTCGAGATTAATGGTTGTCATTGCTGGTAAATCAACAAAAGTATGAGTTGCTAAATTGCTTATATGATTGTAACCTATATTAATGTCTTCTAGAGTCGAATGAATATCTCCCTAAAATAGATTTTTAAAGCTTAATAATCATTTACAAAATATCTGGGAAACATACTTTAGCTGATATTTTACCTGAAATGTTCCTTTTCTTATAGAATCTATTTCATTGTCCTGTAACTCAATACGTCTGATACGTTTTAGGAAATGGAACGACGTATCCGGCATGGATTTCAATCTGTTATTGCTTAAATCTAAATGTTGTAAGTTTGTTAATGATTTGAAAGGTTTGTTTGGTAATTCGCTAATTGAAGATGATAATCCATGAGCCATCTTCAAAGTCATCAGTGAATTTCCAACCTGAATAAAAAATAATTTAACAATAATGAAATAGTAATGTTATTACCATTTATAATTGAGGGGAATGCGGTGTATATACCTCTGTAAAGGCGTCATCTTCAATTGATGAAATGCCATTCTCAGAAAAATCTAAATACTTGATACCACGGACATGCATAAAAGCATGGTTCTTGATGGTTTGTAAGTTACTTTGAACAATGTGGAGCTCTTTGATATCCATACCGAATTCTAGAAAGTCATCCGCTGACAAAGTTGACCCTGGCATCTTCGAAATGGAAAGAAACCGCAGATTACGCATCTGTCGTAAATCCTGCAGTGAAACCATGCCATTTCTCTTACCACTTAGATCGAGATTGTAAAGAGAATATTGAAATCCATTGAAGACTTCGCCTGGCGAAGAAAAATTTAAAACTGAGATTTTTTTTCAGCAAGTGAACTATCAAAGGGCCCAAACCAAAACAAAATGCAAAATTACTTTCTATTGGAACTAGAAACGAATTTACATTTAATTTTGGCTTGTGGCCCTAGAATTAGTCATTTGAGCTATAAGAAGGCAAATAATAGTACTTGGATTGAAAGTATCAATGTGATTTTCACGGAAGATAAGAGTCCGAAGGAAATCATACTCTTGAAAGACATGATTTGGAAGAGATGTTAAATTATTGCCAGCCAAATCTAATAATTCCAGAGAAGACTCAAGTCCCATAAAATCCGGTGAGTCAACCTCGTACAAATCACAATCCGTCAAATAAAGCTCCTTTATTCTCGAATCCTTGAATGCTCCTTGCTAGAACCCCACCGATTATAAGGTAGAAGAATTGAAATAAGGTGATTAAAAAATTTATAAAAAAATGTCATCTCACATCGATCGTCATTATAGGGTTGCCATTGAGATAAGTCCTATTAACTTTGTAAAAGTGCTGAAAGGAACCAGGCGGCAGACTGTTGATCTGGTTATAATCCAATCTTAGCACGTGCAGGGATATCTGTATACCTCTGATCTCACTTTCCATGCTCGGATGTATCATCTTGGAGATGCGATTGTAGCTGAGATCCAACACTCTCATTCGTTTCAGTGATGAGAGTTGCGAGTACGGAATCATGTAGAGCTGATTGTCATTGAGGTAAAGATGGCTGAGGTGTGCCATGCCATCGCGAAAGACCGACGGATCGATCTCCTTGAGGCTGTTCTCGCGCAGATCGAGGTACTCGAGGTATGTAAGACCGGCAAAGGCGTCGGCAGGCAGCTTGTCGATCGAATTGCGACCCATCCGCAAGGTCTGCAGCGAGTTCTCCAGACCCCGCCAATTGTCCGCGGCTATGTGCGAGATCTGGTTACCTAAGAGATAAGCGCGCACAGGCGTCGATGCACTCCATTAGGTCATCATCCTCTAATGAGCTATAGTCAAGTGTCATTCATATCGAGCGTCTTCATTTTGTCTTGCGCTTTGCTTTTCATCGTATCGAAACTTTTCCTTAAGCAATCAATGAATTACCATCGCTATCATTCAGCCAAAATTATGCAAAAGTTAATTATTCGCTGACTAATAACAAATTTCATTAATTGTGCAATAATTTGATTCTCATAAGTTTAATAAGAATTTGAAGCTCTCAAATAAGTATAACTATAATTTTATTTCTAAAATCTCTTTTCCAGGCATGTGACCTACATATGGCATTACTTTAAGAAACTTATTATATGCTACCCTATTATATTTTTGCTGTTTCTATAATTCAATTCCTATGTACTACCTCATTAATTTTCAAAAAACAAACTGTCATTACTTAAAATCAAAATACTAGGTTATTAGGAAGTACGAGTTCATATGCATTTACGTAACCAGTATTACGACAGCAGCAACTTCCGCGACAAACATAAGTAGTCGCTGGAGTAGCGCAAGACAAAATGCAAGAGTTCACAGAGCCAATGCTTCCTGAAAAACAAAGGAGGCGAATGCTCGAAAATCTTGGCGAGTATACCTGTTAGATCGAGAAGCCGCAGCTTCTGCAGGTGTCTGAAGGATTTACTGGGCACCCTCACGAGACGGTTGTAGGGTAGTTCAAGCTCCCACAACGATCTTTCAAGCCCTAGGAACGCCTCGTCCGGTATATCCGATAGGGGATTATGCTTGATCTGCAGCTTGTACAGACCTGGTACACAAGACACACTGTCTACTATATGCGATTTCAATTTTTTCCGCCTATCATTTTACCTCTCCTGTCCTGCTTTCTTACGTTTCTCATTAAAATCTTCAAAGATAGACATTTTTGATATTTCACTTTTTAAATCAATAAGTAGAAATAATTCGATTTATTATGGTTTCGATTACGTATTTCTAAATACCACAAGTGGCCTTTTATTTAACTAAATGTAGGGCAGAAACAATCGCTACTTTTTCTCTAACTTATTACATTGTGACGAAAATTGAGATTTTTTAAATTAAAGCTATGCAGTGAAGAAGAAATAATTATTTTAAAAAAAACGCTAAGCTACTTTTTCGCGATTCTTAAAAATTATTTCTCAGTGTGGATGAGAATAAAGAATGATGAGTATAAAAATGTTTCAAAAATTTGCTTTGACAATAATTGAATTAAAAAATAATAGTTATTTTAAGAAACGTGAATTCTTTTCGTACGTCGCGTGTATAATATTATATGATGGTTATTATGAGACAATATTGGATATCCCATATTAACATGCATTTTTATCGTATCAAGTCACCAAGAAATTCAATGAGCTCGAATTAAAATGTAAAATACAATTTTCAATCTGTGATTGTTTTTCTATTTTTTCAAAGTTTTACAGAACTTTATCGACCCGTGACTTAAAATATTCTGAGGAAAATATGTTCGATATCATTTGAGATCTAAGAAAAATAATCTGAAGCCAATACAAAGCTTATTATAGCAAACGTAGCATATTATACTAGCAGCTGGGCGATACGGAGTATTTCTCCCCTACACAGATTGGATAAATAGATAGAGACTCATCAGAATAAAAAAAAATACAAATCGATGAAATAATAAATTTTAGTTAAAATGACTAAATTTCTGAAACGACTTTTTCCCCATTGTTTGGAAATTTGAAACCAAACTGTAGATCGCGTAACAATCGATAATGTATTACATTTCAGCATTCTTTTTTACAATCCACTGAACGAAAAAAATAAAAGTATGGTTAATTTATGGTTAAGCTCGCTAATTACACAGAATTATTTGTTTCGTTTCTCTTATTATTTTGTCCGCCCACTCCTTGAATCATCAAATTCAAACAATTACTCATCGTTTTACTCATCTAATAGTACACGGCACAAACACTATTTTAGCATTTCAATGAGCATTTATGCATTTGTTCTTAATGAATGATTAACCCTTCATAAGACGTAATCCAATTACTACCGCAAACTTTGAATTTGTAGCTAAGTACATGTACACATATTATACATATTTTTAACAAATATATTCATTGAATAAATTAAACTTTAAAATATAAAACTCTTAAGTAAATTTCTTCAAGCATTTTTAATCTTATATTATTTATTCCTAACGATACACACGAAAAAGAATACTTTGGTTGTGTTTCACTTACCTGTGTTCATTAAAAATTGCGGCTGCAAGGAGCGCAATTCATTATTATCGAGCTGGAGCATGAAAACTTTGGATGAATTTATCGGGTGAGGTATCCGTGGCATCGGCACATTATAGCACGTAACGATACCGAGATCAGGTATCGCTTTTGAGCAAGTACATAGAGGATTGAAGAAGCAGGGCGGATACTGTATTGGCAGCTCGTGCATCCGCACGAATGATGTCCAAAACATCAGTATAAAGGTGATGATCATCATCATGTATCCGATTTTTATGAAAGTTAACAAATTCTGAAAAAGCAAGACAAAACGTAGGCTTGCAGTTTTGCTTTAATTTTTACTATGATTTTTACCAATAATATCAGTTAGAACGACATTGATAGTCCATTCGCCGCGTATTGTCGTATAGACATTTTTTTATATAAGTGTCTGCCAATAATATTCTAGTATTTGTGTAATTTTTTAAATTACAAATTTCATGTCGTAAATTTATATCTACTATTTGTTGCTGTACTTGCTTCCGCAAAATTTAAATTATTAATTTAAACTATGATTGATTTCGCACCTTTGCATGAACATTTAAAAACGAATAAAATAGATACATGTATAACAAACATTAAATTAGAAAAAGTACTTGTTTCAAGAAAAGAAGAATGAAAACAATATCATTAGAAAATATTTAAAAATAAATAATTTTAATTGTTCTAAAAAAAATCGCTTTTAATATATCGCTGTTATCTGTAAATTTAAATTTATTAGTTTATAAGTTTTATAATTAGAATACCATCACAAACTTTTTGTGCACAAGTATTATAGCTGAAAATTGTCACACGTAACAAAAATTCGTATCAACGATACGTATCAAAAGGTTCCAATTAGTTACGTGACAAAAACGTATTTTTTACGTGTTTTGATATATATAATACAATTACGTATTAAAACTACGTAATTATTTTTGTTGCCCGTAATTATGTGTCGATTACCCATCCAAGTAATAACCTGATGCTAACCCATCAAAGTACCGATTACATTCGAAAACAATGTAAATTTACTCGAAAATGATAAACCAATAGAATTTCTTTTCAAGTTTGAAAAAGTCAATCATAATAAATATATTGCATGCTAACTTTATTTATACAACAAATTATCCTACAAATTTGGCAATCAAGTATCTGCATTAATTTGTTAAAAATTCCTAAAATTGACTAAACGTCGAAAAACTGATATTTAATACCTAGGGCAAACGTATGCTCGTGGCTATCCAACAACAGCAGCGAATGGACAAGACATCCGTGACACACTATCATCCAACAACCACAATCAAATTAACCGTCTTCTCAACTTTATCACCAATCGAACACGGCCCGAAGGCGCGCGCGCGCGTGCACGCGAGCTTTCAAACTGCCGCACGCGCGCACTCCAATATATAAGTTTCTTATAGAGAAAATCGTCGGAAAACCGAAAATTAGAAATAGAAAAAAGTAAAAGAAGTCCACTGTATCACTCGTAGGAAGTGTACCGCGCACTCGCCTAGACGCGCGCGCGCGTTCAGAGCCTTCTCCTTCTCCCAATTACCATGACGCGAGATCGAGGGCGGCAAGGTGCGCGTACGTATGTACAGCGTGCAATGGGTGTGTGCGCGGATGGGCGAACGACGACTGCTCTGATGAGCGTCTCGTTGTCCCTTTGCTGCTCTCGCGCTGGAAGCGGCGACGCGCCGGCCGCACTCCATACTCCCTCCCTCCCTCTCTTTCCCTCGGGGGCGCGGTAGGGCTTCCGGAGTGCGCGCGGAGAACGCAGTTACAGTGCTTCTCTTTACCCGATTATGCTACCCCCGGGCGATATTCTATTAGGTCGCGGATGAAAATAGTCGCGCAAAAATGTATAAGCATGCACACGCCATCGGGCGCCGCGGGTGCGCAGGGAAACGCGCTCCCATTTGCCGCAACGAGCCGTTGCCCGAATGCACGCACGCACGCGAGCGAGCGAGCGAGCAATAGGAGCCGGTTTCTCAAGCGCATGAAATGTTTACGCGAGCGCGGTAAGCATCTGAAGTCGGCTGCTGGATGGATAGAACAATATATGTGTATATGCTGTTGGTCACTGATAAGATGTGCAAATTTTTGTTTTAAATAACTTTTTGGCTCGAAAGTCAAATAAAAATTTATTTTTCTTAAAATTTTTATCGATATATTTGTTTATTTTTTTACTATAGAATTCGCGTTGTCGCCGATTTTACAATCCCAAAGATTTCACTGGTGGATTATTAAAAGCGATTGAAAGCAATAATTTTTAGCTTTTTATTTACTAATCATATATACGTTGAAATTTAAATCACATTTCTAAGACTTTATTTTTACAAAAAATAATTTTCCTTATCAAATAATCTATTATTTTTATCAAACATTGTATTATTATATAGAGTATATTTATAATTAGATAAAAAAAGTAATGCAGGAAGAAAAAATTTCTTTTCTAATCGTGCAGTTATAAAAGTTTTTCTGTAAATATGATCATTTTATATGTTCTAAATAACGTAATCGATTCCACTGAAAGCTTATTTAAGGGATTAGTTCAATTTTACCTAGATCTACATACATCTATTCTATCTAGCTATAACTGGAATCCACGTAAACCAAATTTTTTTTAAATTCAATAAATATTTACGATAATTTATTAAAAATAACTGCTTAACCACTAATTCTCGTGTGAAAACGTATAAAATAAATTAAAAAATTGGAAAGTATGAGTGTTTTGCCAATAATTCAATTTCCATCTCACGATACTTACAAACTAGAAATTTCATAAGTCGTTAAAGAATTTTATGCTACTATTTCTCCCTTATTCAAAAGTGTTTTTTATACTATTCAATGTGGGCTACATACGTTCATCCTAATCAAGAAGCTAGAGTTTAGTAATAAAAAGTGGACTACCTCATACATAAAACGAAATAAAACAAGATAAAAATTAATGCTAATTATTGAATAATGCACAAAAAATTATATTTTCATATAACTACTAATTTTTAATTTACAATTATCTTTTACATTATTATAATAAGCAAACGTAATGCACAATTACTGTACACAAAATTAGATACATAAAACGTTAAGTAAATAGACTTACCGCGTAGCTATATTATTCGTAAGAGAGTCAAAGATTTACGTTTTCAAATAAGATTTCGGAAGAAATAATTTTCTTGTACATTAATTTATTTAAGTAAATCAATAAAATAAAAAAAAACGATTCATAAATATCTAGGTAGTTAGAGATTTTAAACCAAAAAGGTATCATGATTTATAATCAAAACTATGCTTAATAAACATTAATTAAGAGATATTACTGGTAAATAGCTATTCATTAGTACAATTACTATAATATTTTTTGAAAACGACGAAAAGAATATGTAAAAATAGAATCAGTTGTAGGGGATATATTAAAAACTCATATGCGTCTACTTGCGCAGTGCGCCTACACATAGATATACATCCGAACACGTCCCTATTATATCTACATCGAGGTACGCACGTGAATACACATTCAGAATTGTATATAAACAAGTGTCTAAAATCGTAAAACACGTTTGTATACGATAGCTCACAAAATTCTTCTTAACCGACCGCTTATTACTTTTTTTAAAAAAGGCTAAGGATTTAAATTATTATACCCTTATTACAATTTGAACATTCCTATAAAGTAATTAAATTTCAGTAATTTTTAAATGAGGTAATTAATTAATACGAATTTTTAATACCTTTATTTAAGTGTATATTAAATTTTATATCTAATGAAAAAAATTATTGAAAGGTTGGTAAACTCATTCTTTATCTAAGGTTTTGATTTCTCATTTGTAGGAAGAGTTCAAGAGAAAATAAAATCAGACTTTAATATCAGAAGAATATATTATATTACATAATTACATAGTACATAATACAAAATGTTTTTATGTTAATATAAAAAAACTAGGTAAGTTAGACGAAGACAAATTCACATGAATCAATACGTTTACTTGTGTAAAATGTCGTTCATTCTGATAAAGCACATTTGAGATTCCTGAAAAACACATATCTCTTTCGCACTGAAATTGTACAATGTTTTATGCAATGTAATGCCGAAAATGTACAGTATGTAAACAAATTTATATTCAGCATAATATATCAAATTATCTACAAGTTTTGTATTATACGTTGTATTGTCATTTTGTGCATAAAAATGGGATGATTTTTTAAACAGTAACATTTCACATTTACATTTGAAAAATATTTTAATGTATATAATTTATTAGCATAAAAGAAAATTGGAAGCTACGAGTTACATGGTTCGACGTATTTAATCGGATTTTTTTATATATGAAAAGCTGGAAAACAACAATATAGGAAAAAAATTTCAGAGCTTGAGTTAACCGACACATGTAAAATGGAACATATTGACAATAGCTCATTATTTAAATTTCAAGTATAAAATAAACTGTTGATGCGAAAGCGTATGATTCATCAAGATGAATAAAAACGATTCAAGACGAGGCTCGTTTATTGTTTGAGGTCAAGAAGTTTGATTATCAGTTCAAAAATTTTAATCACCAAGATTTGAAAATAAGTAATCAAAAGGTGATGTATTAGATTTTTTTCTATGCTTTTGTTTACTTACCTTCCTAACCCTCCCACACGTTATGCATACTAACAAAAAATTTGAACTTGTGATTATGTATTTAACGAGCGCTTTGTCAATAAACATCGGTCTTTCCCAACAGATCGTTATATTTTAGTGAGCGCTTTCACTTCTGACAATGTGTGAGTTCTGTTACTATGAAAATACCTTTGATAATATCTTTCGAAAAATGTCAAAAATTGATTGATTATTTAATATTAGGTATTGAAAAGACAAAGATTGGAATCATTCTGATTTTTTTTATTAATATTTTACATATAAAAAATTCATGATGTAAAATCCTCTTAAAAACGTTATAATACATTAGATTTGTCAAAAGGCAGATTATTCTGCGTAAGGAATAATTAAAGAACAGTACAGTTTAATAGAATAATTTCCCTGTATTATCAGCTTGTCAATAAGGTCGTAGATATAAAAATATTGTTTCGTTATAAAAAAAATTCAAAATAGAAAACATTCGAATCCTTTAAATTTTACAAATATCATTGTCATTCCGATTCTCCTACCCGCATTCAGCAATGTGATAATATCAATTCAGTGTCACAGAGAGAAAAGTCGTCAGTAAAACAAAATAAAAACATATACAAAACTTTGTAACAATTAACAATATAAATCCAGCTGCAAAAATTCCAGGAAAACTTTTATAATAAAACAGAAAACTAGTGAAACGTAGAAAATGTATGCGCTCTTAAGGCAATAGTTGAGAAAAAATAATCGCTCGCACCATAACCCATAGTTTCTCTCGCAGCTTCGTAATATCACCATCACTCAGCCGTCCTCGCGCGATACATAATGAACGTCCTTGCGTATATGCGGATACATACACTTTTTACATATATATAACATATGCTTTATAAATAATATCTGTATTTTTTTCTCGCATTTTTCGTTTTCAATATATATAATATATCCATTTGAAAAATATAGTTAAGCCATTACACGCGCAGTAGAGTTTGTAACGTGCCACCAGTGCAATACCATAACAAACTCAAAAATTGTTCGTTTTCCACACTTCAATTTCCCGTTGTATCATTTACTTTTCCCTTGCATATCTCGCAAGCCAAATGAGATACAAGTTTATTTTCGCGTCAATGTTGAAATTTTGAATCTCGACGGCTCCTCAATACACAAGAGTTCGCTGGAAAGAATAAAAAATATCAACGAAAAATCGCTATAAGTGTGCAATTCCGCAACTTAATACAATAGTCCCTAATCCGCATTCATTTCTCAATCACCGGGTTCGTCCTCTTGATAAAATCAAACATTCAGTTCGTAAAAAACACGTTGTTGGTTAACACAGAAAAGCTTTATGAGAAACGGTGCTCTCGTATGTGTGTCTGTGTGGGTATATACATATTTACATATACATGTATATATATACACACTCGCTCGGCCGTCCGGTTTCGCCGGCTCCGCGCACCACCAGCACCGCCTCCAAAGAAACGGCCGATCAGACGTGAAATAACGCGTAGACGGCCAAGTCTCTCATCTCTCGATTTTCCTCCTCATGCGGCGAACGCTTTCGAGTTGCTGCCACGGTATTTTGGCCGCGCGTGGCGCGTCGATGCCTTCTCCTCTTCCTTTTCGTCTCCTCGAGGCGAGCAGGGGAGCGGCAAACTTGGCTGTCGCTTAACGACGACGACCATCGGCTCACTTGTCTTTCGGCACGTGGCCGTTGCTACCGGCTTTGTGGTTTAGCATTGCATGCTTGCCGTCGCTGTGCTTTGACTTGGCAGCCTCGCGTGCCCTCGGGAACATGGGCAACACGAGAATCGCTGACAGGCCGAACAAATGCGGTGCGAGGTACATGTTCCTGTAACAAACAAATAAAATTCGTACATGATTATTGTATTCTAAAGCATGGTTATTTTTATCTCGAAATTGTAAATAAAAAAGACGAATAAACAACTCGATATCTTTTGGAGGACGAAAACATTTTCATTAAATAATTGACCTACTTGTAAAAAGAGAAAGTTAGAGACAGTTACAAATAGTATAAATTAATGAAAGTAGAGCCAGGATAAATCTAATAAGAGATACGGTTCAATCAGATCTTCAATTTCCTACATCTAATTTAAAAAAAGTCTTATTATTTAATTATTTATTAGCCAATTTTGCATTCGATGTGTGTATCGTTGCGAAATGCATACCGTAATAAATCAGGAGATAGACTACTCTTGTACAATTACTAGATTAGAGTAGTTATTGATAGTAACTAATTAATAAATGTACAATAAAGATAATTAAAGAAAAAATGCAGAAACTTTGTTATTCTTGAATGATCGAGAGCGTTCTCAATAGGTCTACTGCTCTTCCGAGACTGAACTCGCGGAGAAAATTATAAGCGTCAATATTATTAAATTCTCAAGATTTTTATCAATATACCACAGAAAAACAGAGTGAATTTTAAAGTGTTTACGGTTAAATAGTTCGATTAGATAAGACAACTACCAATTAGACAATTACGTGATCTATTCTTATTCACATGTTTCCAAATTTACATATTTCCCGATAAAGAGTTAGATAAGATTAGCTTTGCATACCGTTATTAAACGACGTGCTCCGTTTTTCCTCAAACCGGAGTATCAACAATGAGCACGTTTTGTTTTCATCGCATTCAACTATAAAGAGCAATCAGTGACTGGTGCTATTCTCATTTAAAATGACATTTAGCCCGCCAGCTAAAAAGCCTAATGCACTCACGCGATCTCCCGGTATCCGATATAGTACGTGGGGCCAAGATAAATATTATGGTCCCATTGTGCACTGTTGATGTGCGCCTTGCGGCGGTATATTACGTGAGCGCTGCGGCGTCCGCACGCGCGGCCGGCAGACATCTTTTTTTCTCTCTCACTCTTCCCCCGGTTTTGTCAAGGACTGTTTATAAAGTAGTACGTGCAGAATCGCGAGTAGACAACTTGCCTCCCCCCACCCCGCGTATCTTGCTTCTCCCACGAGATCTACACGGGCACGCACGCGACTGTCGTTTATATATACACTATATGTTGTTATGTGTACACGGGGCCCCCTTGTACATATCTATATATATATATATGTCTCTAGAATCAAGTATAGCTATATATAGATATATACATATATACTGGCACGTGCATGTTTGTTATGATACGCGGCGCTGCCGCACGAATTCGGTACAAGTATTCAGGATTAGAAAGTAAATATTTTTTTTAATTCATTCACACGTTTTTGCATAACGGGGAGGTGACGGTGAAGCGAGGCGTTTGTTACTTACATGCCTGCAGTTGATAATACGGCTGTATGTGTGTTAATATAACAGCAGGAAAAAATACGATGCGTTGTAAAAATTCAGCACAAGTTCGTCCGCAGGAGAACACTATAATTTCTATCCACGGTGTAAGACACTTCGCGATACGTAATTCTCGCTCGGTAACTTTTTAATATCAAGAAAGAATTGTACATAATGCTTTGCCCGACACTCCCGAATACAATTGAGAGTGCCACGATTTTCTGGAGTCCAGAACCGAGTGTTGTGCGCGATGCTAGAGTTGTGTCTTCTCCCATAAGGTTACTGACTTTAAATGCTGGAACGTGACTGTCAACGTGATATTTGTCGGAGCGGCATCTGTCGCGCGATTGCGATATTACGCCGCGACTGGCACGTACGTACTGTTGTATGTTTACTTGCCGCTTATGGTGCTATAGTATGTGCCCCCCCTCTCAACCCACCCCACCATCGTTCACTTGATCTTTCCCTCGCTTTACTGGAAATAAAACTCATCTTTTTTCAATGACGCAATTAAAAAAAGCTATCTCCTCAAACTAGACAGCGAATCAAGGAATAACATAAACAAGGAAGTACAATGAATCAATTGTTATCAGCCTTTCTAGAATATACAAAATTAGTATAGAACTAAAATTTTCTCTAAAAAAAAACTGCAACTATTGTCGGTGTGATAATAGCCTGTTTTAATCAAACTAAACCTTCTGTTGTAGCTGTATATGTTATCAATATTAGTATTAACATTTTAAAATATGTATATAAAATACTTTAAATATTTTCTTATTACTGTATATAAAATATTGTAAGTGTTTACTTATTACTCAGTACTTGCTGAATTTATGTTTAGTCCTTAGTTGAAGAACGCTTGATCTTTTAACGTGAAAGGAATGAGTTTCCACAATGGCAGAAATTAAAGTACAGCAACAAACAAAAATGCCTTTATAGGTCACAGTTTTCCAGAGGCTAAAGTGCCTTTATTTATTATAATATTACTATGTAAGAAATAAAAATGGGGTTTACTTACAGGTACAAGTTGACACTTGGTCTGAACTCGAGAAGGATGAAGCTAAATGTTATGTATGCCAGTACAACTCGAGTTACGACCAAGGTAAGTGCGTCATAAAATACTTTCTTTGTCTTCGAAGTAAGAAAATACGGTCTAATATGCCGACGAATCTGCAACGAAAATGGGTCAGTGATTAAGTAGCTTGAAAAGCTTGCGATAGTGTATACAGCTTGATATATAAGCAGCTCGTCCTCTGAAAGAGGGAAAAAATACTCACAGTTCGCGCGACAAATGTAAAGAAGGCGCCGTTTGCGAAGGTGAGGTAGTAGCCGGGATAGAAGCCGTGCCATAGGGCTGACAGAGCGTAAGTGAGAATGGTCCTGTTTTTCTCCATCCTCTCGTAGACGATCATTCTTAGCCAGCGGTTTGTGCCCTTGTTCCACGCTTCGATACTTTCCCGTAAACTTAATGCAGTCTGAAAAAATCAATTGTTTAAATGTAGAAATGCTTTTTGAAACGGCAGATAACTATGAATAATTGAGGGTGCAGCCCTTTTACTACCCTTTTTATTGCTGCACTTTTAGTTATTAGATTAATAAGGAATTTTCTTAAATGACCTTTTTACTGTTATAACAATCACGAATATCGCAAGTAATTGCAAATTAATTTTTAACATCAAATTAAATTGGAAACAGATAATAATATTAACTTAATTAGAAATCTGATAATACAGCGAATCACGTCTAGTAAATATTGTTATACAATCTTTCACTTCTCTTTACTGACCCTGAAACGAGTTACGTGTGTGCATGCACGTAATCCAAAAGTAATATTTATTTGATAAGTAAACTTTCATTCAAGCAGGTTCATTATTCGTATAAATATTAATAGCATCGTTATTCGATACTCATTTACAACTTAACTAAGTTTTTATCGTACATTGATAGTAGACTATATCTTTGTATTATTACTAATGCACGTTTTAGTTTTGCATGCTCTCAAGGACTTTGAAAGAAACTGTATAAAGACTCATTAGTCTATTTTTAGAGTTATAAGAAAAATAATATTTCCAAGTTTTTAAAATTATTTAAAAATTTATAACCATATTAATAATAAAGTTATTTAAATTAAAATTAAAAAAGTAATAATTTTTTATGATTGTAAATGGTGGGATTATCCGTCCATACTTCTTGATTCAATTAAGTATTTATAATTATTTTTTCAGTATGTTCTTTACATTTAGTAAAAATATAGTCAACTACGTTTTATCATGTACTTACAAGTCTTATAACAATACTAATATGAATGACCCAAATACATTTTTAAAAGCACGCTATCATCGGCGATATTTTAATTATGCTTCTCTGATAACGAAAATATTTATATGCTAAAATATTAAAAAAATGTTTCGCATATGAATGTGAAATTTAATTCGATTTAAATGTAAATTATAGAAGAGAAAAAGTGCAACATACCTCAAACTTTAAGGCTTCCACATTGGAAATAAGGTCCCAACGAGCCGTGCCATCTTCGTTGTAGCCATTGAATCCCAACCCGGAATTGTTGCAAATAGCATCAGCGAAGAGCCACGCGTGATAATACTTGAAGCGAATCGCCATCGTCGCCATTACCAAATACCAGTACTTGTACGCCATAGAAGTGTTGTTTATAAATTCGTCTTCTGCAATTCCATAAAAAGAACAGAAGTCATTGTGATTATCGAAAGTAAGATAATGCAGTTCTTTTGCGCTGAACAATGTAAAAGAAATTACCTTTGACTTTTTGCAGTGGATATGTAGATATCAAAGAGAGGAAGATTAATGCGCATACAAGACTTGCTACAACTTTCTTAATCACAACCAACCTCGGCGATGGCTCCAAGACTATTTCATCTACTTGGCCATTGGGTTCATCAGTCGGCTTTTGAAATGGAGAAAAATATTATAATAAATTTTTTTTGTTAGAATATATTATAATAATCATTTTTAAATTTGAAATTATCATGTGTGCATACGTGCGCGCGCGCATGTTTGTGTGGGAAATCCAATGCTTATCACCTTTTGTAGATTGTCAATAAAATTATTCTTCCGGTTCTTTAATCGGGATCATTCACCTTGTTCACGGTAAAATGGAAAGATCACGAAAATCATATTCGTCATGTATTTACATATGGATAGAATATGAGATATAAATATCAGATCTATCGACTGTTTTATTATTCTATTTGCCGGCCTTGATAAGGGTCATCGACTACAAACCACTGAATGATTGGCACGTCATATTATGCTATATAGGGATTAACGTGATCTACAGTTGATAATTTGCTTTTATTAAACTACATGCACATTCCATTTTTTCAGGAGGAAAACTGATCTTTTAATTATTTTAGTGATTCGCATAGTTTACATGTTCTTTTTTTTTCTAGAAAATTTTTGTAACTCTTCTGTTACATAATAATGGGATTTCTGTTATTTTCAATAGAACTAACACATAAAAGGGAATCGAATTTCTATTTTGATTGAGACACCATATAGCCTAAACCGGACTCTTGTTTACATAAAGGAACGTGAACTGTCACCCTACCTTTAACAGCTTTTGGCCACGCCCGTGAATGAAATCGATGTAGTCACGATAAAAAATGATAGGTCCTGCCATGAGGGCTTGGAAGTGGAGGACATAACTGAAATACTCCAGTGCTGATGGCATTTTTCTGAAAAGTAAAAGTGCATCGTTTTTTTTTTCTTTTTTAGAAGCAGCGACTGAGTAAACTGACAGCTCTTAGCACGTGAAACAGCAAAAAAATATATCGCTTGACATAAAGTGTATAAGCTTTGAAGAACAAAAAACGCTAAATGTGCGAGAAAAAGAAAGAGAAAAAAGTGAATAAGAAGTTGGCAGAAGTAAAAACTGCACTTCTTCTTTAGATTTTAACATTTCATTCTTTCTTTAAAAAAAAATTAAACGTACTGCACGGCATGGTGACGTTGCGAGGGCGTCAGCTCGTCTTCCTTGCGCGAGAGGCCGTCGTGAACGCTGTACGCCAGGCTCGTCACTTTCTGAGTGATTACCATCAGAGGACCTGTTAACATACATCATCCTGTATGACACCTTTAGCTATAAGCGCGCTAGCTTGTGGAACAGCGAAAGGCGGTACACAAATCAAAGCGCACGCGCTGATTATTTGATAAAACAGAACGTCGACAATCATTGACGTACTTATATTCTATTATTATCGTAAGTAAAATATGGAGGTTGTATTTGTGAAATTTATAAATTTATCACTTAAAAATTAGTTTCAAGTTAGTTGAGATTTATATTTCAAATCATCGAACGTGAAAGTTTGAATGCATTCAATACGTGTTTTATATAGGTATTCTTATAAGAGTCTCATGCACACATTGATAAGAATGAAATTCAATTTTCTAAATCAATGCAGGCTTTCTTTGAAATTTTATGAATATTCAGTAATATCATCGACAGTATAACCTTTTAAATAAAGATTTAATAAATTATAGATGTTTGATATATTTTTTGGTTACTTTTTTAAATTTTTGTGTAACTTTGATATTTTTTTGTGTTATAATACAATAGTAAAAAAAATTGAAACTTAGCTTGGTAAACCACCATATTTGGATAACTTATTAATAAAATTTAGTATTTAAATTTTCAAAATAATAAAAATTTATTTTTACCAGTGATATCGAGAGCGTATGAACCATAGTCGTACATTTGCCGATGAAAGTGAATGCACGACAGATATATTAGTGCGATTGCAAGGACCACTCTGTAAACATAAAATAAACTGTTACGTAAACAACGAATTTATTTTTATTTCTGTGCGCATTTTTTTTAAATATGAATTTTTTTCGAATTGAAAGATGTAGATGAATTTTCCTTATTGCAGACAATGCAAATGAAACACACAATAAAAACTGATCGTAATTCAATATGGATAAACTCGTAACACAATGACTGAAAATATACCATAAATTTATTTTATGTATATAAGTCTGTGAAGATTAAAAATACGCGTAAAATATATATTATTATTTAAATGTTGAAAAATTAAAAATTTTATTTAATGGTTTCGTAATTTAAGAGAAGACCTATTTCAGATATATCTAAATTAGTTGAGGCTTATTCATACTAACACGCAAGGCTGAATAAATGTTAAGCAAATAATTTTGTAGGTACGGAGGTAGTAACCCAATTTAAATAATGAAATTTATTATAAATTAAACACGAGAGAATTTTTCAATAAAAATTACTGTGAAAGTTTGGCTAATCTGGGACAATTGAGGAGATTAGAAAAAATTACCATGACCTTCTACTATAAAAATTACAGCGAAATCTCCGTAACACTTAATTCTCCCTAATTTTTTGCAACAGCTTCAATTGTTCTCAGTTTATCAAACTGTTACGGTATTTTTTATGTAAAAGTACTCTCCATGTAGGGATAGAATAATGATCAATAGAAAACATGCTTTAAGATACTTCTATTATGATTGTTAATTAATTAAATTGCTAGAGTAATGGTAAAAGTATGTTGTCAATCATATAATGAAGTTTTTTCCTTATATACTCAATTTTTTTCAACAGCGGACGTTTATAAGTTATTGTAAACAAACATCAATTATTTTCAGTTCACGAATACTCTATATAAACACACTAAAGTGCACTGCTTCCTACATGCATCCGACATATACATATCCACACGTACATACAAGTAGTTACAGGCACTTGTAAACATAATACAAAAGAAACACGACTTAAAATCTTGTCGCACAGCTCATTGAGGGCCGTGCCATTGGTGCTGTCGTCGAGATTGGCCGAATTGAAGCTGGAAACGCCTCGCGCACGTTCTCAATCCGATGAAATAATCCGAGGCATCCGGAGGCCGGGCTCTGCCCGCTACGACACGAAGCAAAACGATTGGCATTGCGGCGCACCGTCAGCACATGCACAATTATCACTGCGCCGCGAAAGAGCGCACATGGCTAATCTGCTTAGACGGAGAGGAATTGTAAACCGCGATGCACGCTGCCTATACGTGCGTACACATATACATATAACAAAACGTTACAAATAGGTATATAAAGAAAAGCACACGAGCTAATAAGGTGGACGGATACTGGGGCAGTGAAGAGAAAAAAATAGTTGGATTAAATAGTCTTAATGTAGTGTGTTTCAAAAAAGATCGTGTACCTTTGCATGTTGCGAGGGTCCTGCGTCCGCATGGCTATATAACATAGCGCTGGAAGTCCCGCCAAGTGCACTGCTTGTCTGGAAAAAAAATGACTTTTCGTTGGTAACGGTAGTTGTGAATATTTCAAATGGTACATGCAAAAACAAGTCGTTTAAAGCTCTTTTTATGTTCCGGTAACTGTATATTTAATCTTTGTTACATGAACAAAAAATCTGTTACAATCAATGCTTTCAAAACACTTTAAAATGCAATATGATATTATCCGTATGTTTTAGAGAATGAAATAAATTAAAACATGAATTATTATTAATTGATACCTATTATACAGCAGATCATTTCAACGTAATAAATGCTTTCAGAATAAACTAATTTGATTTTACAAAGTATAAATCTCTGTTTAAATAAACAATACAAGTATGATTGTCATTGCATGAGTGTACTGAAATAACGATATCTGAAAATTACAGTGGCGTTGCATTTAATAACAGTAGTTAGGTGAATACAATGCGTGTGTCATACAAAAGTTAAGCATGCATTTAAATTAAACGGCTTTTATAACGATACTTTTATAATCATGACACTTATTTACCATTATATGCGAATAATGTTACACAAATATTTTAATAATTATAATATATAATGAATGTTTCAATCTAGACAATTCTTGCAAAGCACTGTTAAAATTGAAAGATTGTAGAGGTATAACTTACTGGCCAAAACTGAAGTAACCAAGCAAAAGACCAATGACGAGACCGAAGGCGTGTCGGTTGGCCGGTGACGTGGCCACTGGATTTAACGACGACCTCAGTAATCCAGCCAATCCCAGCGCCGTGAATTGGGTTATTAGAAAATTTACCTGAAAGAAGCCACAACTCCTTAGTCTTAGACTGATTCGATTATGTTATCCAAGTTTAATGTAATTAATTTCTTTTATATCATAGACTTCAGAACCGAAGCTTCGTGTTGTATACATGAATGCCATATTCACAAGATTGATTTTTTCTAATTAAGTCCTCTATATCTAACAATTTTAAATATAATTACTCTTTTCTATTTAATCATACTGGAGTAGTTTGGTTCTTTAGACAATTAAAAGAATGAAATCGTTATTATTTCAACATATTCATACTGAAATACCTACTCTCATTTAAACATTAACCTGTCTTATATGATTTATTACTAATTACAAGTATTAGTTTTCAAAGTAATTACATGTAAATTACTACTTATTGGTTTCTCAAAGAAGTAGTTTTGGTATTCAAAGTTAAGGTGGCTCCGACGGTTTTTAAAAATCATAGCTGAAATTCCAAGCTATTTTATGGAGTTTGTCCCGAATAGGGTCACCGACTAAATGGAAAAGGAAAAAAATTTTATAATTCGATAAAATTCGTACTTTTAATACAGGCTCTTATGGGAGAAGAACAATTTTTAAGTATTAATTTTCCTATTGTGAGTTGAAAACACATAAATTTTTCAAAAATAAACGTGCAAATAATTGTTTATTATCTATAGTTTACAATGGTATGTTGAAATCTGGCGATCACCGACCAAATTTTTAAGAAATCTTTATCCATAAAATAAAAAACCGTTCTTCCTATGTATTACATACACTAGCAGGACCGTAGCATTTGACCAGTAATAATGAATAACATTCTTATTTTTAACGTTGCAGGGTGCTCAAATGGTTCAGAACACCTTACAACTTGTCATTAACTAAATTTTATTACAATTTCGTCGATTCTCTAAGTAAAAATGCAATGCACCCTAAAAGCCCCCTCAATGATACGGCCCAGCGCGCCGGAGGCACCTTAACTCCCCATAAAAAAATTTCACGAATTTTGAAATTTTCTTTTCCCGTGCCGTAAGCCTATGTGTATGAATGATGATACAAAAAGACTGTAATCTATTTTAACCATATTTTTTTTTGTTTTTCTATTAAAAAAAAACTTATAGATGGAAACAGTTTGATTTAGTGATTTTATTTTCACATAATAAGGTTTAGAGTGTCGTTCGTTATGGGTGATTCCTTAAAGGGGGATGACACCTTTAAATTTCGAAAAAATCAATATTTTTTTATTTGATTTTTCGATTCTATATATTATTCTAAACTTGTAAAAAAATTTGAGTGACATATTTGAAAAATTACCGAAGATATAAGCAAAAATATCAATAAATTTCTATATAAAAACGTGCCACCAGTTTCTACTGATTTGGTTCTTATCACGCAAACGTAAGCCACATCAAGAACCAATTTCTTACAACCAATTTTACGGTTAAAGAAAAAAACGTAATATTTTAAAATGTTAATTTAAAATTTATAAAAATAATTTTTTATTTAATTTTTTAACAAAAAAATACTACGAAAAAGGCGTTACGAAACTAAGAAAATATGTTAAATAACTTAATGTTTATATATCTTGTACATAGATACATAATTTAAACTACAAAAATTTTAAATGCAACTAGAAATCTGAACAGCGCGCGTTGCGCGCCCTAACGTGGAAGACGTGTCGAATTCCTGAGTTAGACTATATTAAAGATTCCATTTTTATTAATGCCATAAATTATTTATTAGTTAAGCTATCTTAAAATTTTGAACAGAGATTGCAATACTTAATTGTCTCTGATCACGTATTTCAATTGTATTAAAAAATCAATTACATATCCATAAATAAAAATGGTAGCTAAGTACACGTTTTGTTCTTCTTAAAATGATTTATGAAGAGTAATGAACGACAAAAAATATAGTTTCTGGTACCTAATCTTTTTACGTGTGCAACAAAATAGCATCAAATTGTAAACGTTCGTTTATTTTCTTACTTTGAAAGAACTATTTATTCCTATATCTTATTTTTCAAAGTTAAAATATTTATCGTGAATCATTATTCTGTACTAAGAGAAAGATTTAAGTGTGTTTCAATTTATTTCTCGAAAAGAATGAAATAAATAACAAATCTGGTTACTAAATGTATCCGAAAAATTTTAGAAAAAAAAAATCTAATGATTTTAGATTAAATGATTGGTTAATATATTACCATTACATTGAATTATAGGGAAGCTAATCCCTATATTAAAGAGTAACCGCTCTATATTGTTTATAATTACTTTATTCTTTTTATATATTATAAATAATATTTTTCCCGGTAAAATAAGAATTAACCTATTTCCTTACTTGACAATGAATTTTTATCGTTAAAATTTACCTTTTCATTGTTACTTTATCAAAGTTTAATTCGACCTTTCAATTCTTGTACAATTAAAGATAAATATAGCACAGTAGTTAATCGAATATTACATATAGCTAAAAGACGTCGTTAGATAAACGATGAATAAAAATTGAAGCAGATGAAGGGTATTCCCAGATCTTCCGGCATTGCACTTATGTCAAGCATTTGACGCATCGCCACAGCATCCACAGTGAAGATAAAACTGAGTAAATCCCAGTAACGTATATAGTTTTGTAGAATGCATTTTTTCATTTTCGCCACACACTATAAATACTGTTCAAATATGATAGCTGTCATCATTCGTCAATTCTCGTGACTTCAAATAACAAGGTAAAATATAATTTAAATATTCTATATTATATCTGATATTATACCAAATTAATTTTTCAAAAACTGCAATATACAAGAAGAAACCTTGATTAATTATTTAATATTAAATAGATTTTAAGAACTTGGTAAACACGATGAAGGCAACAATTCTCCTAGTACCTCTGTTTTTTGTGATGATCAGTGCGTATCCAAGTTTTCAACCAGTAAACCGAATACCGGGTTTTCCACATGATATAAGGCCAAGACCTACTCCAACGTTCCCACGACCCCCATCAGGACCAGTAAGTATAAACATTAAAAATTTGATTGGAAAGTACACGTTTAATTTTATGTAATAAATTATACAAATTCATATGAAACATGTCTTATACAGTAATGTCAACATGCATGATATACCTTGATTAAATTAAATCTGTGAAAATTTATCTGTGCACACCGTACAAAGTTCCAGAACTTTCTGGTGTTATGCAGTTACCATATCAGCAATTTTTTTCGTGAATTGTACAGTACTTTTTACGATAAAATTCTATCTAATAAAAAAATTAAATTGCTATTAAAGGAATCAAGAATTTTGAAATTATTTTAATTAAATTTAAATTTGTCATGAAAGTTTAAAAAATTACGACATTTTGTTTCCAAATAATTTAATTAATTACGTACTTTTTTTGTTAACATTACAACATATTATGCTAATAGTGCACTGTTTTACTTGTGAATTAAATTAATTTTTTTTTACACATAGTACACTTAAATTTTGTTCGAAAAACTTTCCACAAACCATTATTAATAATCTAACCTTGACAATCTCGTCTTTATTTATATTGAAATTGACGTATCTGACCACATCAGTAAACACAATTAATTCGTATTCCTTATCCGGGCTGCCGGAAAGGTCACTTCCTATAATAAAACTCGTTTACTCATCTGCCAATATTCCAATGAAAAAGCCAAAACATAAACCCATCAAATCCTCCCAGTGTCATTGAACCGAGTGCCCGACTCCCTACCAAATGTTCCTCGATCCTTTGATCAAAGCTAACGTGGCCCAAGCTGCCAATATAACCATCGAAACGAAACTCATACCGTATTCGTATTTCCAGATATACCGCTTTCGGCGAGAGGCGCAGCCACAGGACAGAGGCTCGGTAAATCTCGAAGTGAGGACGCCTATTGACGGCTCGCACCAACCACCCAGCATCGATCTCAATTACAATCATCATTTGATGAACGACGGTCGTGGGCACTTGGACGCGTATGGAGGAGCAAACTATGACATGCACCGACTGCGGCCACAAGCCGGCTTTGAACTTGAACGCAACTACAATAATGGATTCGTAAGAGGGAGAGGAGGAGTGAGCCCTGGACCGAGAGGCGGAATTGATCCCCAGATCAGATTTGAAACGGGTTTCAGATTTTAACTTCGGTTAAATGATTCTTAAAATAAAATATTATATTTAAATTATTTATAATAAATTATTGTATGAAATATTAACCCTTTTATTATAATTGTTTTATTTACACTATGATTTATTCACAAGTAAATAGGTAACCCTAATAAACCTAATAATATTGAAGTGGTTTATAGCGTCCAAATCAACCACAAAAACAAACATTTTGCATAAACATGTGAAGACTATGATATATAATAAAAAATATTGGTATGTTTAGAAATAAACATTTTAAAGAATAAAAATAGAATCATTGTGGTAAAGTTTTACATCAATATTCAAAAGATGTAAATTGAATTAAACGAATAAAAAATAAACCAGGAAATTCTTTGATTTAATCATACGCAGAAAACGAAAAAAAATGAAAAAAAATATCAATGCAAAAATACTCCACGGAAGTATAAACAATATTTATAGTCATACCATTTTGTTTATTTTATAATTAAGTGCTAAATAAGTATTTGATTTCGTCCTCGTATAAACGAAAAAATTTTCAGTGTTTGAAAACGTCTAATACCGAATTAAAATGATAAAAACGTTATGTGTCTACTTTTATTTTTCACATACAGTTTGGAAATACGTATACACAGTTCTTTTGACTTTAAAAGATATAATGCTTTTATCTATCGTTTGTTGTGTAACTTTTCCAAATTCAACCACCAATTTTTAGAGCGCAGTTCTCCATAAAAAATAAAAAATTAAAAGACAGCGAGAGAGAGAGAGAGAGAGAGAGAGAGAGAACTTCAAGAAGTATAAGTACTGATTTATCGAGTACCTTATGAGTAAGACAGTTTGCTTTCTTATGATTCTTTAAGTATAACGCTTTGTCACCGAAGTAAAATTTTTTTAAACATTTTCGCATTACATTGCTATAATTATAGTATTGTCGCACTGAGAAAAAAAACTCATAAAAACTATTAGTTTGTAAAGATCCAAAAGATTATCATATTTATAAAAAATTTTGCTAGAAATATTAGCAAAATATATTGTACTGTACGTAAAATTTACTGTAAAATATGGTAATTTCTTTAGAGTCTATGCAAACTTTGCGCGACAGTATGGTAATTTTTCCAAAACTTATTTCTGGGTATAAATATGATCTGAATGATCTGTAAATTTATTCTCTAGATTTGATTAAAATATTTCTCAACAATTGAAAATTCTGTCTTACATATATGTAAACAAGCGATAATTTAATTGTACGAAGAGCTCGAAAACTGATAAAAATTACTTCATTTTATGAAATTGGATGCATGCTTCGTTTTGTCTTCGACCTTATGGATATAACAAAATTGTAAGTTACGTAAGCCTTCGCTGACACAAAAATTTATCTATACATTTTCGGAATCTAATAAACCCTTGTTAGGTAGATAATGAAAAACATCACTGATTCTACTCCTATTTCATTATTCAGCATTACAAAGCCTAATAAAAGCTCTATCAGAAGATTCTTGCATTGTTCGATACTTTATCTTCATAAAGCAACAAAATCAAAAAGTGAAGCAACGATTCAAAAAAATTTATTATTGTTTAATGTCTTTTTTGTATTGATGTTTTTTAAAGTACAAAAACAAGTTGGAAAAACAGTTTTTCGAAATCATTCTTCAGACTAGATTGATTTCTAAATAAAAATTTCACGTATCGCGCTGAAGTTATTCGCAGAATATTTACGTTGAAGACATATTCATAACGGAATATTCTGCACATATAATACTGCTTGTAAAACAAGATTGTAACAAGTTGCGAACAGCAAGGGAAAAATCAAGTGAACACGCTTGATTTCGCTCACGTCAAATAAAATGCAACATCAATTTCTTTTCTCATCCATTTGCCTCGCTGGTTGGGTGGCACTCTGACTCGCACGCACATAAGCGCACGTACTGAGCTCTCGTTCCCAAGAACTAAGAAGTAAACTCGCGTATATTTATCACACTCCGTATATATAACCTACCGTTAGAAGGAAAGTCCGCTTGCAGCGGAGTTGCCGCGCATAACAACAAAAGCAATGTTCGCGCGCGCGTGAAGTTGAAGCGCAAAACGGCAGCGCGATGCGACTGCTCTCGTACCTCTTTCTCCTCCACGTCTGCGCGCGCGAATCTGCTGCTGCTGCTCATCGATTGCGTTCTTCTTCTGCCTCTCGTCTCGTCTCTCGTTTAATGGGGCTTCGCGAGTGAGCTGGCGAACTAGACGAGAGATAACTGCGCCGTGGCCTCGTTGAACATATTTCCAAGCGTGTATATCGGGAAATCGCGAAGCGAGTGTGCGCTATTTCCGCGTCTAGTCTTCCTTTCGCGTGCGATGCCGGTGTTTATAAGCACATCTAGAGAGAGGTGAGAGGCTTTGAGGATGAGCACGCGCGCTGCGCGGTGCATGAATAATAATCACGTGAGTTTATCGGAAGAGAAGGAAGAGGTAGTGGGCGAGAGAGGGGGAACGGCAAGGCTTAGGTATAATGTTACATGTGACGCATGTTCGACCGTTGCTCTTATTTAGTTTAGTACATGCAAGGGGAAAAGTGTGTGGTACTGAATGGTGCAGTAATAATCAGTTGGACGAGAAATTAGTCGAAAAAACGAATATATGAGCCATTTTACAGAAAATCGGACACTTCTTAGCCCAAAAATGGAAACATGTGGTTTTTGAGAGCACGCTTACCAAACTAGGTTTTTTTATTCTTTAGAGCATTACAGATGAAAAAGAAAACGGCGCCAAGTCGGAACCATGTGCCAACAATAAGTTACGGGTCAATTACTGATAATGAAAAAATGATTAAAAATATCTCTAGTTTGATCCAAAATAATTTCATTAAAAACAACTCAATATGAAATTCGGAAAAAGAAAAAGAAACTAGAGAGCGAGAGCTTTTCAAATCTCTTTTCAGAATTAGAAAATGTTGATTCCTTCCAAAGTTACGTGAGTTGTAAGTTGGGCTTGAAACTGACAAAAAATGGTAGCAAAGGGAGAATTTGAGAAAAATAATCGAGTTCGTACATGATTACAGTATTTCGTGAAGTTATACCATTTTTCGTCAGTTTCAAGCCCAACTTCAAACTCATCTAACTTTTGAAGGAATCAATATTTTCTAATTCTGAAAAGAGATTTGAAAAGCTCTCGTTTCTAGTTTCTTTTTTGTTTTTCCGAATTTCGTATTGAATTGTTTTTTTATTTATCAATGTACCAAATATCATTCTAGGACGTTAATAAATACTGTACAAAGAAAATTTCCAGCATAATAAGAAAAAGTAAATCACGGAGGCGATGTTTATAACACAAATTTATAAAACTAGGTCGTATGAAAAAAGGAATATATATACATATATAAATTTAATAAATTTAGGAAGCTGAAATTTGATAGAACTTTATACCCGAACTTTTATATTATATTCGAATCTATTGTGTCATGGGTGACCCATTAAACTTTATGTATGCTTAACATTGGATTTGACTTGCTAAATTTAAATGTCAATACATGACGGCGCATCCAAAATCGTATTTTAATATCATGATTCTATAATCAATTGCAAATTAAGAAAAAACAGAGATATTGAGTTATTTTAGAGTCTGTCGAAGGTGTCATTTAACATTATTTAGTATAAGATCAATAGAAAATTATACCGATAACTTTTGTAACTGAAAAAAAGTTTAATTAACGAAAAACTCAATGTAAAAAACTTCTTATAGTTCCAATATTGTTTTTAGAATCATGTGCAACCAAAACGTCGATTCCTACCTTACCGGTACGTGAGTTTAATTCATCAATCTCAGAAAAAATACTTTAGTTTTCATCCATCATGTTTTTGAAATTAGTAATTAAACACAATAAAGCTGTAAAATTCGAAACACATTTTTGAGAGAATTTAATGGATAGAATAATTTTCAAAATTTAATAGGTTACTCTTTACACAATTCTCGAGGGCTTGCCAAGGCGCTTTCTGTAAAAATTTATTCGCATGCCGATAATGTAGGGATCTATGTTTGGGTTGCACAAGACTATTAGGGAATAATAAATTTTAGCACACGTTATCTGCATTACAATTAATACTATTTTAAAAGCATAATGATAATAATAACAATAATAATGATAAGAACAACTGTAGTATAATAATAAAAAGGCATTTTTAATCTGTGAAACAAGCAGTCGAATGTTTCGTTCATTGACAGAAAAAATCAAGTTATTTTAGAATAATTTTAATTAATTACTGAAATTAATATCAGAAGGAAAATAACTTAATCTTTTGCAAAAAATCAACTAAAAATAACATTTACTACGTCAGAATTAGTGTTAATATTTTTTTATTATAAGTACGCATTTGGCACGTTTTGATGTGCGATACATAAGATGTTTACTAAACAAAAAGTCGATGATCCTTTCATAATAAAGGTAAACGTACTATTCATCATTCGGCAAACAAAAAACAATCACAATCAAGTGACAAGATTCATTCGAACACAGTATAAACAACCGTAATCGAGAGCAATAAAAAACCGATTCCCAACTTGAATAAAAACCAACGAAATGGTATAAGACGCTTTGTGAAAAAAAGTATTACGCGAGCGCAATGCAAGTTTCGTACCAAAGACGCTTGCTACGGCGCCCGCTGTAGGCGCAAAATCGAACGAAGCAGCTATAACGCAAGCTCGCATCTCTCTACACCTCAAGACGCGCGCTCCGACTCATACACACACACACACACACACACACACGCATATATACAGGCAAGTATAATTGTGCGGGAGGGAAGTATATTCCGATCGATGACGATCGAACGGACGTGAAACGCTCAGAGCAGGATTTTCGCGCGCTAATTCTACCGACGAAATTCACTAATTTTAAACCCTATGCGCGCCTGCGAGCGATACGCGTGCTGCATCTTCAAGGCCATTCAGCACCGCGCCGCAATATCCGCGATGGCTAACGAGCGCCGATTAGAGTCGGATTCAATAAAGCGCCCGCGCTCCGATTGAGATAAAGCGCTTGCGCGCGCAAGCGGCTTTTTCTTCTTGGGCGTATAAGTCTATATATAGGTATATAATACCTGCGTGGTGAGGCGGGATCTATATACCGTTACGTTGCGACGCTCGCAGGCCGCGTGAGTCTGATTAATGCGGCACGCGGGAATCCGAGATATTCGATTATGGGCAAATTATTTCCGTAGTACTTGGGGAGAGTATTTTCTCTTCACGAAATGAAGGTGAGACGCTTCTACATCTGGATTGGGATAGTGCGTGACGTGAGTTGGTAAAAACGCGGGTTTATTCGGCTAACCGTATAGCGTGAAAGAGATTTCGAATTGTTTTTCTTTGATCTATTTTCGTCATGTTTTGAAGGAGAAAGGATATATAGATCGGATACCGTACGTACGATATGATTCATTGGTGGATTCTTTCGATAGAGGTATATAACTGGTCGTGAAAAATATTAGTCATCTATGCCGTAAGTCTTTATTTTAAACGAATTGCGTTGTCAACATGATAAGAAATTATTTACTTTGAATCATAAAGTACGATTTTTGGCCACAGCTTCCATCGATTTTTGGTTCATTTAATTTCTAAATTACAATTAATATATCATGTGCAATTGAAATAAATTATTTTCCAAGAAATATATTTAGCATTCTTCACAAACGGTAGTATATTAGCCGAATTAAGTAGTTTATTCTTTGTAAGAACTATACACGTTAGAATAAAACGTTTGTGAAGTAGCAGTCGATGCACAGAAGTAAGTTTTTTATACGCATTTTAACGAGATTCATTGTTCAAAAAAGACTACTTATAAGCTTCATATGTTCGTAGTTATGTAATTTTTCAACGTTTTTCTTTTATCTTTTCCGTCTCATATTTTAGTTGATCAATTACTATACAGTTTATTATTTTTCGTTTTTTAAAGTAACATTTTTAGAAGAATAGAGTAATAAAGCCAAGTTTTGATGATAATGTGTTATTTGTTTGTGGAATTGATATAAATTAATTTTTTTTAGAAAACCAAGTGCCAATTATATTCTTACTTTATCGCTTACATTTTAATTACTATATCGATAAATAATCCTATCTTTAAAAAATGATGGATTTGTTGTTAAATCATTTTATTCGTGATTTGATTGGTAGAAGTAATGCGTTGCTGGAGAAAGGTTAGGGCATAATCGATTCTATACGAAAAAGATATGATGGGTAGGTATTAGTCAATTAAAATAACCACAAGTAGACTTTCTTTATGCATAGTATTTAGCATAAAGACTACTTATTAACTAAATCATATAGCTTGGGTTTTATGTGCAAACGTGAAACAGTAACATAAAAAATTATAGTCGATTTTATTAAGTAATTTAGAATGTTTCTCATTTTCCTTTTGTAATATAGATATTAACATGCTCATTTCAACCATTTCTACTAATAACTTTACCTAAATATAATTTGTCTTTGATATTGAGATCTTTGTTTGCGCATTCCAATGAAAATGTAAGACTGTCCATAATTAAACTTCTTTGAGAGTTCTATCAACACTTACCATAGATTATTTTTAAATTTCATCGTTTTTAAACATAAATTTCATCTAAGCAATAGCCTGCTACGAAACATAAGCCTTACAGTACTCCGGAGACCAAAACAAGCTGACACGGATTCAAAAGTCGAGCAAATCCAGCTCTAAGACCGTACAACGTGGGCCGCTCAAAAAGGCAAACAAACGGACTTTGAAGACCAGCGCGTGTAACAGCCGCTTGATTCATCAGCCGGTCGTTAACGAACACATGCAGCTAGACACGCACCCGTGCCAGTAGCGCACAAAGTCTTCAGCAACTCTTTTTCACACGACTCGCGCTTGCGCATACTATAAGAAGTATATACCGACTTCGAGTGTGCTGGCGCGCGACGACAGAAATAGGTTTCTGGAAATAATATCTTGCGGTGATCATCGTCGTCAACTACTAATACTGTGCGATCACGCGTGTATATATGTACACACACGCGCGCGCGCTCTCGCACGGTGCGTAAAAAACGTGACACATGACAGTTTTCCGCAAAAGGTTTGCCGCCGTGGAATCCGGACCTCTAGGTAGTGGGAGCTTTACTCTAGCCGAGTTTTCATTGCGCGAGAGTGCGTTCGTTGATTATATAGCTTACGCCCGAACGAGAGAGAGAGAGAGAGAGAGAGACGCATCAGAAATTCAGCGAGCGACGCTAATAGCTCAAGAGTCTTCAGGATACCTAAGCGAGAGCTCGTTATAGTGAGGCGTGGCAGTTTTTCCTCTTGAAATCGCAAGTTGAAGTATCGTTTTAAAATTAACAATGATATTTGCTTGTGTATATTTAATACGTAATCATTTATTTACAATATTTTTGTTATATTTAAAAAAAAACATTTTATCAGTGTTCATTATTCATACTTAAATAGTAAAACTGTATATTAATTACTGTTCTATACTAAGTTCCATATAATAACAAATTTCGTTTACTATACATATTTGTGAGTAGATAAAATAGTATGTATTGCAGTTTTGCAACATTTAAACATACAAAAATATCGCATGTTTAACAATAATACCTTTGTTAAGCATACCCGGAAAATGACTCCAAAAGATAGTAAAATAATTTACAATAAACTAGAACTAGGGACGTAGAGGTCATATTTAGGTGGTTAAGCGTAAAATTAAAGTTAACTATAATGATTCTATTTAGTTCAACTATATTTTCTTATCGATTATAATGGCTTTTAAAATCCTTCATTGTGAAGACCATAGTGCATAACAATCTACTTGTTATCTATATTAACTCTTTAGTAGCTACTGTATACATTTGTTTTTGTATAAATAACAAATGTTTATTCGGCAGCGCCAATGAGTCAAGAAATAACCATAAATTATCTTTAAATTTATCGAAATTTTGATCGATCAGAAAATTTTTCAAGGCATTACAGGGTTAAAGTTTATTCCTGAAATACGAAGTATAGAAGTTACTAGAACTATTTACTAGTTACTATTTAAAACTAATGCCGAACAGGAAAACTTTATCGTAATATTTCAACTTTTTTCCGATAATTAAAAAATAGAATATGCTTGACAAATATTTCACAAAAAATAAATTTAATAAGCGACAATTATTGATACATTTGAAGTATTTTGCAGCGGTATTGACGATAGGGAAAGTACTTGCAAACAATGAATTTCTGCATAAAAATTATTTTCCAATTTACATTTTAAATAGCCGACAATAAGTCCTTTGCTTAATCTATGTGACGCTATGTTTATTGATTATTTAAAAAAACTACGATGCAAAAAGCCGTCAAGGTTGGCGATAATAAGTGTATTAAGTAAAGCATAACAATGTATTTATATATAAATAATATTACTTTGAGAGCGGATTATCTTGTCTAAGAGATTATGACTTTTATCAAAAAATAAATTTTATTTATAAAGAAAAAAATGGTTAACTTAGAAAATATAGGAATACAAAATATTCATTGACCGTTACCTTTGTCTTTTATATATTTATGATTAAATTATTTAAAGTTTTCAATGCACGAGTAAGGGAAACAATAGAAATACCTATATAGAGCACGTATAATCGAACAAGCGTGTGTGTTAATTTATTTATAATCTTAATAATAAATAATTTATATAGTAGGTGAACAAACACTGAAATTACTAAGAAAAGATCACATGTTATTGTAAATATGTAACTAAATATTGTGCAATCAGCTATTTATGCAAATGAGCTAAATAAACTATTTACATTTACATTTCCCATTAGTCCTTTCACAAATCATTGTCGATGACAATACAAGAAATGAAACTGCATCATCTTCCCCACTTTAAAGTTATCCCTCGTTAGCAGAAAGACTCGTCTCGTGACAGGCTCACACACGCATTACGCAATAGCAACTCGCTCACCATAACCCCCGAAAAGTGGACTCTACCGCAAATAATACACGCGATCGCTGTCAATCTCCATCGCGAGTCGCACGAGGCCCTGCAGAAAGTTGCACATGCTCGTTATGCACACGCAATAGTCACAGCGAGAGTATAACACACGCATGCTTGTGCGGGCTATGAAATTGAGACGCGCGGATTGGAAAGGCCCCGCGCGCGTGTGGCACAAGCAGCAGCCGTGACGACTGAGGCTCAACAAGTGTGCGCGGAGGGGAGGGTAGAGCACCGGCACGAAAAAGCTGCCGCACGTGCAGCGTTAGCGCAAGCACCCAAGTCTTACAGAATTTGAAAATCACGAAGGAGAGTCGTGCACTGTCACGCGAATGCTCGACGGCCTGCTGATCCGAGAAAAAACGAGGCGATCGCCGAGTTCTCATTAGTTTGCGAATGAGTATTTCAGGAATGAATTTATATTTGGAGTATCGATTTTCTCGTGAATAAGGACACGAGTATTGCCAGAGAGAGAGAGAGAGCGAGCGACAACTCAGAGGAGCATGGGATGTGCCCGCTATATACGAGGGAATAAAGAGACAATGTTTCGTAGGTTAATTATATGGGACCTTTATACCGGAAGCAGACAATGCGACTTTCGAACACCGTCTGATTAGTCGATTAGAAAGCGGAAGGCTCGCACGAACTGTTTTCTCGTGAGTACTTGTAATTCGATGAATCTAGGAGAGAAACAAACGTGGAATTGTATATATATAACAAGTATTTTTGAAACATAAATTATAAATATTTACAGGCCCGCCATAATTTTCAGGCCAAGTTAACATTTTTAAATAATCATCATAAATTTAATTTTAGAAGCTTACTTAAAGGCTTACTGTTTTTAAAAAGAGAAAGCCTTCGTTGTTGTCGCAAGAAGCGCGATCCGATTAAGCAAGATGTTCAACTTTTATTGGGGGCTCGAAAATAACGTCCGCATTATTTGCGGAAGCGTATTGTTTACAAATCTTTCTCCCTCTTACTAAGCTTCCAGGGAACTTACTTTGTTGACTCGCATTCCTAAAATAAGCAAATATCAGTACACAATGTTTACATGTGCACATATCGAACGTACAGCATCCCGCAGGTTCTTGCACCGGTGTTCCGAAACGTCGGCATAGGCGCGCTATTGCCGCCCTACACTATATAAGCTACTGAATGAAAAATCCCGTGCGTCGTCTGTGCCGCGTGTGCAGAACACGCGCTCCCGAAAAATACTTAACGAGCTGTTAGTACATGAAACGCGCGCTATGATCACGCCATGTACCACGCAGGCAGCCGAACACGCGGGGGGTTTATTCATGGTAGACATGCGCAGGCTACAGGCTCTCCTTCTCACGCATAGACGCACACTCTCTCTCCACACACAACACAGAGCATCCGCGCCACGAAGTACTCAAGCTGCTATACTGTGTATTGTGTGAAAGACTCACTTGGTCGATGGGGAGGCCGAGAAGGTCAGAGAGCCAGTCGAAAGTACGGAAGCCGCCGTAGTAGTCCTCTGTAGCTGCCATGTCCAGGGCCGTTTTCTCGTCCACACCTCGACGACGAGCGTGCAAGTACGTTTCGCTCGCTGCTGCTCCACCGCGCAGACTACTATATACTCTGGCTGGCGCGCGGCGACGCGGCGGCAGAGCGGATCAGCGGCGCGCGAGAGAGGCGACGAGAGCTGCCGAACTGAAAGCCGTGCGCACACGCGCCAAAGCGAGACGGCGCGATGCACGCGGAAGGAGGAGAGAGAAAGATACGATACGAATGTGTATATACATATATATAATATAGATACGGCGAGCCAACAGGCGCACGAGCGCCGCCGCCGCCGCCGCGTTGCTGGAATAGAGGAGGCGCTATTATATGGGGATGTTGTACCTATATCCTACATGTACACGAGAGAGAGTAGGTGTCGTTGAGACGCTGCCAGAGACGCAGGAAAATCTCGGAGTAATGGGCGGGTAGTTATTGTCGTTGACCCGCTAGCAGAGGTGCGTGATATTAATCGTGCGAAGCAAAACTCTGCTTGCATGGTGTGCAAATTCGCGCACTGGGTTAGGAGTACGAGGTGCTCTCTCCCTCTTCTTACTTGCGTGAGTACCGGTTGTAAGTTTAGTCGTAAAGAATGAAAATAGAGCAAATGTAAATATGCATCCCGACTTCTACTGCTCTCGACGCGCGCACCTGTTGAAAGAGCAAGAGAAAGACGGAAAAAGCTTGTTTGTATATTGTCCGCGGTCGTTTCGTTTCGGCCAAGACACGGGGCCGGGAGTTAGTTGACCTCAACAGCGCTAAATAATAAACTTTTTCCGCATCAATTTTTTTTCTTGTTTACTCATTTTCATTCTGCGTGTTTCTGTACCAAATTATAGTAATTTCTTCCACGCTTTTTCTACAATTTGAGTAAAAAGTTTCTTCCATAGACGTTCAAGCATATTACATTACATTTCTCCACTACCAGCGATTCACTTCGTATACGGTATAGTCATGCTTCGTGCCCGCATCACGCCTCTCCCTTTCATATAGATCTTTCTCACCCAACTTCTATTGGCTTTCTATAGGTGCCTAAGAATGCTCTGCACTCTCTCGCGTTATTTGAACAAATGTACTCTGACTAAAATTCTATATGAAGTAGACTCTTCCTGCACGTATTGCTCGCTTTACGCCCAATTTAAATAGTGATACCCGTGATTTCACTATCATTGTCTCGCGCTAACGAATTGCTTAATTCGAACATTTTTTTTATAGATCAGGTCCAATTAATCAGCGAATGATGGCGGATCTCTTACAATGTAGGGCGTGTATGTGCGCAAGTCGTGCAAGATCATACAACTTATAATAAATATAGAGTACTACCGACCGGCTTGTAACTATAATAAATAACTTCAAATGACTTTGAATTTATTACAATAGACCATTTGTGTTTAGCCCTATACAAAAACACATTTTTCTGCCAAGTTGCATATCTTTGTTACTATTTTTTTTTATCAATTATTGGTATTTTATAAACAATAAAATGTTTTTTCATACGGATACCTTTCTGAATTATAGTACATCTATAAGGGTATCAGGCAAGATTGAAGAATTGGATTTAAATATATCAAGTTAATAAATAATTAATGAAACAATGTCGGTGAAAAACTTATATACTTATATGACTATATACTGGAGGGGACTATAATGTAAAAATCCAAATATTCCATATGTTTGAATCAACGCCGTGTATTTGTTTTTACCGGCAAAAAATATTATACCTATATATTTTCCAAATCTATATTCCATCATTTACTGCTCATAAGCTCAATAATATAATATTCTCTATTGAAATATTTCGAGTGAAATCTCAAGCCGAAATCTCATTTGAAATTCTGCTCCAAATGCTACTCGAAGTCCTGCATTAGTAAAAAAAAAATTAACTTTTTCGTAATTAAAAAATTTTCTTGACTTTAAATGTTTCGAAATTTGTATATTTTTTAATTTATGTGTAAAGAGGACGAGGGTAAAACCATCGAGTAGCCACTTTTTAATACTAAACTAGGGGAGTCGCGCCCCCCTGCTCGCTATCGCGCGCCAACCATGTCCATGTAAAAGCTTCGTTTTTACACTATAGGCACGATCGTACTGCTCAGGACAATCTTGTATTTTCATCGGAGTAAAAATTACAACACTTCAAATCCTTATAAAAACTGAATGTATAATAATAATAAAATTTTACAGACTTATATAAGTATCTTACATTTTTGTGTCAAATTCTGTTAAATAATAAATCATAGGGTGTATTGAGACATTAAAAAATCGTTTTTATAGATCTAACTCATCAGGAATTCAATTTATATGAAAATGTTAAATAGGAATAAGTTTTGTTTAAATATTATCTTCAACTTTTGTATGTAACACTTTGACGTGAAATTAAATCCTGTTAAATTATAGTCGAAAATTGTCCATTTTACGTAGATTTAGGCGTTTAAGGAGGTTGGGTAGTGAAGTAAAAATGATAAGATCATTCAAAAAATTTGACGTTCTTTGATTAATTCCATATAACCATGCAAAACTAAACTTTAACTCTTATACACAGGTTCTTATGGGAAGTACCTTGGAAAACCCAAAGACTTAGGATGCGATTCTTAAAAAATGATAAGAATGAGATAAAAAAAACTATTAGCAATATTGCAAATATATGTGAGAATGTATGTACGAAATTTGAGCGCAATAGATAATAGCGATTCTGGGTATTGAAGAAAAACGTAAATAAAACACCAAGTTCGTTGGCTGCGGAAGGGGGTGCGCGAGGACCCTCTTCACGCCCCGTGCGCGGTGATGTACCCAACCTCCTTAAAATCATTCTTATAGGTCTAACCCATTAAAAATTGATTTTATATAAAAATGTTATATAGGAAAAAGTTTTGTTTTAATGTTATCTATAACTTTTGTATTTAATATTTTGGCGTGAAATTAAATCCTGTTAAATTATAGCCGAAAATTGTCCATTTTATGTATATTTAGGCGTTAAAAAACGTTTTTTTGGATTTAATTCGTCAGGAATTGATTGTAGAAAAATATGTTCAAGAGGAAAAAGTTTTATTTTAATATTATCTATAACTTTTACATTTAACATTTTTGTGTAAAGTCAAATCCTGTAAAGTAATAGCGAAGAAACGACTATTTTTTATCTTTTAAGCGGTTTTTTCGCTATTTCATTGCTAAATACTGTTCATAGAAAAAAATGTTGAATGTAAAAAAGATGTATTTTTATTAGGTTTAGCAGATGCGTTTGTGGTTTTAGAATTTTAATTTCGTTTTGTAGCGATTATGTTGAAAAATCGTTTTTTTCACATTTTTAAAAGCTGTGGCGCTTTTTTTAATTTCTCACCGATCTCGCTCAATATAGGACCATAATTGTGCCTAACGAGAAGCGGTCGTGCCTAAAAACTGACTTTTAATTAATGTAGGATTTTTCTCCAGGATTTCAGATACTTTCGAACTATATTAATTTTATTTTTAAATTAAAATTACTCATAATAGTAGCTAATCAATTAAAAAATCGTAAAAGCTTTTAATCGCTATGTATAAATTAATTTTGCTCGCTGCTGGTTTACGCACTCTCTCTTTCTTCCTTTGATAACATAGGTTAAAGTTCCCATGCATAGGCGTTACCCGCACCTCTGTAATCGGTGACATCCTCGATGTGTAAAACTTCAATTACAGCTTATTCTTGTACTTGTGCATATGCATCGTATAACGCTTGCCACTATCTAACCAGATCTAGCCTGCTATCTACTCACGTGCCATGCAAGTAAGATGCTGTGCCAAAATAAAGTTGTAATAGTTCATCAAGGACACGCGGCGCCGGTACGACACCAGGTAGTCATATTACATATATTCGTTTCTGTTAATTGATTATAGAAATAGCTCTTTATATTTTTATTACCAACCAGAAAAAGTTATAGGTAGTGGTACTTTACAATATATTAGCAAACAATGTAATTGGCTAATAGAGTATTATAAAAAAGTTTTGAAAAAGCAAATAAAAGCATCAAAAATATAAGAAATAGTACATCCAGTAAAAATTCGCATGATTTTATTTATTTTTTTTTTTCATAATCATTGAATAAGTACAATTCTCACATAATTTTTTAAACGATTTGTGTCTTCAAATACATTATTGTATGTATATATATATGATGAATAATACCAATAATACAAAAAATGAATAGAAAATAATAATGCTGCTAAACTGATTATTATAAACGATATGAAAATCTTAAATTCCTTTTATGATCTATATTTTCACAATTCTCAAAAGAAGAACTGAATGTATAGTTCTTAAGAATAATTTCTTAAGATTGCTACAAAACTTTGGTAACAGATTCTTTTTAAAACAAATGAGATATTTTTTTAAAACCAAGTAATTTTATTTCTTGTACAATTTTAAGTTTTTTTATTTAGAAAAATCATAATTAGAATTTCATGATTTTCTTTATATTTATATGTTTTATGTCAAACCTTAAAACTTAAAAAAGTTGAAATGGAAATAGTATTTTAAATTTTACTTGAATCTAAAAAAATTTTTCCGGTATGAATTCCGGTATTACCACATTCAACATAGATTATTAATATACATACAAAATTAGTATTAATATAAATGAACATGTTCGACGAAATATAGATAATAAAATTTAATGTAATTATTATTACATTTTAAATTCATTGGTGTTATAAAAATCAGTAAAACAAAATTTACGTCATATATTTTACGTTATAAAGAACAATTCATATCCCTATTTTTTACAATTTATACATTTATACATATATAATACATTATTTTTACACTTAAAAGTCTACTGTATATCAACAGCATTATTTCCTCATATAGAATGAGATAGGAATAAAAGTATAACGATCAAACCATTAAAAACTTTTATATTTTTGTTTGCAACATGATGCTTTAATTTATATTTAATATTTTAATTCACTAAAAGTTAAATTTATTTTTATTAAACTACCAATGAACATTTTTGGGAAATTTCGAAAGTTATAAAGTAGTTAATAGAACACATGCCATAGAAAATTGAAATTTAATAAAAATTTCATTCTCAATGTGGAATTTTTAAACAATTTGACTAGCATATGACAACAAAGTCTATAATAGATTTTTTTTTAATCGTGACGTTTTTATAAATATTACTACTACTTTTTCCTTTTAATGTTATAACAATTATTTTCTAATAAATATTTATTTTCTATAAAAAATTACTATTCATTTATTTTGAATTTGTTTATTGATAATTATTAAAAAAATATTTTCATTAGAGGTAGTTAATATGTGATAGACTAAAAGTCTTAACGGTTAATATTTCTATAAACAGAGAAACAACAAGCATGAGTGTATTTTTTAACCTTGTACCTAATATAGTGCAATGTATTTTAAATATTATTATGAGTAAATTTTCTAAAACGTTCGAATGTACGTGCAAATAAAAAAAATATCGTATAAATTTTGTTTATTCTGTCACACTAAAAATATATTTCCAAGTTTCTTGCTCTTCTTATCTAAGAAATACAAAAAATAATTGTTCATTTTATCTTGATCTTATGTAGTTTTAGTTTAAAGCCTAGCAATTCTGAAAGAACCCCAGATAATGCTGATAAAAGTACAACTTTTGTTATTGTATATAAATACGGATTTGCTGATAAACCCGAAATTTTAAATGGACTTTCCAATTCCTGAAAATGGTAAATTTGAGTAATAGCAATTTATTTCAATAAATAACAACAATAACAAATATTCATTATTATATAAATATATTACTTTTATTAAATCTGCAGCTAATTTCAAAACACTATTAGCAACCATAAGTTCGTCTTTCTTATGAGGTTTTTGTTCTATTTGCAGGTAAAGATTAATCTGAAAAAAAATCATAATTTTTTTCAACCATCATCTCTTGTACACATTTTATTACATCATTTAGTTAATGTAATTTTTCAATTAAATGAAAAAGTACCTGTTCAGTAATTAATACAGACAAATTCCTGTACTTTTTATTAATTTTTGTACCCAATGTCATGAATCTTAGTATAAATATACTAAGTGCAAAACTCCAACATAAAGCCTCCATATTATAACGTGTATGCAAACTGTCAAGATCCTAAAAAATTAAAATCAAAATATAGTAAAATTTAATGTCAAATTTTAAACTAGAGTATTTTATTCAAAATCTACCTTTATTAACTCCAATGAAACAAACGACAATAGAGCCAAAGTAATGATAAATACAGAAGATACAATGACATCCACAGATCTTTGTGGGCCTCTTCTCTAAATTTACGTAAAAGAAAATTATAGTACATTAATATTATTAAGTGTAAATACAGAAGAATTGTATCTGTCCCTAAAAATGTACAAAATAAAAGCCATTCCAAAATTTTAAGCTATTAATAAAAATGAAGAAGAATGGTGAATTCAATTATGTGGTTTAGTTAACATAGAAATACTTAGAACAAGAAAATTTGATGTGATGATTTGGTATTATTCTCCCATTGGGATTGGTGGTCGGCGAAAAACATGGCCGCCAAGAGTAGGTTCAAATACATTGCCAGCATAGGGAGCTCATGTGTTTTTTCAATCTTATTCGAAATTGAACAATATGAAAAATTTTCAAAGGGAAATTTAATTCAGTTAATTAATTCATCTTTTTATTACATTTTTGACGAAAATATTTTCCTTCGATGAAACTTTCTATTAGCAGTTTGTTACGTCCTTGGGATAGGTGGGTTTGGGTGTTTAGGATTCATAAGATTTAAACTTTTTATGAGCAGCCCGCAGTGCGTGGGGTAGGTAGATTTAGGGGTTTAGGGTTATTACCTAAACTTTCTTTTAGGAACGCCTTACGTGCGAGGGGTAGGTAGGTTTAGGTGTTTGGGTTTTATAAGTTTTAAACTTTCTATTAGCAGCTTGTTCCCTACTGAAAATATTCACGTGATTAAACATGTGATTTAACATGTGAAAAACACGTTATTAATCATGTGTTTTGTCGCGTGTTTAATCACGTGTTATACCATATGAAAGAAGAAATTTTATATATTTTTATATCCAGCATTAGTATATATATATATATAAAATGTAATTGTTTAAATGAATTATTATTATTATTATTATTATTATTACTATTATTATCATCAATTAAAAGATATCCACCTGAAATTTCAGCTGTATCTTCTTTTTTTGGACAAACTCGAAGTGGGTTCTAGCTGGAATCCCAGCTGGGATCCCAGGTGGATATCCAGCTGGAATTCCAGGTAGATCTGCGGATATCGAATTTTGAATAACAGAAGACGAACAGAGGCGCGCGCAGCGCGCCATCAAACGCTAGTCCTATCCTACCTTATTCCTATCCTATCTTAAAAAAATGATGAATTTGTTGTGAAATCATTTTCCTATCTTAAAAAAATTATGGATTTGTTGTGAAATCATTTTATTCGTGATTTAATTGGTGAGATTTATTGGTTGCTAGGTTACAAAAACAAAAGTGGCACGCGAAGTGCGCTTAGAGATGACTAGTTTTTATTTTTTTTATCTTAAAAGAATGATGGATTTGTTGTGAAATAATTTTATTCGTGATTTGATTGGTAAGAGTAATGGGTTACTAACTTCCTTAGCGAAAAAAATTAATACTGATAATAGTTAATATCTGCAGCTATCAGAAGAAAACAAAAATTAACTGAAAAAAAATGTCAAGATTCAAGATTGAGATAAAAACAACAATAATTTTCAGTTTTTATCAATTTTCGAGAGTTATTTACGGTATAGTTAGCGATTATAAAAAGTTTCCTTTAGTTATCCACGGTTACGTCCTTTGTGAAAAACAAGCGACTTTAAGAAGGGAGGAAATCAGTAAGAAACTGAAAACAATAGTTATATTTGGAAGAAAACTGTTTATAAATGATGAAAAAAAAAATTGGAAAATTTTGATAATTGAATATAACAGTTAATAACTAAAGAAAACTATAGATAACTGTTGTCTTTGTTTTAATTCCGACCTTTTTCTGCAGTTATCTGCAGTAAATAACTGTTTTCTTCAGTTTTCTCCACTACTTTTTTTCCTCGGATTCTTTAAGAATCTTTATATTTATATAAATATCTACATGTATGTTTATGGAGCCCGCCGCTTGTTTATCCAATAATGCTATCTCTCTCTACCACAGTGATTTTATGGAGCCTGGATTCCATAATACTAAAGAAATAATCTCATTGGTTGTTACAGTGTAAAGGGCTCCATAAACCTACTAATATACAATTTTATTGTGATTTAAGTACTAATTTACCTTTAAATATGATCTAACACTGAGCCATGTTTTTATATTTCTAACTTTATTTAAACGAAAATGTGGCAAATCGGATTTCCTTGCCCGCCGGGAGGATGTCAAATGCGAAAATAATTTTGCATAAAGTAATCTTTGTTTATACGTTCGTTCAGCAACTGCTAATAGGAAAAATAATAAAGACGCTAAAATAAGTCTTTGAAAAGCTGAAGACAAAATCAAAATTCGATCCCTTTAAACAGAAAAAAATGAAATTATTTTATAATTTGTTTACATACTTGTATTCATTTAAAATTTATAATAAAAACTTACAATAACGTTGAACCAAAAGCAACGTTGATCACCTTGCAGATCATATCTGAAATTGTCACAGGATTTACCAAGGATAATTGACCAGGAATTAAAGGACTAGAGGTACTATTTGCAGAATCTATTCCAAAGTGATCACTTATACGTCTTAAAGAAGGCACCAAAGACAGCATAACAGCAAGGACTAATCCAGCATAAAAATAATCCATGCTTTCTGGCATAGACTCCACCCTTGCAATTATTGCTGAGCTAATATCAAGTACAGAAAGCTCAGCTTTTTTTATATCACGATGAGTCCATATTGTACATGATACTATAACAAGAATGAAATATTTATTAAAAATGCAAAATTTGCAGAAATAGATACAAATATTATAAACTTATAGCATCAAAAGTCATATCTAATTTCCATAAGATAATAAAAGTGCTAAAATGCAATAGAAACTTAGAGAAAAAAGCATATTAATCATTCAAATTATTCTTACATAAAAAATTTTTTACTTTATGTAATGTAATAAAATTATATATTTTGTATTTTACAATTCATTCTACCATGCTATTTACAGTCTTAACTTTACCAACTTTGAAAAGTGTATCATTGTTATAAAATTGTATTACCACTATGAAAGAGAATACAATTGATGTAATCATTATTCATACCTCTATCAGATGAAGCACAGCTTGAACTTAAAAGTATTGATGGTGGTAGTTCAAACTCCCAAGAAAATGGATGCTCAACAAATTCTCCATGATTTACATTAGCTTCGCTTTGATGATCAGACTCTTCAAACTCAGAACTATTTAATATGAAAATTAAAATCTACTTTTTATTGTAATTTAAATAGAAAGAATTATAATATACTTATGTACCTGTAGCTACATTCATCACTGTTTGTAGTGACTCCCATCCATTCGGTAGCTGATGTTGTTGCTTCCAGAAGATGACTAGTAATAGCTTCCTCACATTCTCCTTCTTCTTCACTCTCACATTCTTTTGTATCACTCCTTAAACTTGGGACTGAAGGATGTTCACTAGCCTGTGGTCAAAAGTATTGATTAAAATAATTAATTAATAATTAAGTATATTAGAAAATTTTTTTTAACAAGTTTAGTGATAAAATTGTATACAACCATTTGAAGTAATAATGTTAGAATTTTATCTTAAGGGAATGTGTAATACCCACACAATTCCTATCTTACCAATGCTTCAGTATTTATTTCACTAACTTCTAAAAATATTTAGTAAAAAAACATAATGAAATTTGTTTATATAAAAACTACTCTCATAAATTTCAAAATGGTTAAAAAAAAATTTATTACTGCATAAGAAGATATTAATTAAAAATAAGTAAAAACCATGATATTAATAAAGTATTGTTGAAATTTCACATTCCCTCCAAAAGAAAACTTATTTATTTATTTAGAAATACTTACGGGGCTATCACATTCGTCATCTTCACTTTTGTTAAGATCTCCTTTTTTTCTCGAAGCTTCAGGTGCTGCATGCAAAGTAGAAAATGTTGATTTAGCTACTATGCCATCTTGCCTTTTTAACAAACATTAAATTACATTAACAGCCTTCTAATAATCCCCTCATTTAAATATTCAATTTGCTTTTTCAAAAATATTAATACATAACGAAATTTCATTTTTAAGTGATACTCTAAATTTTAATGATAAAAGTGTATCTGAAATTAATTTCTTGTCATGCTATACAAACCAGATATATTACAAGATATATCTTCTTCTTTTGTAATTTTAATTTTTTTTGTATCATTTTCCTTATCTGCAGTCTTTACTTGATTGTCTTCAATTTTAGCACTTGATGCTTCTCGATCATTATCACTGGAAACATTCCCATTTAAGCTCTCAAAACCATCATCATCTTGATGAACAGCATTTTTATTTTCATGATTTTCTTCTACATTATTTACTAAAACTATTATTAAACATACATTAAATATTATTTACTCAAAATATCAAATAATTTCCATTAATATCTCGTAGTACCTATTTGTTCTTCTACAGTTAATAGTTCAGTTTCAACAATTGGTTGAGGAGTTGTTACTGAACTTCTTCTATTATCATCACTTACAGCTGTAGCACTTTCCTGTATTGCACTAGAGGTACTGGCCACTGTAGATGTTTCAATTATAACTTTCTTAGCAAACCTAACTGAAGGAGATACTTCTATATCTACAGAGCTAGTTTTATCTGAAGCTACATCTAGAGAAGATTTTGATTCTTCATTTTCACCTATAATTTATGAATTTTTAAAATATATGTTATAAAAATGTATTAATCAAATCAATTGAGCAACTGAGATTAATAATTTGAACTCATTCAAATTTGACATAAAAATTGTTCAACATCATAATACAAAATATATGTATCATTGTTTACATACGTATATTTCTTCTAGTTCTTGTTTTATTTAGTCGAGATCGACCTTGTCTAGAACGACGCATTCGTTGTCTTTCATATTTATTAGACATTATAGGACCAGAATTTGTTGACACAATTTGGGAATGTACCATGCATAATGTTAACATCATAACAGCAGGTATCAGTACTTCTGAATTTGAAATAATCTAAAAGCAAGAAAAAATTATTTTGTATCATTCTAAAAGAAAGAATCTTTGATGCTGAGTTAACAAGTATTTTTGTATAAAAATATATTTAAATATGGGCTCAGATCCAAAAATATTTATTTTCAAAGTAAATAAAATATAGTTTAACTTGATATTTTTAATATGTAAAAGTAAAAGTTAAAGTTATATATTGCTATAATTAAGTTATTGTTGATGAAATTGCAAATTCAAGAACTGTTCTCATATGAAAGAAAAAATACTTTGAATATTTTTTAAACATTTTATTTGAAAATATTTTCAAAAAATACTTACATCAGAATCATTTTCCTTAGGGAAGTGGTAAAAATATATATAAACATTAAGAATTTGTAGGCCATATAACAATAAAAAGAAAATATAAATGCGAGGACTTGTTTGTTGGATCCACCATTGTGCATTAAATGGTAAAAATAACAGTCTTTGGACGGCAAGATAAGCAACCGTTCCAATCCCATGTTTGGGCTTAGTTTTTGGAAAAGATGAGCCTATTGATAACAAGAATTGAGTTTTAGTTAATGGTTAGGTATAAACAAATTGATTGAATATTTGTAGTGATTTTTTATTTTACCTCTAACAAGGTCAACATCAATAAATTCTGTTTTGAGCTTTGCTGTTCTCATAGGAACATGGGTAAATCCGCAAAAAATTTTTTGTTCTACAGTTTTCTCCCATTGTTGTTTATCATATGTTCCAATCTTTTTTTGGTACCTGAAAATGACAAAGAGTTAATTGAAAATAGATTTTAATATTGCACTTTAAAAAAGAATTCATTTTAAAATATCTGACATCATTAAAATAGGAATCAAACATTTTGTAAGATATAAATTCATCATATAAACAATATATTATAAGTAACAAGTACTAGTAATACTTTTCAAATTAATGAAATTTTGCAATTCAAAAATATTTGAAAAAATGTTGGCATTTTAAAATTTAAATCTGCTGTAGTAGCAAAGTTCTAAAAAAGTTTATAAAAAATTTGGCAATTCAATAGCAGTATATGTAGCTCACTTACCAATAAACAAGATTGTTCAATGCCATTTTTACAAAATTCGTACTGCACTCAGTGCGACGAGTCTCAGCGTTCGCTCTACTTCCACTGCTGGTGTCGTCGAGCTGCTGCTGCTGTTGCTGGACTCGATTGATCGCCAGTGGGCAAAAAAGCTTTGCATCTTACAGGGGTCTCTATCTTTAACCTCCGGGCAGCGAGCGTCCGCGCTGAGAAATCTGCCTTTCTCTCCTTCGTGCGGCGCCCGCGGCTCAATGTAGTTACTTTGAGGCCTCTGAGCCGATTTACTCACTATATAGGTACTTAATACTGCTGCTGCTCTGAAAAATTTTCCAAGTCTTCGTCTTCTTCCCCTACGCTGCTGTCACTCGTCAGCGGCAGAAGAATCGCGACGACGACGGCAACGGTGCCAAGACTGCCAAGCCACGAGGCGGACGCTGCTGCAGTTCGCATTGTTTTGACGACAAGGGGCGACCGCTAGCTTCCGTCATCATAATAAGCATTGTCAACGTTGCGCGCACTGCGGATCGACTGCGACAAGACGGCGACGTACGCGGCAGAACTCGGGCTCGGGGCAAGGTTGAGGCTTCTGCGCGGGCGCACGCGCCCACAAGTCAAAACGGTGCCGTATAAACTATAAGTCCGCGGAAATTTCCTGTGCACTGTGTGCAGCCTCTGCGCAGTTGCAAGCGCTGACGATGAATACTTATCAGAGCATCAGAGGCTCTTTTTGGACGTCCGCCACGTCTGCGCGCTATATACGCATATATTATACTTTATATAGAGACAATCGGCCCGCGCGCGCAATTTTAAGCAGATAATAAGTACTTTACGTCATTGTTGAGAAAGTAGAATACTATACCGCAGAAACAAAAGAAAAGTAGACAATCTGCTGTAGGTATATTGAAAAACTCATCATTTTTCTTGCTAGTGGAATCGTAAGCTTTTCTTTGCTTGATTTTTTCATCTTATAAGGTCTTTAAAATGAACATTTAAATTAAATTATACTTACTAGCTTTAGTTATCATTAAAATTTAATCATTATTGTTACTTTATCGACAGAAGGTCTGTCCCGGTATATGTTATGATTACGGTACTGTTGAAGTTTACGATCATGAGTCGAACGTAAATTTGTGAAATGCTTTTGCAAAATAGTTAAAGAACGGAGCATATGGATGATTGAACGTTTAATCACTTGATTGAATTCTCGAATCAACAAGATAAGTGTAGATACTGTTACCTACGCTGTTCTGTACAACTCCTGGGAGTAGTATTAAAATATAACCTATAATTGTTCAAGTTCCCTAAGCTTTTTTCTATTTTGTGCCGCCGTCGGCCAATCGTGAATCGACGGACCTTGGATATACTTCATTTATGGACACGTGTGAATATAAAATATTAAACGTATCGTTGTAAGATAAGTTTTTATTAAACGTAACAGTTTATCAGAATATGATCTAATCATAATCTTTCTTCTATTTACAGGTTTGATAAAATGTAAATGTTATTGAGAATATAGTGTAATAATTGACAGAAGTACTTAAGAAAGGAGTTATGAAACATTATATGTGTATATACACAATTTCTGCTATTACAATAACATAACGCATATGTCAGAAGATGTTGATTGCTTTTGTGAGTTTGATTATTTTGAAATGTATGTCATTAGTCAATGGTGTACCTCAAAGGTACGAAAAAAAGGATTTACTCAAGTTTCGAGAGGAAACACGTGCTATGTTTGAGCATGCATATTCTAGCTACTTGAAATATGCTTATCCATATGATGAATTACGTTCATTAAGCTGTGATGGTTTTGATACATGGGGTAGCTTTTCGCTCACCCTTATAGATGCTCTAGATACACTGGCTGTGATGGGAAATTTTACAGAGTTCCGTAGAGTAGCAGAAATTATAGCATCAAGATCTGATTTTGAAGCTAATATTAATGTATCTGTCTTTGAAACAAACATTCGTGTCGTTGGTGGTTTATTAAGTGCACATCTTCTATCAAGAAAAGCTGGAATGCAACTGGAACCTGGCTGGCCTTGTAATGGACCATTATTGCGCCTTGCTGAGGATATGGCTAAAAGACTGATTGTTGCATTTGACACACCAACTGGAATGCCTTATGGAACAGTAAACTTAAAGTATGGAGTTCCTCCAGAAGAAACAAGTATTACATGTACAGCTGGGATTGGTACATTTATTCTTGAATTTGGTACTTTATCACGATTAACTGGTGATCCTTTGTACGAAGAAGTTGCTATGAATGCCATGAAAGCTTTGCATTATTATAAGTCAAATATAGGTTTAGTAGGAAACCATGTGGATGTATTAACTGGTCATTGGACTGCTCAAGACTCTGGAATAGGTGCAGGTGTTGATTCTTACTTTGAATATTTAGCAAAAGGGACTCTGCTCTTCCAAGATCCTTCTCTAGCTACAATATTTCATGAACATAGAGCAGCTATTGAAAAGTACATTCGAAGAGAAGACTGGCATCTCTGGGTTTCCATGACAAAAGGACAAGTGACATTACCTGTTTTTCAGTCTCTTGATGCTTATTGGCCTGGAGTCTTAAGTCTCTTTGGAGAAGTAGGAGATGCTATGAAATCCCTCCATAATTATCACAAAGTATGGAAACAGTTTGGCTTTACTCCAGAATTTTATAACATTCCACAAGGGGAAGCTGGAACCAACAGAGAAGGATATCCTTTGAGACCTGAACTAATTGAATCTGTCATGTATCTCTATAGAGCAACTGGTGATCCATATCTTATTCAAGTTGGGGTTGATGTCTTAAAGAGTTTACAACATAGTGCAAAAACTACATGTGGTTATGCTACAATAAATGATGTTAGAGATCACAGAAAGGCTGACAGAATGGAATCTTTTTTTTTAGCAGAAACAACAAAATACCTTTATTTACTCTTTGATCCTGATAATTTTATTCACAATTCAGGTATGTAATTAATGAGTTCTATTAATTTTATTGATTTGTATATTAAAACATGTAATGTGACAGTTATTAATTTACTACCATCCCATATTATAGGAGAGCATGGAGATGTAATTCAAACTCCCTGGGGACAGTGTATTGTAGATGCTGGTGGCTATATATTTAATACAGAAGCTCATCCAATTGATCCTGGGGCACTACACTGTTGTCAACACCCGCACAACCTTTTTCCTCAAACGAAATCAAAACTTCGAAAATTTGTTGCTGTAAACGATAGAAGAAATGAAGATCCAGAAAATATAAAGTTTTTCGAAGATGATATTAACAAAAGAGAAGAGAGTAATCGAACAATTAAAATAGAAAAATTATCTGATATAAAAAAAAGTGAATTAAGTGAAAACATAAATGACACAAAAGAAACTAACACTACAGAATCTGAAGAAATTTCCATAAAAAAGGAAACTGAAGTATTTGAAGCAAGTGCTTCTGCAGATTCTAGTAATTATAAAGTAAGAGTAATGGCTCCTCCAAGTGCAATTTATAAAGCAGATGATAGTGAAAATGTGGAAACACTTGTAACTGCATCAAGAGCTACTGGGGAGTTTCCAACTTCTAATGATGATACATTAAATAAAAGTGAATCAATAAAAATTGACAAAACTACCTCAGAAAAGAAGGTTTACTTTGATCCACAAGTAATGTTAGAAAGAATAAGAAAAAATAATTTGTATCCTTCTAATTTCACAGCAAAGGAAGATTTTCAATTATTAAGCTGTCAATCACAACCTTTTCTTCAACGTATATCTATTGTGGGAGAATTTTTTTAATTTCATATATATATATAACCAAAGATACTATACAAATTTATTTTCTTTATTTCTTTAAAGTACAAAAAATATTTGATATAGGTTTCTGTAAACATTTTTAAATTTAAAAACAATGAGTTTATCAAAATGCACTGAAATGAATTTGTATATCTTATTTATACTTGTTTTTATACTATATTTGTGCATTTACTTGTATAATTTATAATAAAACACGTGATTGAATCAATTAGAATACATAATATACAGAGAATACTTCCAGATAGAAAAATACCTATTATTCACTGTATAGTATATAGTATTTAAAAGAATATGAGAACCAATTCCATAATAAATTGGAAAATTTACAATGAGGATTTTTCTACCTTAACATAAATAGAAACAAATTTTCAAATTAATATTAATAATATTAGAAATAAAAATTGTTAATGTTGAACTGCTAGAGTTTGCTATTGATTTATTGTAATTGTGATTGCCTAAATATTTTATTTATTTATAACAATAGTGTGATACAAGTTTTTGTCACTTTGAATTACTTGATTTATCACAGCCAACACAAAATCATTAAATATTTGTAATTATTTTTAAAGATTTAAAAGGATTACATTTTTATGAATTTCAATTCTATGTATTATAATGTTATGTAGGTTATTTAAATAAAAAATGTTATTGTTAAAGAATTCATTCAAGTATTTATTAAAACAATCAATGACCTATTAACCTCATTCTATTAAAAAATTTATTTTGTATGTTTACTGTCAAAAGAGAAAGAAAATTTTTTTATTGATTTAATTAACGTTATTCCAATATTTAATTTTATCATTTTTGTACGTGTAAGTAAAGTAAATAATTTTTGCGAGTGCTTGATAACTTTATAAAGAACTGATTTATGTAGAAAATATATTTTTTTTATTCTTTATAGAGGTATCGGCTCCAAGTCACGTCCTCTCAAATATAAAATATATATTAAGTACATGCGCGCCCGCATACACGCAAACGCATGATCACTAAAAAGTTCCAAAACTTCCTATACTAATATATATATTACACACAGACGCCAGTCGCCACCGCACCTGTTGAATCTTTCACTTCGCGAATCACGCACTACCTATACAGTTTGAACTTTGACGTTTTCTGTCATAATTCCAGTGCGGCCTTTCAACTCTCGACGCAGAAAATTCAAAAATACATTTGGGTATATATACGTTTGAGAGAAAACTTGAAAAAAATGATCAGCGTAAAGAGAAACTACAGAGGACCGTGCGAACCTGTAAAAAGTTTAGCTTATCTTTTATCGTCCTAAGAGGGGTTGGCTTATCTAACCGATTTATCACGCACATGGCACGGTTGGTATCACCGTCGGGCGAACGGCGACCCCTATGCGGAACTCATTTTCAAAAATGACCGTTTGAGAGAAAAAGAGTAAGCGAGACGAGAGAGGGAGAATGTATCAGTGAGAGTCTGGTAGACGAGAACCACCATAATATACACTTTTCCCACCCCTCCCTTCAACCTGCGCTATACACTTGCGACTCGCCCCACAGTCCACGCACGCGGGGGATTGTGACCTCAGAGCGCTGGACGTATATATTTATGCGTCCTGTATAACTTTCCGTCGACGCGTCGCAGGCGATAGGCTCCGATTTCCCGGGATTATCTCGAAAGAAGAGAAAAAACCGGCGATTGCTGTTGCTCCGTCAGACGTACTTTCGTAGAGCTGAAGTTTAAACTAGTGCGATGGAGTAGTCGCCGACTTGTACTTTCGTAATACGCAGGCCGTGTTTAAGTTCATTTTATTAGTCGAGCATTGAATTCTCCGAGTTGTTTTTGTTTTGGAAAGAGAATAGCAACTTGTTCTATACGCCAATATGGATCCTCAGATGTATATTTCTGGGAAACGTGAGTAAAACGAGAAATTCCTTATATTTTTTAATCAATCTAATGTTTATTTAAACTATTAATTTCTAAAAACAATACTATTATTACGGTTCACTTTCGTAAAGTGATCATCTCGAAATGCAAAAATCTGATATGAGTTAAAATACTTAAATATGCCGTAAATTATTTTGGCACGACATAATAAATCTAATTTGCCCCTATTTATTATCGTTAATTTAGAATGTCATCTTATTAAATTTAATATTGTTTATTATAGAATAGAAGTAAACTGCGTGTTTTGTAAAATTTTGCATGTAAATATTTGAAAAAATAGAAATAAAAATACGTGTTTTTTAACTTTGAGTAATAATACATTATGTATATAAAAATGAATTATTTTTATTTGCATTATTGACTTTTAATACATTGTGTTTTTTATTTTTGTAGGTTGTAAAACAATTAAAACATGTGCTACACCAAGCAGTTCATCCAATTACAGTACATGTTCTGATAATCCCATTGCAAATATTAACTTTAATGAAAACAGCATGCACATATCAACACAATCTGAAATTTTAGCTGGACAGATGCCTTTAAATGACTCACTTACTTTTAGTGTACCAAGTTTTGAAATTAATGACACTCATTATTTAGAAAATATATTAGATCAAAATTTAGATGTTATTGTGGAAAGTGATGATGTTTTTGCAGATTGTAATGATGATAATATATTAAATTGTAGTGAAAGTGATAGTACTACGTATATACCACTTGAATCTGTATCAAAATTACAAGAAATGAAATCTGGTAATTATTATTATAATAATTTTACAATTTCAAACAATTTAGATAAAACTAAAACAGGAGATACAAAACTAAATGATTTATCTTCAGATGCACCCAAATTACCCATAGAACAAGACCGGTTAATAACCATTATGGAAGAAAGTGAAGTAACAACTCATTCAATGGTAAAAAATTCACCATCAGTAAATGTTGAAAATACTACTGGAGGACTTGTAGTAGATATGATTTCACATCTAAAAAAGTGTGAACAAATTAATGATTGTAATAAAAACATTACCAAAAAAGTTTTATTTGCAAATGAAAATAATATAATCAATACTGATGAAAATTACAAAAAAACTAATGAAATAAAATTGAAAGGACAGAAAAGAACTCCTAATTCAATGGTTAGAAAAAATAGGTCCTATGCAGAAAAGAAAAATATTAATGGAAACTATGATTGTCATAATACAACAGAATCTTTTATTAAATGGGAAAGACTTTGTCAAAATTCACAGAAACTAAATTCAAGAAGGAGTTTTTCTCATTCAGAATTAAGCTGTTTAACTGAAAGTTATGGAGGAGATGATGAATATTCAACAAGCTTTAAAACTCTTGATGATACTTTTGTATCAAATTATTCTATTGATACTATTGGAAATAAAAGTAATTTGCAAGGAAAATTTTTACTACATAAAAGTAAATCATGTGATTTTTTACCAAAAGAAGATAAACATTTACCTCACGTTGTGTATGATTTTCTGAAAACTTTATCAAAGGCCATAGAATATTTAAAGAAACAGACAGTTGTTTGTACTTGTGAACATTGTATTCATAACCAAAAGCATTCAGATAAGCAGAACAATAATAGGAATTTAAACATAGGAAATAAGCCAATAAAAATTATAGATGAGATAGAAAAAGTTGTAAAAGGTAAATACATCTTGCTAGAATAAAATTATTAAATATTAAATAGATTTTAAGTTATTTTCAGTTTTTCTAATAAATTATTTATAAACATTTCTATTTAAAGTAAAACATCTCTCAGAAGTTGCACCACTAAAAATAGTTACAAATGAAGAAGCCTTGTCACCAGAAGCTTTATCGAAGAATTCATCTAAAAGTACAAAAAAACTAAATGCTAAAGGATCACCAAGTATACCAAAATTGTCAGTAAAGAGATTGTATTCTTGGCACAAGGAAATAAAATCTCCAGTTGGTGAGTACATCAAAGGAAAAGGAACAAGTCCTTTTAAAAATTCTCCAACAAGGAAAAAAGAGTAAATAACTTTTTTATATATTTTTATTATTTGTTTTATTATTTAAATTTTATAAAAAAGTTTTTACCCACCGAGTACTCTCATTTATAGAATTTCATGCTTTATGCATCTAAAAAAAATTGTAATGAATCGTATAAAATAAGAAATAAAAGAATATGAGTTGCAATAGAAAGTATATTCCAAGCAAAAAAAATTTTAATTTATTACAGTTGTCATTCTTGCAATAAATTCTCAAGCATATCTAATAATAAAGATTTAATAGTAAAATTAAAGTGTATCTTTAAATTTAAAAATGTAAATGTGAAGATTATATAGTGTTAATTTACAGTACTGCTTAAAAAAAATACTATTTTAAAAAGATTTATTGAATTAAATAATTTATAAGAGATATAATATTTGGAATGTACACTGCTTTGTATATTACATTAATTTGCAATACAATTATTTTAAATATTGATCAATAACTTTTGAATCTTCATGTCAAAATAATGTTAAAGTATACAAAACAGTATAAATTAATAAAATTAGATCTAAAAAATTGTTTTATAATTATTAAAAGTACCTAAACTCTTAAAGATTATATTTTTTACAAAGACTCTGTACTTAATTGTTCAATAAAATTATTTACACATATAGTAGTCATATTAATCTTATTCAATTTTAAGAAAATTTCAGACATTATGATATCCAGTTTATATAGACATAGTTGTCATCCATTACTTTGTTCTGTTGTATGTTGTATTTGCATACTATATTTTTTCGTCTCTTCTTCCATGGCTTTCTACTGTTCTCTGTTTTGTTCTCGTGTAATCTCTTCCATTATTTCATGATTATACATTGAATGAAGTAACAATGTAAGAACACCAGCTCTTGATGTCATATTTGACAGAATTTGTTTTTCTTGTTCAACAAGTTTATCAATTTTCAACCACTGACGAACTCTTTCCATATCTATTTCAGCCCTGCGCAATTTTTCCCAAACATAATGTTTCACACAATTTTTTTTTAGGAGCTTTACAAAATTCTCCAGTTGCATCAAAAACATTTGTTACAAGAGGACAATCACATTAATTTTTGGATCTTTACAATGCTCTGGACAAAGAACTTTAAATCTTTTATAATAAGAATGATTTATAGGATTATAAAAGTCACAAAACATTATTTGTCCTTCAATTCTAGTTTTAAATATGGATCCAAAGGATGCTTGGGATTCGTACTGGAAAAATGATGAAATATGAATAATTTAAAATTTGAAAACTACTTTACCTATATATGAGCATTATTTAATTACTTTATTAAAACACTTTTCTATATGCTTAATCGATGTCCTTGAATTAATTTCGTGACCACATGTTATACAGTACATACTCATATCAGTATCATCATTGTCATCAATTTCAGCTCTAGGGTCTACTGTAGCATGCTTAGCATGTTCAAAAATTTTGTCTAGTTCTATATGCCTCTTATTCAATTCTTGAAGAATTCTCCTTACTTCTTGTTGCTGTCTTCTCACATTTTCTAAAGCTATTCTATTGTTTTGTTCTGCTGTACATGGTGTAAGAGCCCATTCTTGAAGCCTTTGTGAAAGAACTTGAGAAATTCTACTTGTTGCTAATTTTATTCCATAATCTTGAGAACAATATTTACTTCCAGGTCGGGATTGTTTTGTACATGATGGACCATAACAATGACATAGTGGTTCTAGGAAATCTATTCTTTCATTTCTTGAATCTCATCTTTGTTTTCTATTTAATTTTGTATTACAATTAAAACCTTTAGATGGTTTAAATGTATCTCCAAGAACCCTACAAGTTCTTTGATCACAACAAAATTTTAAACGAATCGATGGACCGAATTTTTTAAGATGTCTGTAATAAAATGACATTAATTAATAATTAAAAATAGAACTAAAACTAGATTAGTAAATATTAATTAGTTGACTATAAATTATTAATAGGTATTAAAATGATCAGAAAAATTTTATCTGCAAGCATCACATTTACTGCAATTTTCAATGCGCAAACAGCCAGAACACTCTCCACATTGCTTTGATAATTTTTTTGCAACAGTTGAATCCCAAGGAGCATCATATTCATATCGTAAAATTTGTTCTTTCTCTTTATATTTTTTATGTTTGTAGTCTTCTTTTTCACGCTTTTCTAAACACTCAGTCTTCTTAGGTTTGTACCTAGTAATCAATGTAGGATCTTCTTCTTTATATTTCTATAAAAATTATTGAACTGTATATAAGATATTAAATATTATTTAATTCATATGGTATAATTATAAAAAGTAAAAATATAAATTACTTACAATACAAAAGAATTGTTTAGTATGTTTGGCTTCTTTTTCTGTAACATTTATACAGTCTCCATGATACCATTCTTCACAAGCATCACAACCACTTTTAATATGTAAAAATATAATATCATTAAAATTAATTTTGTCTTAAAAGATTGAGAAAACTTACATCATAAATCATGCTTGTCCATCTTGTTTTAAAAGTCTTGCTATTTTACTTTTTCTTTCAGGCAGCATAAACTGTTTGGCATTTCTTCTTTTTAAGATAAAAAATTTACATTATATAGAAAAAGTTTATTGTAAATGAATAAAAATAAAAACTTATAAACATTGTGCTACAATCTGATCATAAAATAATAATCCCTATCCTACATTTACAAGAAAAAATAATACTTATTGATTCTAGTAACATAATAAATACTTATATTTATGAAAATGGCATAAAATAAATATGATCTTTAAACATTAATAATTACGGATAAGCCATGTCGTTTATCTCCCTATTTTACTATAGATTAATATAGTAGAACGTCTTATTGAGTGACTTTAAATTCATTTGATTTAAAGCTTTAAATTTTTAAGATTATTCTACATATATAATAGTATAAGTGAAAAAACTATATAATCCTATAATATTAAATGAAATAATTTTTTATGAAAAATTCCTCTAAGAATACATAAAAAATATAGCAAACAAATCAAGTGCGACGAGCGCTGCGATTCTACGAATCATGCGATATTTTAAGTCTGTAAAGTCACGTGATGCATCATCTGTAAATTCTGTATAGCCGGCGTTAATTTAAAAGTTTGTGTAATTGTGTGTGAAGTGTTTATTTCAAAATTTGAAACGTAAATATCAACTAATTTTATGTTACTTATTAATAATTAGATTGCATATTTTGCAGTTCTAAAAATTATGACGGACGACTACTTCTTCGTCAAACTCTCTCTCCCCGCTCCCGTCGCCTATATTGTATATTATTTAGGCATATATATAAGTTGTTACACGTGTAGAGAGCGAGAGGGAACCCGAGAGACAGAGAGAGAGAGAGAGAGAGAGACGAAACTGTCGCGAGTACCGTGCGCGTACAGGTTTAGCTTAGGTCTGACACTGGCCTTGACCGAGTTAGGTACGAGCTCCTACGCACTCCGAGTTCGCTTGTGTTGTACCCGCATGTGCATTATTGCAATTATCGTTATTTCTTTCCCCGTCCGGGAAGAGTATTTGCGCGTGTGCGATGCTGTGTGTGTGCAGTGATTTTGGTGCGATCCCGCAACTTCCGGGGCAAGCAATTTCCGCTACTCAAGCGACCGACGAGCGATTCACGCAGGACCTCGAGCCGAGAGCAAACAGCAGCTGTGTGCCTTCTTGATTCTCTCTCTTTGTCTCTCCTGCGCCGCTCAGACTAGCTCGCGCGGATTCCCCAATCCCTGCGCTCGCGCATTAGCCGCGAGTTGTAGAATTTATTTATGTTGAAATAAATCTATAGATTACTTTTATTCTTTGCGCGCTCTTATTTGATCTCCCCACTACGTTCTCGAGTCCTTACTATTTCTTCCCAATTCCGGCGCATGTTTATTCAGACAACGGTACAAAGTTTATTGAAGCCAAGAACCAATTCCACGAGTTATATCAATTACACATCTCAGAACCATTCCAAACTTCGATTAACATTCACCAGACGTCGTGGTATCGTTTGACACTTCAACCCCTCTCTGTCGCCGCACTTTGAAGGCATATGGGAGGTGGCTGTCAAGTCGTGCAAACACCATCTACGTCGCGTGGTAGGGACGAAACTCCTTACGTTCGAGGAATTCAATACGCTTGTGATTGAAATTGAGTCCGTATTAAACTCTCGTCTAATCGGATTAATGTCCGTCGACCCAAACAACCCAGCTACGCTTACCCCCGCACATTTCCTGATCGGTCGTTCTCTCACGATGATCCCCCACCCGGATTTGTCTGGTTCCAAAGAACCGTCTTTCCATATGGCGGTTTATTACCAAGGCGCGTCAGGATTTTTGGAAAAGGTGGCATGTCGGGTATTTATCCGAACTACAGAAACGCCAGAAGTGGGCAGAGGGAAAGGGTGAAATTGCACGCGGGTCTGCAGTTATTGAAACTGATAAAAATCGTCCGTGCAATCAATGGCCATTAGCAGTAGTGGTCGAAATATATCCAGGGAAGGACGGCGTGACGCGAGTCACCAAAATTCGCACACCATCAGGCGAATACGTTAGTAACGTTACACGTTTGTGTCCGTTACCGCACATAACCGAATAGTCTGACGTGATTCATCCATTATCTTGCCATCTGCCTCTGTGTATATAAAGCCACTGCTTGAAAGTCGGCCTCTACAGATTTAGTCAGTGATAGCATGTAATCTCATTGCGAGAATTCAACTCTGAAGTAGATGCATTGAGTAACATTAGCGATTCGTCTAGTCATTCTCCGCACTCAGCGAGCAAGTGATAAAATTCAGTATTTAAACATAAGTACCATTGCCATTTAGTTATAAGTTAGTTTGTTAAGTTTGTGCGTAAGTTGCTCGTTCACCCTCGCAACGGGGGGAGGATGTTGAGTCGAATTCAACGTATAATAAAGCAATATCACATGAATAACATTGAAATAGATAGAAAGAGATATTATATAACACTTATTTAAAATTAGAAAATCTAATTTCCCGTATAGTTTTTCTTACGGCCAACAGTGTTGTTGGTTTTTAAACTACAATTTTCAAGGTATAAATCAGAGGGGCCTTCTATCCGTTACATGTAGGGTCCACGATCTTCTCTCTCGCGCTAATTAGGGGAAGCGCTTTCTTTACGCACGCAAGAAAAGAAGAATTGTTAGTGAGCGGCAGTTGTTAAACAGAGCGATTGATCAGCGAGGGCATGTTCGTCAGCAAAAAAAGAGAAGAAAATTCTTTTTTCCTTCCCGTAATTCGTAGCATCGGCAAAAAAAGGGTCAGCACGAGGAAGTTGCGAAGAGGAAAATTCTTCTAGTGATCAGCGATTGGTTATAGGCCATTGACGTTGCCTTCACCGGCTTTTACCATCGCGAGAGAGAAAAATTCCGATTTCAAACGTATGTACGTAAGAATAAAAGCTCTCAAGGCTAATTATTGTTTGAGCAGTAAGGGTTTCCTGGTTTTGGACGAACGGTATGAGGCGGGATGTCGTGCATCCTCAGCCATGTATTATACAACGCGGGATGCCGTGCATCCTCAGCCGCATATTACGAGGCGGGATGTCGTACATCCTCAGCCGCTGAATAAACGCCGAGTTTTTATCAGGAATCATATCCGAGGCGGAACACGCAAGTTCTCAGCCGTGATTTTGGTTGAAAAATCAAAGTAGAATAAATGTTTATTCTTTCAGAGCGAGCTTATCGGAAGTGATGTCACGTGCGTAAAAGAAAATCAATACAATTGATTTTCCGATGATTCTAGAATTAGTTAATATTCATGTAACGGAACATTACTATTTACGAACAATTAATTCAATAAAAATTCAGCGCGATTATTTGGCATAAACCTTGATGATGTTCGCATTTTTATTCTTTTTACTCCATCCACAACTAAGGTTTACCTTGATATAAGGTTTGAATATGCGCGCCGGTAGCGTAGATAGGAAATTAAGAGAGAATTGGTAACTAATATATTTTATTGAATCACGCAGGTTTTGCCTCATTTGGAAAGAGAAAGCTTGCAATCGCGATAAAACATTAGTAATGTCTTCTACGAAGAAAAAACTTGGGAAAACTTTAAGAGTTGTATATTGACTTGAACAAAATGTAGTTTTTCAAAACATTTTGCAGTAATAAAAACAATATTAAATAATAATACAATAACATTAATAAAAATTTTGCGTGATAACAAACACACAAAAAAAAGTTTTTGACAGCTCAACAATTAGACCAGGAATATAAAATACGTTTTTAGTTTTTGCAGAAGCTACAATAGACGAACAAAAAAAATTATTACAAGTGACGACTGTATCATCTTGTGCAGGCAGTCAAATACTCAATTTCAAATATTTTACAAAACATTATGGATGCTCAATTTTAAATTTCTATAACTTTGGAAAGAATCAAAGGAAGCACTTTTCTAGTTTTGTTATTTACTTTTTTCCTGAAACTAAATTTGTTACCGTTTTAAAAAAAAATTTTTTCAAATAAAGCTAAACATTTGTCAATGATAATGTTGCCTTATAATAAATAATTCAATTATAATGATACTTCCTTAAATAAAAAATGGTACCCCGATACAAAATTAAAGCTAAATCGCGCATCTAAAAATCAAAATAAACGCGGTTACCTACATTAATAAAATCGTAAGAATCAATATTCAAAACGAATTGATACGGTTGAAAATATTCCTTACCGAGAACATTTTTAATTAAGCTGTTCCATGAAACAAGGCTGAGCAAGTGTGTGTGTGAATGGCCGAATTTGATATATAGCTGAGTTTCCTCAAGTTACCTCATTTCAAATTATTCCATACATCCATATTTTTTTTTATTCTCGTGAAACAAATCATATATACTCAATCATTGAATTTAATTGTCATGAGAAATATTGTCGGTGTGATAAAAAATGTAATCAAAGTTTTTTTCACATCACGTTTTCGTTTTACCTCGCTTTTTGTGATGCAACAAGTTCTTCGTTTGTCTTAATTTTCTACTTCATAATGCGAAATAACGAGTACTCTCAATCGAGACTCGGCCCAATTCTAAACAATGTTGGAGACATAATATATATTTTTGCCAATTTATACAGGCTTTGTAACACTTACACGTTAATGAGGACACTACCGTGATACAGTAAAACATGATCTACACAAATTTCCGCGCTGCCTCGCAGTTCAGTTCCCAGTCTCCTCTTGCTTTGTTAAGTACCCCAAGTTTAAAGTAGCTTACAATCCAGTTTGAAATATAAAGAAGAAGGATTGATAAGTTTTAAGCATAAAAAATTTAACGCGAACAACTTTTCGTGCATTCTATATTTATAATTGATTGGTTTAGAAACAAGAAAATTTTCTCTTTTTAAAAGTAAAATAAATAAGCATGGCAAAGATTAAAATGGTACCCCTGGAGGAGGAGATGAAGAGGAATCCTGAACTCAAAGAGGATGACATCCAGGCCTTAAAAGATTGGTGCTCGAAACAGCCTCACCTACCAGAACTTACTGACACTGAATTGGCACTATTCTTGCACAGCAACTATTATCGTTTGGAGCCAACGAAAAATACAATTGACACATTTTATACTGTGCGAACACACGTACCAGAATTTTTTTCAAGCAGAGATACCAAAGAGGCAAAAGATCTTAAGAGTATCATAAAAGTAGTGTGAGTAAATGTGTGCTTAATACCTAAAGAAAACGCTTTTATTTGGTAAATTTTATCTTTGAAGTTTGAAGCTGTATTGTTATGAGCTTCGTATAAATTATGAACAGCGGCTATCTTAAAAAGTAATTACAACCTTCAGCATATACATATTGTTGTTAAACAGACTAAACCCTATTCTCTATTACAATATGTTAATGTTGGTTGTAACCTGAGATAACCGATTATTGACAATGGTTTAATATAAAGTCAAAGCCATATATAGTAAATCAGTTTAAAAATAATAGTTTATTTACTATATTGGTTACATTCGCACTATAATAATTATAATCCACTAAGAGAATTTCAATCGGTTTTAAAAAGCTCCACATATATCATGTACGGTGCGCAGCGAGTTGATGAATCTAAGCGTATGCATAATCCATTTTCCGCCCAGGTGCAATATGCCATTGAAGGAGCCGACTAAAGACGGCTACAAGGTGATTTACGGTGCGCTCATCGATTCGGAGCCAGCCAACTATGACTACACATGGAACATGAAGCTTTTTAGTATGGTCATGGATCTTTGGCTATACAACGAGGGCACAGTAAAGGGCCATGTGATCCTTATTGACCTTAAAGGCCTGTCCATGGGTCACGTCGCCCGCTTCAGTCCCATGGCCCTTAAACGTTTCCTCTTCTATTTACAAGAGGGTCTGCCTGTACGACTAAAGGGCATGCATTTCATCAATACGAATGCCGCCATGGACATACTCATGAACATCATGCGACCATTCATGAAGAAGGAGCTGCTTGATGTTGTAAGAGAGCTAAAATTTTTCCTCTGACGGAGAAAATGGATTTAAGCTAGTACAAACTTTGGGCTAGTCAATTGAATATTATTTAGTTTTAGTTTTTGATATCATAGCAGTAAAATTCGTTTTTATGGTCTAAAAAATAGTCCGTAAAATTGAATTTTACGGCTATGACGTCAACAACTAAAATAACTCTACCAAAATATTTGTGAAAATTCATTAATGATAAAATTCACTTAAATTTGTCTGTATATGTCTACTGAAATAATATTTAAATTTGACTATAGCCTAAAGTTTGCACTATTTTGTAATTAAGTTTTACGGATTGTTTTTATTCGGACACGAACCGGTAAAATCCAATTTGACAACCAATATAAACAATCCGTAAAATCAATTTTTAAATCATCAAGTAGTGTTCGACACTCGACGGTATAAGATTTCAGGTCTAGTGTGATCAAACATCGATCCGTGAAATCGCCAACATCTTGTGATGAAAAATACTATTTTTCACTAATTCAACTTTAAAGATTAACAACAAAGAAAAACAATTTATAGTCACTCGAAATTGACTACTGTGATACATTTATCATCTTTGATAAGTATAACCTCTAACTGCATTTTGAGCCTGTTTATTTGTTAAATTAATAATATCTATGAAAAATTAGATTGATACTATTGACAAATATATATAGGTACTGAAATTTTTATTAAAAAATTGAAATATCTTTATGTACACATATGAATTACAAACAGATTTATCTTTTAATTGATCTTACGTACGAATTAAATTAAGAAAAAGACAAATTAATTGTTTTTTATGTAGTTAAAATGACTTATGATTAGTCAATAATTTTACAAAATAAATTTATTAAGCTATTTTAATAAAAACCTCAATAAACGGTCGGTATTTATTATTTGTGCTTATGTCAATCAGCTACATCTACATCAAAAAGTTGAGGCCATAGAGGATTTCAATATTCCGGTGGAAATACTTCCAAATGAGTCAGGCGGCAAAGCAGGCGCACAAAGGGAACTTTTCGCTGAGGAAGTGAAAAAATTAGATCAACATCGCGAATGGTTCCTTCAGGATGAACAAGCGCAGCGAGTTGATGAGTCTAAGCGACCAGGTAAAGCAAAGTCCGCTACGGATCTTTTTGGGGTCGAAGGAAGTTTCAAGAAGTTAGAAATCGATTGAATTATTCCGTTTAATTTGAATACAATCCTAATGATTCAGATGGTTTACATGTACTTATCTTCAAATAAAACAAAATAATTATAATCTTAATTTTCATTAGTGTACTGTAAAACATTTCATTAAATTAATATTTGCATTCAATTGACTTCAAATTTTAATGTTGTGCATTAAGGAAATCTGAGACCCTGCTTTTAATTTTTAATTGTTTGATTTCAAAAGATTCCTTTAATCTAAAGCGTTACCCCGTCATTTTGGTATAAAAACTCTAATCACATTTTTTGCCATCTAATATCATTTCCCCTCGTTCCAATTCAATTTCTTAAATGTTAACACGTTATATTTGTCATTTTTATATAATACTCTAAAGTTCATATTGCTTACGTACTGTGAATGTTTGAGAATCAGGATAACATGTATATTTAAAAAAAATGTATTCATTGCTATGGGAAATTTTAATATTTTTAAATACTTTACATTATTACTTTCGAGGAATCAAATTTGTTGATACTTTCATTTTTTTTTATTTTGTTATACAATTAATATATTAAATAGAAAATAGTATGGCCAATTTTTGGCTTCGTTGCCGATATCACACGTGACGCACAGATTTTTTTAAGTTAAAATTTGAAAGTAGACGTACGGAATGATCATGTATAGCAGAAAAAAAATATTATTTTCTTAAGATACTGGGCATAAGCCGTCACAACTTTTTACATATTATTCAACCATATTGTCTACATATAATACTTCTTAAAATTTATGTTAAGATTTTTATGGTATCTATAGCACGGGTATGATAACTCTAGACGTTTACATGATCGTTGCATTTGTAATATATGCACGTTGATTAAGTCAGTCTTTTCCAAGTTTGATAGATAACCGATACGATACTGTTTAAATAAATTTTTTTAAATATTTCTTGTATATTTTTGAAGTGGCATTCATTTAAAAAATATGACGAGAGGTAAACGTATCCTACGAAGAGGAGTTGAAAAAGAATCCAGAATTGAATGATTCATTTCTTAGTCATTGAGAAGTTGGTGTACGGCGCAACCTCACCTCCCAAAAATCAATGACGACGCGTTGAACTTGTTCTTGCATAGCAATTATTATCGAATAAAAGCAATGAAAGCAACCATTGATAAGTTTTACACATTCCGAATCCAGTTACCAAAATTTTTCGCGCATATAGAGATCCGGTAGATTCCAAAAGATTGCAGAGAGGATTCACCATTGGGTAAGTTTATTTTATAAGTGCTAAATATATTTTATTATTACTTTGATCATGGCAGCCCAAATGTAAGCTGTACAGAAAAATTGATAATTATACTTAATAATATTAAAAATAAATACTTATGTTTGCAGAGTAAAAATATTTAGCGACTGAAACTTAATATTATGAATTAAGTGAAAAATTTGAATGACTAAGTCGAAATAATAATAAGCTAATGCTATTATTTGTACGACAATTATTTATGGTACATTAATATAGAATATATATGGTAGTTCAAAAACATTTCGATCTGATATTTGCTTTGTTCCATATTTAACTATAAAAGTTATATTTCATTATACAGGTATGTTAAAATCATTATTAATAATTATATATTATAACTTTGAATAATGACGAATAATTATATATATAAAGGTCTGTAATACCGAGCTGGATCAACTAACAAGAGACAGATCTAAAGTTATTTATGGATCCACCATAGATAACATTGCTTTGAAATACATTCACAATGATATCATAAAATTATTCAATGATCATGGATTTTTTGCTGTATAGAGAGGGGACAGTAAAAGGAATTTTGAACACATAGCTAGTTTGAATCCAATGGGCATAAAAATATTTATTTGTTACTTGCAAGAGATACTGTCTGTCAGACTTGACATTGATTAGCAGCGAAATTATTTCTATAGTGTCCGTAACCTAATCGTCTGATATTTATGACATTTTCATTGGGCCAGAAATGCCATATGGGCCAGAATCCCCATGGGCCAGAACCCCCATAGCTTAACTACTATTATTCGAGACAAAGAGTAAACCCTTGTTTTAGGATTTTGTCCATTGAGTTATTAGGATGATTCTTCCAAATATAAATAAGATAAATATAAGTATCCACAAAGACCTGTAGACAAGTGGTGCGGGGTGCATCAATTATTTCAGTCATCCACGATTTGATTTATAAATATCGTATGGTAAAACTTAGCACGTGCGCATATTTACGTACAGCTAGAAATTTGTCAAGTACTATGCACTTGAATCCATTTCTCTAGTTATTTAGTTTTTTAAGAAAAGGAGTAAATTTATAAGGGGGGCTATGTGAGTTGCATCAATTGCCTCCGGTTCACCATCCTTAAATTACATTAAATAATGAAACGAATGCAAGACAAATAAACTCTTATATGCAAGAAAAAATCTCCCTCTTGGAGAAACAGAATGATCAGTTTATTGATCGTGAGGCGTAAATTTAACGTACCAACAATGAATTACGAGATGCACTCGATACTTCATGCAGTATGCCAAGTATATTTTAGGTCTGACGAGCAGGCTTGACATAGAGTACCGAAAAGTGGGTATTATTTACAAATTAATCGAGTATTTCAAGAGAGAGGTTCGCCATGCTCTCTGACTTGAAAACTCTCCAATACCATGTATTGGTAGATTTAAATTAAATAAATAAGAGTGTTGCACTCCTGTTATTTTGAAAAATGTCTTATTTTTTTCAACCTTTCAGTGACGGACGTGACGGGTTATACTTTTACCGGTGTTCAGGTGATCGCTACTCGTCAAAAAAGGTCATTTTCCGTTGTATTCGTATAATATATACTATTATAATTTAATTTATTTTGATAAAAATTTCGTTACAAAAATATTTAAATATATCCATGTTATTCAATGTCACTAATATTAAACACCCAAGTTTTCTTGTCTTTAAGATTTTTTAGATTATATACTTGCATATTGATAATAATGAATAAGGCTTCTTGATTATTTTATAAGGAGAATTTACTCATATTATAAAAATATTTGTGAATATTAATTTAAACAATTATAATTTTAACTCAAGTGGAAAAATATTTATCCATGATATGGCATGTTTTTGTTAATTTTACGTCAAATCGTTTTTTCTAAGAATTTGTAGTAGTAGCTCTGATGATAGCTTTCAAGTCACGAATTATATTAAAGAAAACAATTTTTTGGCATCATTTGTTTATAACCATTGTGTATTACCAACAAAAATCCTATTCAATTTAATCTTTACTATCTGAAGGTGCAAACAACTTCAGGATTTTACATAAAAAATAAAAAACAAAAAAAATAATAAGGCGTCAATATATTGGCTGCGGTGACTAAAAGGGTTAAATTGGCTGTCTTAAATGGTTCTACTGTCCATTGATTTTATAAAGAGTTTAATGGAATTATCAAACTTCAGCTTGAATTCTAACATTTCGATAATTGATTTTTATTCCTTATCAAGGGAAAAATTGAATGTAATATAGAATGTATAAGTGGCCATGAGAAGTCACATTACTTGATGGTTTCTTCTGTCCATTTATGCAATATATGTATATTATATTCCATTTTTCAAATCAAAAACAATTTAAACATAATAATTTTACCGCAACTTTCATTAAACCATATTTTCAAACTTTACAAGATATCGACTCTAGCGTAATAAATTAATGTTGATAACAGTTTTGTATCTGCAGCTATTTAGAAGAAAACCAAAGAGAACAGAAATTAACTGCGGAAAAATGTCAGAATTGAGACAAAGACAACAGTAATCTTCAATTTTTTATCAGTTTTCGACAGTAATCTACGGTTATACACAAGAAACTGAAAATAACAGTTTTATTCTGAATAAAACTTAAGACCCGGTTAAAAATAATTACGTAGTTTTAATACTTAATTGTATTACATATTAAAACACGTAAAACATACGTGTTTGATAAGTTTGTGAAATCTCGACGGATTGCATCCTAGTTGCCATAAGTGGTAGTACCATTTGGATAATTACACGAAAAAGGGGTTATATGATTATGTTATCTATAAATTTAAATTTATTAGTTTATAGGTTTTATAATTAATAAATTTAAATTTACAGATAACATAGTTATATATAACCCTTTTTTCGTGTTATTATGCAAATGGTACATTTATGGCAAGTAAGATGCAATCAGTTAAGATTTCATAAACTTTCTGTGAATAAATATTATAGCTTAAAATTTTCACACGCAACAAAAATCTGTATCAATGGTACGTATCAAAAGGTTCCAATTCTTTACGTGATATGTCACGTATCAAACACGTACTTTTTACGTGTTTTAATATGTAATACAATTACGTATTAAAACTACGTAATTATTTTCAGCCGGAGAGAATAATTCTATGGCTCCGAGGCATAACGACATAAGTCCATTTTTTTTAACATCGGGAAAAACTTGGATTTTGTATCTTTAAATGGGTCTTTTCATTTAAAACTATCAGTAGTAGCTAAAATACTGTCCTAAAGCTACGGAAAACGTAACAACATAAGTCCGTTTTTCAAATTTAGTGCGCGGCATAACAACATAAGTCCAACATTGATTTATTTTATCCAATCAAATTGAATATAAAAATTATTTTATATAAAATATATACAATAACTAGATAAAATTTATAATTTTACAAACGATAAGTGCTTAAACGTGAGAATGTTGAAAGTTGGTTCATAATACCTGTTCTTTTACGAAATAAAAAAAAATGCTTTTTAATTTATCGCGAATTCAAGTTGTATTCAAGTT